>VZDJ01007749.1:46988724-47163988 GCA_008694505.1 Cyanoderma ruficeps
TCTTCTTCTTCTTTGTCGTCGTCTTCTTCTTCTTCGTCATCTTCTTCTTCTTTGTCATCTTCTTCATTGTCTTCTTTGTGATCTTCTTTGTCTCTGGTGCCACTGGGCCTACCAGGAGATCATCATCAATACTAGCAGAGCTACTTCGCTGCTGTCCATGTTTCACCAGTGTGAAACTTATTTCTATATTGCCTGGAAAAGTCTTGAAAATTACTCAGCTAGTGTAATGCTGACACCACTGATTCTCAAGGTGACCAGTTCAATTCCTGGTACTCGTCTGTTACACACTGTCTTTACTCAGCTGGGAGCTTTTCATGGCAGATGGCATCTCCTCTGTTTGCAGCTGTATGCCACCAAGGGAAATCAGTGAAATCCTGTTTAGCAGAAGTATGGTGCAGATATTTGGTAACAGCAAAGAAAGCCAAGAAACACAGGGCCAAGAAAATGTCAGAAGCATACAGAGAATCTTGGCATGTGTCACTATTTATCTTGACAATAGTTACACAGCATGCAATACTATGTAATTTGCCATTTATTGGCTTGAGCTTTACCTCAAACAGTTTCTGAAACTAGTGAGAATACAGACAGAAATGTCTGCTTCCAAATGATTTGTGAGCTGTCAACAACACTTAAAATGCTGATTTAACTTAATCCTTTCATACTTTCCTACAGTCTAAGTTTTTTAAAAAGGATAGAAAATCAGCACTCCAAGTATGATGAAAGCCTATATATATAAAAAATAAAGCTTTGGAAATCATGTTGGTAATTTTTTTAAGTAGAAGGTTTCAAGGTTTTCTCTCTGCTAGCATTGAGAGTATATATGGCTTTTTGTATATAAAAAAGAATTTTCGGGAATATCTATTCTCTTATTAACAGCTGAAGTATGAAACAAGTGTTTGAATTGAGTGGGTTTTAATCTGTCTTGAAGTGGTTTAAGAAATCAGATTTTCTTAAACATGTTCCACTGGCATAACAAAAATTATTTTTTTTGGCTTTACTTGAAATGTTCATCTGAAGAATGCATTATTATATATTATGAATACCTGGATATGTTAGAATGCACAATGTTGGCATCTAATAAAAATCACAGAAATAAAACCATTATTTATTATGGACATGTAGATGAACAGGGTCTGAAGAATACACAGAATAAAGGAAGTAAAATACCTGTGAAGTGAGTGAGGAAATATTTTTTTCCCCAAAAGGTGTTTCTTTCTTTTCAGTTTATTATTAAAGTCCTGTAGCTTAAGAACTTTGACCTATGTCTGGGAGACTTTCTCTAGTTGGCATCCTTAAACAGCAGCACCATCTTGAAAGAAAGTTGGAAAGTAACGTACAGCTTTTATGTCCATCATGACAGAAGCACTTGATAAATAAAGTACCGGTGGAATAATTTTTTTTTACAGAACACATATACAGAAAATATAATCTTTTCTCAGATTACTGAATTGTTTGAAGCAGACATTTTTTCTTTTCTGCATGTAAGGTTTCCTGATACTGAATAAAAAAACACAGCTCTTCTGTTTGAGCTTTCCAGTCAAGGCAAGAAGGTGGGATGCTGGGACAGCTGGTAGAGTATTCCTTTGTTGGCATAAGGATTTTCTCTGCATTTGGAATGCCAGAAATAGTGCCAGCAAAATAGAAGATGGCTTAGAGGATTGCCATCTTTTCACCATTTTTTTTCTGGGAAGATAACAAAAAACAACATATTGTGTAACTTAACTTACTAATTCTATAAGAAACTTCCCTTGCAAGTGCTGTCCTGAGCATCAGTCATGCTATCTCCAGATAAAATTCCACTGGGGACTTAGAGGAAGTTAGAAGCAAGTGAAGCAGGACCATCTTTGAGAAAAAGATTGTTGCTCTTCTGAATGAAAATCAAATAATGGAGAAAGTGTAATTGCTTCACAATTTTGAATGGTGTCACTGAAGTATTTTATATGTCATATAGTAATTATTTGTGATCATTTCAGTTGTGGTGATGGTGAGTTCAGTCGTTATGCCATTCCATGCCGTCCCAAATTTTTCTCACTGTTGTTGAGGTGGAGAAAAGTATGAAGCACTAGGAGAGGTGAACGAATGACTCTCATTTGAAAACATATATCCCTACCAAAATGCACCATTAAGGGAAGTACCAATTATTCCTCTGTCACATACTTTCATAGAGAAAAAGCTGTATCTATGTAATAAATTCAGTCTTATTATGTAAGATGTGTAAATAATTACTTAGAACTGCTACCAGTGAGGTTCCTAAATATTATTGTTTCTAGACAAAATAGAAACTGAAACTGAACAACAGCTTGTTTTCTTAAGAAAGCATGAGGGTGTTAAAAGCTTTCTGTTGTGAGGGTCTTCCCATGTGATGTGATTATGCAAGTCTCCCGAAAAAAACAAGTCCCATTGAGAGTCTAGACAGAAGTTGGCTTTTATTTTAAAAGTTTGAGAAGGTGCACAACACCTAAGCATCAGGTTTTCTTGGAAATGTACTGTAAAATATCAATCATCATTTCCAAGCTTTATGAAAAAGAGATTGTAGTTTGTTGTTCTGTTACTTTTTATGCTTATTTCTAAGAGACAAATGCTGAATAATTCTGTAACAAAGACAACTAAATATGGCAATTAAAGCAGACTACTTAATGACACCAGGAAATTAATGTTTCCTATGAGGATAATTATGAAAATGGTGTTTATGCCCAAGCCAACATTTTGATTCCAATGAAACACAAATCTATAGTCTATGTTACTTGATATTTCAAGGACTTTACCCTGTGTAAAAGATTAGTCCCTGTAAATTTTTTCTCACCAGACCTCTCAACATCTGGTTTTAGCCACCACTCTGGGGGTTTTTTTGGGGTTGGTGGTTTTTTGTGGTTTTGTTTGTTTGTTTGTTGTTTGTTTGTTTGTTTTGGGTGGGGTTTTTTCCCTTTTTTTTGATCTAGTGAAGATATAAGGAGGGACTGACACTTAACTGCTTAAATCTTGCAATAGATTTTTGGAGAAGAAGGACTGCTCTGGTTTTGGTTTTTACATTTCAGTGGTGTTAGAAGCTAAAGTGTGGACTCAGGGAGCAGTGTTGTCTGACTTAAACTGAGGGAATAGAGTTAAACTAAGAGTAAATACAGTAGAATTAAGGGAAGTATTTAATTTTTGTTGACATGACTTTCTTTAAATACAGTTCCCAAAATATTTCTCTTGATGAAGTGTGGCTTGAGCCTCCTCAAGATGCAGACATGATAAAATAAACATTTTGAGGCATACTTAACTTTAAACATGAATAAACATGTTTAAACAACTGGAAATCCCTTGGGTTTGGACAGTGTTCTTAGTGTTCTGCTGAACTGACTCAGTGATGGCTTGGGGTCTTTGTTCTATAAAATTGGAGTTTTAATTCTTATTAGAGCTTTTCTAAAATATGAGTATTCTATAAAACTTACTATTTTGTACTTTTCAGAGTGCAGTTTAGTCCAGCAGTAAGGTCTTCAGATACTCTGTCCTTCTCAGGAGGTGTTCCGAAACAGTGGGAAATGTTCTAAGCCCTGAAGGAAAGAAGACACAGTGACTTCATGCCTTTTTGATTTGGGTCTGCATGAGAGCTGTTTCTGTAGACATATGCCCATCAATATATTCATGATAATATGTTGCAATAACTTACATTTTTTTTCCTATCACCTTAGAAAATATTCTAGGTATTTTTTTCTGGCATGGAACTTGTGTTTATAAATAGTAGATTTTCAATACATACATACATACATGCATACATACATGCATACATACAAAAAATATTATAATCACTGCTTGAAAAAGTACATATTTCCCTCCTTCCTCAGAAATATTGCGTAGGGATTTAAGTGTTCCCACAAGAATCAAGCAAGACATACTGGAAGGTACATTGCTTTTAGAGGATTGTATGCTAAAGCAATCAAACTGAAAGGTATGTCCCAGCTACAAAAACTGAAAAACACCAGAAAGAGATCCTTGATATTTTTAGCCCAGTTTACAAGGGCATTCTCCTGTCTGTCATTTATGTAGACATGAGTTAGAAACCTGTAAACAACATTTTGATTTATGAACCAGTAACCCAGGTTCTCAGCATAGCTTATGTCAGGAAATTGTCTTAGAAGAGACTATGGAGGTAGCTACTACATTAAAATGTACAAGTGAAAATTGGGGGATAGGGAAAACCTCTGTAAAAAGATACCATTGAAGGCTTTTATTTATGTTTTTAATGTTCTCTGTACTGCTTAAAAGATTCTAAATGACTGTAAGGGATGATTTAGATATGAACATGTAATCTGCTGCCTATTTCCAGTAAATTATTGACATAAAATGCTTAAGAGAGCAAGAAAATTAAGAGTGGAGCCATTCATTAATGTGTTAAGTTTCCATTATTAATAATTTTATGACAATCATATCAATCTACCATTCAGCCTGTTTTATCACAATAGTGTTTCAAATCTCATTTATGAATGGGTTATAACTGAATAGTTATTTGTGAAAATTAGATCTGTCTAAATGGTAATTAACATAGGAGCTTGAGAAAGGGAAGTCTGTTGTTCATTATTTCCATACATCTGCCAGGATTTATTATATCAAAATCCTAAGTACAGTGCTATTGAAATAGTGATGCCTTCACTGAAGTGCAAAAAGATGGAAAGAGATCATGTCAAAGCATATTAACCTGATAACAGAAGGACTTTTTTTTTAAGATATTTTAAAGCAATTTTCCAACTGTATTTAAATTAAAGGAGATACTCTGTAACAAAAAGCTGTACTTGACTACCTGAGCATATTGCTAATTGTTTCAGCACATCTGCTGATGAGCACATAGCAGGCTGGCTGGAGCCCCTGTTAATGAAGTTTTCCAAAATATCAATTCATTCTTCGTGTTAAGATGAAGCACATGGAATTGTGTCGAGTCTATTTTGTTTATTCTATTGTCTCTTCTGAAAATATCTTTTTCTTCACAGCTTGACCAAAGCTGGATAACGTCTTCCTCAGGAGAGCAGTTCTGTTACAGTTATTTATACATAAGCAGACAGTTTGTTATGTACCCATCTGCTCTCAAAATGTCATTGACTTTAATGTGAAATTAGTGACCTGGATATGGCAGAGGAAGGTACTGCCTAATTCTTACTATCATTTTATCTGTTCATGAAAACCATCATGTAGATGACAGGGTAATGATGCTAACCTTGCTCTCCCAGTTTTATTCCAATGTGAATATTATTTTTTTTTTAACTTTAAGTAAATTTCCCTCTACAGTTGCCAATTTTCACAGCACTCCTCACCAGAGCTATTAGATAGCATGTCTGTATGCTGACTGACTGAAACGTAAGAGCTTCAATTTTTCATTTAGTCATCATCTGTTTCAACTCTACTCTTTATTTACCATGGGACCTGAAGCATCTTAATATTCCCGTAGAGGGAATGTTAAATCCATATCTTTAGGAGGAAGAATAGTTCTCATTGGCAATATATTTAAAAGTATATTTTATTTGAACTTTGCCACTAACCAGTTTAATTCAGCTAAAATTCTGTGATTTATCTGTGAAATTGATGCCTTTAAAACCACTTAACAAGCTGAGATTAATGCCAGGCGTGCTGATCAGGCAGGTGTCATTTTTGTTCCTACTACATTGTTTTTCCCTCTGGAGTCAGGGATTGTCATGGATGGAATAACATGATAGAGTATGATTTCATGAGCATGCTTTCATGTTTATTGCCAGAGCCTTTGTTTCCCTACCTTAGTGTATGCAGACTCATGACAGAGGAAGGGGTCAAGAATGCTGGCTCAGGACCATGTGGAGTAATGACCTTTCATTATCCAAGTGTGGGAGTTCGTTTGTCCAAGTGTAAGTTCTTCACACATACTAATAATTAGAGGGGTTTGCATTGAAAATTAACTTTCTGGAAAAAAATTGAGAATGTCACAGGCAACAGAAGTTTGATGTGCCACGACCTTCAGCCGTCTTCTCTAAAACCTGTGCCATTCTGATTTGACCCTGCTCTTATGGCATGTTTCTGACAAAAAAANAAAAAAAAAAAAAAAAAAAGCTAGAGAAAATGACAAAACTATTCTTTACAGATGGCTTTTTAAGGTCATGATGAGTCAAAAGGGGATGTTAGAAATACTGTCAAAGTACTTACCTTTAGTCTTGTGATGGTACCTATGAAGTATATAGATATGTGAATTCTGGAAATAGGAAAGCCTTGCAATGAAAAAACATTCAGAAATACTTTGAAAACACTGGACTCCATTCAAATGGCTCTGGTTTGTTGATCTGTGGAGAAATCTGAAATCTTATCTCCACGACATGAAAGAAAGTTGCCAAGAATCCAGTCTCAGAGCACATGAGCATAGAAAAGCTGTTGTGAGGCAAGGTAGGGCATACATTTAAACTTCATTTGCTGTTTTGCATAGTCTCTACATAGATAATTCATTTGAATTTAGGTCTATAGCATTCAGCTTAGTCCTCTTCTAAAGGAAGGATATTCTGACTTCACTGGAGTGTGTGAACATGTAGAGCTACTGCAAAATATATATTGATTGCAGTGTCCCGTACTGATTCTATCACTTATTGACAGTGTGCCATATATTGATCTCAGGGGCGCTCAGTGACAGGACAGGAGGCAATGGGCACAAAGTGAAACCCAGCAGAGTCCCTCTGGGCATCAAGAAACACTGTTTTACTGTGTGTACTGGCACAGGTTGCCCAGGGAGGTTATGGAGTCTCCATCCTTGGAGAAGCTCAAAAGCCATTGTCTTGGGCAAATGGCTTCAGGTAGCTCTACTTGGGCAAGGAACTAATGATCTTTGGAGGTTACTGCAAGCCTCAGCTATTCTGTGACTTTACAGTTATGACTTTTAGAAAATTTAAATTTACTTATTCCAGGCAGGATAGAATTGAATTTTGTCCACATTAAATAATAAGTCTGATGCTTTTCTTATCTTAGATATTAACTAACACCTTTCATCTGAAGTTAGCAAGCCAGGTTTATCCTTTGCAGTAACTACAAAAAACCAGTGATGGTAAGTTGAATTTAATCTTGATCTGTTCTCGAACACACATTTTTATACCAATTTAAGTTAATTGCAACTTCTCAGCATGGGTCCACCATGTTCCCTAAGTGGAATTTATCAATATATAATGCAATTACCAGAATACAGCTGCAGTCACCTTATTAATACACCCATTTGCCTTTCCATTGGGTTGTAAACTTGAATATCATACTCCTGTTATCTCTGGCCTTATTGTTTTCTCAGGTTCTTTCAAGATCCATACACCACTTTCACTATGGTGGTACCACTATATGGTAGCCAGGCTTATTGAGATACTGTTCAGTGCCTTCCACACTGCTGATGATTTTGCAGAAACTTCTTCTGGAAAATTCTACATTCCTTTAAATATACCTTTCAAAGGTTTAAATACAACACAAAATCAACCTTACACATGATCAAGGACCTTTACTTATGCAGGCAATTCCCTTGACTTCAGAAATATTACTGGAATTGGGACATGTTGCCAGGATCACAATACTGTGTTTGAGGTGCACATCAAATATTAACATGTGTTTATACAGTTAAATGGCTCATTGATTTTCTACCTTATTCATTGTTTTCTATAGATACACCTGATGGTTTCCTCATCTGAACGTCTGAATTCATTACTCTGTTTTTCCTAATCTTCAGGACTTTTAAATTACAGATTGATTCAAATCAAGCCTGCAATACTTTACCAGTAATTGAATATCTTGTGAAATCAAATCTCACTTCAAATACTCTTGTTCAGTGATTGTTTTTCATTGGTGTCTAAACCATGTAAGTAATTTAAACAAGGATTTGTCTGCCATTCACATTTTGAGTTTGACTGCTTTCCAGTGAAACTCAAAGCTTCATGCATTTAACAATAAAACAGAATAATACATTTTCCAGCTTTCAATACTTGGAAGCAGATTGTTCCTGATTTCCAGTTTGTTTGTATTTTAAAGCTCAGTGATTCTATGTAGAATTATTTGAAAAACCTTAGGCCAAAAAGAGGAGGCAAATAAGGGAATAACTTAATATTATTTGTAGCTGTTTTCCAGTGATAATCAATGATGTATATGTCAAATAACAGGGTGATAAATGGGCAAAGGCAACAGGAAAGTTAAGAGCACAAAAATAAGTTTATAATTTCCAAGCAGATGTTTACTGAAAGAAAAAAATCTGCTTTTCTTCAAATGGATGACATTTTTCAGAGCTACATATTCAAAACCTGAGAGCAGGTGTGAATATGTTTAATGTTGCTTAGTCCAAATTGTTTATATAGCTTTAGAGCTGTCCCTTTTGCAAGTTTTTTGCAAGGTGGGGTTTATCTGCTTTTACAACAGCTGATAGAGGAATCAAGTCTCCTTCCCTTCTCCAAAGATCCAGCCAATGGCTTGTGAGATGCAGAAGGAAAGGCTGTGTCTAAGTCCTGATGACTGTGAAGAAACTCAAAGAAAGGGGAGAAACTTCATGCTAGTGCAGCAGCAGCAGTAAGATTTTCATGCTCTTCAGTGAGATTATCATCAAGGCTTGAAATTTTAAGAGCTGGTCCTCTAGCTCATACTCAGGAAAAGAAAGATTGAAAATAGTATCAATTTTCCTTGAGAAAATGGATTTGAACAAATAAACAGAGGTTTATATTTTACACACCAATATGTACAGTTTCTAAAAATAGATAAACACATTTAAGTTTTATTTTATCTTTGTTCTGCTGGTCTTCAGAAATAATGATTTTAGTTAGTTGGCTGTGTTATGCCACTTTAATTTAATTTGAATTAAGTTACAGAGTTTTGCTAAATACACTTTTTTCTGTTACTCCTTTTCTCTAAAATACATGCAAGCACTATAATAATGCAAAATCTGTTCCATTTAATCATGAACAGCAACATCTCCAACATATCTCCAACATATTATATGTAATTTCAAAGATATAGGTCTTCTGCTTGCCAGTCTAAAAGCATGCTTCAGTCCAGATTGACCACAACAGTAATTTTATCAGGGGACGATGCTGGCATTCTAAACTGCAAGTGCACAGCTCAAGCAGTTTGTGATTTTTTCTTGAATTAGGAATGGCTTCCTAATAGGCTATTTTTCTGTCTGTTTTTATATCCAGCTTAGCTAAAAAACATCTAAAACATACATGAAATATGAGATAGATTTTTTCAGACCATTGCTAGCTATGCTGCCACCTAGTGAATCTGTACCATCTCTGATAATACTTTTGTTCAATAAGAGATTTAGCTCCTTTTTCTCAAAGGCAGAAAAATCTTTTTTTTTAAAGAATGTTTTCAATAAAATAACAGGTGGGAATGTATAAAATTAATTACAATTTTGTTTAAATTTTTGTTTGAAATAGCCAGATACAACTATTGTAAAATGCGAGTGCACTTGGGCACTGTAGGTAATCATTAAATACCTTTCTACTGTAGGGTTGTTCTTCAGAAATAAAAAAAAATCATAATCATAAGGCCACTGTACATGTAAGTATCTGTTTCTAGTCTTTGTGTTCTCTCTAATGATTAAAACATCAGCATTTTATCAGCCATCCTGTGTTTGTTCTTTCTCAAATAAAATCATGGCACTTGTCATTTTCCTTAATCAACATGGGTTCTGCTGTAGCTGCAAGACTGAATCCATATATTTGCCAAACTGTTTTATCTAAAAATCACCTGCCCAAAAAGCATATCAGTCCCTGTTTGCAAACACTCTTTTAAGGAAGAAAGAAAGAGTGCTTGGATTTCATCTAAGAAAATCACAAACTCAATAGGCTTAATTTGTTGTTGTTGTTATTTTTTGGTGTTTTTGTTTTGGTTTGTTTTTTGGTTTTGGGGTGGTTTTTTTTGTGTGTTGTGCATCTGTCTGCTGAAGCTGGAGGTGATGTGCCCTGAAAGAGTCTCACATCAGGCTGTTCGGCAGTCTGGTAGCCCCACCACCCTCAAATTAAAGATAGTCTAAACCCAGGTAATCTCTTTCCTAAATGAGTCATTGTACACTGTCAGTCTGTGGTTTTCATTCTGTAAAGGACAATAAGAATAACTAAGGAATAGGCTGAGCAGATTTAGAATGCTGGGAGTTTTAACATTTTAGAATGCTAAAAGGTCAGTTCAAATTTGGATATCATCAATTCATTTCATAATCCTCTACTGTATGGAGGATATAAATATATATAATACTTCTGTAGCTCCCCAGACCCAGATTCATTAAAATTTGCATAAGTACAGACATATCTGTGGCTCACAATAAAGCCATTTTATATTGGAGATAAATTTATCATCTAGAAGTATTTTAAGGTTGATTTTAAACACGTCTACAGTAAATCAGCATTTAGGAACCAGGGACTGTAAGATAGGATGAGATTTAACAGTCTAAATCTTGAGTAAGATTTGAGTTCATGTGAAATTTAGTTTGTGAGAAGCTGAACCCATACTTTTCAACCCTTGTGTTTTATTTCCTAAGTTATCTTCATAGTAATGTACATGCTTCTATACAACCAAAGGAGTTTGTTTAGTCTTAGGGCTGTGGTATATACAGGTAGCCCTCATGGATCCAACTGTAAGTGCTTAAAACTTTCTCACAGGATAGATTTTAAGGAAGCAGACTATTTTGAGTGTTGAAGTTGCTGGAATATTTGGCTGGGAGCAGTCGTAGCAGGAATTCACCTAAATGGTCAGCCTTGCTTTGGGTGGATTTTAGCAGCTGTGCTGCCCAGTGAAAAGTGTCATCAGCTGACATTCATCTCTCACTTTAGAGAGAGACTTTGTAACCACTTTTTTTTTCCACTTTGAAAAGCTACTAATTAGCAGCAGTAGCCAAGCAAGATACGCAACATTCACCAATATCTCAGTTGCCTATTATTTACTTCATAGCACATCCACGGTCATGTTATTAACAGCAATTATCCATAACTGGCAGTTCTGCAGGTGCTTATCTCCTAAGGATAGTGTGCACTTGGCTACATTATTGCTGTTTCCTTGAAATAAAATGTTATATATATTGATTTCGTTCTAACAGTATCCAGCTACACTACTGCATACAGCTGGTGTAATTTCTAGCCTTCCAAAAATAGGATCAAGAGCACTTCCAGAATCAACAACAACATTTGGGCAACATTTGGCAGCCCAACAGCAGGGGCAGGTGATTCTTGTCTCAGTGGGATGTCTGAGTCTTTCCTGGGTGAGATGTTTGGATTGGCAGTGGTAGTTTCAGTGAGGATTGGGTGGCGATGCTTGTGCAGTGCAGTGATATGCTTGTCACCCTGAAGATGCCAGTCCTATAATTACCAAATGGTTGAATTCAGGTGATATAGTCCAATGCTACTATTCTGAGACGAAAATATGGAGAAGGTCTTTGTGCTATACTACCTAGGGAGGTGTTATTGCAAGTTTTCTCCTGATTACACTTGAGAGCTGGAAAGCCATGGCAGAAATCAGTGTTGGTGCAGCAGCTCAGAACGTGGCATTATCTAAGTGAAAATTCTGGGTAGGAGGATCTGTGGTTACCAAACTTGCATGAGTAAGAGATATTCAGTGCCACATCAGATGAAGCTCCATAAGGCAGGGGAGCAGTTTCAGAGGAAAAGGATGGGGGAGCATTATATGCCTTCCAGAATATTCTCAGACTATTCACACTTTCCACAACATCACATTTCTTCATTCCTTAGCTGTGAACTTTTCTGTCCGGTCTCCTTGAACATTGCAGACTGCCAGCAATATGGTCCTGATGCTCTTCTCCTCAAACCTGAGAACCCACAAATACTTCCGTGCTATGTAATCTTTTACTAGCTCACTAAATATTCCTGTTTTTACACTCTGCTCCTGTTATTTGCCTGATGCTGAATGCCCAATGAGAGTTGTTATCATCACAAAAGACAAGGCAGTAAGGTGGGAGCCAGAAGCATTTGGCAGCCACAATTTTATACCTTTTGTGAGAAGAGACATCACTGATGAGCAAATGCCTATTTCAAAAGTCCTAAATGGAGCACAACAAGGTACGCACTGACATCATTCACTAAAATGCTCCCATTTCGCATTCTTTGTATTTTAAAGGCCAGAACTACCAATTCTGAAATGAAAAACATAGTGATTCTGATGCTGGAACTACAACAGAGTGCTTTCATGTGCAAAAGTTGCATTTTGTACACCCTGTAGACATGCACAAAATTTACATCCACATGAACAGAGTTACAACTTTTGAAATTAGGAGGTGTAGTGGCCTAAGCCTGTCACTTTTTCAATGCCTTGTTATTTGTGCATGCTTAGGCATTCAATAAGCAGGACACCAGCTGGAATGGCTGGGTTTTGTATGAGACACACCCACCCATCCACACACAAATACAGAGAGCCAGCCAGTTGTCCTGCTGAAACACAAAGCTTTTGTGCTATGAAACCCAAAGGGCCACACACCATACTACTCCACAGAGCTTTACAAGATACTCTATAAATTTCTATGCACTTTTAAAAGAGCATGGATCAAGTTTTTACATTTTTTTAATGTAATAATGATCATAATTTAAAGTCTGTGCTGTACACAGGGCAGAGAGGAAAAAGAGGCAATGCAGAGCTGCAGAGCAACCACACGTCCAGGTCCCCATGAGCAAGACTTAGTGCAGAACAAAAAGGAAATTGATTCTGTCTAGTGGCCTGCTTAGGTACACAAAATCTTTAAATTCATGGGCATGAATGATCCCTCCATGACATAAGCAATATTCTAGATAAGAGTGAGAAAGACTCAGTTTGGGTCTATTGAGAAATTAAACAAAATATTTATAACAAAACGCAAATCTGACCAGATTCCCGTCCCAAAACAAGAGTATCATAGAGAAATCTGACAGATGAAGAAGTCTTGTCTGTATTCTTCTTAGACAGCTTTGTATGACAAGGAGACTGGTTTTTAGGTGGCTGTTCCCAGGCTCCATTCTGATCCTGGGATCATCTCCACACTGCAGTATCTCAGTACCATTTTCCAAACCACAGGCAGAAGTGTCACACGAATAAATACTTTTCCAGCCCCACATAATAATGAACAAAGAGCTAGGTGCTACTTTTTCTTTTTTTGTTCTTGGGACACTGTGCTGTTTTTTTTCCAGTGGTCCCACATTTCAGGGCACACATGACTTTGCAAGGAAAACACTGTTTTCAGAGCTTTGTAAAGACGATTACTATGAAGATTTTTCAAAAGACAAGGATGCAAGTGGCTTATTGCTCTGTGTAAAACACATTTTGGGGATGAGCAGCCTGGCCTACTGGAAGGTGTCCCTGCAAACATCAGGGACTTGAAACTAGATGACCTTTAAGGTCTCTTTCAACCCAAACCATTCTATGATTTTATGTTTCTATTAAATTTGGAGTGCTTTCAGCTGCAGAGAAAACTTTCGATCAGGAGATGGTATCTAGTTAGGCCCAGAAATCTGGAGGTTGTATGAATGGAGTACCCAGTGAGCCATGTCAGGGTGCCAGCCTGCCAAAACAGCAGGCAACGCAAATGAACATGAGTGTGTGTGAACTTAATGGGCTGTGGAGTTTGCATGCCTTCAGACAAAGCGCACAAAGGCCTGTACTTTCTTGCTAGGTGATCAGAAGTAGGTCATACACATGAGCAGAACCAGCAAGTTCTGGCGCAAGCAAGCAGATTTCCAGATCCATTTAAACTGATCTAATCCCAGACTATCACGGTCCTTCCTTCCCTGCATCAGTGTTACCAGCTCATCTTGTCATATCCAGTGGTAAACTTGATTGTACACAATGAGATCAGAAGTACATATCACTAAGTTCTCCTCTGCCAATTTAACTTTGTGGGTTAAAACATGTCATTTAAACCACGAAAACTGATTTTTAAAAAGAAAAACAAGCAAATCCTCAGACTCTAATGGTCTTTTCTCATCTATTTTTTCAGAATAGATATTAGAGATAGAATGTTAAATAGCAGAAATGGCTTCCATGAGGCAAGACTGGAGGATATATAATATTAATATTAATTAATATTTTGTAATAATTTTTGAGAATTTGAACAAAAGTTTTGTGATAAATGCAGACAGCAAAACCTGATCATAAAGCTTAGAAGACTAGAGGTAAGTTCAGAAACCTCTTTGTAATCAAGTGATGTAAAAGTGACAGTTTTGGTTGCCACCAGCAAAATAAACTGTTTCACAAAGATAAAGAAAAGAAAGTTGATGCTTTTCATTTACCTACTCTTGAAGTAGGTAAATATCAGCTGGGTTTGGAATGAAAGAGTACATACACTACAGGCAAACTGAAGTGTCAAGTCTTAAAATAACTTATTATCTGATTATTTTTCCTTTAAATTTAGTAATTAATTCTAAATTAATATTTTTTTAAGAAGCAGTCCAGGCAGTTTATAACTTTTAAAGCATTTTATTATTGAGACAGAAAAGGCTGGTCTTAAATACCAAGACCACCATTCTGTCAAATTTCAGATCACCTTATTTTAATGTCTTCTTTGTGAGCACTAAAACAAGCCTCTAGGGAAATTATTTTGCCTCAAGCTTTTGGTCTTCAAAAACCATTTGTACAGCACTGGTTTAACATCTAGGTTGCCCTGTTTGGAGTCAGTATTTGGACTTGATGACCCTCGTGTGTCCCTTCCAATCCAGAATGCTCTGTGACTGTATGATCCAAGTCTATTTTCTGGAATAGACTTCAGGATTTTGCAAAGTTCGGCTTGTTTTTTTTTTCTTTTCAACATGAAATAAATGTAATAAATGTAAAATAAATGCTGGCTTAACAAAAAGATTATATGGGGGTAGACATGATATGTGTATATTTTTTCCAGTAGAATTACTGGAAAAGTTTTATGCAAAGTTAATTAAATATTATATCCTTGGACAAAAGGTAAATCATGTTTTCTGATAAAACTAGTAACTTGAGGCTTCAAAACCCCAGGAGCATTAGGAAGTCTGTGCTAATAATAAATTGTTTTGACTGCAATTGATGTCTTAGTATGCATATAAATAAATTAATTAATAAGAGAGCCCACTGAGATTATAGCAAAACCAATTAATGCATAATTTTGCATGTAATTAGGAAAATGCCAGTCATGGAAAGAATAACTGGCAAGTGTCCTGCAGCTGAGCTTTAGCAGTTAACACATGGCTTAGTTAATTTACTTCTACCAGCCTACTGGACCAGTTTCCATGACCCCCATGAATGTTAATAATAAGAGTAAGTAAAATGATAGCTTTAGCTCTCACTGCTGATAAAACTATAGACTTGTCCCCACTCTTTCAAGCAACAGCTTGTCTTCTTTTTATTGGAGAAGCATAACTTAAAAGAAAGATCTGCTCTGGGAATATTTAAAGCATCTGTACTTGAGAAGTTAGATCTCTCTTTATTTTACCAGTGCTGTAATTATCAGGGCATCAGACACTGTTTATGCCACTGAAATATTTGATTTGTTCTGATGCAGACTATTTTAGTGTTGGTTGAACTTTTCAGTAAAAGTAAGGGAGAAAATCTATCCCCACTGAAATGCTGTTATCAACTGTCATGATTTTTCACCAAGGTAAATCAATTCACCACCTCTTGAAGGTGTTACACACTGAGCTGACAGTCACAGGGATTTGCTGAACACAGCAACGTGAACCAAGTTTTTATCTGTGCCATGGAGACTACACAGATTTACTTCAGTCTTGCCACAATAAAGTCCAAAGTCTCAGGTGTAAAGCAAAGTAGCTTCTGATTGCAGCACTTCATTAAATACAAACCACCAATTACATGCAGTACAGGGCCTAACAAGATGTTTCCAGGTCTTTGCTCCCTTGCTTCAACAAGAGCTGAATATGAAATGTTTTTGCTAATTGTCAGTGTCAGCAACATGGGAAATGTCAGCAGAAAAATTGTGCATTGTATATTGAACAATATTTATAAAATAAGGCCTGATTTTCTGCAGAAGAGGATAAAGCAGACGAGCACAAGAACATAGTTTCTTTTATTTTTTGCTCAGAAGTCCATGAAACACAACAGTTTATTATTGTTGACTCTTTCGGAAGACAGAAGGGCGCTCTTCAACCATACAATATTAGAACTGGAGGAAAATAACTAGAAAGACTGTCAATAAAAACTGCAGTAAAATCCCTGTTTTGTTACCACTTGCTTCTGTCGAATAAGGCTGTTAGCTCCAACAGTGTTCTATGATACTT
This sequence comes from Cyanoderma ruficeps, assembly GCA_008694505.1. Taxonomy (NCBI): domain Eukaryota; kingdom Metazoa; phylum Chordata; class Aves; order Passeriformes; family Timaliidae; genus Cyanoderma; species Cyanoderma ruficeps. The sequence goes on from VZDJ01007749.1 coordinate 47,004,906, forward strand.
TTTACTGTGCCAAAATTCTATAAAGTTTAGTCACTCTTTGATTTAATCAAAACCAACAATACAATTCTTTTTACTTTATCCTTCCAAATGGGGAACAATAGCCAGTTATTTCCAAAAACTCCTACTGTAAATAAGATGATATAACAACATTGCACACACACACACAAACACAGGCAACCGGAGGTATATTCAGGGATCTGTTGTCTGAAATTTGCTGTCTGTACAGCAAAGAAGGATGAGGTGGTTGTGAAACAGTTTTTAAACTAACCCAGTTTATAGCTCAGTATTTTAAAGTAATGCAGAATTAGCTGTGGCTTCTTTCCTAATTTGCTATCCTAGCAGGGACATGCATTACTGAGATACTGGTTCATCTCTTTGGAGCTGTTTGTTGACAAGACTTTATTGTCAAGAGATCCTAAGAGTCAAAGCTGGAAATATAGCTCATCATTTCCTCTCAGTAAAATTAGATTTGTGGACAGCTTTGTGAAATAAAATTGACAATATAGTTGATAATATGTATCTCTACAAACATTTCTTAAAATTATAGAATAAGAATGATAGAAGTATTTGTTACATTTGAAACTTCATTCAGTAGTCACTGTGCTACCCTTTGATTGCCTGATTAAATTTTGAATTATACAAGTAACAACAGTCCACATTGATTATTTTTAGCCCTTTAAGATACATCTGAGTTTTAGATACTTCATAAGCTTTAAGACTAAAGATATATTCAGCCATCTAATCTTAATATCTGTGTATCTCTGGCAATTAAGATCACACACAACCCTTAGTTGATGTTAGACAGGGCAACACAAAGGACAAAGCAATTCTGAGGTGGTCCAATTTTTAAGTGGAAAAAAAAGCCCCAAACTTATCCTGTGCTGTGCTCGAGAAACAGACCTGCATGGTACTGGACCAGCACGAGCTCTGATGGGACATCTGAGCTCCAGCACTACAGCAGCCCAGACCTCATGCTGTGACAGGAGGATTACTAGAGATTTTGAGGGTGTTATTAGAGATTCTAAACTCCCAACTACACTTAGGCAAGAAGATATGAAAAAGAAACATCTGGCTGCACTTACAAGGAAGACAAGATTTGCAAGTGTAATGTGAGAAATTCCAAATACCAGGGACTGAAATAATTCAAGTTGCCTAGTAATGCTGATTTCCCCCTTCACCCTTTACCTATTGCTAAAGACTATCTCATCCACATCAGAATGGTAATGAAACCTGCCTGCTCACCAGGGTCCAACAACTTAAGATAAATGCTGTAGGAGGAATTCAGCCCTGACTTTGTATTAAAGTGGCCATGAATACATTCTCTTCCACTGACTGAGACCAGGGAGCAACAAGTCGCCAAGCAGCAGTAAGATGTGGCTGAAGCACTGACTGCCTAAGTGGCTGCCCCAGCCATTTCCACTGCAAACACGTAAACAGAGCCCCATGAGACCAAGCCTGTAGACTGAATCTGTTCTGCACAGCATTTGGATCTGACAAACACCCAGTTTTCAGAAGACTGAGCATGAGTGGACAGCAGCCGCAATATCGCATTCAGAAGAACAGAGAAACCACAGTATTATCCATTGCCCAGGACTCTGGGATCAATAAGCCATGAATGAAATGAAGTATCTGGAGAATCCCAGAGGCAAGTCTAACCTGCAGGAAAACCTACTTTCCCTCATTCAGCCCTTACCAGACATTCCTACCAATATGATTTGTAAGGACTGCTGCAAATACGGAGATCCGTGCATCTCTAACAATGACAAAGACTCTCTCACTCAGCATCTGAAGTGTCAGTCAGGCTCATTGTGTAAAACAGCCATGGTGATTGAAGCTATCCTGCCTGCGGTGCCCGTGATTGCCTCCTGTGTAGCTAAATTCTCTGCAGGAGTCCCCAAACAGCTGAGGTTTGACAGATTTCCAGCTGAGAAACAGTAAGTACCTGGAAACCATGCTTCACATCAGGGCAGCTCTTTCCAAAATGGCTTTTTATCTACATCCTTAATAAAGCTGGTCACTAGTCCAATAGATATTTTAAGCCAAATTCTTACCAAATGAGTAAAAGCACTAAGTCACATACAGAGATAAAATCCTAAAGTAGTTCTGCAGGTACTTTGATGCTTTGCAGTGTGCATTCTGTAACGCCAAAGCCTGTAACCCTGTGTGTTTCCAGCTGAATCTGTTTCTATTATAACATTTTAATGCTTGTATTATGTACTGCATTGGCAATATTTAGCTACTGTAGGAGCAATAAATCTTATCAAAATCTTCCACATAATCAGTGTCATACTTCTCATGCCTCACTGAGTCTTGTCTCTACAACTCTGGCACACCCTGGCTGATGAACCATGTATACCAAAGTATGCTTTCTCATGTATAGCCAGTGTATAAGTAAATGCAAATAATGTACAATATATATGGCTGTTTGGGGCATTTGCTTAAATTATTGGCCTTTTAACAGTGAAATAATAGCACTCTACTTTGAACACATGCAGAAGGATTTCTCATTTCTTTTGGTGTTGTATTGCTTCTGACTGCCTGCAATGTAAACAAGACATACAGTCAGAAAAGATTTATTTATAAAATGTGTAGGTTTAGGAGCCACAGAATGAGCGAAACAAAGCTAAATTGGCAAACTCTTACATTTTCCCACGTGTATTGTAACTGCTTAGACTGAATCATAAAGCTGATTTCTTTTAGTACTTTTGGAAAAGAAGTTTAACTTGATCAATGCACTGTAGAAGCATAGCACAACTGTGATGTGGCTGCATTGATACACAGTATCTTCAACCTGTAGAAAGATGTTTACTTGCCCTTGAGATGCTCACTCCCCTCTCCTGGAGAAGGTGTTTACGCTGAGATCACTCCTTTTCTGTTATATCACTGCTGACATGTCCTCCCCTCCAAACAACAATCCTGCCCCATTTTGTAATGGGTGGCAGTCTGAAGGTTTAAGGCATACCCCCAAATCCCTGCTCTGCCTAATCAGAAGCAGGGATTTGAAAGCAGTTTCATGCGTCCTGTGTGCTAACCAAGAGGCTCTGAGGTGACGCACAGTGAAACTGGGAGGTTACTCTTCACATAAATAATTCAGAAGTCCTGAAAAGCACAAATTACAGCCATCAGCAAGAATGTAGGCCCACTAATTGATACACTGTCTAAGGATACAATCTAGCAAGATCCTTAGACCAGAAAACTTAAGCCCTTGTCACTAGAACAAATGTTTATACATGTACAGGTCCTTTGGAGTGGGGTTTCCTTGATGGCATCATAAATTTGCATAGCTGGAAGAGAGGCAAAAAGCAGGAGGAAGCAGTGCTCTGAAGTAGGCTTGTGAATCCTTTTACTTATGCCATGATTATATATTATCCCAACAAAATAGGAATTTACAGATATTCAAACTTTTCAGTTTCCTATCTCCATTGTGTAGGTAGACATTATTGATTATCTTTCCATTCATGAAAGAACATAGTTGAACATAGGATGTTCAGCTAACATTCTGTATCAGATGTGGAATGGTTAGGTGACTTCTTCATCTGGGTATGATGAGGAGACAGCAGCACCCAGGCAGTGTGCAGAAATGACTGGTTTGGTGTGGCAATGTTGTAAGGAATGGGCTGTGTATGCCCTAAGTATCAATGAACAAAATAAACGCATTTACCATGGGGGACATCTTTTTTGGATTAGGGCTATATTACTTAGTTCATGCTTGCAAACACCTTGAACAAAAAGAGCCTGAATCAATGGATGCCAAATTAGTTACGCTGTTGCTTCTAGTGTATAAAGTAGGCCTATGAGACAACCTGTTGCGGTTTTACTATCTAGCTCAATTACACCCACCTCACCTGGCTTCATACGCCAACATAATTCTTTAATACAAAAATCTGTGACTGACTGGAGCTGTCATTATTTAATGAATAGTACAAACCAAAAAATGTGCATTATGAAATGTGTTAAAGCTTAAATTATTCATCATCGTATTCATATTTATGTGATGAATAAACTGGAGGAGTACTGTCAGTGATTAGTAATCTATGATTCAGCAATTCTAAATCTGCTAAAACAGGAATCCAGAAGTTCTGAGTGACAGCAGGCACTGCTTAGCAATGGGGCTCCACTCCACAGCTCAGTGATTCCTAAAACAATTCAGTATCTCTTACCAGGAGGTGTATGGCTCGTCCTGCTCAGGGGTGTCTTGACCAGGTTGCTGCAGGAGGAGGGAAGGGTGAGTGTAGGAAGGACAACCATGCCCCCAGTCAGCCCACAACTGTATGTCTACTACAGCAGAAGCCAAACAAAACCCAAAGGTGTCTTTGCTTGAGCAGGTCAGACCTTGTTCCTATGCTTCAAACACATTTCTCTTGCTTTACTCTTTCAAAATGCTGATGAGCTGCCAGCATTCTACTGACTGACTATTCACAAGGTGCAGCAAGCTCCAGTTTACCCAGTCTCACCATGACCATCTGAAAAGTGGCCTCTGGGCCAAAACTGACTGTACACAGGCACCTGTGTTTACCAACGAGGGCACTTTGTTTGTTTCAAGGTTTGCTTGTATGTCTTCCCAGTAACTCTCACTCTTCTACCTAGCTGATTCATCCTACTGATTGAATGGCAGGAGAAGTCAAAAATTTTGCTGGGGTTCTTGTTTCTTTGCTGCCTGATAAACGTTTCTGGATATGGTCTGTAGCCCTTTTTGAGGTTGGGCTGTCTCAGACATGCGGCTGACGATGGCATATTTCTCAGGGACCAGCCAAGACTCTTCTCAGAAAGAGGTACAGTCCTGACTTTGGGCAGGATTGAGTCACTGCTTGACAAAATCTTACATTGACAAAACATGGCTGAAAAATCTGACTTTGACTACAAGTTGTAACAGATAATAAGAGGAATTAAAGTGTGTGAACAAAATTCAAGTGATATTTTATAGCACCTTTTGTGTACTGAAGGAGTAAGAGCTGTGTAGATCACTTACTCATGGGAAAAACATGTAAAGGCCATGTATCCACATGGGAGCCCCAACTTATGTCATAGCTCATCTATACAGACACAGTTAAGGATATGCATCACCTTCTAGATATTGCCCGATGTTGTAGTGTGCATTTTGAATTTACCAAATTTCTGTACAATGGTTTGTCCGTGTACCCCCATGTTAAAACCCCTTTTGTTTTTTTCCCAAATTATGAGTCCTGTCAATCACTCTGCAACCCTGCCCTGATGACTGGAAAGTTCTAGGAAAGCTGTTGAGGGATTTGGCAGGATCTCAATTCCCCACTCCCCTTTTTATGGATGGAATTGTTTTCCTGATTGTCCTTTTGTTCTGGGTCCCCCCCCGCCACCGGGATTGGTTCTAGATTGTCCCCTGCCCCTTTCCACACCCTTGTACTTAAGATGAGACCCAGAGGGAAAAACTCACTTGCATGGGTGGCCCTCTGGGTGAAAATAAAACCCAGTTGAAATCCAGGTGAAGTCCTCCTTTCTTCCTCACCATTGCCATGCTTCTGCCTGAGGTCAGGACCCACAAGATCGGAAATGTACCGAGCTGTACCCTTAAATGCGAGTTCAGTGCAAGAGGTAGCCGGAAAGCAGAACTGAACCCCAGCAGCCCAGGACAAATAGGTTTCTGTATCCATCCTTTGGGAACAACAGAAAGCAGCTTTGTCAAACATTAGCACCTTTAAGGATCTGCCAGCTGAACCACTTATAAAATGTCACCAAGCATTTTCCATCAGAATAGACTTGGTAAGTTGTTATATTCAGTTAGTATTAAACATCTTTTGTAAGGTCACTACAACTGACTGCTGGTTCAGCTTTCTGAACTGGTCTGTGGCTCTAAAGAGCGGAGCAAACAAATAATAGAACCATGTATTCATCCTTCTCTGCAATTAGTGGATCAGCCTCGGTTTTTTGAGTATTCCACATCTACCTAGTCTTATTTACTAGAAAAGCTTGAAGAGTAACCTTTCAAGTAGCAGAGCCAGTATAATTCAAGCAAAATGATTTGATGGAAAGGAGATAGGTACGTGTCTCAATTTTTTTTGGAGGTGGACTAGTTACTACTCACAGTTTGGGTTTCTGGCCTAACTTTATAAACCAATGCTCCAGTAAGATAGAAATCTTCACTGTTCCAATGCATTGAAACAAGGATCAGTGACACCATGGGAAACCACAGATATGATTCCACCATCTATTTTCACACAATTGGCCAGTGAGTTGGTTAAAGACACTGATCCATACAAAACCCACCAAAACTTGATGTTTTCAGTTTACCCTGCACTGCTGATTGCATGACCACATGAATGGCTGCAGAAAAGGGGGGTGAATTATGAGTGCCAGTTTAGTCTAGTGGGGAACTGCAGTGCAGGGCTACAGTGCCTGAGGTCTCTGTATTGCCCAGTGACAAGAGCTGGAGTCCTCTGGTAAGCCAGCAAGCAGCGACATGATCAGCACAATACTCCTGGCCCTTGTGAGAATTTTGTACTTTGGGGAGACAAGTCAGAGTGGTATCACTTAAAAGATGAAATTATTTTTTTCTTTAGTCTTCTGGAGCAGTGTCCATGTCATACTGAACATCTTCAGTCTGATTGCTTTCTTTTTGGTACATGAAATTTCACTTTTGTGACTCGTAATTTTCATTTTGTGACTCATTTTTTACCTTTACTTGATTTTTTTCTTGTTCTCACTGTCCAGTAACATTGTATTTTTATTTGATACAATTTTCCTAAAGGTGTATTAGTTTTGCACTACCTGGTTTTTGGTAGCAGCCAAAGATGGCGCCTATGGGAAGCTGCTGGAAGCTCCCCCAGTGTCCACCAGAGCCAATCCCTGATGGCTCTGAAGATGGACATGCTGCTGGCCCAAACTGGGCCAGTGAGAGAGGTTGGTGACGCCTCTGCAATGACCTATTTAAGAAGGAAATCAAAACAAAGTCACAGGTGTTTCTGCTAGTCAGGGAAGAGGAGGGATCATGTGAGGGAAACAACACGGCAACACCAAGATGATGGAGAAGGAGGGGAGGAGCTGAAATTCCTCTGTAGGCTGTGGTAAAGACCATGGCAAAGCAGCTGTGCCCCTGCTGCCCATGGGAATCTATGGGGGATGAAGAGATCCACCATGCTAGAGCAGCAGGATGCCTGGAGGAGGCTGTGATCCAGGGGAAAACCTGGTAGAGAGAGAAGGCCCTTGTTTCCAGGCTGGAGCAGCCTGTCCTTGGAGGACTGCACCCTGTCGAAAGAGAGAGCCACGTTGCAGCAGTTTTGGGAGGACTGACTGCCTGCGGGGGGGAGTTCACATTGCACCAGCTGCCATTTGGCTGCTGCCTGTGGGAAGTGGACCCGCAGGAGAAGTTCATGGAGAACTGTCTCCCGTGGGAGGGACCCCACATCCTCACAGAGGAAGGACTTCTCTCCTGGAGCAGTGGAAGGAAATCTCAGCGTTGCCCTGCACTGCTGGTGGGAAGGAGGGAGGGGCTGTGGGGGAAAAATGTGTTTTAAGGGCTTATTTTACTTGTCATTATCCTCCTCTGATTCTGTTAGTAATAAATTCACTTTGCAACCTTAAGTTGAGTCTGTTTTGCCCTTGAAGTGTTTTTTGTTCTCCCGGTGCTTACCTCAAGTCGTGAAGCCTTGGTTAACTTTTTTTCTTATCCTCTGCCCAGCTGTGGCAGGGGAGGGTGAGAGAGTGACTCTTGTGGGTACCTGGTGTTGGGTCAGTGTCAAAGCACAACAAAAGGATAATATGAAAACCTTTGATTTTGCATGGCCTTCATTTCCAGAAGGTTTTCTAAAAAAGAGAAAAGAAGGCATTTGCAGCTAAGTGTATTATTTCATCCCTTGTACACTGTTGCCAGTGATAGCAAGAATGGCGTCTCATTTACATTACTATCAAATCACTGTCAAATTATCTTCTTCCTTTCAAATTGGCAAATAATTTACATGCCTGTAATTGAGAGAGCTTGGTTCTTGGGTTGAATCTTGCTCTTGAAATGGGACAACTCATTTTTCCAGTAGTAGTGCAGATAGTACAGATGGAAATATTTTTAAAGTTCATATAGCAAAAAACTTGAATATTAGAAATGGCATATTTAATCAGAAGCACATGTATTATGGAAAGAGATGATTTTTTATAATATTCTTTAGAGTTAATTCTTGCAGTGGAGGGAGTTGACTTCCCTTAGCTCTGATCAAATTTTGAAAGGTTTGTCTGGCTTGTTTCCCTCTATCTACAGCTGACTAATGGATGTACATGTTTTCTTCCTAGATCATCTTATATAGCCTTTCTCCTAGACTTCATGGGTTTTCTCTTGCATCTGCTGTATGTTTGCATCTCTCCTTGTCTTGCAGCTGCATGTGTCTTCCTCTACAGTGGCATAGAAATGAGAACTGGTATGTTGACTTTAAGACTCGCTCCTTCACTCATATTGGAATTTTTTCCCCTTTCTTTCGGATGTCTCTGCGCTATGGTTCATGCTAGCATAAATGCCTGATAAATGACAGCAATATGGTGTTGGCATTTTCTTCAAGGGATGGGGAAGGTGACAGAAGTGCTGCCTTAGAGTCTTTCCCTACAGGTTATTGAAACAGTTTGTGGACAACTTATGTTCTTTTCATGATAATTCAGCACTGAGATTACCTATTCTGTCTTCAATACATGCGTTTCAAAATATTTTTAATTGTTTTTAAAAATAGGTTGGTAGTAAGTGGAAAGAAATAAAATCTCTGTAATGCATTTGAAGATGAAGCCAAATTAGGAGAGCATAAAATTTCATGAGATACTTTGCTTATATCTTTGGTATGCACCAACTCCTATTCATCACACTTGTAACTTTGAGACCTGGCCCTGTACAAAATGTGCCACACAGCTGTGATGTATAGATGTGCACACATCACATGCCTCACACATTCCTTTAGTGCTAAAATGTGCTAAAATTAACCATAACTCTGACCTCGGTGAAAACCTCATGGAGGCCTGTCAAAAGTTGTTCTATTTGTAGTCTGTGGTGCCATAGGCTCTCTCAGGTCAACAAGAGAGGTAAATATAATAACTCACTCGTCATGTTTGAAGTGTTTTGATATATTGGCTTATTCATTTAGAAGTGTCACTTCAAGATTATGGCAGCTGTGGACAAGCTGTGGGGTAATTTGGTGCATATGCAGTATGCATCTGCCACCCCATGTCTTGCTATTGTGTAGCCAACTATGTGAACTGAAATCTGTACCATTGATAGGTCTTTAGCCTGATCTGATTAAAACCTGTGATTTTTATCCTTCTGTTCTGAAGAATTTTATAGTAAATAGAAGTGTTGTCCTGTCACATTCTAGGGAAAAGTAATATTCATTAATTTAATTAGTTAATTTCATTAATCAGGGCTCGTTAAATCCTAATTATAGTTATTGACCCCAAGTGTATGAAGAAATGGGTCCCAGTGATTGGTTGCATTACTAACAACCAGAGGTCACTCACACTTAGAACTGTTCTGAATTTGACTTGAAGTTATGCTGTAAATTGCTGTCTCCAAAATGTTACTAGGTTTTTGTTGTTCTGACTTATAAGACTTGATTGAGGAATATAAATATTCACAAGTTTCACCACATTAAACACAGGCAACCCTTTACTGGATACTCTTTTGATGTTACTGTAATAAATAGAATCATTAATGAAGACAAATATCAGCATCTGTGCTCAGTCCTTGTCTCCATAATGCTGCTAGAAGGCTGATGTGCTCTTTTTCTGGTTGCTTTATCTACAGCAGATGCAAGCAACTGAAATCACTTTTGAGAAGCATTTCAAAGTATATATATGTTTCATGACCCTTAATGCATTTAATCTGAGGGGTTTTTTAAGCAGCCTCTCAGCTATCTTCGTGTCCCTCAATAAATGTGCATTTCCATGTGTAAGTGGCCATTTTACTGTAGAATTACCCACCCGGGTCTAAATGTGCATATTGTTGTGCCTGGCTGGAGTTCACTTGGCACTTTTTGAAGGGTTGGTGTCTGCCTGTCTGCTTCAGAAGAATTGTTATAGGGTGTTAGTCTTCTTATAGGATGAAGAACTGACTTTTCCAACATTTTAATGTATCCCTCTCCTTTTACATTGCTTGGTTATTAAAGGAAGTATCTTTCTGCTTTGCACCCGGTTTTATCTTTCAAGTTTTTGAAGACTTTTTTTCTGCCCTACTCTTTGCAAGGAAGTAAGGAGTGTGACAGAAAGGTGTGATTTTTAATTTACACCAGAGTTCTCAACAAATAATGACTTTTCACACCCTGTTCTTGTTGCATAGCCTGCGGGAGGAGTTGTATGGCTACTGTTGTCATATCAAATTAAATCCACTCATGTAATTCAGAAAGGCATTCCTCTTAAACTTAACCCTTTTAAGTTGCTGAAGTTGACAGGCGTAAGAGTGTAGGCTGAAGTGTGTGTCTTTTGGAGGGTTTCTGCTGTTGAAGGATGAAAATGGAAATGTTTTTCTTCAAGGATTTTTTTTCTTTTTTTTTTCCTTTTGTTTTGAGTGCTAATGAGGTTTGTTAGGGTGAATCCTCATGTTAGCCTGGCGTTTGCTGCAGGCTCAGCGTATGGAAGGAAATGTTTGACCAACAATATGGAAGGAAATGTTTGACCAACAATGCCAGACACTCGTATACTTGTCTGAAAAAATGACTCCAGTAATGTTGTTTTGCTGTGGATTGCAAGCACAGTCAGGGAGCACTTGGTGCTCCTTTAGGTCGTAGAGCTAAAACACATTAATAAGAAAATTCCCCTCAGAGGGAGTTTTCTGCTGCTGAGAAGTTTGCAGTGTGGAACAAGCTGTGTCGTTATAAGTAATTTTCCTCTGGGGAGGTCGCTGTTGGTTTTGGGATGTGTTGCACCCTCTCATCATCCAAGTGAGCCCTTCGGGCAGGGGACACACAGTATGTGCAGGATTCAGCCAGAGGGCGGATATACCTGTCCCGGCTGCCCCAGACACTCTGCCTTCCCAGGATGCCCACTGTCTCCTCCCAGGTACCACTGGAGCCTGGAAAAAGGAAGCAGCACATAACAGGAGGAGCAGCTTCCTTGCTTTCACCTTTGTTGTCCCTAGCTGTTGGCAATTCAGGGTTAAGTATTTGCTGGGTACCTGCCCTGCGAGGTGGTGCAGAGAGGGTTAAGGTGCTTGATTGTCTGTAAGCACGGATGTGACAGACTCTTATCTGATGGTGGGGCGGTTTGTTTTTTTTTTTCCTTCTGTAAAATGTCAGCCATTTCCTGATGAGCCTGATGGTGGTGGTGAATTTCACACCTTTTTTCTTCTCTGTGTGGAAACCTGGGTGTTAATGGTACTGGAGCAGGTCGTGTTTTATAAGGAATGAGGCTGCCTCAGAACAGAGGGAAACCAGGGACGGGAAAGGAGGTGAGGAAAGGGATCCAAGGAAATTGCCACTTACAGCAGGCATTAGCTAGATTATTTTGCACTATTTTCATTCAGAGCATGTAGATATATCATTTGCTAAATGCATTTTTTTGCTATGAAATGTTGGAGTTTGTCTTAGATTTCAGCACAAAAATAATCCCCTCTCTTCATTTCAGAGGAAAATTTAGCATTGCAACAACTGAAGATGGAAAGTTGGTCGGTTGAGCAAGTTTGCAACTGGTTGAAACAGAGAAATTTAGGAGAGCTAGTTCCTAAGTTCCGTGGTAAGCATTTTTGTTGTTTAGGGGGGTGGTGGTGGTGTTTAGTATTTCATGCTATGCATTTAATTGGCACTGCCTACCTTGTTTTGGTTTGGGGCATGTGTGTATATGCTAACTTCAGACTTTTGTAGAAATTTATTAGGGTGAGAACTGACACAGATCTGATAAATCAACATGAGTGTACAGATTTGTTACAAAGTCTGAGAAATCCTGGGGGAGGAGATTAAGCCTGTGTATAAATAGAGACACCTCAAATCAGAGCTGGCAGTTTAAAAGTCTTGACAGGACCTATTTTATGTTGTACGAATCTTTGAAATAATGCAAATGTAGTATGGAAATGTTTTATGTCTGAGTATATAAACACTCTACAGAAGAGTGCACAAGAGTCTGTTATGTGAACAACCTATTTCTTGTGTACTCTGTTAAAAAGCTTGATTTCTTTCATCAGCAACTAACAGTCTCCTCTGATTCAAGCAAGGCCTGATTTAAAGCATTAAAATAGTCACCTCACTGCTTCTGTGTGTTTTGGACTTGGCTTTTTGTCAGGGGAAGATATCTGGCCAATGATCAGGACTCCTGCCACTGCTTGGGAAAGGGTGGTGGCAGCTGAAGATGACTGTCAGCAGTACAAAGCATCCTTCCCTTTGACCCATCTTCCATCATCATGTTTTTAGGCATATAGACTGTAACTGTAACTATAAAGCTATTTTACAGTAGTTCTTTTATCCCCTTCAATATGCAGAAGAAGAAGTAAGTGGAGCAGCTCTTCTGGCTCTTAATGATCGTATGGTGCAGCAGCTGGTGAAGAAGATTGGGCACCAGGCAGTGCTGATGGACCTGATTAAAAAATACCAGCAACGGAAGAGTGGGCTGGAATCCCTTACATACTGTTGTGAAACAGCTTCACAAAAATTTGCAGAAGTAGTCAGTGGGTGAGTTTATTCATGGCACAGCAAATATTAGTCTGAGCATAGTTGTGTTCTTTTCAGGACATTTTAAAACTGGCATTTACTAGCTCTTCAGCTGTACCTGCTTTTTATATTTTGAGTATGTGTAACAAGTGTGAAATGTAAAATTAGATTCTTACCCTGAGGCTTTAAACAGAGCATCAACATTCCTGAAGCACACCATTAATTAATTTAAACTTCCTTCATGTCCAGTTCTAGAACCTAGTTTTCATTTGGATGAAGGACTGTCAGACTTTCATTATAGCTAAGATTTTCTCTGTTTACAATATTAAGCTTTTGAAGAACTTACTTTCAAATGCTTGCAAGCCTTGGAGTAAAATAATGATGTAGCCAGAGATAGTATTTGTGTCACAGCTGTATTGAAAGTCAGTTTATCAAAGGAAGCTCTGTATTTGGCCCAGATGTAAGCATTTAATAATCCCACAGTGGGATTATTGAAATGCATTGTGAAACTAGATGGAGTTTTGGAAAACAGATTCCAGGGAGATTGTCCTCAATGATTGTGTTCTGGCTCTTGGTTGAGCAAGTTTTCTTTGTTTGTTTGGGGCTTCTTAGGGGAGGGAGGAGGGGGCAGAGTTTATGGGGTGTTTTCGTTGGGGGTATGTGGGTGAGGGGTTTGTTGATTCTCCAATCCTTTCCCTCCGTTTTTATCTATTGTAAGTCTTTCAGGGTTATGTTTTTCTGAATGGCTTAGCTGAGAAGAGAAATCCTGACCTCTAAGTGATCCCTTTTAAACCTAAGAATCCTGGCTGTAGACAGCAGCTAGCTATGGATGCAAAATGCATTTTTTTCAAAGGAAAGGACTCTAGCACTAAGGCTGCATGAGTCATAGTAGGATTAATCCCAGAGGATTAGAACTGCAGAGCATTTGGCTTCATCCAAAAGAAGTCCAGGTTGTGCACTCCGAGGTGAATAACAGCCCAAGCAAAACTGTGATAAACAGGGATAACTGAGTTACTTCCAAACAACTTGAGCTCATGAGCAGAACAAAACTGCCCGTGTAGATACACCCTCTTGTCTTTGTACAAGTAATTGGGAAACTCCTTAGGTAAATGCTCCTGCACCATTGGAGAAAAGGGGATTGCAGGAAGACCAAGTCACTGCCTGTAAGATTTATCACAGGCCTGAAGTATGCAATCACAGCCAGTCTCAGTTCTCTGCACCAAGGGCCTGCCTATTGATTTACAGGGATCTTCTTTAGGGGTGTAGAGGTGTCTGCTGTGAAGAAGACTACTGTGTATAGGTCCTGTACTTCATCCAAAGTGTGGTGGGTAGACCATGATTTCAGCAGAGAGTTCAGAAGAAAACATGTCCTTATGCTTGGGGCAGTTAGAATGTTGATTTGGATATTTAGCTTTCATCCCTGACTTTGTCAGGGGGTGTTTGCATAGTCTGTGTCTCAGATTTGACTGTTTTCCATGTGCTTCTCAGCTCTTGCAGGTCAAGTCCTGCTGTCCCACAAAGGGCGTGTAGTTGCAGCAGCATGAGTGCAACAGTTTTGCTCTGAAGTTCTGCAGATGCCAAAAAAATTTTAAATGCTTAAAATATCAAATATTAATGAATATAATTTACATTAAAATCTTTCCCTGACTCCTTCCTGGAAAATAAGGTGCTGGTATCCTTCTATTTACAGGGAAGTTGAGTAAATAAACTGCTGTTCCTGAAATATTTTTTTGTGTCAGCAGGAACAACAGAATAAAATCCAAGCACGTTTAAGATGCATTCAGTCATGTATTTTAGGATGAGTAAAATGTTGATATATTCTGTGCATTTTGGGGTATAAAATTATGGAAAAACACCTATAGTGAAGAGTATTCTGTTATGAAGTTGTATTCTTATGTGCAGATAGCTGTGACTGTCTTTTTGTTAACACTGCAGTGCTTTTCTTAGTGATGTAGTTCAAAATTATTTTTGTCTGTTCAGTACATCTTGAACAAAATCCTGTAAATTATTTCTTTTGATCTAGTTCAAGGACTCACAACTAAAGTGTACGAGACACTGTTTTGAACAAATGTAAAACTCATAGTTCTGATAGTTCACAATATATGTGAGCTCACATTTCCTCCATTGCTCAGTGATGTTAGGCTGAATTGCAGTGAATAGAGAAACCATGATAAGGTGTGCAGTGAGTACCATCCTCAGCTGGGTGTGTGGTCCCCCTGTACTGCCAGGGAACAATGGTGAAAACTGAGTTTGCATGCTCCTAGCCTCTATCATGCAGTGCTTGAGTCCAGGTGAATACCAGCCATATTTTCTGTTTTGCAGAATTATTTCTCCGTCAGGCCAGTTCCCAGAACTTGCTCACCCTGCCAGGACCAATGACAGGGTGGAGAGGGCATTGCTCAGGGCAGGGAAGAAAGCATCATCATCACAGTCTCTTTCTGGGTCAGCTGAAGTCACTGGAGCTTCCAAGAGCTGTCAGCAGTATTTCTTTGTTGCATTTCTTGTATAAATGCTGTCCCCAGTGCTTTTTGGTGCACCCCTGTCTGCCACCTCTTTATCCTGGTGTCCTTGGTTCATCTGTATGTGAATTGTGCTGACCTCTCCTCCCTGACAGAAAGAGAAAGAAATGAAGTCCTTGTCTGGACATGAAATTTAGAGAGTGATAGGTGAACACTTTGTGTGGAAGTAATGAATTTGTGAAAGGACACCAAATGTGGCTTACATCTTCAGCAGTTTGGATTAGGACACCAAAATATCATCTTGTGTCTGTCACTGGTTCAGCAGAAGTAGAAGCTGTGCTTATGTGTGTATAAGGAGCTCACACATAGACATTACCAGGTAAATATTAAGATGCTTTCTGCTTTCACAGTCAATTGTTCATAAGAGCCACACGGGGAATATACTAAGGAGTTTTATTTGTTTGATTTATTTAACTGTATGGCTGAAATGTATTGTTTCATGGAAAGGGGAGAACTCCCCTTATAAATATGGCAAACTTTAATGTCATTTCCAGTAACCTTTTGTGTGTTGAGTGCAACTGAGGCTGGAACAGTTTCTGGAGCACCTTTAGAGTTCAGATGTTCTGAAGAGATGAGGTTTACGAAAAAAAGTGGTTTATGATTGCCATGAATTCTTGGCAGCATAACAGTATCCTCTCTCTTAGCTCTGCCTTTCCCCTGGTACGAGGTAAAACTACTGATGTTGGCTTCCACCAACACATCTACCAAAACAAGAAATAACAGGAATGTGAAGAGGGAGAGAAGTGGACATGAAGGTTAAATGAAAAGCAGTGGTTTGGACTGGCTCATAGTAAAGTGGGTATCTCGAGTTTTTGTTGCTAGTGATGAGCTAGAGCTGGAGCAAATAGCCAGGAACAATGGACTTTAAGACCAGGAAACATTCGGAGATCTTCCAGAGTGGCTGGAGTAATGCAAAACTGACTTGAAGCTTTTTGACTTAACGTCCAGAAAAAACAATTTTTCAAGGTTCTAGTTAAATAGAAATGCATTGAAATGCTGTGTAATTAGCTCTTTCAGCCCATCCCTTGCATGTTGTAATGGATAATTTTCCCCAGAAATTAGAAGATGCCAGGTTATGAAGTTGAAAGTTACCCTGCAACTCTGAGAAGGCTGATTTCCTTGGGATTTGTAACTGTGTAATAATTACAATATAAACAGGCAGAACTTTCTACATTTTTCTTTTTAATTTGTCAGAGTTTGATAATTGAACTGAGAGATTAAGAGGCATGAGCATATAAAATCATGACATATTCAATATTTTAATTTTTCTCCTTTTCATTTTCTGCCACTGCTGTTTTGGAACCCTAAACTTTCTCTCTTCTATAAGCTGCACAAGACCTGAAAGTGAGTTTTGTCCTTTTTCTTTCAGGGCTACTGACAGACAGATGTTAAATTCTTCTGGTCCCGTGGAGCAGAAGAAATATCTGTGTTCTGCTGTAAATGCAAAAGGAATAATTGATCACAGAGTGCTAAAGCAAAAGTGAGTTTATAATATATTCATTGAATTTTCCTTACCTTTTGAAAATTACATAAACACTTCTTCTTGCTTCATTTATACTTTACAAAAAGTGATCTTAATTACTGGAGGTCAGGTTCAGGTATATCCAGATGTATTTAGAAAATAACAAGAACAGAAATCTGTGAGGATTTGACTGAATGAAATAGCCTGATGGTGTGATTCCATCCTCAGTCCTTGCTCACTGTTTCGTGTCACTTCATGCAGAGGGCAAGATACAGGTTTGTCTTTATTTATCTGATTTTTAAAAATCATATTTTACAGATGTGTTTTCAACAGCAGTCAGACAAATTAGTCATTAGAGAGGGGAATATGGCTATTCAATAAATTGTGTGCTTGAGGCATTTTAAATATAGCACTTGGGAAGGTAGGCATGCTGATTCCATTTGCACACTCATTTTCCTTGGTTATCAAAATAAGTCTGCCTAGAAACTGGAGGCAAGACAACGTGATGCGATTTTTCTTCTTTTTTTCTCCTACCCATGATTTTCTTCTTTGAGATGGACAGTCAGTGTTGAGAGCCCCGTTCCTCTTGCAAGGCAATTATTTTGTTTGCAAAGGTTTGCCTGCTTATCATTATCCCCTTTTATTTCCACCTGCTACAACTTCTCCCCCAGCCATTCTCTGCCATAGATATGATTAAATGTTTTTAAAAGTCCTGGTACTTCTTTTTTTAAAAGAATATCCCACAAAACTCCAAAGATTCTGTCAGCCTTGTTATCAAAGGAGCAAACCCAAATCACTTGAACCCTTGGAATAAATCACTAATATGATTCTGCAATATTTAGCCTGTGCTTCTAAAGGATGCTTATTTTTAATTAATTTGCCTTGGACTTTATAAAGAGTTTTAAATGGGTTGTGTGAATTAGAGTAACTATTACACAATGTATGGTTTAAATTATTGGTATTTGGCCAGGATTATACTTAGAGCCTCTGGCTCCTCATTCATTTAATCCAATCTGAAAAAGAAAAACTTAAAATTTGTGGGTTGATTTTTCTTGGTTTGGTTTTGTGTTTTTCTGTTTGTTTTTGTTTGTTTGTTCGTTTTAATTTGTGTGTGGTGTTGGGGTTTTGTGGTTTGTTTTTGGCTTTGGTTTTGTTTTCCTAAACATTCATGGAACCACGGCTTCAATAACTGAACGATTTTGCTGGAAGTGAATTAGTGGATGTTTTTGTGGATTATTAATGCTGGTGAATTAGCTCCAAGTTTCTTTGTGTTTCCTGTGTAGGTAGTCCTAACAACTGTGTTAAATGCACTCTTCTGTATTACTAAATATTACCAAAATGTCAAAGAAGATTGTTTAAACACAAAAATAAAGAATAAGTGGATGAAGCAATTGTATAACTTTTTTCCTTGTATTGAGATTGGGCATATGTAAAACCAGATGAGATCTGGAGTCTACTCCAATGGAATAATGCTTTGCTAGCAATGACAGAAGTAAAAACAGCCAATCTTTTTGCTAATCTCCAAAGATTAATCTTGGAGCAGTGCCTGTCTATGAAGACAATAAGATAGACACAGAGGACAATTCAGTAAATACATTTCCCATATTCCTGCTTTTCTGTACTAGAGTACTAGCAGTTTTATGGCTCCTGACAGCCGGGGGTTTATCTTGTTGCTAAGACAAAGGCTTTTATTATTTGTAAATACCTGATACTGCTGTGGAAAACCAGCCTTTTATTGGTTGGTTTATATGTTCTGTCTGCCTTTCCTCAACATGTTTGCTTAGCAAAACGACATCCCTAATGTATCCCTTTTCCACTGTTTCCACTATGATGGTCCAGCTGTTTTCCTTCAAGAGTGATGTCCTGGTACGTGTTTATTTGTACATTTATTTTTTCTATAAAAATATGTTCTGTAGCTCTTGAGTGCTGTGTAACAGATTTACTGTCTGAATGCCTTGGAGTAATTTGCTCAGAGCACAAGCAGGATAACAGATTTTCCAGCCAGCCTCAACAGGTTTGAACTTCCCTCTTTGCTGTGAGTTTGGAAGATGTGGTCAGTGCTCAGCTAAACCTGGGCCTGCTAGGTGTTCATATACCTATAAAGCTATTGACAGAGTATTGGTGCTGGTGCCTGCATAAATTTGAGCTGATAGCAAGGACAATGGACTGGAAGATTTACATTTACTTTTACCTTTACAAATTTGGCATCCATCTCCAGGATGGCCATGATGGCCTCTGTGTGTCATTAATTTTCTCACTGGAGGAAATGTCTTTAACTAGGCCAGTCCCACATCTGTTTTGGTCAGGCTACAGCAAGTGCCCTGACTGCTGGGTAGCTGCATCTGAAGTGTCTCTAATTATGATATGTCATTCTGCTAATGATCTTTAGAGAGCTCCTTCCTTTGCCTCCTCTATAACCTATACATAAGTATTGGTCTGTTTGATGTGTTTTATCAGAAACACACTTATGCTTGTGCTTTAAAAAAAAAAAGAAAATTTTAAAAGGAAAAGAGGAAAAGAGCAGCTAGCCTGAAAAATTGTCACGTGGTCAATTACTTCAAATGATTTTGCTTCGTTTACACAAGAGGGCAAGTATTACTTTTCTATACATACATATACACACAAATGCAGCTATAAACCTAAAGGGCAAACTCAGCAGGACTGTGCTTTTTAACGTGTAGCTTAAGAGTTTCTTAGTTCCTAAGCAAAGACCTTGTTCTTGATCTCATCAGAATTATTTCTGATATATGTGTTTATCTTTTTTCAGTTAGCTCATAAGGACCTGAAAACCAGACTTAGAAAAAACCATGCTAAGTCTTTGACAGTGATCAGTAGTAGGAGACAAGTACTGCTTGTCTGTTTTATTCAGAAGTACAGAGATCAGATACTTTGTTTGATTTTACCTTTGGTATAACGTACCAGAAAAACAATTTCATTTTTATGATTTCTGATAATTTCACTTCAATTGTTAGTGCATCTGCAGGAAACCTGTCTTATCTGTGAGTTTTGGTTTGGTTTGTTCAGGGCTTGGAGGAGATGCTTTAAAATTAGGTTTTTTAATTTATGTGGATGCAAGAATTTCTGCCACATTTTTTTTGTTGTTGTTTTAAATCAGCATTTCATGTCTCTGTCATTGCAGCAAGATACTTAAGGATACTAACCTAAAAGACCTTGAAGACTCATAATAATAACTATTGTCTGTGCATGTTGTCTCAGTGTTTTGAAAGTCAAGACAGCTGGATTCATGGTTTTGGTGCCCTTCAGGTCACCAGAGTTGAATTTATTGACATGGTGCTGTGAGTCTTACACAGAAGTTTGCAGAAAAAAAGAAATAAATTGCTGTGTCTTTTCTCTTCCACACCAGAAATGAACAAATCTTACAAGTGACTTGCAGAAGACACTAGTTGCATTGCCTTATTAAGGTCTAGTGAAGTCATAACAGCAACACAACAAAAATTTCAAAAACCCATAAAATTCTTTGCCTACAGTATAACATATCTTACAGGGCTGAATATGAGTAATCCTTGATTCTTTTAAATGGCCTGATTTAGCTGGCAATCTTGTCAGTCAGATTCCCTAAGGAGCATTTTTTCTTCCCCTCCCAGTAACCCACAGCTGCTGCCCTCGCATGAGGTGAAAATGCAAAGCCTTCCCTTACGTGATGCGACTCCTCAGACTGTCAAAAAATCTGGGCTCCTTCTAGAAGAAGGTTGTGGCTGCATCTCCCAAACTTTTTTGGAAGGAGATTAATTTTGTTTGCAACTTTGTGCTCTGTAGCAGTGTGATTTAGGTTTGAGGGATTCCACAATGCTCATACTGAGCATGATGTTTTTTTCTATAGGAAGGGTTCTGCAGGGGAAGCTCAAGTGGGAGCTGCTCTGGGAAATGGGCAGCTTTGGCACATCTCACAGCTCCCATATCCCAGCCTTGCTGAAGTTAACACTACTGTGGGTGATGTCTTTTTCAGTCTAAAAGGTACCTGTCTGTGGTTTGGGCTGCGGTCCCACACATTCGGGGGACCCACTTGTCACTAGCTGAGGCTGGGTGTGTCCCCCTTTAGGGACAGGAAGAGAGCAGGCAGACACAGCAGCAATGAGGGGATCGCTCTCTTCTTTTAATTTCATCTGACTCCATTATTTATACATATGTACAGAGGTCAAGGGATTGGCTACAAAGGTCGCTGCCTCTTAACCTGTATGGTGGACAGCACCATCACTCAATTCTTCTCTCAGAGGAGAAGAATGCAAACATTCTAAGAATAAGCATTGTTTACATCAGGCTAGTGAGAACTTCTGCACAGAGACAGAAAGGCAGAAAATATCAGGGCAACACCTGTCCTTATGTTTAGTAGGAACTAAAAAATATAAGACATCATCAGGCACTAGGTAGACTGCAAATCCCAGGCTTTAGAGAATAACTGGGTCATCTTGTATTTGTGCTCAAAAGTTGGAAATGACAATGAAGCACTGAAAGAAAAAGGCATGAGGGTCTTTCAGACACAGATGTCAGAACTGCGAATAGAAAAACACTGCCCTTTTTATCAGACTATTGAGAGGAAGAAAAGTTTTATTTGATATTTCATCTTCTGTCATAATTTCTTCCTTTTGATGCAAATAGCCTTTGCAACCTTAAATTTTGGCATAAAGTTGAAAGCATATTATATATGAGTTAGAGAAATAGAACATTTTTTTACAGCAGGAGCCTTTACTTCCTTTCACATTTGCAAATTCCTTGTTTTCTCATGTGTTTCTTCGTTGCATTTGTTGACTTGAACTTTCTTCCAGACTGCAAACCTTCAGACCTGAGTCTCTTGCTGATGTGTGATGTAGGCGTATGAAAGGTTAAACCTTAATTTGTGAATAATGGGAATCTATTGAGACTTCACCCATGTGCTGAGTTTTATGTGGTATACCAAAAAGGGGAACAACCCATCAATGTCAGTAAATTTCTTCTTAACTGCCATGTCCTCTGACTAAATGGGATCTGAGCTGATACAAGATATAGCAATGGGTGCCTGGCTCATGGACTTCAGCAGACAATAAGAAAAGCTTGTGGCACACAGCCCATTTATGGGTGTGCTCAGTTGGCCTTGAAATCACATTTTCCCCTAAATGAACTAAATAGATGCAGGAAACTGATCCTCCTTGCCAGTATGCTCAAGAAGCTTAAAAACAGCAAAGACTTACTATGAGCTAGTACTTGATCTTGTTTCTAGGTCCCTATGGCACTTTACAGAGCTATCTGGATTGAGTTGTCTGTATTGATACCAAGATTATTTTCACTGACTTGTTACAGCTAATTCAGGTAGCTCTGTGTGATGTTGCATGGGGCACTGGACTTGTAGAGATGATGCTGTGTTCACTCTCCACTCTACTCTCCAGTGTAATCTAAAACTGTCACTGAACGGTCTGGGTGACACTGCAAATGTGTAACTCTTTGTCTTTCTGGCAGTAAAAGAAGGTATTCCCTGGGATTAGGGATGCCAGGGGTTATATAATTCAAATAGATGGGTCTTTGGGGGTTCTTTGTGAGGTTTTTTTGCTGTTTGTTTTTTTGGTTGGTTGGCTTTGTTGAGGTATTTTTCCATCTGAAGTAGACAAATGGCTCCTCCCAGAATAACACTATTTTATAGCTTCATGTCTCAGTAAACATGCTGTGCATGAGCAGAGTAAGGCTACAATGGAGACAAAGAAGGAAATAGCTGTGTGAGACAGGACTGTGACTGAGCACATTAAAGTGGCAATCTACAAAAGCTGAGTGGTAAAAGCTCTGTAAATAATTGTCTCCTTGCTGAGGAGTTGCTTCTTAGGATGCAGCTCCTTACTGCGGCCAAGCATAGAGAGACCAGCTTGCTCCATCTTAGTTGGTATTTTTTTCACCTCATGAGAAGCCATTTTGAGGACTTAAACAGTGACAAAATTAAATGAAAAGAATAATTAAGAACTTTGTCACTGGAGCTCCTTGTAACTTACTGCAGGATTCCTAGTTCCAGTAAGAAAGGGGTGTAAGTAGTCAGATATGTGACAGTGGAGAAAGAGGGACACTGAAATTTTGCCTGAGCTAGCCATTGGATGGATTTAGCTGTAGAATCAGAAGTCTCAAGAACTGAGAGTTAAGAAAAGATGTAACTTGAGGTTGGTGTTTGTTTGTTTGTTTGTTTGTTTGTTTTTTTGGTTGTTTGGTTTTTTGGGGGTTGTTTTGGTTTGGGTTTTTGTGCCTTTTTTTTTTCCCAGTTTCAAGATTTTGATCCAATTTCTGCCTCAGGTTAGCTAGAAGAGGTATGACAAGAAACAGCCTATGTATATTTGTACCTAAATCTCAAAACTGTACGTGCACTGGGATTTACGTATAGACCCAAGACCTTCCTTGATTGTGGAGAAGAGCGTTACAGCTGAACTGAACTGTTCTTTTATTGCATGTGAGCATTTCTGAGGATAAAGATTATGTGGAGTTGTGTCTCTTTTCAAGCAACCTTGTATTTCATTGTGAAATATTACAGCATATGTTTAACATGACTTCCCAGCAGTGATGAGTCCAGCTAAAACTAGTAAAATATTTAATCGCGTGCACTGTAGAAACCAGAAGAATTTTTAGATCTTGTTTGGAGAGCAAGGTTATTTTGTGTTAGGTAAGGTAAATGAAGATAAATGAAATTTGGAGTATTTTTGTTGCTGTGGCAAGTGTGAAGTGACTGGTGGACAGGAGAGTTGCTGTGATTCCCTGATTATTAGCTATCCCAACCGCAAGAAAATTTTATTTTCTCAGGTGACTGAATATAGTCCAATGTGCCCGAATGGAACCTGCTATAAACCCTGCCACTTCTTGAAATCTCTTTTCAGCTTCAGTGGTGTTACCAACGAAAAGTATTTCAGTGCTGCTCAGATGAAAAGTACTGTAAATTTTAAACTTCTGTCCACTTTTGAGCTATTCTAAATGGTAGGATGTTGAAAACATTGCGTAGTGTGTGCATAGCAGCCAGTGTGCTACATTACCTCCATCAGTAAAGTTGGTGAAGGTACAGGATACAAACTTAAAGGCTGCAGATCTGCTCGCTGATGCTACATCGAACATCTGCATTTTGCTTGCATAGGAGGGATTTCCAAGTGATTTCAGAATCTAAGTTAGGTTTTATTTTCCTATTTGTATATTAATTTATCACCAAAAAAGGACGTGAATGTGTCTATGCGGATATGCTGTCCCTTCCTGCGCAGCTTTGCCCTCTTTTGAGACTGCGAAGTACTAACAGAACTTCACTACACTTTGCATCTACTGGTAACTATCTGTGTCCCATGAAATCTGGTGAGCTTGGAAAGCAACTTGGACAGCAGCTTCTGACCATTTTGTGCCTGTTTTGTGTGGGGAAATGGTAGTGCTTTGAGTACTTCTACTGATGTTAGGAGCAGAATACAGTACTGAAACTACTTTTTTTTTTTCCTCAGCACTACATTGCCATTTGTGGTAGGGCTGGGGTTGGTGCAGTTATATCAGGCTTGTAGTGTTTTTGATAGCCCACAAGATACATTAAAAGATGCCAAGGTGATGTGGCAGCTCAACCAGGTCAGAAATATTGAAAATTATTGGCCAACCTACTCAAGAAGGTATTGAGGCTATAACTGGCTGTTGGAACCCACTTTTCTCTGTGTTCCGAGTTAGGGTTCGGGCAACCAGTGGTGATAACCTGCCTCAAGCTCACCCCAGCTGGGGTGTGACTTCTGTAAATAGTGATCATGGTGCTCTTGTGACAGGAGCTGCTGGGCTGTGTCTGCTTTGTTTCCAGATGTGAGCTGATGAAACTGTCTTCATCCCTTCCTTGCCTTCCCCTGTGGGAGGATAGCCTTAAATAATGTCAAGCATAGTATTTTAACTAGAGAGGAAACATTTTATAAATGAAGACAGATAAAGGTGTTTTGCAACAGTAGCAAGCCCCCACTGACTTCTGCCCTGCTTTCAGTTAGACAGTTTTCCTACTGTCTGCTGGTTATAACATTCCACATTTGACATCTAGTTTTTTACTCTGTGTGTGTTGATTGCTGCTTTTTTAGGTATACTTTATGCAGAAACAAAGACAGCAGGCCTTGAATTTCTATAGCAATAACTTTTCCTTTTGTTGCGTTTTTCCAAGTATTTCTCTTTCCCTCCTGCCTGTGTTTCCATAGAAGAAAAATGTGATAGAGATGATACAATCTTTTCTTTTACAGAAAAAACCTGAAGTCATTTTTTGCAAGACACAAGACATTGCAGTGGACAAGTTCTTATGCTTTGCCAGACTTCCCTTATGATGTCAAGTGCATATTAGCAGAAAAAAAATGCCCTGATCACAGTACGAGAATAAGGATTATTGAATTTTTGCAAGCAGACATGACAAAATACCTAGAAGGATCACTGTGAGTAAACACCGTTAAATTGATTTGGGGGCATTATCTGTTGTCTGCAGACGTAAATTTTCAAATGGATGTAAAGCTATTCTCTAATGTATTTGCTTATATAAAGGAGGCTTAGGGCCTGAAACCTACTGAAACCATCTGGAAGATTTCATGCAAGACTTTAAGCTGTGCTCTTTGTTATTTGGAGGGCAATTGATTGCCTGAGAAATAGTCAGAAATAGTTTAATAGTTTAATAGTTTAATATCAGTATAGACTCCAGTGTTTAATACTGTCTAGAAAACCAAATATTTCTTTTCCATCTCCATCTTGTTTACACAGGTATCCGAACAGCCAGCAATATAACATTGTTGTCAATGCTCTGCTCCAGGCATACCCATTCCTTGATGAAGATGGGAATGGCTTTGTAAGTATTGTGGGCTTTTCCCACATAATCAATCACAAGAAAATAATTTAGTTCAGAGGAAATCAATAGCAATTTCTTATATGCTGGCTCTATTCAGAGCACCCAGGCTTGGCTGTGTTTGGCAAATCACATTCTTATTTCATTATGTCAATTAAAGATTAATCCAGGTATAGCTGTACCTCAAAGCTACCATGAGATCATGCAGACCTGTACATGAAATCCCTGGTTTCTTGTTGGGTACATTTTCTTTCTGTCATTTGATTTCTGCCCAGGGATAAAATTAAATGTGATTTTTTTTTTCTATTTTTAAAACCAAAGAAGCCAGCTCTTTAGAAAATTGTCTGTATGAGGACTAACATGTGACTGATGGTCTTGCAATGTAGTATGATTGTGTGCTAGATACTGAATTACAACATGCAGCAATACTAGTGGTTTAAGGAATCTAGGTCTAATTAAAAAAAAAAATTAAGAACAAACTTTGCAATATCATTGGGGGAAATAACAGAAAGCAGTGGAAGGAGATTATTTCAATTGGAACCACATTTTTTTCACTCGTGATCCAGAATATCTGTCTGTGGTCTTGGAGGATGGTGGCCACCTTTTCACTTCACATGATTGCTTTGCCATGTGATACTTTTATAGCATCTTGTAAAAGCTTGTGAGCCTAAGTGGGCACTGTTAGCTTTAAATGTATATAAATATATATCTCACATGCCATTACTGTAGAAAGCAAAATAATTCTGGGAATACAAAAAAACGTTGATGCTTAAGGGGTAACTATTCTTGTTTTCCCCTGAGGCCAGGCATTGTTGAAGGGCAGGGACTAAAGAAATAAACACATCTCAAAGAGAAGAAAGGGAGC
Source organism: Cyanoderma ruficeps (assembly GCA_008694505.1). NCBI lineage: Eukaryota > Metazoa > Chordata > Aves > Passeriformes > Timaliidae > Cyanoderma > Cyanoderma ruficeps. The sequence continues at coordinate 47,031,109 of VZDJ01007749.1, forward strand.
AAAAGTACCAGAGAGAAACAGTCTCTCCTCATTTTTAATCAGGATACCTCTCTGAATACCCCTACAGTGGTCCTTGGGCAGGGTTCTGAGTAATGAATGCTATGGCTTCATCTGGTTCCCTATGTGATGAGGAGCTGCAATGTTACTCAGCTTGTTCCAAGGAAAATTTTACAGCCTTTAACTTTCAAAACCTGTTTTTAAACAGAGATTCTTAAGCTATGTTTTCAAAGGGCTTTAACTGCAGAAGGACCATAGCCTGAGTGACACTGCTTATAACTCGGTTCTTTGGGAAATGGTCGTTTCTTGCCAGATGGATGGCAGAATTGGTGCTGGCAGAAGTTATGTGGTGGGGCAGAGATTTCAGAGTGCTTGTCCTTTATCTTTTGATCTTTCTCTCATTCTTACTAGAAAGCATATCTGGCAATAACTGCAATAAGTAAACAAGGAAGGTGGAATTAGCAGATTGCAATATTGCTAGTCTACCACTTTCTGATCCAGCCCCTCTCCATTGCCTGTGTTGAGACAGGCAGAACTGCACAAAAGGTGTATGCCTGCATTTTTAAGGTTGGGAGAGGGTGTGGGAATGAATCAGTATTTTTTATTGGTCCTAGTGTTAGACATTCTGTTCTTCCTTCTAGATCATAAACACTATAAATACTTCTTTTTTCTTGATATGAGACAGTTGTGTGTTACAACAATAACAGCTTAAAACACACCCTACAACATATGCATAGCTACTTATCACAAGACTTGCAGTAAAACTAAAGAACCTTTAAGAAGCTAATGAACAGCAAAAAAATATATCAACAAATATTCTTCCTATTTTTACCTCAAAAGGACCTTCAGCAGGTCAAAAAAGCAAAATTTTTGTAGGCTTTTCTTTTAAAACTCCCTCTGGCTATTAAAGGAACTATAATTGTTTTTTAGCTGTTCCTGATAATAGTATTAAAATAGAAGATGAAAAATATTGATTACTGAGAGGTCTTGAATACCTTAAAGTTGTTTATCTATAGTAATTAAACAGTTGTTCTTGTTATTATTACAGTTTTTAAAACAGTACATTGAAAGCATTTGAGAAATTGAGCATCGATAAAATTCAGAAGAAAAGGGGACTGATAAGTAAATGTAGAAAAGGAAAACTAACATAAGAGTAGTATTTTAAGCAAAAACGCTAGTTACATTCCTTGTTAAATAACATTTATATATAAACTTCCGGGGAGGCAGTTCATATAATGTGGTTTTGGTGTCTACATTGGGAAGAGCGGAATAGCGCTCCATAAATTCTTATTTCTCTGCAGACTCCAAAGAAAGCCTCATGTGGCCAGCTGTGCACAGATGTGTCAGTGTTTGATAGATAACCACCTCCTTTTTGTGTCTTGTAAGGCTGGAGAATGGGACACACCAAACATGGCAATTCAGCTGGGCTGGCCTCTGAGAATAATGGTTTCCAGTAGTGGTAGTGCAATAAAGTTATTGGTGTCTCTTTAGAATACTAACAAGTCTGTTTTCAATTTTTGGACTTTTAATTTCTTTTCAAAGTTGTAGAAAAAATAAACTGTTGCATGCATTTCAAAAACCAAAAGGGCTGAGCATAGTTTGGAGTAATAAGTTTTGTGTTCCCGCTGGTGTGTTGGAGCTCTGCTGAGTGTTATCCTTTCTGCCATGTAAAATGCTCTATACCACTGTATTGTTAATGACTTTCATTTACTGCTTGTTATGTATTGCTGTGCTACATCTCAGTTCCTAGATTCATTTTAGCTCTAAAGTTATGCTTAAAAACAAAGCAGTTTCTCAGCCTTTGGAGTGGAGGAGCAGCCACAGCATCTGCTGGGCTCTGCAGAAGAGTGCAACGGTTCTTAGAGATGTCCTGAGAAGGTCTGCCAGTGGTGGGTGTGGTTTTAACTTTTAACCCACAAGCCTTGCAGTTTAAAGCCCTTCACCAGAAATGGATGTGTGCTGGCTGCTGGAAGGGCACAACAGAAACTGTTCTGGATTCCTCTCTGTCCAGTGTGCAGGCCTGTGTGTCCGGGCAGGGGCAAGCAGTTGGGCTTCCTGGATGGGAAAAGGGAAGACTCATCCCATGAGAGATCTTGGGATTCCAGAATTTACATTTCCTTCTGGCCAAGCACAGAAAATCAGAATGTAAAGAACTTGATGCTATTGATGTACAAGGATGGAGAAATTTTGAACTGTAAATGTCAGCACTTTTATTGCAACATTTTTGCCAAAATGAAGTGAAATGAACAGCTGGAAAAGGGAAAGATCTTCTGGCAACCCAAAACCAAAAATCAAACATAAGAGCACCTAAATTACCACCAGAATTTTCTTGACAGAAAAAAAGTTACTTGCAAAACTTTGAACATTCTGGTTTTTTAGTTTGTTTGTGAGGTTTGTTTCCAAAATACTAGACTTTTGTTTCCCAAAATAATTATTTACACGTCCACACTATTTTAAACAAAAAATTTAAATGATGTGTGTGTTATGTAGAACTATAGTCTAATATTTTCAGTCTCATACTGTAGCAATGAGAGGTCATTAAAAGTTTGTGGTTTCATGGTTTATTAGTAGATTATTCACAATTCTGTTTTCTCAGTTAAAAATTTTCCCATTTAATTTTGCAGTATGGAAAAAATATGTTTCTGTGCCATCAGTCTTTTTTCAAAGGATATTCAATTCAATATAGGCAGGGTCATAATGATTATGACCCTAAATAAATCCACTTACAAATAAAATAATGAATAAGACACTTATGTACTTTGAATTTTTAAAACAATGTTATTTATGAGGTCAGTCTAGAAGCAAGGATTAAGAATTACCAAAAATTCTAAATAATTATTTTTTAAAAAATTTCTACAAATAGTAAAACTCATGAAGCAAAACTCATTAAAACTCAATAGCAAAACTCAAAAATAAGTCTGTAGGGTACCTGGAATGAAATCAATTCCAAGATTAACTTTTGGTAAGAGTGCTTTAAAGGGATTATGTGAGGAAATTTTCCCCTGGTGTTTCCTTCTACTTACAAAACAATGCTATCCTAAACCATCATATGGCATTTTAAAAAATAAGTCTTTGTTAAATCATGGAATAGTTTATTAGGTTTGTGATGTATATTGTGACCAGCGCAACATTTGTAAGTTACAGACAAACAGCTTATATAGAAAAAGCAGAAGTTATAAACACAGCAGTCAAAGGCAAATTGGCATGACACAGTTTCTTGATGACTTGCAAGATGATATTTTATCTACCTGTGTTTGTCCATTTTACAAGGCTTAAATCCAGCTATTTGGAAAGAATCATTTCCCTTATTCCATTTCATTTCATCCAACCTTCTGAAAATCGTATAGTTCCAAGAAAACAGGACACAGGAGGGAAGAGAGAGGGCTCTGTCCTCCCCGCCACTTGCCAGGGGGCTTTGTATTAGTGGCTCCCTCGAGCTGGTGGCTGCCGAGGTGTGCCGTGGTGCCTGTGAAACCCAGGGTGCCGGTGCTGGCATGCCTGATTTATGTAACTGCTGCACACAAAGTGATTATTTGCCAATAAATGGCTGCTTTTAATCTGTGTGTAATCCTCTCCCTATGTCAGATAGACGTAGGCTAATCCTACTCCTTTACCAGGAAGGTAAAGCTTTCTGGGGTGGTGTTTGGGGGAAGCTGGGGAGAGCAGGAAAATGATAAGAAAATTAAATTGTTGGTTCAGAAATGGTACCAAAAGCATCCTTTTTAGAGGATGCATTACCCACAAGGGACACCACATAAATGTATGTGCTTGCAGTCTCATTCTGGAAATAGGTACGTGAGAGGGGACTTGCCTAAGTTTATGACAATCCTATTGCAGAAATAGATTTAGTTAAAATTCTTAATTTATTGGAGTGGCTGGAGGATGAAACAGCTGAAAATTTTGAACTTTGTGAGATATTTAAAGCTTTGTATAGGTGTCGGCATATTCTTTCATGTGGAAGAATAAGCAAAAATATCTTCTAGCCAAATAAAGATTTTCAAAATAAGGAAACTGTTTGAAGCTCAACTACAGGGATGCTTAAATTGTCAGCTGCTAATATATTCTAGGATGATCATGTTTCAAGATATTATAACATCTGTTAAACACTTTAGAGAAGCATTAAACTAAGGTTTTTGTTTGCTTTTCTTAGCAGCCTTAAAATAGCAAGCTAGGCATAAGTTTTGCTAGTCATATAATGATGGGGTATTTGCATCAAAATGCATAAGGTCAGAACTATAAATGTGCTTAGGAACCTTAATGGTTCAGGTGAACAAGTGGGATTTTCAAGGCATGTAGTCACTTCTGAAAATGGTGCTGAGGTGTAATACTCATCTTGAGGCTGTGACTATGCCTTGTGAGAAGGCTGGGTGAGCAGCTGTACTCTATTTTTAGTCATTATCTTTAGGTTGGTGGTGATGTGACTTCTGTTCTGGCAGAACCCTGAACCTGAAGTTTGCATGCTGGAAATGCAGGGGGGGCTTGTTTCTTTTCCAGTTCTTGGATGCTGAGCTGTGACTGGCTGTGAAAAGATACTTTGCTAAGGGCACATAGGTGGGTGGCAGGGAGTGTACCCCTAGAAAGGGCACTCCTGCCCTGGTAGGCCCAGGGCTGCTCAGGAAGAGCTGAAGTAGAGACCACAGGGATTGTAGTCTCATAGCCCTTCTGCTGTAATTTTTCACCATTAATGGAGGTCTTGCTTTTAGGATGGAGGGCCTGTAGGTCAGCTAGAACTTAGGGAGATGCGAACAATAAACTCAGTGGGAGAAATGCAAGGTCACACTGGCTTCACCACCATCTCTTAAGAAAACCCTCTCCTCTGTATCCTGTGGGTGAGAAAGGCAGGCAAGTCAGACTCATGTAAAGAGAGATACTGTACTACTCTAGTCTACTTCTACTAAATTCTGGCTAATAGCAAAAATTATCTTTCAAATCATGTGACCTTGACTAATAAATGACACCATTTTGGTAAGAAATTTAGGATACTAATTCTTCTGTTTACATAGTGTTTTAGAACATCAGTGAGTACAGGCTTGAGTATAGTATTAAGTGAGCATAATATTGGAGTCTGTTTTAGAAAATGAAGTAAGATATTTGAATCTCTCCACATCCTTTCATTTACAGTCACTTTTCTGACTGGTTTTTTTCCCTCTGACTCTTGAATACTCCTCAATAACTGGAATATGCAAGTGATTTTGAGGAATGACAAAAACTGTTCAAAACTTCAGGTTGTGCCTGCAGATGTGTTGAACAGCCTTTGCTTAGAAATTGCGTCCCAGGGTGTCAGTGGCATGGCCTGGCTAGTTCCTGCCATGGGACATCCAGCTTTGGGCTACATGCAAATGGCCATTGGTCCTTAAGGCTGCATGAGGGAGTTGCTGTCCATACAACTTCCAGCAGTGACTTTTCAATAACTGAGTAAAGAAATACACGAAGGTGACAGAAACTCCGTAAGCTCTGACTGCCAAGGAGTGATGAATGGCTGCATTAAACAAAACCTGCATCTGCTTGCAGTGCAGAAATGCCTTTGAGTAGTATTCTACATACCTTGAGGCGTCTTACAAATGCTAGAACCTACTTAAATGATTCTCTTAATTCAGCAGTTTTGAGCTCAGTTTAAAAACGTACTTGATCCAGCAGAACTGTAGTCTCCCAGCAAAAGGTAGTGGTACACTGTGTCTATCCCACTCCCTTCAGTTAGACACAATAATCATACAACTGTGCAACCAGCCAGATACTGCCAGAGGCAAAGGAAAAATAATACACTTAACTGAAAAAAAATACACAAAAACAAATCACCAAAAAACCCCCCAAATCCCCACTGCACAATTTCTGTGGCAGCTGTGAGCTGATCTGCTTCACTAGTAGTAGTTCTACAACCCAGTGTTATGAATGCAGCATAAAGTAAACTGAGGAAGGGACAACACTGCAGTTTTACTGGTAGGTGAGGATAGATCTCACCCTTAGATTCAATCACTGTTATCCTCAGCAAGCCACAGCAGTGCCATTAGCCCACCTGTTGGTTGCTGTAGAGCCATTTACCACAGGTGCATTTGTTTCCTTCCATCCTGGAGCCAGCGTGGTGCTGCCCTATGAGCTTTTTTCTGTTTAATGGCAAACACTTTTTTGCAGAGTTAGGTAAAACAAAGTGACCTGCTTTAGGCTGGGGCAAATTCTTGACAGATACTTGTAATGACAGCTATTTATTTTTCTTCTCCATGTAGTTGCTGTGGAAACGGGCCCTTAAAGATCGTTTCAAATACGTGCGGAGACCCATTGAAGATGATGAGCAAGTCCTGAGGAACAAATGCAAGTTTGGCCACAGGAGAGGACAGAGCAGAAAATCTTCATTTGCTGAAAATAAACATGATGACGTCCAGGGGCAGGTAGAGGTAAGATTTTTGGTACTTAACTGAGTTCAGTCTTTCAGCTCCTCTGTTGACAATAAGGCCACCAGCCATTAAAGGGGAGAACTGATCTCATGCCATTTAAACTCATGTTGTATAGAACTTGTCATATTGCCAGACCCCTGATGTTTTTTCATTTCTGGAAAACTAGGTATCAAACCACAGAGCTAATCCTGATACTGGATGCCTTGCACATGTGTTGTCATTTAGAGTTGTAAATTAGACAAAAAATACTGTCTTGTGATTGAAGGTAGCTTTAGTTTCCTGTATAAAATGCTGTGTAAATGCTGTAAACCTGTTTGGGTTGGATTTTAGAAATTTCAGTAATTTGTTTATTCCCTTTGTGTTAATATATTCTGGAGTAAACACTTCCCTCATTGCTTGCTTTAGTTGAAGGGTTTGCAGCTTGTGTGAAGTAAGAAACCTGTGACTTCAGTGCAAAGCAATAAACAATCTCACACCCAGTAAAGAAGAAATTATAAGCTCCTGGGTTTGTGTGCACATTAAGAGTTAGCCATCCTTTATCTGCTAAAGCTTGGAAAGGGCACATGTGGATCTTTTCTGTCTTATGAGCTTGTTGAGAAGGGCTTTGGAGTGATCTTGTAGGGTCTGCATGCTGAACTTCATTTATGTGTAGAGGGGGTGTAACTGGACTGCGCTGTGTTTCTGCAGACCAGGAGTCACCACTGTCCTTAACTGCATTGCCCGAGGCCATCACTGGTCTGCCTTGTTTGCTTTCGAAATTAGCGACAAATATTACATCTCTTCTAAAGGCCTAGGCCTTTTTTGCTAGCCTGAATGTTGAAACCAAATTAAGAGTTAAAGATGGTGAGAGGACGCTGAGTATCCCTAAACAACTTTCCTTTCTTTCTCTCATTTTCCCTGTATCCTGAACATATATATATATAAATAAAATACAAATATAAATGCAAGAATCAACACTTGTGGGCCGTGTTAAGGACTAAGAATGTATTCCATAACTTTGAGGGAATCATAACTTCCTTAGTTTTAAATGTGTTTCTGCATTAAAAGCAGCGATGTCTGACACTGAGATCCTAAATTATGTCACTACATATGTGCAAAAGTGAACAAAATGTTTAATATTATTTTTAACAAAAGCAGTGAGGGTTTTCATTCTGTATATTTAGGAGCACACATAAAGGCACTTGCGTGCCAATCCTTGGCACTAATTACTCTATGAAAAATATAAACAGTTAAAGTGTTCTTAGTCTCAAAAACTAAATATTTGATCTAGAAGCCAGTACCACAGGCAAACCCAAATTATATCCAAATTACCATTAGCCAGATCCCCTTGTCTTCATCCCTTTTCCAAGACTGGAAGAATGAATCAGCCTTGTGTGAACTGGAAGCCAGCATGTCAAAATTAATTGAGGTAAAATGGGGAGAAATGAATTCTAGGTTAAGGATACCTTTGGAGAATAGTTAGTGAAGGATTCCTAGTCCCTTTGGGCCACCACACTCTCCTTTAGACAGGCAGAGTAAGACATTTAGGGCATTACAGGTCAAAGCCGACTGGCAGAGCTATGCAGATGAGAGAGCACATCTGTTTCTGACAGATGACCTACTTACCAGTCACACAGCTGACTTCTGTATCGAGCTCTAGTTTCTGAGCAGTCATAAGCTGTCACTCTGTCATGTGTGCTTTGTGTCAGTATAGTCTTGGATTGTTAATGGCATGAAACTGATAAAAAGATTATTTACTGATAAGAAATGTCTCACTGTTATACCTGGCTTTCTTTTTTCATATGAGAAGAGTAATAAAGTTATTTCTACTAATAAAACCCTTAACCAGTCTTTTTACTTCTTCGTGTGAAAATCCAGCTGCTTGTCAGAACAAGCTTCCTGTGATGTTTTGAGCCAGATGATGTCTGCCCCTTGGTCTGCCCAAGCCCCATTACCTTTCAAGCAGACATTCTTCCTCCAAAAGCAGCTCGAGCATACTTGGCCTCCCATGCAGGGCATTGCTTCCAGGTGCAGCATCTGTCTTTGTCCTCCAGTTTCTTTGAAACATCTGCTGATGTGTTTGTCATTACAGAGCATTATATTCAAACAAGATTGAAGAGTAGCTACTCTTTTTCTAGCGACCATCATCACATGAAAGGTCTTGAGCAAGTGCAGGGCAGTAGGATGATGGTAAATAAGCACATAAACACATGCATGAGGTGTCTGTCAATAAAGGAGATTTTTATCTAAATGATACTCCCTCCAAATGTCTATCAGTTTGCACCACCAGGGTAAGAAGCTTGGACTGTGCCTGGCAGACTTTAATTTGAGCCTCTGTGTCTGAGGGATATTCATAATTTTATCTGGAAAGCCTCCATAAACAACAAATTTTATGGCTATGGTATGAGAATCCTCCTTAGTCATTTTCCACAGTCAGGCAAATATCTCTGAGCTGCAGTAATCCAGGGGAGAGTGCTTTGTAATGATAATGACCTTCCTCTGCTGCAAATGGAAGGTACTTTCCATGAGAAGGGTGATCACGCCGTGAAAATACATAAGAATAGCAAGCCAGCCCCCTCTGCAGCAAGGGTGGGATTACTGCTAAAGCAGCCATTCAATGGCTTATTCTGGCTGATCTTCTTATTCTTTTTTTAGCATCAAGCCCCCTTCCTCTGCCCTAAGGACTTGTTTGGTTTACGGTCCTTCAAGCTGTGAGAGAAACCACCTCCTGCCAGTTGTAATAGGGAGGGTCCTAGACTTGGGGGAGCCAGAGGAAACAGAAAGATAGGATCTTCCTGGTCCTTGGCCAAAGGATTGTCAGAAGGCAAAAGGTGATGGACAAGGAAATGGCGTTGGAGCTGATGATTGGCTTGCATACCTTGCATAACTTGTGGCTCAAACACTGTCTTTGTCTTCCCAGGGGTAGTGACCAAAGAGCAAATTGTCCCTTTCAGACCTTTAAGTTTGGAAATCTTGCCAGTATCCAGCGGCACTGTTCATGGAATGTGTGACGTCACAATCAATTCTGTTAGCTTTCACTACAAAAATGAAAAAACACGCAGATATCCTGCATGGCTCCATCTGCCAATTCAGAAAGGCACGTGTTTCCCATATGTCCTGTATCATATTCTGCCACTTCCAGAGGTTTCTGGGATACCCTTATGATATCTCAAATGCCACTAAATAGCTGTATCTGTGCAGCTGGATTAAGCTCCTGCAATCCATCCCAGACATTAAATAAGAAAATATCTCAGCAAAAGGACTAGCCAAGGGTATCTTAAGCTACCTGAACTGTAAGGGAGTATAACAGGCTAGAAGACTTCTAGTAGTTCTTGATCTTAAATAAAAATGGGGAGAGAATACTGTCCTCTTCTAAAGCCTCTGATTTGTTACATCCTATGACAACCTGTTTGTGAGGTCATCAGGGTTTCTCTGAAACTGTCACACAAATAAATTTGGAGATAGGTGTGAAAAGGAAAAATAGGCTCTGACAAGACGTCAGCTAAGATAGTGGTAGATGTTTGCAGATAAATGGGAGTACTTGCCCCACCCAGTAGAGCTGGGAATAACAAAATGAAAACAATTTATAAAGAGGCACCAGCACACCATCTTCTTTCTGTGCCAGTTGGGATAGAGACAAGAAATGCTTTGATGAGTACTTTGACTTGGAGAAGTGGAAAGATTCTGTAGAAACTTTAACTCACAGAGTTGGGCACCTATTGATATTCCTGTACAGGGAAGATAAGCAGGAATTTTGAAATTGGTGAATGTGCATATTCTGTGTCAAGAGGACTAAATGAAAAGCAGAGAAGATCCCCAGGAGGAGCACCATTTGTGCTTGCTTTGGTGGTATCATGCTGTACAAGAGTGGTGAAATTTACCCTGTTGGTTTTATTTGGAAGTTGTCTTTTCTGATGAAAGGAGTAATCAGGACTGATTGAAGTCTACCCTGTGAGATGGAGTCTCTCTTATGTCAGATTAGGTAAATTAGGCAAGGTAAACATTTCCTAGGGATATGCTTTTCTTTGAGGTGATAACTAACACCACGTTTGTCAATGATCTTACCCCACTGCAGGAGTCAGAAACTTGAAACAAGATTTCAAGGACTCTAGAAAGAATAGGATTTGGAAAATGATGACTGGAGAAAAAGGAATGAGAAAAATAAGGCAACAGCAAGGGAAAAATAGACCTAAAGGTCTGTGGAATCCTCATAGGATGAACAGCTTGTGTATGAGATGCAGAAATACTTGGCTTAATCTTATGGCACTATTGGCAGGTACTGCATTAGGTACCATCTATACTGAGAATGCCATGCACAAATGAAACAGTGGTGATAGCACGTTTCCCTCTAAGATTAATGGTGTCCAAATTAAGTGTCTGAATGTTTGCACAGCCAGAATGTGAGCATATATAAATGATCGTTTGATGACTGTACTGAACTGTTGTAATGTGATTTTTCCACTAAAACTTTGATCTGCATACATCAAGTTTGAGTGTGTAGTGTTGCTTAGTTAATATTTTAAAATGCTTTTAAGTCAAATCAAAAGTTTTAAACACAAATCCCCGGCATACATCTTGCACTTCACCTTATTTGTGTCAGCCAGTGTCTTCATTGTTCTGTGAATTAAATTGTCAAACACAGGTTGTCCTTTGGTAGAGGAAAACAGATTTCTCTCATTTTGCTTATACAGTTTACAAAATCAGAAAGCAGTTGTGGTCAGAAATAGAGTGACTTATGTGACTTTGAAAGTTTTTGGGCACTGGCATGTAAATCTAGCTCTGAAGTTGCCTGCCTGGCTCAAAAGCACAATTATGTGTCATTAAAACAGAGCTTGCCTTAATTAACCATCTCATTGGAGTACAGGTCATGGTGGATCCTGCGGGTGGTTACATGCTCCTTTTGCCGGAAAGCAGCCTGTCCATACTGTTTCACCTGCCTTTGTGTTCAGTGTTTGGATGTGAGAGGTGGGGCATGGTTTTGATGTCTTCTCAGTTCTCTCCTATCATCCAGGACAAGATGGGCCTTGAGCAGTGCTAAGTTTACAGCCTGCCTTTTTAGAGTCATATTTGTTCCAGATTAGTGTCCAATGCTTGGGTTTTTTTTTTTAGCAGATCTTCACTTTCTAGTTTTCATTGCCTGTTTTGATCACTCCTCCTTGATATAAAATACCCCAATGTTCATCATGGTAAATGTCATTCCAATGACCCTGATTATCACCACAGAGAAAAGGGCTTACAATAGTTGTAGCATAAAGTGTTCTGTACACTGTGCTTTTATGATGCCTTGTGTCTGTATGTGTTCCAAAATAGCAAGACCTACTTTTCAGTATTCAAAAAGCAAGACACAGAGATTATGCTCGCTAAAGTAACTGTGAAAGCTATTTCTCACCCTGAAGAAGTTATAAAAGCCAATTAATGGAAAAGATTATTCCAAACAAGAGTCCTAACTACTGTCAGGCTTTCTTGTGTAAGTACCTTGAGCCTTCATGCTAACTAATGCAGGCAGACCCAGCAATTAAGAAGTGTTAGCAGCATCAACGCTCTTAGCAATAACATGACTTACAATATGCATTGGCATCTAGCAAGGACAATTTGAAATGTGTTTTCCAAAGGAAATATTATTAGCAGCTGCAGGGAGCTGACCAGAGCAATAATAATGAAAGACAGAGGCTGTACCAGCATTACTACCCATCACCATCCCAGTCCTAATGTATGGCGTTAAAGGACTTCCCATTCAGTGCTGACGCAACTGAACCTGTCTGCCCACCACTGCTGTTTCAGGAGATGGAACATTACCATCACATGTTTTTTACATTGCTTTCCAGCAACCAGATTAGTCTCCATCTGAAGGAGTTGCCTCAGAGAAATATTCCCAGAGCATCCCAGGTGAGGAACCTGGATCGCTGGTTGGCAGTGGGCAGACTGACAGCATGCAGTAGTGTCCCCATATATACTTCTTTACTCCATTGCTGCTATTTGAATTCACTCTCTCAAACTGAGGAGCCAGTAGGTCCTGCTGGCATTCTTCAAAAAAGGGACCTCTATCTTTGTTCTTAGCAACAGTTAGGCTGCATTTACCATTCAGGAATTGATGAAAACCCATGTAAAGAGCAAGAGGTCTGCTGTCCACACCAGAGGTACTTTCATCACTCTTTGATTAGGCAGTCATGTTACTTTGGTGTTGACATTCATGTGCTTTACGATTTATGATGCTGCCTTTCAACAGTAGCTGAAAGCTTGGACCTTGGAGATCACATCATGCATAAGAATTGCTCCCTCCCTCCTGGCAAACTGATGTAGCAGTTTCACTGCCTTGGCTGTGGCACTGTTTCATAAAAGTGCCCTGCTAGCTGGGGCTTTTTTACAAGAAGGTGCTGATACAATCTCTTACCTTGGGATGAATCAAGATCCATCAGGACATTTAGGAATCAGGCCTTTATTTAGAAATCCACCTCCAATCAAATGAGTACCCTCTTCCTTCAGGAGATGGGTGGAATTAGGAATTTGGAGTCTTGTAGTTTTTTGTTTGTATGTTTTCTTGCTTTAATGTGAGCATCTTAACACAATCTACTAGTTTATGGTTCCAAGTAGAACTGTGAATATCAGGTGGGGAGTCACAGTCAAAAGGCATCTGGAGTGTAGGCAAAGAGCCTTACAACACGTGTGGCTCCCAGACTTGGTGTCTTCAGTCACAGAGACCAGAGATGCCAAGAAGACAGGAGTGTTTGTGGGCATGGGCATTACGGGATGGGTTCGCTACTTCTGTCACCCTTTGAGTGTGAATCCAACAGAATGTGTAGGAGCCTTGGCAGGACCATCCTGCAGGCTAGGGCTAGGTTACTCTGACAGAGAGGTACTGGGTATCCTCTGCTTGCCTCATTAACTTACTTTCCATATCCTTTTGCCTTTTTCTCTGCTCTGCTGCACTTCTCATGAGCTTGTGAGGATAAGGCAGCTTCTTATTTAAAGACACTGGGATAAACTATCATTCGTAACAGAGATATTCTTGTTAAATCAAAATTTTATTGTTTAAAAAGAAAGGAAACCCTTTACACTATAAACTAAGTATGTACATTACTAAACAAGACAAAGTTCTGTATGCAAAAATAATTAAATATCATCAATTAACATTCTTATTGTTGCAACTGAAATGGATGTTACTGGTGACACAACTGAAAATCTGGCCAGAGGAGTTGGGTGACCTCAAGAAATAAGGATTCCTCATTTAATGAGGCTATTTTTTTTTAGTTCTGTCTGGTATACATGCTGAACTGCTAGCTGTGGCTTCTTCACACATTGAGACAAGAAATCCCAGCTTTGGTCTAGATAGGATTGGTTTTGCACAGTATCAAAATAACCGAGCTTAAACCTTATGGTCAAATTTTACTGGAATATTGCTGTGCTGTAACTGGCTTTCTCACTTTGATGGTTGAAGTGAAGAGGATCTAGAGTTCTCCCTAAATAAGCAAGTGTTGGGTTGATAAACCAGTTCAGAAACCAGCTTCCCAAACCCAGATTCCTTCTGCAATGTTAAAGTTATCTATAAAATATTTTAAATTACACTTGGAACCATTCTCCCATCGAACAGGTGTACCACTGAGATCTTATTTCCAAAAGAAAGCCACCTCTCACCTTTCCACTTACCTTAAAAACCAACTTGTTCACAATCAAAGAAGTTGGAAAGATTACAGATAGTGATTGCTTTAAGCAGGATGAACACTGCAAAAAACCAGATTCTAACACTGACTTTTCTGCTTGTATTACTCCCAGGTAATAGATGATTTACCCTACAAAGTTTGGCTTTCCATTGCTATTTTTCCCCCTAATAAACAGCTATGACAGCAATTCTTCTTTATACTACTGCCATATTTCTATTGGTAGCTTGCCATGGCCACTGATGAACATGTCAAATGGTCTCCTTTAGCTAATTAATAATGTCATTAGCTAAACTAGCTCTCAAGGACAAACCACAGGGGGAGTCAATTAAATCAAGCAGTGTTTACCTTGACAAGGGGGCTGGAGAGAAGCTGGCCTAAAGATCACAGCTACTTCTAGGTGTTTTTTTTCTGAACAATCCAGTCAGTCAGTCTGTAGTTACAGCACACTGGGCCAAGTTGTTTTGCTTTCTTGTCTCTGCAAGTAGGACACTGAAGGTGACAGGCCCTCAGGGAATGAGCCACCATGTTCCACATCAGCTGGCTGAAGACTTCCTGCTTCTTCCTGCTTTATGGGCAGGAGGCCTGAAAGCAGACCCACAGGAGAAACCTGTAGTGAAAGAGCTGTTTGGAGTCAGAGACCTCAAGCTAGCTTTTGCACAGCATAAAAAACATAAATGTAATTAAAAAAGCCCCGACAACTGCCCAAGTTTGTGTGTGTGAGGAAGTGTGGGTATCTTGAGACTGACAAGAATGGGTCATCCCTTGGTTCTGTGCACTGGTCACAGTGAAGCAAGGGACAGACTGCCCAACTTAGGGCAAGTTAGCAGGTTAGCTGACGGGCCCAATTGGGAATATGTGTATACTAGGATGGTATAGTAGTAACCAATATAAACTGCAAACCAGAAATCAAAGGCTGATGCAGGAAGCTTGCAGAGATGACACACCAGCAGCTAAAACCCCTCTGATTACTCTGAATGATCTGATGGAGATGTACACAGAATTCTTTTTGTGGCTTCCTGCCTTTTCTGCACTGGTTGTAAAGGGTTTCTCACCCAGGGTGAGAAGCAAGAAGCCTGATGCTGCTAAGGTACAGGATGGCTGGCAGAATATAAAGCCATACCAGAAAAACTAGATAGATTTTGCAAGGATTCTCAGTAGGTGAGTTCAGATGATCACATTCTACATGGGCAGCATCAGGACATCTGTCTCAAGACTGGCATGTCAGTAAAGGGGATAGAATAATTCACTAAAATCAGTAGTAATGCATTTCCAGGATCAAGGACTTGTGCAAAATTTTCAGTGTTGTCCAAGGATAAAACAGGTAATTTTTTAATTGTGATGTACAGTTTTTCTCATTAGATAATTGGAGGTAGCTAATTTGATGCCAGTCTCTAGAGTTTCAGGAGAGAGCTAGAGAGCACACGGACCCAGAAACCTTCTGTCTTCACGGGCCAAGTCGGGCCAAGTCGGCAAGAACTGTAATGCAAATCCAAGAGATGAACACATTAGGAAGGAATCAACAAAGTCTCAGTAAACAGATATAATTCTTCACAAATTCGTTAGTTCTTTGAAGTATTCAACAACCCTGAGGACAGAGGCAATCCAGCTGGTATAGTTTACTTGAAATTCAGAAGAGATTTTAGCACATGCCTTTCAAAGGCTCTTAGAGGATATAATCTGAGGGGATAAACAGGAAGGTCCTTGAATGGAGAAGCAGTTAAAAGACAGAACAAACAAGGCTATGCAGAAATTGTTGGGGTTTACAGTGGAAAAGATTATGAATGCTTAGTTAAAGCAGTTCAATATATTTCTAAATGACATGGGAAAAGTAGAGTAGTTGGCAGATTACATTTTGTGATGCAACCAAGGATACTAAAGACAAAGACCAAAGAATGGCAGAAGGACCCCATTCCAGGGGAAAAAAACCCAGCGGAAAAAATTCAGTTCTAATACATGGAAAATAAGTCACAAGGAGAAAATCCAGTCCTAACAACACTTATAGTGATGGACTCTGAGCTTAGTACCATTCACAAATGCTATTTTTATCCTAGGCCGAAGAATATCCGGCACAATGCCAAGCAGCAGTCAAAAAAAAAAAAAAAAGTTGATTGCACAGAATTATTTGAGAAAGGAACAAAAGGCAATGCGTTATTGCACTCTATGCCCCTGTGGTGTCCCAGTATCTCAACAAGTACTTTAAGTTATACTGCACCTATTTCATAAAGGCTACAGTGACATTAGAAAACGTGCAAAGACAGTAACAAGGAGAATTGAAATTATGGACAAACTTTCATATGTGGAATGATTAAATAGCTTAGGATGGTCTTGGCTGGAAAAGAGATGGCTGAGGACAGAATATGACAAATCTATAAAACTACAGTGGCATGGAGATGATAAATAGGTTTTGAATCCAATATGATGATAGAAGGCAGAAGTAGCAGGAGAAAAACAAATAAATGCATTTCCTCTGACAGCGTGTACTCTAAACTGCCAAATTTAAGGCAGGATTTTGTGGAAGATATGATTTTATGAGAGTTAGAAAAGTGACTGGGAGAAGTAATTGAAGGAGAAAAAAAATCTAATGAAGGCTATATAACCATAAATACTGAAGGCTATTAAATATAAAGTTTGGTAGTCCACAAACCCCAGTGCAATGAAGTCTCGGCAGAACTCACAGGAAGTACCACCATACACTCATCATTTATAGTTTTTCCCAGGACCCCTCCCAGGCAGGTAAGGGAGGGTATGGTACTAAGGTGTCTCCCCACCCCTGCTCCCGTGCACTGAGGAAGAGCCAGGAATGCCTACACAAGTTGGTCGCAAACAAACATTGCTGTGGTAACACTATGAAGACTGAAATCCTCGATTAGAAACTAGAGTGCAGACTGTGCAAGAGTAGAAAGAGTACAGAAGAGTACAGTACCCTAGCAAGGGCCAGGGAGTCATGCAGAGTCACGTTGGGTCTCTGTCCTGCATGCAGATCTTATTTTCTTGGGTGATTCCAGTGGCTATTGGATCTATGGATATATACTAGGAGAGAGACAGGTTTTTCACTGTGTGCTTTGTGCAACCACTCTTGGAATATCATATGCATGATTTTAAAGAATGTTAATTAAAATGGAAAGTTTAATTGCACATGCAGAGCACTGCAAAGTGGTTTGGGATGTTGTGTGTTTCATGGCTCTGTGTCAGAAATATTCTGGGGAACATGTTGAAGTGTCTCAACTCCCTCTGGCATTGACCCACAGGCCACCCATATGTGTAGTCACAGCTGCATCAGTGACAATAGAAACAGTGCAGTGGCAACACGGCCTGAGGATGGTATCTGTGTATCTCTATGTCCCTCAGCTTGCTCCAGTGAGCAAATTTATTGTGTCCACTGATGGATAAGCTACACAAACTCAGGCTGCTCCTGTTGGTGTACTGCTTTGGATTGCCACCTCTCCTCTTACTTACATCAGGGACAATAACGATAATTTTGAGGAAGGTTATTAACTATCCTCAAGTACAAAAATATCTTTTGAAAACACTAACAGTCAAATTGCTCAAATAATAGTTTTCAATAAGAGTGTTTTTAGTTCAGCTGGTCTCCTTGGGGATAAAAATTCCAGCTGCATAAATGTGAAAATTAGCTGTCCTGCTTTTAGGACCTGTATGGGTAAGAGGAAAACACTATTTCTCTTGGTAATACAGAGTTAATATTGCTAAATACCGAGTTGTCGTTAAAACTGACTACTCATTCCCAATAAACCACAATGAGACAAACCAGACACAGGAACAGGAATTTCATGAATAGCCTCAAATATGCAATTTGAGCTTGGGGGACTTGGCTAAGAGGTATAGTTTTATATTAAAACAGACCTTAGTCTAACTTAGAATATGAGGGTGAGTTCAGAGAGCTGGAACTGAAACCTCACTACCCTTTCTGCTGAGCTCGACTATGCTCTAATCACAGAGGTCACATCAAAAGACACGAGCTAAAAAAGCTAAATAATCAGATAAAAAGGCTGATTTGTTACAATTCTGTCCTTCATTTCTTCATAGGAAGAACCTGCTCATCTTAAAGGCAGTGCAATGGATTTACATATTAAGTGGCTTAATCAAGAATACATGAAAACTCAGAGGAACTGGGAAGAAGTGGATAACAGGATGAATATGACAATAGAAATACGGAGAAAGATGATCAGTGATAAGGCACCTTTAAAAGATATTCTTAGATTATTTCCTTTCTTAAGATGCCCTTATCAGGTAAGAGAGCTATTTTTAATAATGACATTGAATTCTTTGTTATAGATGTGATACATCTATAGGCATGTATTTCACAGGATATTTCCACTGAAGTGTCCATCAGCAATGTTCTCTTTAGTCTAACTCATACTTTTGCAGCTAATCCCATTTTGAAAGGTTCATCAGTTCAATTCTGAGTTAAATGTGCCACACATACCACCAGTGTCACTGTTTGGTGTTACTTGATGTATTCCTTCCCTGCTTTGAAAAAAATTTAAATCACCCTCTTGAGTTTATAATCTTATTTAACTGAGTTTTACCCTGTCTTCAAAGTGCATGCATTGTTCACAGTTTTGGTTTTGAGGCTTGCAATACCAAATACTTGTTTTTCTTTTAGCTTTTTAGGGAGTTCCAGCTTCTCACACATATGGACATTTATAAGAAAACAGTCGAGATTTTGGAGCTTTATTCAGAAAACATATTGTCCTTGTATGTGGTGAGGAATAATCCAATTAACATCATGCTGCAAGAAAATCTGAAGCAGCACACAGAGGAAGACGTTCTGAAATGTCAGTACAAATCTCCTATGCTCTGAATATCAGAGTTTTGTTGTAGCTAATTGTTCTTGCTTATGTAACTAAACTAGTTTCAATTGTACTGCAAACACATTTCAAAAATGTTATGGTTTCATTGAAAATATATAGTGATGGTGAAGCATTGAGAATAAGAGCTACTAAATTAGTAGGAAAAGTAAGTCAGTCAAGTATTAAAACTTTCTTTCCACTGAATAAAAGACTGCAGGTTTGACAAAGTAAGTAATTACCTTCAAATAAGTATTGCTAGATGAGCAAAAGTATGTATTTCTAGATACATGTGTGCTTATTATTTTCTAAAAATAGCCACAGAAAACTAATTTTCTGCTTTAGAAATAGCCCCATAAAAAAAAGACACCATTTCCTTTACAAAGCAAGTTTCTATGGTTATAATCTTTATAAAAATTAAAGAACTAGTTCCTGCTCACCATTTCAGACACCTCATCTCTGCAGAGACACACTGCAGGAAAAAGGGCACAGACTGCTGCCTCTGGTCATGGTACCCATGTACCTTGGTGTGTTTGGCTCCCTGGCTGTGGGGGAGAGAACACCTGCTGACACTCAGTTTCTTTCAGTCTGGAAGTCTGGGGAGTGTGGTGCTGCAGGGACAAAACTTTTCAAGCAGTCCCTCAGAACTGCCATTCTTCCCCAGCTGCTGCTGCCTATGCACAAGCTTAGCTCTCTAAGTCTAAGCCCTCCTTAGACTCACTTTCTGTCAAACAGGCATAATGGCAGGATGGATGTCCATCCAAGGTCACACGATATGAACATGTATGTCCTGTAGCAGCTTCACTCCATTTATTGCCAGGTCATCTTTGAAAGAAGCAAGCAGTGTAGGTTAAAATTCTGGGGGTTTCCTTCGCAAAGATTAAAACCAAAAGTACTCATGATGGATTAAAATTCTTCAAGGAATAGTCTAATCCAGACAGCCTTTATGGACTTCTTTTTCATAGCTTTGGCCAAGGAAATCTATGGATATAGTAAGTAATTTCCCTTTACTTATACAGCATATCCACAGAGATTTTGACTCCTACCATACTAAACTCCCAAGGCCTTTACTTTTCTGTTTTTCTCTCCAAACAGCTTGACCTGGCACCTAGGTAATAAATGCATAGCAAGCTAAGTTCAGTGAAGCACATCACACCAGAAGCCTGATCTGCAAAAAAGATGTTATAGTCAGTAACAGCTGAGCCAGAGGGATAGCAGGTACCAGGTGCCAGGAGGTTCTGCAGCCCCAGCTGGTACCACAGCCTTCAAAGCAGAGTCCTGGCAACAGGACTCCCTGGACATCCACTTCACTGGGAAGAGAGCAATTGGGGAATGACAGTGGGGGCAGGAAGACTACTCAGCTCACAAACTCAACTAATAGCAACCCAAAGGCCAACTTACTTACTGTGAGGAAAATTGAATTGTAATACCGAGTAGCAGAGTCCCATGAATTGTTTGGATACTAATGTCCATTACCAGCTGAGTTGCCTAAATATTGACTGTGGTACAAACTACTCCTCCTAGTGGACTGAACAATAGTTCCACTACTGAGCTGTTAACTATTACATAGGCTGCAGTCTGTTTTTCCAGGATGATACTGCAGTGCCAGAAAGTTTTCCTTTGTAATTTAGTAGAAATCCTTGCCTTTGACAGATATGAAAATGACTGCTGCATGTTTACTCCTGCCCGAGGTCTTTGGAGATGATGCCAGTCTGTTTGCTGCAGTGAATGAGGAGGTAGGAGACAGAGCACCAGCAGCCTTGGTCTCTCTTCCTTTTATCACCTGCACACACACATAACCTGGCCTTTTGGTGGCTGAGCTTAGTTCTGGGAAGAGGTGACATTAGCCTGCCTTTTGAGTAGAAATACTCATAGAAATACTACCTAACTTCAAAGCAGTGTTATCAGGCTACATTCTCTGGCCTGTTCATCGTAGCAATGCTGTGGCATCCTTTGAAATACCCTTTTTTTATAATTTAGGTAAAGGCATTAACACCAGTGATGGAAGTGAAAAATCCCTTCAATGTGAATTCATGCGAGTTTGCCCTGTACATAGAAAGGGAAGAGTTGGCCCAGCTCGATGACTGCACCATGGCTCTGGCGGCGCTGGTGGCTGCATTCCATGTGTTTGATATCCCATGCCCACAGAGAATCCACAGGACACTGAACTTCCTGGAGTCTCTGGTCTTTGAGGTGAGGAAGCCAGCATCCCTGCCCACCCCAGGACGACCTGGAGGCACCCAAGCATCCACTATCTGATGGTGCACCCAGCACTCCTCTCAGAAGCATTTGATATTTTGTGAAAATATATCCCTTTGTGCCATTCTTTCTAGTGAAAGTGTATGTATATTTTAAAAGTTATGTTTAGTAATGCCCTCTTTTTTGTATGGTACTGGCTACTTTAAAAAAAACTTAAAACTCAAGCAGTTTCATTATTTTAAATGTAGATTTTAGAGCAGTCTAGAGATAATAAAATTTTCTAATTATTTAATGTGTTATGTATTATTTTTCTATATGAAGCATTTGAAAAATTCAGATATTTTGATTGTAAGAATTAAAAAATATTGTGAGCCAGCATGAGCACTTCACTGCTTTAGATGGTAGTACAAAAACATGTTTTGACATGGCACAAAATAAACATTTACTTATTACCGTTACTTCCTAATATTATGACTGTTGAGAGCCTAGTATAATTTTTGTGGTTTAAAATGGTGGGGCCAATTTTTAATTTGCAAGATGATGACTTTTTACTGTTTTCTTCTTGCATGAAACATTTTGTTTTAACATTAATCCTGAATTTACTAAATAAGGATTCTAAGACAAGCTCTCAAAGTAGCAGGAATGACTTATCTGGGATGCTGCCATGTGCATTGGTAACTACAGCTTTGGTGCTGCAGAGGGAATGCCTCATTTTCTTTCCAAATTTGTTCCCTGGAACAAATCAGCTTTCTCCACATGGTGACTCTGTCTGCCCACACAGAGTAGAAGCCCTCTCCTCTCTTCTTCTGCAGATTTCTCTTTTCCCCAACATTCGTAATTCCTGTCTATTCTTCTAACATCCCTCTAGTCTTAACTCCTGTCTGAAAATGCCAGGGGATACTGTCTGGCAGTGCACAGCTTTGGACAAGTGCCTGGTGATAGGAACAGCAGCCAGGACCCATTGTATTAATTAGAAATAAAAATTAGTTTTTATTAAAACACTGGGTTCTGTTAGAGACCAATCTCCCACCAGTTCCCAAAATGTCAGTGTAGGCAAAGCAGCACTTGTGGTAAACACTCAAACACAGAGCCTGGGAGATCACAGAAGCTTTGTTAAAGCTTGGCTGTGCAGGGGTGATTATAGTGGGAGATCCTTCAGGATGAGAGGACATGGCTGCATTTAATGGCCAAAGTCTCTTGCTGTAGGCTTAGGATTTTTCACATGGAATGCAGGGTACAACCTTTACCAGTGTGAGGGCTGGGTTACCACTGATACAAAACAAAAACCAATGCCAAGTGCCCTTTCAGAGATTCAGTAGGCCTGATGAGTGGTTTTAGTTTCCAAGTGAATTTGTTGGCTGTAGTTTTTGTAGCAGAGGTGGCTATGCTCTGCTACCTCATCACATGGGATACAAAAGTAAGGATTATGTATGTCCTCATTATTGTATGTGATAGCTGGGTAAATAAAAAATTGGGCTTAAGTGAGGTTTAGTCTACATCTTGTAAACAGTATTAATTCAAATCCATTTCTTAAACCACAATACTTTTAAAGTAGTTGTAAATAAAAGTTCAGGCGGGTGCTAACATCCCCAGGTAATCTCTGTTGAGCTGCAAATCTCTTCATTGGCTACCACTGCAGGCTGTAGACCTGGCACACAGGACAGACACAGAGGGTAAAGGAAAATAAACTACACAGGAGAGAATGAAAGAAAACAGAATTTGGCTTTTTAGTGATCTGCCTGTGCAACTTCAGCTGCTGATGGTGACAAAGTCCAGGGCTATAAATGGCATTCTGATTGTAATGGCCAGGGGGATGTGAGCTTTGGGAGTAAGTGTTAAGGGAGAGGGCACACAGCAGTACCTAAGTTGCTTTTAAAACTACCGGCCACACTGAGCTACAGTGAGTAATTACTGCACACCACACCCATCAGGAGCAGCTGGGTTCATCCGAGAATCCTGGACACACACAAAGGTAACAGAGGCTCCAGTTCAGGTTTTATTTGTATTGTAGTACAATAAGAGTGCAATTTGAACGTACACATATTGAACAAAATGTAAAAATATTATTTATGCAATGCTATGGAAGGAAATTAACAGAGCAATGCAACTTACTTAATACTGACCCTGTTTCACCTCATGTTATGGCAGGTACCAGTCACCTACACGATCTGGAAGGGACACAGAGAGTGAAAACTTAAGAACTCCAGCCAAAGAAAAGCCTAGCAAAATCTGTGGGATGATGTAAAATTCTCCCAGCTCTGTGCAATGGAAATGCT
The DNA here is from genome assembly GCA_008694505.1 of Cyanoderma ruficeps. Lineage (NCBI taxonomy): Eukaryota > Metazoa > Chordata > Aves > Passeriformes > Timaliidae > Cyanoderma > Cyanoderma ruficeps. Next base: position 47,054,415 of record VZDJ01007749.1, read on the forward strand.
CTGTTTGTTCTCAGCTCTACAGCTGAGCAACTGCCCACTGCAGCACTAAACACAGGGCTGCCAAAAATCCTGATCCAACTCTTCTCTCTCTTCTTGCAAAGTAACATTCTGGACCAGTCCTCAGTATCCAGGTAGCCAGGCTTTCTCCCATATAAAGTGCATCTGGTTTACATCTTGTGTGTATATATACCAAGTGCAACAACTTTCCCTGACAAATCGTTACAATAATCCTCCAAGAAAGGAACTTGCCTCACCTCAGTACCTGCTGGTGACATCTGCAGCCTGCTTATGACCTAGTGAATTGCATGTATTTTACACCTAGGATGTGCCCGTGCATCACAAGCATTTAAGTATCCTTTTCCTCATGCTTTGCCTTTCCCCCATGCCTTATTCATTTATAAATCAGAGTTTTCAGCTAGAAAGTGATGGGCAAAATAATTCTCCCACCACTGGGAAAACAAACCTCTGTTGACTATGAAACCAGGGTAGCAGTCTAGCCTGAGCACAGTTTTTCTCCATTGTTGTGGTAACTATGCTGAAGACTGGGAAGTGCAGACACAATTGAATATAATTTCTTTTCTGCTAATCTCCTTGCCTCAAAGTACTCCTATTTTCCTCCATGTTCTGAACGACTGTAGCAAACTCCATGTAAATGGCTGGGACTCTATTGTGCAGCATAAACAATAAGTCTTCTGTGAAGTCAAACTTTATTTTTCAGTTGCAGCCTTCTCTATACTGGTCTTTTGATAAAATACATTAAAGATGCTGGTGGCAAAACTCACGTAACGTTTTTGTAATCGTGCAAAAGTAAAAACATTCAGTTATCAAAAAAGCATTATAATTCAACCCCAACAAGGTTTGTTCTGTTACAAGCAAACAGACAGTTTTATTATCTGTAAAGTAATATGCTGTAGCATAAAGTGTCACATATGTAACATTAAGTGTTTCATCTTTAAACTATGGCACAAATACACATTAGCCATAACAGTCTCATCTGGCTACCTGTAGCCTAATTTTTGGCTGATCAGTTTTTATTTTGATAAAATGAAGTAAAAGCTTCTGAAAAGTAAAATGGGTACACGAAGTACAATTCAAGAATCCTTAGAAAATATTAACGTTCCCTTATATAATACAGCATAAATAATTAATGAAGGTTTTCTTGATGTCCAGGGAGGGTTAGGGATCCTAACCATCCATGGAGAATTAGCGCCATTAGTTTGGTAAATAAGACCAGCTGACTCGGTTGTTACATAGTACCTTCTCAAAAGCTTGAACACTTCCCAGAAGGATTCAGATGTCTACTGGCTCCAGGAGAATATAAATAGTCCACCAGTGCTGAACTTAAGTTTCGTCCTTTCTGAGAGTCCTTACTCAACACTTCTAGTGAGTCTTTGTGCTTTGAATAAAACATGAGCTTCAGTGGAGAAAGCTGGTTCGTGCACATTTTCTATTATCTTCAAAGTTCATTGTGTGAGTTTTTCTCTGCAGCTTTGAACATCAGAATGGAATTAAAGATTTTTAGGGCTGGTCCCAGTTTAATGCTCATTATTTTGACTATGTCTGATTGGGTCATCAGCAGAAATGCTTCTCCGTCAATTTGCTTGAAAAGAAAAACACACAAAGCTATTAATAGGTCTGACAGTGCAGCAGTATAAACGTTTCAGAAAACATGAAAAGAAAAGCCCCAGCAACTTCAGACAAAGTTAAAGACTGGCTGAATACAAGCACTTTCAAATGCTTTCAGGAGAGCTTTGATTTCAACCTTTAGACAGATCAGCTAGTCCAAGAGAACAGGATGATCATCTTCCTGCTTGAAAACAACCGTCTGGCTAATTTTTAGCTAAACAGTTCTTATTTTCATACTGACAATATAAAACCTATTGAAAAGCAAAGTGGGTAAATTAAGTGTAATTCAACTATACTGAAGCACAGCAATGCTTTTATACATCTTAGCTATTCCTTTTATGCAAGCATCCATAGGGAAAGCTTCTGGATTTCACTCCCAGCTACAGAGCTGGAATCCCCTTCAGGCTCTGCTCACTAAACTGCAAATTGAAATGAATTTGATCCCAGATGAAAACAGGGGCCTGGCTAAAAAAACTGCCTCTTTAACACAAACAGAACATTTCAAAACACGGAATAGTCTTCCTTTGTAGTGTTGATATTTTATTAAACATTACAAATGAACATTCTCCTGTAAGCAAATCACTCTCTCAGGAGGAGTGCTAAATCCCAACACAAAGAGCCCCCAGGGTCCTCACTTCCAGTGGCTTCAATGGGCCCAACATTTCCTATGTAACCTTTGTATCACTTAGGTATCAATAGGTAAACTTTCAGCGGAACCTGAGCTCGACAGCTATACATAAAATGCAACTGTGGTTAAATCAGGAGCACAGCTTAGCCTTAAAGATACTAATCTGAGATTAAGAGTCTAAATTTCTGTACGGCTAGGAAACAAGTTTTCTGAATCGGACAGGCTGCAAAGGACACCCCAGCACTCTAAATTGAGGAACACGGCAGTCAGAACAGCACCATGTGGTGACCCACAATTACTTTCTACTCATTTCATACACAAAGCCAGACTTGATGGGCTCAGAACCTGAAGTGTGTGAATTTGGGGCTGCCCAAATAAAAAGCTGAAGCATCTTAGCAGAAGCAGGTTGAGGGTTCATTTCCATAGCAGAAGTTGGAACCAGCATCTTCTACCTACTGATGTCAGCCAGTCCATCCCTCAATGACCTCACTGACCTCAGTGGGGGAGGTTTAATTTACTAGCCACAGACAAAGCCTGAGAGGCTGAATCCTCGAGATTCTCACACCTCTGAGAATGAAAGTGTTAAGGACATCTCCGTGGCACTTGCTGTTTGCTGACTTGATTAGCAATATGCCAACTTTTATTTCTAAATTCATTGATGAGACACCCTAAGTGACACAGGGGAGATCCAGGCTTGAATAGTAAAATGCTCAGCATCTGACCAAGTGCCAAATGCCCAGAGATGTCAGCCCTTTGATATGCAGTTGTAACAGTCATTACAGTCTACAGCACAGCCTGAAAACTTCTGTTGCAGCAGATTAGCAGGGCCATCTGTACGTGTTTTCCTCAGGAGGTGCCTTCTCAAGTCTAAGTACCACAATTATTCTTTGCTTGAAAGGCTGGCTGACTTTGCCCATTCCGGTCCTCTGGCTGGGATAAGCACATGAAGTATTCACTCTGGCATCTGTGATCAAACTGCCCTCTTGAGGCTAAGCATTACAGAAATAACAAACCTCTGAGTAGGAAAAAAAAAAAAAGACAACCTAGTTTATAAGGCCTAATGTATCTAAAAGCCCTATCCATTCCCAATGACAACTCTGGAAAAACAGTCTTCTCAGATGACAGAAATGCACACCTGGCATGCTCACAAGGTGAGTACATGCTCCTTTGAACCTCATCAGAACTTTCAGATCATCTCACTTCCTGTTCAGTTAAATCACGTTCATAAATCGGCTATATCAGGAGGAAGAGAGTCAATAGCTAAATGTGATCAGACAAGATGCAAAGGGTTTTAAGAGATGGTTATCTTGAACCACTGTTCTGCTTAGTTTTACTTATTAACATCCTGGAGAACTAAAATAACATACTTGCTTATATATTTTGTCCAGCCAGACCAAGAGAGAACAGTAGGAAATCACAAAGTCTGTAAGTAATTCCAATTGGCAGGAACAAAGTTGGAAAAACACCTGGCTGACACTTGGCTGGTTTTCTCTTTACTTTCTTTTTGCTTCATGACCTGAAAAGCAGCCTAGTCTTCCATACATTTGCATCTGACTTAAGGCAATGTGGCATTGAAACTGGCTGCCCAGGGAGGGGTAGAGTCACCATCCCTGGAAGAGTTTAAGAGGCATCTGGATCTTGTGCTGGGTGATAAGGTTTAGAGGTTACAGGGATAGTGCTGGCTTGGAGAGTTAGACCTAATATTTTAAAGATCTTTCCTAACTCTGATGATTTTATGATTCCATACACTTCATCCTGCTAATTTATATGTATTTCAACCAAGCTTTGTTGTATCTGTCTTTTTGAAATGAAATTCACGCACCTCATCTTTGAACACCTTGCCATGTTCTTCACATCCTGGTAAACTTCGTATAAATTCAGAGACCTGCCACCAAAGTATACAACAAAAGATTTAGTAAGACTCATGTTTTCTCCAAATACTCTTTAAAGCTGACAATTGTTAAAGTCTTTTAGCTATTGCTTTTACAGTCTCGTAATAGGTGTTCCACCTTCTTCTGTAAATGCATAGAGTCATGCTTCTTTTTTTCCCTGATTAAATGAGATCAAACTGCCTCAGGTGCAGAGAACAGTCACATGTATTTGTGAAAGTAAAGCAATGACAAGATTCTGTCTGTCCAAGCATTGTTACATACCTGAGCAGAGGCTCTAATCTTAAAATCAGGTGTCATGGCCTGACCATATTCATACAGTTCCTCTCTGCTCTATATTCTCACTCTCCAAAGCAGTGTGCCACATCCAAACAATGCATCAGGAATAGCTTCTTGCTTCATGCAGACCTCTACACCATTTCTCCAGAATGTTTGTGTGGGGACTAGATGTTGGTAGCAAAGACCATGAGCACTTGACATGCTGGGCTGTACATTTAGCATTTCTCTTTACAACACCAGTGAATATGCTTTTATATATATACAGGTATTTATCTGTATCAATACACATATGAATTAATATTGCTGCTTCTGGGGCTGGATGGCAGTGGAATGAGCATTTTGGGGATCAGTTACATTAGGTCTGGCTGACTCTAATCCTCTGAGTACTCGTGTATTATTCTTAATCTATGGGAATAATCTAAAGCTCTGAATCAACCTTCAAGGACAGTGGTAATATGACAGAAGACAAAGGGGGAACCTACCTCATCTGTACTCCACTTAGAAACTTTACTGGCTGGGATCCCAGCTACACTTGGCAGGAGCTTGCTCTGCTGTTCCCAGCGCAAGGGTAGGCCAGGGATTTGCAACTTAGAAGACACGATAAGTGGTTGAGAGAGAAGCCTCTGCGTGTTGGGTTCCTCAACGTCTTCAGCAACAGGAAGCAAGAAACAAGAATTAAATCCTTCAGTTGATGATGAGATCAGTTACAGTAAAAGCACATTCATTTCTATTCATGGGCCTCCCTACACAAGCTGTACAGTTTTGCTTGAATAGTGAAATGCCATGAATACCATGCCAGAATTGGAAGTGCCATGACTGCTCTTCCACTAGTATGACTATGACTATATTGGCTCTCTATAAATATAACTGCTCTTACATGGAAGAAGTCTCTTTCAAAACAACACAATTTCGTGCCATCAGAGCTGTTAGCATAACACACCATAGGTCAAACAATTTAAAATATTTTGGTACAATAAATCACACCCACATTTAATAGTAGTACAGCAATACAAGAATTAACTTAATTTTGAGACTGAGCTGTTAGAAAATCAAAAGCAGCACTGCACTGATACAAAATTCCAAGCGAATCAGTTATACAGTTCTAGCCCACACAACATTTATGGCTCATCCACAACAAAATGTTTTTCAGTTCTTCTGAGGAAAAAACGCAAATGTCTGCAATTCTCTGCTTCCACTTTAACTGAATGCTTTGTTTGGAAAATAACATTAAACTCCTCCATGCTGCTTTTTATCTCATTCATCCGTAATGGAAGGAATGATCTCCCATCCCACTGCACCCGAAGGTAATGTCCTGGTGGGAGGGTGTCTTCAGACACATGCTGCTGTTGTCTGGAGAAAAGCAGCAGTTGCAGATGTGTGCAGCAGGAAAGAGTAAGGAGTTACGCCTCAAATGATGTCAAACTGCACATGACATCCCTGTCCATTTAGATCCATTGGCAGTGCAAAAGCAACATGCCTGCCATCTGAACTCAGGCCCAACTGCTTCCCAAGTGCCAATTAAATTGTAGAAAACCTATGAAATTCACTTATTAATGAAAAGCCAACAAAGTAGACTCTTAATGCCTAATATTCCTTAATGACATGGTTCATGCAGTTACTCACAAATCCCTATGCTATTTTTGTTGGGATTGCTAATTTCTGTTGCAGTTCCATTCTACTTTCATTTTTGAGAAGTTGCTATTAACCCCAAGTACTCCCAGTCATTGCTGTTCTAGTTTTCACACATTTGTGCCCAACAACTAGGGCACAAATTCCCATTATGGATTTTTGCCAGCACAGTGGGGCTGGTCTATAATACACCTAACACAGGATGTTATTACATTTGCTTGTGTTGTTCTGCTCCTCTAGCCTAATTTTTTGTTACTTTCAAGATTTATCCTCATTTCATATTAATGCCCATTATTCTGAAGTTGACTTTTAAGCCATTTAGTCAGCACTGTCAGCCCACTCCTTAATTATTTTTAAAATAGACTCCTTAATATCTTACTACCATTATACTCTCATTCTTCAAAGAGAGTTCCCTAAATGTCCTTTTACACTTCACTGTTGTTTTACAAATGCTCCTTAGAGCCTCTAATACTAATAAAAATCTCAGTGAGAAAGGAATGTGTATTGCCAGGTAGCAACTAGGCTGAATGTAAAGCATATTTTACTGAACAATATCTTTCTAATTGTTTCCTCAAATTCCCTCCCCATCCTTATCCTCTGATCTTTTCCTTCTAGACAAGGTCTCTTAAGAATTGAACATGTATAGTGTGTACAGCTATTTTTTCCTTTCATTCACAAAACATGCAACTGATACTGTCACACAAATAGCAGATTATAATACCATGTGAAGAAAATACCACATAAATCACATCCCATATTCACACATTTAAACACATGTATACACACAACAGCACATAAGTACAGGCATAGTGAGCAGCATTCTCAGTCTGTGTAGTACCTGCCTCACAGGTAAGGCAAAGAGAACAAATGGAGTATGTAAAGTGCCAGCTTGCTCAACTAGATGGGGAAAACTAAAAATAGAAGTCCCTAACCCTGTGGCAGATACAACCGCAACACCAAAAAAGGGGAAATTTAGATTTTGTGTGGGTAACCTCGTAACATGAAGTCCAGAACCACTTTGGCTACAATCTATGTCTCTAATACCAGACAGCTGAAAGTTTTCCCTACCCTTATGCTCTGGAGTATTTCTCACTCTGCAAGCCCTGGTTCCCAAAGAGAGGCAAGCTGTCTCTCTGGACCATAGAGAATATGAGATATATTCAAAGTTATGTCTCAACTGGGACATTTAGGAGAAGAGTAACTTGAGGTGCACCAGAGGTAAGCCAGTTCCATCACAGAGCCACAAACAGCTTCTGCAACCACTTAAGTGAAGAAACAAAATCTGTTTGCCAGCTTCACAAGATAGCAGCCAGATGTACAAAGTTCACGCTTTTAAACCTAAACCATGTTCTTCTCTGCTGACATTTTGCTTCAGCATCAGCCCACCTGCCATTGTTCTTCCTTTATGCCACCTTGTTATCCTTCTCTCTGATAGTTCATCTCTATCTTCTTAGTAAGTTACCACAGAACAAAATATAAACTTGTATTTCAAAGAAGACAAGTGGCAAATACTTTCTAGCATTAATGAGAGACCATTAACACTGCTCATTGCCTCCTGCATGGGTCTTGCTCTTAGCATATAGAAGGTTTTTAAGCACAAGATTTATGCCCACAAAAATAGTATGAAGAGGCAGTGATTTTAGTGGAGTTCTTTAGCTCCAAATAATCTTTCTCCAAACAAAGGGAAGACAGCAGTACACATTTTATAAAGTTATCAGCAGGGAACTGGCCAAGTGAGTATGGCAAAAGTAGGCTGAAGAATAACAAGGTAAGTGACATGCCAAAAAAAACCAGGGCAACCAGCACAGGTACCAGCAGTGACAGTTCACATAGCCACAATTACTTTATCTTGAAATTTGCACAACTATGATAGCAAGAACTTAATGATCCATTTTCATCTTACAGCTTAAATGTGCCTTCCTGCTTAAACACATAACAACACAACATTATGTGTTTAAAAAGGACAACTTTTCCAGACAGTAATGTAAGAAAATGTTCTTTTTTCCTAACTATGCAAGAACCTAGCAACAGAACTTGTTGGTGAAACTTTATCCAAACAGTCAGTTCTGTCAAACTCAAAATGCTTCAAAAATCAGGCCAGTTTTCTTAGAATTAAAAGAACAATCCCAGACAATTTAAAATGCTCCCAACTATTTGAATTTTTTTTGTTTGTGTCAAATAATCCAAAGGTTAGCATCAAAACTGCATGTTTCCTTCCTGCTGAAACAAAATCATTAAAATTACTAAAAAAGTCTCTTCTATTTGCTTTAGAGACTTGCTTCTTTTAATGCTTCATTTTCTTTAGAATTCTGAACTACACCATGTTTCAAAACACTAACACAGTTTTTTCACAGCTCCTACAATAGATGGAATCTCTCAAATTTTACACACTCAGCAGTGTCTCAGATCTATCTGAAAAATACTGGCAGATAAATTGTTTTAAGATAAAAAGATGTATCAAAGGTTAATAATTAAAAACAAGCCACTACCTTAATTTTATCTTTATGAAAGCTCTACTAGTTTCAAAGAATTTCCTGGGTTTTACAGAGATGTGCTCACTTAAAAGATAAGACATGTAGCTCTTAAGGAATCAGAGTGACTCAATTCCTAGGAATTTTGATGAAAGCCTTACAAACTGTTGTTGCACAAAATATTGCTGAAGAAAATAATCTAAAAATGCACAAGAAAAGTCCATGTTGGAAGAAATCTTTGGAGACCACAGGAGAACTTTCCTGTCTCACCAATGAGGAGCCACCATGTGGCCATCACCCTCAACAAGACTGAGGCTGGGTTAAGTAAGCAACCTTAATTTTGCATTATATCTGTAATGTGTAAATGCTTTAACTTTCAATATGCTTTTGAGGCAATAAGTGAATGTTATACCTTTACAATTCAGTTTAATAAACTGTTTTTAAAGGAATGGAAAAACATCAGTCAAATGAGATTTTTTATATTACCATTCATTTTGCACTCATCCTTACAACTGTGATGAAGTTCTTGGAAAAAGACTTTGATGATTACAAGATAATCTCCTGAACAGGTAGGGGAAAGGGCGGCTGAATTTTGCCCTTTAGGGAACATCCCTTTGGAAGTCCCCTTCCAATTTTGTCTCAACCAGGACATAGTGCTAGAAGTGTTGCTGTCAAGAAATTTTTGGACACAAACAGTGAATGTGGAAAATAAGTTGTAATACAGTTTCATGAGAATTTCAAGGGACATCACACTTCTTCACTTCTGCAGATCTTAGTTTGAAACAAACAAAATACTGCCAATTTACCTTTGATTTCATTTGAAATGAGCAGCTTATTTTCTGTCTCCTCATCTTCACACTCTTTGTGCTTTATGGCGTCCTTTGTTTGTAGTACTCCACTGAGGAAAATAAGATGTTCATTTTTTATTAATACATCATAAAAATCACTAAGCATGATGACATCTCTTGCTAGCAATACTATTAACACACCAGGATTCCCACACAAAGGATGCTGTATCATTACAAAATACAGAAACAGAGAGGATCTTATTTCTGACTTACACAGAATGGCATGACTACCGACATGAATTTTACAGAAAAAGGCCCAAGAATAGTGTAAAAAGATTACATAAACCAACACACTTGACTTAAGAACTGAAAAATACACGAATGGAGGCAGTGGATGGGTGGATCAGAAGATGGGAAGGGTGAAACCCACATATATGGCTGCATGTCCTACAAAGCCTGACTGGTTATGCAGGCCATTCTCAGGAGCTGTCTGAAATAACACCTACTCCTTTTCCTTTGCCCAACATCCATCTCTACCTGGCACCAACTCCTGGTCAGTACAGTTACTGACACCCTCTTGTGCAGCTGCTAATGATCCCACTGGAAATATCTGTATTCCTCTGCATCTGCTCTTGCATTACTTCTTATCCAGCTCCTCCCTAAGCTTTGCCAGCCCAAAAATTTGCAGAGAGGGAATGTCTTCCCCATGTTGAGAAAAACGGGGCAAGAGATGTGGAAATAGAGAATTTCTCAAGGTGGGGGTGTGTGTGGGTGTGTAAATTTCCATCGTAAAGTCAGCCCCTGGGAAGTTCCTTTTCAAACTCTGCCTTCAGAAGGTATTTCCAGATGTATTGCCTGGTATTTCCTGGTTTCTTACGGATGTGAATGATACGAATTTGCTGACATTATGTGTCTACTTACTTCTACTTTTTAAGAATTTCAGAACACTGGCCAATTCTTACTAACAATCACAGATACAGAGCACTCAGAAATACCAAGTACATAATGAGCATTTTCTAAAAATAGGCACCAGACAGAATGATTCTTAAGAGTCGAGAGTACAAGAAATCCCACTACTATATGAACTGATGCCTGTCACAGAAGGAGTCAACAAGAACACTTTAACAAATGTCAAAATCACAGATAAAAAGCTGATGCACACCTAACAGTTTGTTGGGTATCAAGATAAGCTAACCTCAAACCACAAATCCATAGATGAAACAGACATGTTTAATTCCATTGTTTCATTTATACTGCTAAATACCATTTAGATATCTTATACAACACAACATCTGTGACTATATCAAGTGGCAGCTTCCAGTTCACTGACTTCAACAGAAAAATAATTATTGCACTACTAACAGTGCAAAATGAACACTGCAGATCAGGAAATCCAGCCTTTTTAGTATGGTAGGACACAAATAATAATGGTATGATAACCAGTAACAGTGGAATGCATAGAGCAGGCATGACTTCTTGTTCCACAAAGGACTTCTCCACGGTATCTTCTTCAGAAAGATTTATTCACTTAAAACTTATTTTCCAAACTCCACAAACACAGAAAACTTTCTACAGTAACATGTTAGAGTAACTAGTGGAATTAATTCCAAAGGCAAAATGACAGCTGTAATTCAACACATGGAAGAGAGATCACCAAATCCTGTGATGAAACAATTACCTCCCTATTTTCTTGAGTTCAATTTTCATAGCAACATACATACAGAGATTTTACCTCATTAGTTAAATATGACCATATCATGAATTGAATGTTTTGGGGAAGAGGCTGGAAGACAAATTGAATTTTTTTTTTGGAGACAGTATAATTTTATTCCCAAGCCTCAGTGTTCAGCTTCTTTCACTGTAAAGATTTCCAGAATGGAATTTTTAATACAGTGAAATTCTTTTGCTACTCTGAAGATACTTTAAAATTGCACATGCCATAGGCATGCAATTTTTAGCATGACTTTTAATCTCAAAAACATTCCAGAGGGACACACTGCAGTATTTATGTACATAATTATATTTTTGCAAACCAAAATTTTCTAGTATAATTGTTTGACGCATAGAGAGCTAAAACAAAAAAAAAGAGAGAGAAAAAAAGAAAAGAAGTAAGTGGAACCAGAGATTTGCTGAGTACCACTTAGATTACCACAACCAAATAAAACACCTGTTTGGGATCATTTGTGGTTGGTTGCTCAATGAAGGACTTCTATGAAACATAAGATTACCTTTGAATACGAAGGTATACACAATTGAACTGAAGTCAAACATAATTAAATCCACACTGTGAGCTCAGCAACTAAAGAGCACACAAGTGTGTGTATCTATGTCTTCAATTATGCATGTGTACTTTGAATACACATCTAAAAAGATCCACTGGGTATTGCAATAAGCAGATGCTCAATATTTTATAACCCCAGCAGTTCATATATACCTAATGTTGTGAACATTATTTTTCATGCCTTTTTCAAAGGGAGATTATTCAACTGAAAGTCCTCTATGACTTTGCTGGATACATAATGAATGAGGAAAGCTGGAAGATAAAATGCAGTCAGTCATCAGTGTATTCAAACAGCTGAAATACAAGCTGCAAAGTCTCTGGGTAGTTCAAAGCTGGCACAAGACTTATTCTCTTAATGAAACTGACTCAACACAGTGAACAGACAGCACAAGTATTGGTTATCTTAAGTTTTCTAAAGGTAACACCCTCCAAAAAAAAAAAAGACAGAATTTTTTTTCTTCGATTAATCTTAAGATATCGTCTGTAAAACCAAGGTATATTTCTAAAAAGAATATGACTTTACTGTAGGTATGGTTAAAATGATGAATTATAACTATTTTTTAACATAGGTAATTTCAAAATTACATTTGAAGCTATCTCTTTTTTTTTTCTGTTTAAATTCACTAGAGTATGACTAGTGAATGATGTTTATTATCCTGAGTTGGGAGGGACCAATAAAGATCATCAAAGTCGAATTCTTAACAAAACAGCTCCATTTCAATCATCATTTTTACTGTAGGCTATTTACCATATAATACCAACTCCCATGTCTCTGTGTCTCAAGACTCTATTATTGCTAACACAGTTCACATATTATGAACACAAAGTAATGTAGCTCATATAAATATATAACAAATGAGACATCTTATTCCAGGTGTCATCTATTTCTGTTTGAAAATAATCAGTAAAATAATGTAGTGATACTGTAACTAATTAAAAATGTAAGGAATCCTATCGCCTCACATATCCCCCTGAAAACACTGAATTTTATATTGTTAGCTTTGAAGATAGTTTCCAAAATTGCACTTGGAGAATAGTATTTATGGTATAAAAAGTTCTCATGTCATTTTCTGTCAAAAATGCATGCCACATGCTGAAAGTTGAAAGAATTACTTCTAATTTTTCCATGTTTGTACATATTTGTTTATATAAAATAATTTAGACACAAACCTAGGAAGAAGGATCTCAATTTCCAATAATTGTATTGTATTTTTCCTCTCCTCTGACATGTATTTCTTATCTCTTATATACCTTGTGATACTCCCTTCCTCTCTATTTCTAAGATAAAGAGAGCTGAAGAGCTTCCATCTCCTTCCCCACTGCTTCTAAGAATTCCACAGACAAATCACTGGACTGCTTTGCCTGGTAAACTGCATTTTAACTGACTCCAAACAAACACTCAATACTTTGAAAGAAACTGAGAGTTACCCAGGTGCCTTCTTTTCTTTCACATTGCATAACAGGGGCTTCTTGCAAGGAGATTTATTTTCTTCATCTTCCAACTTGGTTGTTTCTGGTACAGTTTTCCCAGATGGTCGATTGTGAGGTGAAGATTTCATACCTACGTGACCAGGGCTGGGACATTTTCTGTCACTGTTTAAAGCAAATTTTAAAAAGTGTTTAAAACTGAAAGCAGCTAAGCTGTTGTTTAATTCATTTTCTCTATGCACAAAAAATCAACTGAAAACATCCAAGGTGGTTTTTTGTTTAAGAAATACAAAGAAGTTTTTTTACTTGCCACTAACAAAACTGAATACCTGCCATTTTCAGAAAACAAAATAAAGAACTCTTTACTCCATTAAGTCAATAGCAAAATGATTAGGCAATTCAACAGGAACAGAATTTGTCTAATATTATTTGTGATAATAAGCTATCCACTTCAAATATTTGCAACACAAGAACACTGAGGTATTACTTTCCTCCTATCCTTTCTCTCCCATAACATATCACTATGCAGCCTTTAAAATGTTCTATGCAGCCTCTTAATTGGGACAATGAAAAAAGCAGCATTTGACACAGTCCCTGCCACTGAAGACTTGCTTGAAGTGCTACTGGATTCACTGTAATAGTATCCAGGCCACCTGCCAGAGAGTAATTAAGTCACTTCAGATTTCTAAAACCCTACATTTATAACAATCAAATCAGGCAGAACTCTTAGCGGAACATTTTGGGTTTTAAAGCATGAAGCTGAAACTGTCTCTGAGAAGGCAATTTAAAATACCATCTATTGAAAATATGCGGTCATTACAGTGGGAACTGGGAATCTTCACATTTCACATCATTCACACTTTCACATTTACATTAATGTAAACCCTGAAAAGAAGGGAAAGCCTCTATTTCTTTCCTTTCCTTATAAAATTCTCTGGTTTTCCCTATAGCCCAAAATAAGCACAGGAATCAGTATCCACAATTTCTGAGATGAAATAATCGTCTGAAAATAATAATCTTGGTATCACACTCCTTTGTTTTTTCCCAGGGCTTCTGTTTAAAAGCTTCAGCCACAGACTTCAGCATTATTCTTGCAAAACTCAGTCCCAGTAATTTGATTCCCTACTCGCACTGCAATGACAGAATAGCACTGTTCTTCAAAGAGCTACATTAATTTAGAGTCACATCAATAATGCCACTACAGCAAACAAAAGAAACACAAAGAAATAATTTTTTAAAGTGAAACCAACTGGTGAACATTCAGTTTTAAATTCCAATTAACTACTTAGTAGTCTAGATAGTTACACCGAAGATGAAACTGAACTCTTGTTAAACCATAGACAGTAAAATCAGTAAGCAGTCCTTGACAGCTCCATGACCTTTTTGATAAGCACTGAAAAAAACCATTTTTCTTCCCTGTAAATGAAAATGTAGATAAATAGACAGGCCTTTCTGAAAGCATTCAGTCATTGCTCAGTCATAAATCACATTGGAGAACACAGAAGTAAAATACTGCTGTTAGTCACGGACATAGTTTCAATCATAATTACTTGATTACAGGAGAGGTGGATCTTTCATTTGTTTCCACTTTTCTGTTTCTGGGGATAGGGCTGGCTGCAGGCATCTCCCCACTCAACCGGTCAGGTAAGAGGCTGTCTTTGTTCAAGTTCATCTCTGAATACGGACAGCTGACTGCACTAGAAGTTGAAGAAGAAAAATTACTCTTTATTCTCAGACACTTTACTGATTTCAATCAAAATGACACTGGAATTTCCTAGATGTAATAATATAGAGGATTAAAGAAATGCAGCAAGTAGTTGTACTTTAAAATGTTAATAAATCCATTGAATAAAATACTCAGCTTTGCATTTCCTTTTGACAGCAACTTGTGTAACACAAATTGTATTCATTTCTATTACAACATTCATTGTGGAAAATTGCTTGATAAATGTTTATAGCCTGGTCCCTCATAATTTTAATGGTATTTATACATACAACACAGGATGCCTTTGACTACACCCATGTCTCTTCAAATAAAGTCATATTACCATATTTATTTATGTGAAGGAGGCTATTTCTATGCCTACACAGAACCTGCATTTCAAGGGCAGAACATGAGGAGTGGTGCATATTCCCTTACTCCAGTGAGTGCCCCATCTTTGAAATGCCATTTTGTGATACTCCATTAAGAGACTGTGATATTTTTACAGTCTTTCTTAAACATTCAACATTCCGTTTCCATGCACTCCTGCTAGGGAAACAATTTGACAATGAACATTGATACAATGACTTGTAAATTCTGCTCTAAGAAATGTGAAAGTTGCACCAAAGTCAGGAAACCTGCATTTGCACAAGAAGCAGAATAGCAAAGAACAGCAACACAAACCAAAACACACAGGGCTGAACTAGAATTTTCTTTAGTACAATGCTCTGCAGTGTTGAACTGATTAGTCAGCCAGACCACATATTCAACACATCAATGAAAATATCCTAAACTCTGAATAGCATATACATGTCACAACAGTGAATAGCATCACACCCAAGTTTTCAATACTATGTAAAATACAGGACAGACTGTACTAAATATGATGCTCCATTTGTGGCTCATGAGCTATGACATTAACTCCATTCTGAAATTATGCTTTCTTACTCACCTGTACTGTTACAATGACTTTCATAATTTTAAAAGGCAGAAAACCCCATGTTCTGCAATTTGGCTTATTTTCTTTTCAAGAAAGAAGCTACCAAAACGACCCATCTTTCCACAAATCACTGCAATGTTTTATTTGTTTCACTGGTAGTTATGTGCATGATTTCCAAAGAGAACTGTCTAATACAAACAAGTCTCCTTTGACAGCCATATGCTGCTCCACCTCCAAATTTCAAAAACTAATAGAAAAACCAACAGGTTTCTCTATAGTTTTCTTTGTACAAAGCACAGCATTAAAAAAGAAAAAGGCCTTTTAATTCAAAATATGCTGTAACTCTCCCCTTCCTTTACCGACAAAGCTCTGGGTTCAGAATGAGTAGGTAATAGCTCCTACAATGGGGTTGGACAAATTTTGGTAATCTAATTTTGCAAAGATAAGCAAAAAGTTGGTAGAAATTTACATTTCTATTAGCACTTGCACAAAAGAAGAAAATTCCTTAAGGCCAAGTCAGTCGGCCCTTACTGAGGTTATCAGGACAGGATATTGACAGCATGTTTGATTTCTTCAGTTGGCTCATTTGAAAACAAGACAGTATCAACTTTTTCTTTTTAAAATATTATATTATTAGTTTAAAATCCTTGAGTAGCTATGCTGAACTTGAATTATGGAGGGAAAAAAAACAGAATAGTTTCTGCTTTTCTAATCAAGATGAGAATCCCTGTTTAAAGCTACTCCAAGCAGATGTGGTTCTGTAACAGTTTGTACAGTGCTTTAAAGGGACATGCAGCCATATCCTCAGGTGATGCAATGAAGCACAGAACAGTCATCTTTTTGCCTTCTTTTCAGGAACTTTTTGTTTACACATCCAAATCAGATAGAGTCCAGCCACTATAAAACACTAAACTTGAAGTATGGTATGCTTGTGTTAATGAATTTTTTTAGAGACATGTAACCAAATATACCAATAAAAATTAACTTGGAGCCTTCACCTTTTATTGCTACTTTCTCTTAAGCAGAATGGGGCATTTTATTCTAAATCTATTTATATATGTCCATTTACATTTATTCTCAAGCTACTGGCTTTGTGTGTCTTAGGACTAGCCTCTGCCAGATGTCTTATGCTCCTGCATCTCTCAAAAGAGTCTTTTTTCTCTTTCAAAAGAAATACAAGATAAAAGATACAAGCTTCTGCTCATAAAAAGGTTTTAAGGCACCAATGCTAGTGTGATTTAAGTTCTTGCTGTGACAAACACATGCCAATGTGATGAAATACAGTTTTCAGAAATTCAAGAATACATTGGTTAATCTCAGTTCTGCCATTGCTACAGGGCAAAACACACAATTTTCTTTTGGCTTCCTAGGCTCAGAGATGTGTTTTGAGCAATGTTTCTGAGCAGTTAAAGGGCTGTCACAAGGAAACACTGAACATTACCAATGTGGTATTTAACTTCAGCCAGGTATTATTAAGCAAGCCTTACATCCTAATGAAATCTGACAATATGATTGTCAGACTCCAGCAGTTTTCTGTTTACCAACACCACTTATACATTTTAAATTTAAAAAAACCCAAACAAAAAACCCTAAGAAAAAGCCTAAAAATTTGGTCCTTTTTTAGAACTTGCCTTTCCCTTTAGTATTTTTCTGGAAAAACGGAAGCTGAACGACAGTTTCAGTCAACAATAGTTATAATATTAACAATGCCTTGGAACACTGGATTCGGATGGTTTTTCCTCTGCAATTAATAATTCAGGTTGCTGTATCATTTTTTAAAAACTCCTTGATAGTCCTTTGATCTTACTGGTACTTGAGGTAAGAAAAAAGAACCCTTGCGGTTTCCACAGTTAGCTTTGTTACAACAAAACACAGCATGAATGAACCTGTGTATGGCTTTGGATGAATCAGTAAATCCTCCTGAATCTCAATGCCTCCAGCCTCCAGTTCAGTTTGACTTGTCTACTACAAAGAATGAAAAAAAATTAATCTTGCTATTCCTACATAATAGAAGTACTCAATTTATATAGAACTGTAAGTTTTTAACAGAACTCATCTCAAAGGCTTAGAAGTCTTGGTGTTTAGGTTATTTAATATTAAATAAGGATTTTTAACTCTTCTATCACCTTAAAACAGGATTTCTGCTCCAGCTTACGTTTTGCTATAGCACACTATTTTGAAAACAGCAGAAGTTCAGAAGTTAGTTTCCAAAATGATCAGATGTCCTTGGCTTGAGGGTACCAAGGTCTGTCAGAGGCTTAGGAAGAATGGCAGGAAGCAAAAGCAGCAGCAGGTACTCAATGTGAAGCCTCTGTTATTCTTCTGACAGGGCTGTACACCCCCAGCACTGCTCCACAGCTTTGAACCCAGTCCAACACAAAGATCTCAATTATCATCGGAGCTGCCTCAGTAAACAAACATTCACATTAATACCACTTGACACACACACACCCCCACACACCAGAGTAATCAGCCATCTCCAAATGCTGAAGGATCAGCACAGCACAACAATTAGCTGTCTGCAGGGCACTGCTGAAACAGCAGCAGACTGGCTGGCAATATGTGTGTCCATGACACAGTTCTCCGAGGAAAAGGAGCCATTGTTTCCAGAGTCCTGCACATGCTGAGTAAAAACTGAGCTTTGAAATGAGTTTCTGTTTTTACTGAATCATGAAAGATGAAGAGAGGAAAAGGCAATGCACCACTCTGATCACACGCCTGGGATTTTCAAGAGAGGTTTTACATAACCAGCCCTTTCCAGAACTGTCTGATGGAACGGAAGTAAGTGTTAAGTAGCATAATCCACCTGTGTTTAATTGCAACTGCTCTTCTATCACACTCAAGATCTATCTCTAGGTGCAGTTACATACTTATCTCTTTTCTGTAAAGTTCAAGGGTAGAAGGATAAAACTGGGCTGCTGATAGGCATGGACCTTAGTCTTCTCCAGACATTGGAAGATGCTCCTATCTCGTAGCAGCATGCAAATTCTGTGAAGCACAGAGTCCAGATGGAATACTCACAGCTACACCTAATATCAGAAGGGAACATAGGCCAGGATTCTTTCTTAAACTAAAGAAGAGCAAGGCAGCACTCTATTAGGTCTAAGAACTTGCACACTAAGTACTTTTAAATATGTATTATTAGTCTTTATGAACACTTGGAATATTTCGCAAACGTGTATCAAGCCACAGACAGGTCTCCTGGTTCAGCTGTACTGGTTGGAAATGTGAGCAACAGCAGCTCCTCAGTGCCTTTCAGAGGCAAGTTACTGCTGAGCACTGCCAAGGGATGAGGCTGCATGAGAGCTCCAGACTGGAGTAATGCATGGATTAGACTGTCTAGAGCAGCCTATGTCCAGGTGACCACATCAGCTGGCAGCAATATATGATCAGCAAGAAACCTTCAGAGGAAAGATCCTGACAGCATCTGAGGAATGTGTTCTTTTATATTTCTGCTGGTGGATTTTGTTGAGTGATCTCTTTACTCCATATTTTATGAAAGCATTTTTAACTAGTCTCAAAACAAGCTTAATACAAATACTCTTTCACAAATTACAGTGAATGTTTATCACCAAAGCATTTATTTTTTAGGAGAAAGCTTCTTCAACAGTCTAAACCTGAATCAAGAGTACTTTAGAATGGATTTGGCTGGTGCCAATGACCTTACATAAAAAATGAAACTTGAAACTGGCATCAAAAACCAGCTGCCAATTACGTCAGCAGACACTGAACAAAAAGATGCCACCTCCTGCTGAGCTGAGGTTTCCATGTTTACACAACATGTGTTGTCTTACAACACAGCCTCTCCCACAGCACTTCAGTTCACTTCAACTTACACATAATGCATGGGAAGTTTGAAGTTTCTGGCAAAAATCTTTACTCATGAAGAATTGACTCTAAACTCTAATGAACTACTTAAAACCGACCTCTTTGCACTCCTGCTTGACCTTGAGAATTACTGCATGCATTAAACATCAGGGTATACAATTCACAATCATAAATTTGCAGGTGATCTGCATAATGCTAACAATCTGTACATCAGGCTGTTTCAGCTGCGCCACACATAACCCTAGATCAACTGTTGATAGATACCAAGTCCTTAGAAACATCAACTTTTCCAAAAAGTAAATGCTTTAGCACTGCTATATAATTAATCACCAAGGCTTTCATCTGATTCCTAAGGAACAAGCTCTCAAAATTATTTCAGAACTACTTAGCATTTTAAATTACCATCTTTTCTGCACACAGGCATTTATGCGTTGCACCTCATCACAAAAACAAGATAAGCATGGTTAATTACATTTCAAGGTTGCCAAGATAAAAGAGCCATGGGAATGCTACCTGATGTGGAAAATGGTACATATTTCAAAATCTCTTTGATAATACAGAAAAGAAATGGTGGTACAATGTTAGAATTTTTGTGGAGACCTGGACCCTCAAGTTTGTAGGTTCCATGAGAGAACAAATCTCATTATTTTCCACAGAAATACTCAAGAACAAAACTAGAATATCATCACAGAGGCCAAAACAATAGCTAGTGAAGAAGACACTTACTGGCAAAATCTATTTTCTATGAAGCAGCAAATATCTGTCTTATGCTCAACGAAAATCTCCTTTGTTATATTTTTTATATCCTAGAACTATCAGTTAATGTGCAAATAATAGGATCGCTTAGACTACAGTAAAATAAAAGCACAATGAAATGCCATGAGTTTGTTTCTTTTCTTAATATTCAGGATGAGTAAGTATAACAGCCTTTAAATAGCATGGAAAATGTAGCTATAAAAGCAAAAGCTACACAAAGTAAAAAGACATATAGCTCTTACTCATCCCTTCCATCTAAAACATTAGAACTTTTATTGCCAATGTTTATTTAGAGAAATCATAAATGAAAACTTTTCAGACAAATTTACTTTTTTTTCATATTTTAAATTTCAACTTTGGACTGAAACCCATGATATATCCTCCTGATTCTAAGTAGTTGAGACAGCACTTGGTAAGGAATTGGAATTTCTTGCCTCCCAGATTAGATGCAATAATAAATCATGCAAGACTCAAGTCTACTGGAATATGAAATTAAATGGGTTTCAGATAAGCAGTCAGGAAGCTTTTTAGGCAAATCTAGTTTAGCTCACATCTGCAGTGGACTAATGCTATGAATACAGAAGGTTACAATATGGAAACAGATGATAACCTCTTAGGGATTGACTTGATTGTTTAAGGAGTTATCCTATTTGTTGAGTGAAATAAAGAGAAAGTAGAAAAGGAAAGGCAGAAGAACTGGGAGGAAAAAAAAGAAAGAAAAATAACATAGACAGAAAAAAGTCAACGGGAATAGGGTGAGAATAGTCTGAAAGATAGTGGTGTGGCATACTCTGTTGACAACTCCATCAGAGTTCATACAGCAACAAGTTTTGTCACTGGAGCTATCCCTAGCTATGTCCCTTCCTGGGGATAACGCCTGTCCTAGCATCAGGAGCTCTTCTGCTCCTACCAGCACAAACAATGCTTCTGCTGCAGATAGGGAAGAATTTGCAGAAGATACCTTTTGCATATCAAAATGTAGTAATACAGTGAGTTTTGCTGGCCAGGTATCTTTGATAGGGATTAGTCAGGACCTTAACACATGGTGATACACCAGCAAAACCTTGTAGCATAATTTGAGTCAACAGGACATAATCTTCTCATCAAAAATGTGAAAAGATTGCAGAGCTCACTCTTGGATCAAGGTAGTTCAAAAAGATGCTTTAAAAAATAACCAAAGAGCAGCCCTCTAACCATATGACAGAGCAGGAAGAACAAAGTGATATGACATTTGAGAATTCTATGACTGTGTAATGGAAAAATGACAACTTTTAGAAGCTCTAATTTGCAAAAAGGTAATAGGATGATATCTATGGTGCCACATTCTTAACTTAACATACTGCATTACTTGTACATTCCTTACTGAAACAGTCTGGATTCACCTCACACTGTAAATATTGAAAAAAAATAGAATTTCAACTTGGGAAATGTTTCCCATTTACTCGGTCATTGTCTCTCTGTCCCCTCCGTTCCATTCTCCCATGCTAATATCAACTACTCTCTAGGATGGGACATCCATATTTCTGAATTATACTTCAGAAGGTGTTCAACAAGGCATCTTTAGAAACACTAAACAGAAGCAGCAACTTGTCATTCAGGAATACGTCAATCGGAATTTCCCTTTTAGCATTGTTCCAAGCCAACAAGCAAATCCTTACCCTTACCAACCAAGCAGAACAAAAGCATCCAAGACATAATAAAATCAGTGGCCTCATATTTCAAAAGGTTCAAAAGTTATTGCTTTATACATATTTGCCTGTAACATTTTGCAATCTGGACAGCAAGCCAAGGAATCCTCAAAGGAACAAAATACAGAGTAACTGAATCTAGCAATTGTGACAAAAAGTAATGTACAACAAATCTTATCTCAGCACACCCTGGTGAAATGAAGTTACAGATTGCTAATGTTTATTTCAGTATGCTCACCATGGCAACTGAAATAGCTGCATATTTAGGTTTACAAGATTTCCTATTCTTTTCCAGATTGGATCTGTTTTCTTATGAACAACAATTTAAAAGAACCATCTGCACACATCCCTCAATTGAAAGAATAAAATCACTTTCACAGAACATACCTATGATGGCCAATATGTCTTGCTCTTTTAATGTGTCCAACTCCCTTACATCCTGCTGTGGGACACCCTCCATGCTCTAAAGCTTCCACCAATTCCAAGGGACCTGCATGCCAAGTGAAATTACAAATGAGCTTTTCAGAAATGATTGAATATTTAAAAGCTATATAAATATACAAAAATAACAGTGCATTGTAGCAAGCATGAAGAAATAAGTAAACAGAAATACTTGAATAATACATTCTGTAAAAGCATGATGGAGATTCGAACAATTCTAATCCGCTGGACAATTTCATTCCATGCGAGCAAATCTCTACAACAGAACTACACCTATATAAAGAACACGAATCTTGGAGGAGCTGCATGACATCAAATTTCTCTTCTACTATCTACATTTAGTTGGAACCTGGCTGCTTTGCAAGAGCACAGAAAAACTAAATTACCCTATCTCTGTTCCTGAAGACAGGGATGTGTTTGTAATGTGTACTGTCCTTACACATTTTTTAGCTGAAGTTTTCCAGTAAAAAAGATGTAAAAATGAAGGCTGAAAATACTACTAAAAGGAACAAGCCATCATGAGATTTTTGACATTTTCACTTCTCTGAATTTATGTGTCTATCTGATTTTCATCAACCTGTAACAATGATGCCTGCAGAGACATCAAAGGATGCATGCCAAAAGGCGCTTTGAGGCCCAACAAACATATTATATAACCCACAGTTTCACAGCAAGTGACAGACAGCTGTGCTCCAGTACATGACACTGGGAACACCTGCTGCACCTCTGCAAGCGTGCACTGTCCCCCTCTAGTACCAGTTCTTCTTGAAAAGCACATGAACTTGTATCTCCCCCTACAGATAACAATACAGACATGAAAAGGTCTCTTTAAATATTTTTCCAGATGAAAGATTCTTGCTCACAGATGGATGATGAAAGACAGAAAATTATTATGTATAATTAGAGCAGTCTAAAAGCTTTTTTTACCAAATGTTCCAGCAATGCAAATATTACAAAGCTATCAGTACAGTGAAGTCCAAAGACTTCTATAACCTTTAATGACTGTAATGGGTGAAAGAACAGGGAATTTCACCTTCTCTACCTTTATGCAGAAATCATGTTTATAATGTAGCAAATAAGTGGACCCACAGGAAGAGTTATCTGAATAGGGATGTTTCTGTAAAGAAAGTCCTGCTTCACTGATGTTCTGATTTTGAAAAAATTAACTGTTATAAATGTTCTCTTTTCCCTTAAAAATTTTGAACTCTTTAAAAATGTAATTTAAAAGAGCTACAACTGGTTGTGTTTATGTGAGAAGCTGCTGTTTCCATCACTGTGAAACAATGTTGAAATCAACACAAATACTTGGCTCAATTCCCTAACTGCTATCAAAAAGGTCATAATCCTTCATGATGACTAAATTACATCTGAAAACAGTATGAATACATGAATACTGGGAACTGCTCTAGACTAATATTGCTAACATTGCAAAGCAGTCACACAAAGCTTCTAATGTGAATGACAGGGATCTGGACCTCATAGTTGAAAGTCCTATCATACTGACTGAGGCAGAATCTGCCTTGTAAAATATTTTATTCCCTCCTCAAGAAACCCTTGCTGAAGTCTGGAAATGCCTTTTAACTTACCTGGAAACAATGTTAACATTTTTATAATATTCTACATGGTAATAAAACAAAATCATATTGTTGGACTAATATTTTATTCAGTAATCATTCTATTTTATAAGTATTTGTGTAAATTATTACTTTTTTCCTCTTTAATGGATGGTTAACTTCCTCTCCTGTCATATATCCATCTTAATTTTTGTAGCTTAACAGAAAGTTACTTCTACCAGTCACATCCTAAAAGGGATCTACAGTGCCTCCTAAGCCACTACCTAGACGAGATGACACGTTATATGTGATGGGCACCTGTACCTTGCTTATTTTAATGTCCCCAAAAAACTGAATTAACATATTTTATACTCCCACCTAGGCTAAGATTTTTATTCAAATATTAATCTTACATAATAGACATGCTGCAACCTTATTCAGCTCTTCTGCCATATGATACAATTTTTATTTATGTGGCCACAGACTACTTTTCCCACTGGGCTGCTCATTCAGCACACAGGACAGCACATCTCAGATTAAGAAGGAGATATGCAGCATCCTGTCTTCTTCTCATTATTCACTTTATGCTTTGGCACTTATGGCACTCTATTCAGATTCTGAAGGCAGAGTGATTAACTTCCTAACAGGCAGTCATCACTGTACTGCTGGAGTACTGAAAAAACTAATGAATATACTCTGATCACACCCTGGATAGGAATCATTTATTCCTGGCATTTAGAGACATTGAATTGAGGCACTGTGATTTTCAGGTAACACAATCACACCGTATGTGACTTATCTCAGTTATTTTACATTATTTTTTTTTCTAAATACTTGGTGTTGCTCAGCATTTCTTATTTTTCAACCACAGTTGTTTCTGACCTTGTTACAGCTGTGAATACTCAGCACTTGTGCAAACCATATCTCAGAGTCACTATATAAACCAATCTCAGAGAACAGCACTCACTTAAAAACCCATCTGTTCAAAGTTTGGCTAAAGTGATTTCACTGCTGTTATCCAGGAACACAGTGGCCTAGGCAGGGATATATTTACCAGAAAGTCTCTTCTCCCTGCAACCTCTTATACTCCTTCTACAAGTAAAACAAAATCCCCAGAGAGGGCAAGCTGGTAAATCCAGTGTTATTATTGGTACCATGCTTGTTAGATTTATTTTCAAAGTGGGCACCATTAATCCCTCTTTGCTCAGCTGAAGAAGAAAAGGAAGTTAGTTGTTTTTGAGGATTTGCTACAGCATCTGAAAGCAGTGCCTTCTCAGAGCACTGTGGACTCCTTTGAGCCAAAAAGCACAGTAACCATCAAGAGAGATGTGAACAAAAGATCTTAAGAGTGATACCCTACCCCTGCTGATTGCCACAGCAGTTTCAGTGCTGGCTTTGAGAGGGCCAGGATTTTACACAACAGATCTTTTACATTACTTCTGGTTTTGAAGAAAGAACTGTAGTTCCTGTAATTCCATTGCAGTAAGGGTCAATAAAGCCATCTACTAAAAAGTGATTAATTGCTGACTGTTGATTTTGCACTAAATGTCACATTTGCAATTATTTTGCATATCCTAGTGGCTTCTCTTCTTTGGATGGCACTGGCAGGGAAAAAAGATAGCAGAGCACACACGCCTTTTACCATCATGACATTACATACTAAGTGGGGGCTGAAGAGGGTGGCCAGTTTTCGTACACCAGCCTGCAGGATGGATATCAGGGCTGTCGACATCAGTCCAATAATCATAAATACTATCCCAGCCATCAAAATGAACCTAAAATACAAAAAGGAGAATAGTGCATTTTAGATCAGGAAAATTCTTCATAAAACCAGCTTACCTGAGTAATCTCTAGAAATGACAACTCTATTAGAGAAGTCACTTTCAGATAACTATTTAGGTTTCACAGAAAATACGTGTACATTACATTCTGGACCCAGGCATACTCTTACTAAAGTAAAGAGTAAACAACCATATGTCATATGGTTGTTTATTGTGTTATCAGGCTCAAATCCCAGGAATAATGTAGTTCTCACATTAACAGTTACATTTAAGCAGGAATTTCTGCCTTCATCACTTCTCAAAAATCCCACAGAAGTCCAAATGTTTTCAAATCTCCTGTTTGAACTGGATTTAAGAACAGCAGAGCAGTAAGCAAAGGACTAAAAAAATGGAATTTATCTATAAGAAAAAACAATGCCCCCCATCATACAAGGAACAATTTTACTAAAATCAGACCATACAGGCTAAAAAGTTGAAACTGAAGAGAAAATGAAGCATGTGACTTCGCAGGAACAGCACCAGTATGGGTTATGCACACCTTTTTTTACATGAAAGCTAAATATGCTCCAATCTTGCATGATCTCCACAGCAATAAATTCCTCAGATCTCTCAGGCACAAGTGTAGATGCATGTACACACAGACATATAGACAGAGCTGTTTCAACATATGCTACAGAGTAAAATTACTGCCCTAGAAGTTACAAATCCTGTCATTTAATACTTTAGACTGGAGAATGGGTTTTTACTTTATTTGGATGGGGCTTTTTTTGTTTCCATTTTTTTTTTTTTTTATTTTGCAGGTCAAACTTGAAGTAGAAAATGTGTAGGTGTGAAGATACTAGTTCTGATGACTTCCTACCAGCAGTTATTTCAGATGATTCAAAACGAAATGTCAGCTGCATCTCCTACTTGAAATAACAGGTATGCCTAGTAAATCTGTACAAACACACACATCCTTCATTTCTAATTGGACATCTGGTATATGTTAGCCCTTCTAACACTTAAGGCCTCAGAGCGAAAACTGGTTTTGTACAACGAATGAAAATTAATTCAAGTACACTATTTCTGCAAAATACATTAAAAATATGTTAACTTAGGATAATCCAATCCAAAGCCCATAATTACCAGAAACCTCAGAATTGCAGAAATCACTGACAAAGGACAAAAGATTTGGGCTCTTTCATGTCTCACATATATCTCTCTCTTCCCCTTGGAAACTTACAGAGACAGATTCAATTAACCTAGATCAAATATTTTATGGTCCCTAATACAAATATCAAAGCAGCCCCTTTGACACTTGCTATTAAATAATGATATTTCTTGAAAGAAATAGACAATTGTTTCCTATCAACTATTCCCAAAGCTATTTTCCAATATATTCAACTCTGCTCTCTAACTACCCACCTCAGCACAAGTATCTAAGAGGACAACAAAACAATCCATTCCAAAGGAATTATGCATATATCAATTAGTGAAAAGCAAGAGCAAAAGCTTAGCAGGACAGAGCACTACCACTCATTTCTTTCTAGGGCTCATTTTAGAACTACAGGATTTTGGTTTCACAAAGTCCTCATCATGTACTGAAGCAGGATATTACAATAAGACAGAGAAACTTACTTTTATTCTATAGTCATCAGTATCTACAATGGTTGCTACTCTGATAAATACTGGATTTCTCTTGTCAACCACTTCAAGTTTCATGTTTTTCTGAAAGCCATGAGAAGGTTTCTAGAAAAGAAGAACAATACTATGTGAAACAACAAAACCTCAAAATCTGTTGCAGCTGTAAAATATATATAATCCATCAAAAACTTTCTGCCTTTATTTTTTCAAATCTGCCCTCCCTCTAGTAGAAATTCAAGCATAAAAATATAATTCAAACTAGTGTTATCAATATAGTGAAACAAAGTAACTACTTCAGGATTCCAAGTTCTCCTGGAGTGGACTAGATTCAGGCCATCCAAGGATATAAATGGGTATCTTTAGTTTGAATCACGTTTTTTTCCTAAATTCTCTAGAAAAGTTTTCCTAGATATTTTGGCCAACAGTTTCATTGCAGTATTTAATAAAGCATTACATATCAGCTGCCTGAATTGTCTATGAAATTGTCTAAAGGAAATATATTTGTGCTTTCTGGTATGTGTTTTTGTTTCACGAATCAAACCCTTTTTTTCAGTCTCCTACTGAAAACTTAACTAATCCACAGCGTAACAGTAACAAACAGGACCGAATGCCTGGGTTTGTCATACTATTTTGACAAAATTAGTGTCTTTGGTAAGAGTATCAGATTTTGTGTTTGTCTTCTGCAGTTATGAAAACTAAAGCAAAATTATTTCCTTTTTAAAGGAACATATTCACAGCACAAGTTATGAGGTTTATTCTAATTTTTTAGGAAAATAATGTATCTGTCCCTCTAGGATTTGCCTGAGTACTAGTGTTTTCCCTTCAGCTGCAGGTTAGGAAGTCAATTTTCTCCCATAATACAACACAAAACACTGTTACTGTCTCAGATATAACACATAACTTCCTAATCCTTGCTCAGGGTATTCGTGCTGAGAATGTAAGACTGAGAAACATTACTAAGACAGACACACCTTGGGGTGATAGACTACAGGTCATTAATAACCTCTGGCAATCTACTGACCCCAGGAACTGCTACAAACCACACTTAGCCTTTTGTTAATCCAGCTCTTAGCAAAGTTGAGAATTAGTGTCCCTAATACGAAAAGTTGAGGCAAACATGCTTCAGTGTGCTGTGAAACAAGGACTGGGAGCTACCAGCCACCCACTGCTGGCTCCCAACAGCAATCCAAGGTGATCAGAGGGATGGAGCACCTCTCCTATGAGGAAACCTGAGAGAATTGGGTTTGCTCAGCCTGGAAAAGGATGGCTTAGGGGTGATCTAATTGCAGCCTTCGAGTACCTGAACGGAGCCTACAAGAAAGATGGAGAGGGGCCTTTTTACAAGGGCATGTAGTCACAGGACAAGAAGAAATGATTTCAAACTAAAAGAGAGGAGGTTTAGATTAGATATTAGGAAATAATACTTTATTGTGAAGATGATGGGGCACTTGAACAGGTTGCCTAGAACTGCGTATATCCAACCTCTTGAAGTGTTCCAGGCCAGGCTGGATGGAACTCTGAGCAACCTGGTCTAGAGAAAGGTGTTCCTGTCCATTGGCAGGGGGGTTGGAACCACATTGCATTTAAGGTCCCTTCCAGCTCAAGCCATTGTGTGATTCCTTTCTGCAGTAGTGATCATCACTGAAATCTTAAGAGCTCAAAAAGATGGATCACTGAAAGAAACTAGCAAGTGCAAAGATAAAAGAAAAGGATGCTGCCCACAAACACCATAGTTAAGCTGGGGAGCCACCTGTGGATGCTGCCCACATGCCCTAGTTGCAAGCTTGCAGAAGAAAAAACCTGCTAAAGGGCATTGAAAACAAGCCCCAGACAATGGACTAGATGGACAAGCAGACTAACCTCTTACATTCATTTTACACTGTATCTATTGCTCCATATAAAATGTGCAGAAATAGAAATCTTCAAAATATGTGATCATGACTCAGTAGCTATCTCATTATTTGTAATAAGTAGGCAGTAATTTTCCAGAGCAAATTACACTCATTAGTAATATATTTGTAGCATTTAATCCTATTTATAATAATTAAAATAATACATTAATAGGTATTTATAATAATCTGATTTCTAACAGTGAACCGCAAACTTGCATAAAAATAAACCACCTATTATGCAACTAATTAACTGGATACATTTGGAAACATAGGAACATCACATATGTATTATCTTCTTAAACAAATTAATTACATGAACTTAAATGCATGAAAGAAATTTAAGCATTTTCTCACCACTTTGAAAGCCCTTGCAGGTGCAGGTAATGAACTGGTTTCTTCCAAATACTTCTCCCAAGAAAAATGCTTAGCATGTGGATAATCTGGCACAGAAGAAATACGAGCAAAATTAAACACAGCAGTGCAAAAAAATGAAGTTAATGTCTAGTTTACAGAGTGTTTAGAATTTTTATAACACTGTTTTGATTTATACATTATGAAATAATTACAAGAAAGGCTCTCCTAAATTGTCTCTGATAAATTTACCATACAGGTTAAAAGAGTCAACCATCCTCTCATACACACTACTGAGTAGCTGTTGTACACAATTGCTTTGGATATGAGAATATTCTGTGATTCCCTCTGCAATATAAATAACGTGGACTGGAAAAATCTGTCCACTTAACTGAGGAAATTAACTCAAGTAGTAAACATTCATTCACTGGTAAACAATCTAATCAGTGATAGCTTTATACCGCAGCTGAGCACACCTGACTACTTGTTACTCTTTTATTGAGGAATTTTAACTAAATTTCTATCAAAATACCCTGGACATTTATGAATAATCTACAGACATCATCAAAGAAGATGCTGCCTTTCTCAGAAAATGTCATGTTTATGAAACACTCTAGGGAAGAAATACAAAGACAGCTTGGCTGTTAAAGAAAAGGCAGTTCCTGTCCTTCACCTTCACTCTGCACCAGAAGTTTAACTTGAAGTTTAAACATTAGTATTCATAAGCTAGAAGAGAACAAAGCCAATTTTAATTTGTTTTACAAGAGATTCACTGAATAATAGGCTGCAATTAATCTCCTAACAGACAGACTGCTTACAACTTTTCAAGACTGCTGGCTATTAGAATTTTTGCTGAAGTCGGTTTTAACCAATTAAAACTTTCCATGTTCTCAGACCCAGATGCCAGTTTCCACAAAAGGGCATTTAGGTCATCCAGCCAAACACAACAGTCCGAAAAACAGTCTCAAGTTTCACACCAATGAATACACTTCCTTCCTTCTTTATCATCTCTCTCATGGCATTTTCCTTCATTCCAAAGACCCCTTACAAGTTTGATTCCTTGATCATGTAAGGCAATTTTGTCATCAATCCATTACCTTGCACACTCAGTTGACATGAAGATGCTTCTCTTATGCAATGATCTCACACACCTGGAATTTGCTTTATCAGCATCTTCAGAATATGAGTACTTGTCAGCCATTCAGCCAAAAATACAAACTCATTCAGATTTCAAGGGATATCTTTTGTGAGTAGATGTCTCTTTACTAAATCAGTACATATTTGCATACTTAATACCTAACATCTATTATACTTCTATTTTCAATATATTAAATCCTGTAAAAAAAATTTACAACTCTGCAAATATCAATTCCTGATTACAGAAAGAAAAAGATTCAGGAGAGGTAACAGAAACCCTACTGTAAATTTTAGCGATGCTAGCTGACTACAGCCGCCTTAAATCTTTCAGACATGTAACAAGATACAAACCTGGTGGGGTGATGAGAGTTCTTTTATGTTCTTTACACCATCCAACAGGATGAATATGTGGGCTAGCTGCCTCACACCTGGAGGAAGGGGAGAAAAAAAATGGCCTGAAAATGCATCTCTTCAGACATCCGATTTTGTTTACAAACCAAGACCTACAAGAGGGACTTAAATTCCAAACAACCCACAACACTTCAACTTAAACTGCAACATAACCTGAAAACACAAACACATCTAACACAGACTTGTTACCACCTATACAAGCGTAAGGCGTTATTTACAATTTTGCTGGAAGATCAAGAAAATCAAGTCCTTTAAATTAGTGGTTTAGAGAAGCTATGATGCTGGATCTGAAAAATTCACAAGCAGAGTTTCTTGGTAGAATCATGTTGGCTAATTGTAAGAACACCATAAGCCCATCAAAGACAGATGGAGCCTTGCAATGCCAAGACCAACATTTGAAACCAAAAGCTTAAAGATTTTGATTAATGGTCCAGGTTACACTCAGAGGCAGAGGAGAAAATCACGTGTAACTGCAACGCACTGGCAATAGCAAGCAAAAATTCAAAACTGGATTCTGAATGGCTGAAATGGAGCTATAAACATGTTACATTAACCCAGAAGCACATAAGCAAAGTAAGTCTTAGAGAAACTCTGAAAAAAAACCCAAACAACAACAAAAAAAACAACCCAAAACCCTCCAAAAAAACAACAAAACAAGCATTTTAGGCCCCAAACTACAGGAAAGAATTAGTGATCCAAGACTGCAAGCTGCTCTTATAAAACAGATCAAACTCTCTTAACTCAAAGGGTTAACAACTTCTTATATTTGCTGTCAAGTGCATCTTATTTTGCACGACTGCTGTTGCCTGTGGCACGCCACAGGAGCCACAGAAGACTAACAGAGGCAGGGTGAGCTACCTGTGCTGGCATCTGTCTGAAGCAGTGAGAGATGCTCTCCCTGTGCTCCCTGAGTCAGTTACACTCTGCATAAAGAAAGCACCAGTGAGTGCTGGCTATCAAGCCCTCTTACAAAAACAAACAAGAGACACATACCGTAAAAAAACTGATCTAAAAGCAGACAAGAAAAAAACTGTTTAAGCTTTCTGTAATATTAAATTACTATATATAGCACTCTCTATCCTTATATATACATATTAAGATATTATTTCATAACATAACACATTTTGCACAATAAAACACAGTATTATTGTATATTATTATAATGCATGTGCTATAATCTTTATATTAGCACTCAATATTATTAGTAAAGGCAAAAATAAGACTGATTTACAGGAAAAGTAAAAAGCTATCAGGTTTTGCTGTGAAACATGCACCATCCCTGTGTGTGCATTGGTACTTAGGGTTTTGAGTTGGCTGAACAATTGACAGTGCTTTTTTAATAAAGTACATTGTATTTATGTAGCCAGGATGACTAAGAAACATGCTGCTGACACAAAAGGCCAGCATCACTCTACATGGCACCGCACTACACTGTGCAAACAGTTCATTTCTATTTAGCTGAAAACTCATCTATTATAATGATGGAATACCCATGCAGATGTGCCCTTAAGGACCTCATTTCTTGTTTCTACCTGCCCCACCAGTTTTTTTCTTTAATTAGATAAATTCAGTATTACAGTGCACTACCCCTCACCTCCACTATTTCCTATCCCTGAAGGTATTTCAGTAGCTGACATTAAATACTTCCAGCTATGCCCTACCCTATCTCTTCTGGAGAACCCCACCGGCATTTCCATCTCCCCAGTGGCCATGAGCCCACGGTCCCACTCACTCCAAGGACCCAGTGAGGCCAAAAAAGTGAAGCCCAAATAAGGTGAAGTAGCTAAGGTCTTCAGTCACAGTTCCCCAGGGAGAGATCAAGAAACCAAGCTTAAGCAGGCAAGCAATAGTCTAGAGTCAAACACCACGTCTCCTTCCTGTTTTCCAAACACTTCTCAAATATTTAATGAGGAAAGAAGACAAGCAGATAGCAACCATGCACGAAGACACAAACTTCATATAATAATCACTGAGCAAAATACCAAACCACACGTGATCCAGTTTCTATTTAATCCCTCTCTGAAGTCAATGTCTCCATCATTAGGCTGGAAAATAATAGGTATTCTCTCCACTTTCCCTCAACCCAAGTTACTAATGCAAAATACTGAACACTGCGGGGCTGCTCTCTCTGAGTATTATAAAATAATCATTATCTGTATCTACCCAGAAAGTATTAGCATCCTGGAAGTTCAAATTAATTAAGTCCCCTTAATTAGCAATATTAATTTATATACTTCTAAAATATCACATGCTGATAATATACAATACATAAAAAGGTGCAATGAACTGTGCATGAAAGAAGAAGAAACTAAAGTTAAATTATGCAGGCACTCCATAGTCTTAAGATTCAAAATGCCAGGTGTACAGGTCTGGGACACAAACATACTTTGGGGATTGCAAAAGGAAACACAGCACAGAAAAGATTGTAGACTGGACCACAGGCTACACCACATTGCAGTTTTGAACCTTCACTGCATAAAAGAAAAATGAAGGAGGACATCACACTTGAAATACATGGAATAATTATTTTTTTTTTAAATCTGAGAAGTATTTTACATGATGTCTAAAACTCAGTATGGATAAACTTCAACAACGGAAATGCAGGCTGGGTGCCTCAGAACATTGTCTCACAACAAGCACTCCTCAAGCCTTCTACCTAAACAGAGTGAAGCACTAATGATGAAAAATACTGACCATATCATTATCTTGTGGCTATATATATGAGACAGTTCTGCCAGTATTTCTTTGTAACGATGCCAACCAGATAATTCCCAGCAGATAAAACCTACCTTAGATAGACTCTGTAATGGCTCTGACAATAGCCAAGGATTTAGCTCTGTTCACAAATACGAACATTTTGTCCTTCTACAAGATATAAAGCTATACTGTGTGTATTTAGTATTTAGAGTATCACACCAGGTACTCTCTAAATTGCTGAAGTTGCCATCAATAAAAGGAAGTAAATGAAGAAAGAGACCTTTCGTGATAATTTATTAAATTATATAGCTATTAAAACTTGGCATCTGACTCCTAGAAATGTTTTGCCCCCCAAAAATAAGAAAAAAATGGTGAGTCCTTCATGCTTCCCCTGGCCTCTTCTCTTTACAGTTACTCTGAAGAGGAGCTAACAAAAACATGGGGCAGCACTGCTCTCTTTGATCCCTCTCATGCTGGGAGTTTTACATGTATGAGATATACTTCTGAAAAGACATATCTTCTTACTTCCTAAAATGTTTTGAAGTTCAGAAATTATTTTCAAAACTCTCCTAAGTTAAATTTGGGAACAAGTCCCAGGCTCAGGATCACTATGGTATTATCAGTATTGTACTTAAAATAACCAAGCAGATTAAGTGTGTAAAAACAAGCAGTGTATAAAAACACTTATCAGGACAAACCTAAATTCATTTGGTTTGGTTTGATTTCTCAAGCATAGTCTGAGTGTACATTTTAATAAAGCTCTGAAAAGTGAATGCCACTGCACATACTTTTTGCCTTGAAGATTCAAGAAGAAGCAAATAACGAAGGAATGTTGCAATGAAAGATGGATTCCTGGAAGATGCTCTGGCATTACAATGAGCATGGAACACAAAGCAACCTGTGATTCAACAGCATTACAAAATAGCACTATGAAGCATCTACAGACTTTGATTTGCTTTAAAAGAAAAACCCAGTCATTACAGAGAAGCCTATAAGCAGCTTCTGTGGACTCAGGAAAAAGAAAGATCCCTGTTCCAGCAAAATCAGATCACACAGTCCATCTTCACCTACTGATTTGACACAGCCTTTTAGCTTCTAACAGTTCATTTAACAATAGAAAGTAGAGATCAGTAAAAGTCACACACAATTTGAAGTAAAACTATTATGCTTTAATATGTGTTATTTAATGGACATATATCCAGTCTGGAATAACAACAACAGTCTATCAGACTAAGCCCAAGAGTTGTCAAATGGAATGTTAAAGGCTATGCTGACCTTTCACAATCAATTTGCCAAATCCCACAGCTTTTTATCTCCTTTGTTCCAAAACAGAAGGCAGATCACCCAGCTCACACGCTTCATAAAATACGATGATCCATGAATTGTGAGGGTGCTTGCTAGACCAAAAAAGGTTACCAATATTAGCAGGAGCTGAATGATTTTGCCTCCAAACCTACCTACCCCTGGACCACAACAGAGCACCAACACCACCTTCTGCCGAGCAGTAGAGACGTGACAAATGCACGCTCGACTAATAAAACAAGATTACAACGTCCACACAATTCATGTCACTTGTGAACCATTCTTCCTGTTGTGTGAGAACATGCAGACAGAAAAAGAAATCTAATATCCATACTGGAAACTGAAGTTAATCCAGAAAGCTGAAGTGGAGCCAAAGCACCAGAGTGCACCAGCTGAACCTGCAAGAGAGCCACGCAGAGGGACAGAACAAGTGACAGCTTGCTGAGTTATGGACATCTTAACTACAGAAAAAACCATCAAAGCAGGGAAGAGCTACATGATGTAAATGGCCAGGAAACAGTTCAGCAATAAGGAAAACCGAGGGCAGCTGACAACATGATTCCCTGGTGTGTGCACCACTCTGTGCGAAAGGAACACGTGTAAGGTTCAACAGTCCTTAACTCACGGCAGGAGGGCACATCCCAGTAGGAGACTCACACATGGAAGATGACTTAATATTCTTTTACTAATCACTTTCACCTGTCCTGCTAATTTTTCCCAAAAATCTGTTTCACACACAGAGCTCATCCTAAGTAGATCAGGAGAGACGGATGATAATGCTTGCTGCTGAAAAATTACTACTCAATTATTTCAGGAAAATATTTTCTTAAGTAAGTCTCCACATGAAGTTCTGGACAGATTTTTTTAATTAAATAGTCAGTATTGTCTTTACAATAAGTGCATGTGTTATAATAATTTTCTGGTTTGAAATTATTTCTGATTTTCCCTTTTGGGAAACAAACCTTTTGATATTTTGATATTCACTTTAATAAGTATAGATACAGTCTGTAACAAAAATGTTGTTTATTAAAAACCACTCATACACACATGCCCCAAACACTCATAAATAATAATGTGCCCTCAAGAATGCTACTTATACAAGTTCTTGATTGTGACATGTCAGTCATCCAACAGAGCAAAAAAAAAAGACAGAAAAACATAAAAACTGTCCTGCAGCCCCATCTAGTGCATAATTGAGAATACTTCATCACTGACAAGTATTTAGCTGGTATAATTTTAGGTGAGGGCTTCTCAAAACGTAATCCAGGAGGTTATGGCATGCATCCAGAGGTGGTATAGCATTACCATAAAGCATTACCATATTTTCTATTTAAAGTCTGATAAGAAAGCTGCATGGTGATTCACATGAAATTTAGGGTCAGGTAATGGTTCATTATCCATTTAAACAGTTAAAAGCATGCACTGTGACTCATGGTTCTTTAAGATTGTTTGATCTTCTTTTTGACATAATATAAACCCTCTAAAAAGACGGTTCCTTTCAAAAAGAGAGTGGAGAAAAGTTAATTATCTCAAAAATGAAAGAAGCAGAGTGCAACTTTTAAGAACTTGGCTGCCAGGAAAGTAGTAAATACAGATGGAGAACTGGGCTGGCCTCTTACTTAGTCTCACAACAAAGTCCAGCCTGTTCCAAAGGCCACACAGATCAAAAAATGGTTCCAAAAATCAAAAGCTATTTTATTTTCACAGGAGGCTTCAAAAATCATTTTTCTATGCAAGACAGACGGGAACAGAGCAGCGAGTGACACATGGGCCATGGTATTTTATCACACTCCTGGTAAGCTGATCCCAAAAGCTGCCTGTACAACCTTCTCCCCAGGGGAAGTTCAGACCCAGCCAAGGATGAATGAGGACACCCAGAGTCCACTGATGCAGCAAGTCTGGAATGCAGTATGTCCAGCACAACCATTCCAGCACTTCTCCTGTGGGCAAACAGCAACACGCTGGCACAGCTTCAACTCTTTTATGAGCTCTGGCTGTGTCTCCATTTGGTCACAAAAAATTAGGAAGATGAGGCAACATTGATCCGTGTGTTTAAGCAAAAGTGATGTAAGGGAATGGAGGAATATAGGATTGACCTATAGTTAATTCATAGTTCTGACATATCCAAAGATTCCCAATGCTATTTCCAGGCTCAGACAACAGCAAGAAAATTGAGAAGTTTCACTGAACGAGAATGCCTTCAGCTTTCAAAGCAGTATTAGGTTTCATCAAAAGAGATGGAACAGAAAGAAAGGGTGTGAAGGCTTATGTTGTATAGGTCAAAATCCTCCTTCATTAAGTAAAATCTTGAATTTGACAATTTTGTTCACTTTTGTTCCATCTAAAAGCCACTATCAAAGGAAAATTTAATAGGATTTATAATACGCTGAAAGTAGCACGACCATGCATTAAAGAGCTGCTGTAATGACGAATTCTAACAGGGTACTTACTTTCAACCAAAAATGTATTTTCTAATGCTCAGAAAGAAAGTAAGGAAGAGTATCTTCAGGCTGAAAGCCTGAAGCCTAAAAACCCTTAGGTGATGGTAATGGATTTCTATTGCCTGAAGTCAGTAGTATCAGTCAACTCTCTTTTAGGTATCCAAAAATAGGAAAGTTTTTTTTTACCTCAATGACAAAGTTGAGTCTATTCCAAATAAAGCACAAAAATATACAGAGAAGAAAGGTACTTGTTTGAAAATAACCAACATGCACAAAATAAGTCATTTCACTTTCATTATAATTCTGAGATTGAAACTTACATGCAGGCAACAAGGAAACTGTGAGGTTCAGTTCTGGGTAATCTCAAAAAAAACCTTTTTGTTTTTAGTTAGAGACAGCAGTTGGTAGACATGAAATTTATGCACCTAAGATATTTTAAGGCCCTTACAAACCTGATATCTAAAATTAAAAATGTAAGTGGGATGCATTCAGGTTACATTCTCAAGCTCTCTTTTGGTCGGACACTCCACGGCTATTTCCATTTGCCGCTCTTTTCTCCCATTTTCTTTCCTTCTTTCCCTATTCACTTTTCTCATTGCAATGCTGAGAGGTAGGCCACGTTACTCAGAATTTAATTTCTATGTACAGTACTTCCAGAAGCATCTTCTTGCTGCTTCCAGAAAGGTATTTCACAACTTCACCCAAAGAATAAAACTTAAGCTTGACCTCAGTGTAAACACAGCTCCAATGATTTTGGGAAACCTATAGGAAAACCTATGAACTTTCCACTTCAAATTTTCTTTATCCTTTAGGAGGGTTTTATGTCATGTATTCTACATATAAAATTTAGAAAACCCACTTCAGGATACTATAACTAATACTATAAATGTAAAGCTTGGTTATGTACTTGAAAAATACTTCTCCCTCCTCTGAAAAGATCAGTGGACGAAGTTCCTGTTGACATTGGAGTATTAACAAGTCTGAAATTCACTGTATGTCTGCTATATAGAGTGCAGTATTTTAGAAAGACGCCTATGCTACCTCTGAACAAACTACAGGTTACATTTGTGTTTTCCCTAGAAGCTTTGCCTAACTGCTATTTTAATTATTAATTAATGTCATAGATATTATAAGTCAACATTCAAATACCAAGATATTCAGAGTTTGTTTTCCCAGTCCCCAGTTCCCTGATGCTTTGTAAAGAAAATGTATGGTTTCTTTGTGGAAATGATTGCTAATCTTTCTGGTCTTTGACTCCTATGGTCTATTATCTTGATATTCATTTCTTGACTTCACTGCTGCTTCAATAATTCAGTCCTACTTCAGTTTATTTGCCATGTTGGCCACAAAGTTATTATTTCAAGAGACGGACTCACAAAGTTTTGAAGTTACTTTTATAGTTTTGTGACATTCTCATTGATGTAGTGCGAAGTCATCAAATATAGAAGAAGAAAATTTTCTTCATTTATTTTTATCGGTTCAGCTATACAATTAAGTTGCCACTGCTGAACCCCAGCCATAAAGGGGATCCATAACCATGCTCTGCCTGTTCTGCAGTAACTTACTCTCCAAAGACTGTAAGGTAAACTACATTGCTCCACATGATCTATCAAATGAAGTGCCAAGTGCAAACACAAACCTGCACTGTAACAGCCTAAATCTCCTTCACTATCTTTATGTTCCTAGTCCATCCTGCTCCATCCACTGACTTTCCTATATAGACGCACATGGCCCCTCCACCATACAACATGCAGAAAGGTCATCTCTAACACAGGTCAGGAGAGCAGGACCTCAGTTTCCACAGGAATGTAGAGCACAGAGGACTAAAATCAGGTTTTGCCACTATCCTGATGCTTTATAGGACATGCCTACAGTTCGGTTTCAACATAAGTGGATCAAGAACCTTATGAATACATACAGCCCTTCCTTCAATTTACAATTATAAGTAAAACTAATTCCAAGTACACTTAGTCTCATTATCATGGTGTATATTCTCCACATATTAGCCTCAGAGCTAATATGTAATTGAAATCAATCCACAACTCCAGATGCAGCAGCACACACAAACACTGATTTAGCACAACCTCAGCATTTTTTACGTGCAACTTGACATGGGAAAATTAATTCCTCCAGTCTGTTACTGAGACCTACTTTGGTGGCCATACTTAAAAA
Source organism: Cyanoderma ruficeps (assembly GCA_008694505.1). Taxonomy (NCBI): domain Eukaryota; kingdom Metazoa; phylum Chordata; class Aves; order Passeriformes; family Timaliidae; genus Cyanoderma; species Cyanoderma ruficeps. Next base: position 47,094,149 of record VZDJ01007749.1, read on the forward strand.
TCTAGCAAAAGTTGGTATGGTAACTGTATCACCAGTCTGGAAAGTATCACAGAAAACAGCACTTAAAGCTAACACATTTCTGATACATCTCACTAGGATACAAAACAAAAACATCATACCAGTAGTCATAACTCTCATCCCAGTTGTCAAAATGAACCAGAAAACGATTGTCCACCATGTCTGTTACCGTGGCAACACAAATGAAAGTTGGGTTCTTCTTGTCTACAGCTTCCAGCTTCATCCCCACTCGAAATCCCGACGGAATCACTGTCTAAATAGAGGAAGACATTTCACTGAAGATAAATACTATAAATCCAGAAACCTACCCAGCGTCCACAATCAATACATTCACGTCAATTCCAAGTTTCCCAATTAACTGTCCCCCCAGTGTGGCAGCAGCCTAATTAGCTGACATGAGAGATGCTCAAACACAGAGACTTTATGAAAGAAAAAAAGTCCTAAACATGCTGCTAAAATTAAATGTGTAACTTTTAGCTGTCTTAGATACTCTCTCTGAAAGAATGTTCTTGTTCCACAAGATTATGTATGGTGAAAGACACAGTATAAATAACAAATATTTAATTTACGAATTCATTGGAAGTTTAAACAGTTAAGTAGAAAAGTAATGAACTGGAACTGCAGAGGTAAGCTGCAGTGGAGAATATTAGAATGTTATTCATTTTTCTGTAAACACTCTTGTTTTAAAATTCAGAACTCAAGTCTGCCATCACTGAAACGTGCTATAGGACTCTACTACACACATGAACATACTCACAACTACACCATGAGTAACAACTGAGCACTTACTGCATTCTGGTTTTCAAACAGTGATTTAGGAGCCGCTTGAGCCTTGCATGCCTTTAAGTAGGAGGGCCAGCTGAATTCTTCTTCCTTATATCCTAAAAAAGGGTTGTAAAAGAAGGGCAAGAAATTATAGGTATGAGACACAAGGTGCAAGTATCAGTCGGAGACCAATTTTATACTTCACACAGAGCCAGCAAGCGTTCTCCAGCTGCTTTCCAGTCTGTTGCTTCCACTTCAGAATCAGAAAAAGACCTACAGATCCCAAAGTTCTTCCCCCTATACCAGTCAGTCCAAGAAAAAAAAAAAATCCCTCCTCCTCCAGACTTCACCATATTACATCAACAGGCCATCACTAATACAGTATAATCACTACTAGCTTTAAAACAACCCCTCTAGGTTATATCAAAACTTGCTTACACAATCAATGCCCCAGGACCCCTTCTGAATTCACAGTGTAAACTGTCCCCTGCATGGACTTTATACATTTTTTATTCTGTGCATACAACACTTGAAAAGAAATCTGCATTTCTGTTAATGCTTAGTTTCTTACGGGAAAGAAAAAATACAAATAATTCATAATATATTGAACTACATAAAATAATCTACAAAAAAAACATTCATAGTTCTAAGCTAAAAAACAAAGCTAGGAGTTGGAAGCAAATAGTTTTCCTCCCTCATTTTTCTGTTATGTAACAGTTGTAGAAACATCTCTTTTAGTCAGTGTTACAATCCAGTAACGAAAGACCAGAAATACAACAAATTTCAGTGAGTGACTGCCTTTACTGAAATGTGTCACTTCTTAACTACTTGAAGAATTGCTCAAATATGCCAGATACAATTGCTTTGTTTAACCTGAGATTCTCATCCCAGGGACTGCAAGTTTAAAACCATTTACCTCCACCTTCTCCGCACAGAGCTTTCTCACTTTTCATTTTAAATAATAGTCAACATAAATCAACCTACAAATCCAAACAAAAATACTTTCCTTATACTCTAATTGCCTCTTGTCTTGATACACTACATCTGTAGATCATTTGAAACCATTTTTAAAGCAATACAGTATTTTGGCTTTTCATTTTCACTTTGTAATTCTAGAGAGTACTCAAACTCAAGTCGAAGCTCACAGCAGACAATAAAAAACTCCCACCTACTGCATGAATGATGGGATTAGTTACTGGGACTAGGACAAAGCCCATGGAAAAAAAAATGGTTTCAGTAGACTGTGAAACAGTTTTTGGGCAGTGTCAAAATCTTTCTGTCACCAACTGAGAAAGGGAGATCCTAAGCTCCTAATTCATCTCTCATAACAAGACCAAAGATCAATTTGATTTATTCACTGCAGATATCGATCAGTCAATGAAATTTTTACATGCATATATATACAAGTACATCCATTCTCTTGCTGCAGATTTTGCCTGTGTGAGATAAAAAAGTGGCCTCCTCTACACAGAATTAATAGTGTCCTGAAAGCCTTTTTTAATTTTTGTGAAATGCAGTTTGATTTTGCCTCTTCACTCTCCTATGCCTGCCAGAAGCCCAGCAGCAGCTGCCTGTTGCCTCTGCTGCTTTTGGGGAGGCACATATCCCATCACAGGACCTGTCCTGCCCAGCAGCATTAAGAGCTACTCACCCTTTCCATTTTAATAAACATGGATAGAAATACGTTTTAGAAAACATCTAGAATAATATTCTTCCTGTCTCATGTCCTTCACTCTCCACCACCTGCCCCCCCCAAGTCAGACCACCAGATTCCAAGTTGCTTAGGGTTTATACCATGAAGGTGATACATTTGCATTTTAACTGGAAAATTAAAGGGTACTAGAGCAAACCTTTGAGTTCTTCTCTGGAGTGAAGAACTCAATGTATTGAATATTTCAGAATATATTATTTTATATAAACACTGTGTCCTACGTCATAACTCTTTGACTTCAGCAACTGTAAAATTTGCAATGGGCACTACAGAAATCATTGTTAAAATGTCATAGCACAGTAAAATATAACCAATCTGTCCAACCCAATTAAAACAGAAATCCAACAACTGACAAATTGCACATTATCCTTCTCCTTGGAAAAGAAGAAGCCCACAAAGTTCTTCCAGGGGGAATCATTCATGGTTAACAAAAGCTTTCTAAACTAGGCGTGTAAAAGGTGACAAATCCTCATCACAGATACAAAATTTACTAAACACACCGTAATATCAAGGAATGCTGTAACTGGAAACTATCCATTTGCTACATACAAGTTATTACATCAGCGAAGGCCAACCTTCCAACAAATTCATATTTATGTTCGAAAAATTGCTATTTCTACACAGGCAGTTAAGCAGAACTGTGTCCCGAGGCGAGTGGCAACACGGAGCATTCCCGCCCTGTAGCCAGAGTGGAGCTTGCAGAGCACTCAGAAGTGCAGCTCACGCTTCTCACGGCTCACCCAAAGAAATGCCACCCTCTCACACACTGCCAGGCACCCTGCCCCTACATTTCCAGTGGCTTTACTCTCACTTTCCACAGCTGAGCCACCACATCCACAGTTTTATAACTCTCTTCAAGCACATCCTCTTGAATCTGTGAACTCCTCATTTTCCAGCTCTTCTGAATCACATTATACTACCCTCACTGTGTATGCCAAAAAATGGCACATTCATTTATTTCTCACTTTCCAGACTTCAGGACTTGCTCCCAACCATCCCCACATACTCCCTCCATATTCCAAAAAGACCACATTTATCTATTTTTTCATAGTACAGTGCAGATGCCCTCCAACTGCCAAAAGAAGTTACACGATGTGAAATGAAATTAATTATGCAATTAAATTACACATGCTTCAATACCTGTATACCATTTACCTAATCCACGTACAAATTACACTTTCAAGCTTGCAATCTTACCTTTTTTTTCTCCCTATTGATCTGTCCATTCTTCTTTTTGTCTCTATTTCAGACTTAATCTTTGTGAAAAGAGCACAGTCTTTATTATTCTGTACCAACATATGTACACTATGTTGTAGCCATTATCCCTAGTGATCACTAGGCAGTAGCAAAAATGTCCTAAGACCTTCCACTAAAGGATCCTCAGCTGCTTGTGAGACCTCAGTTTAAGCATATATGTCACCAGTATGCTACCATCTTCCTTGCAATAAGCTGGGGTCTAGGTTTACTGCTCAGTTTTTTGGCTTTTTTTCCTCATGCTTTATGAATGACTCTTATGACCCATTTTGTTTTCTTGGTTTCTCTGAATTTGCACTGAATAAAAGGGACATACTTTCCAACTTGTAATTTTAGGCAAGATGCAGTGTTTGATTTGTCATTTTCAAATACTCCTGACTAAATGAAGTAAAACATTTCTGCCAAGAAAAAATATTACAGCACTACACAGGTGCTCTCAATCTCAGAACTGTGTAAGACACACAGATTTAAACAATACCTTTAGGTGGATGAAGCTTGTGACCTGTTTTTTCACACCATCCAACAGGATGAATGTCTGAAGAATCAGCATTCACCCAGAAATCATAACAATCTGGGTATCCATCAAAATGTAGTCTTATTCTGTAGCCACAAACCTAAAAGCAAGAATTGACAACATACAACACTTATGGTTTTAAGATCTTTGCCCTACACATAACCACTTCCATTCAATATTATGTGTAACAACGTACTTTTTCAGTCAGCTTTTTACATCTGCCCAATCCAGCACTGGATGAATAAATTCATTGGATAAAAAGGAGAGAATTAAAAGGCAAAGCTATTCTCAGTCTGAGTGCCTCCTCTTCTGGTCAAAAGTATTTAACAAAAAGCTGGCTATTGTCAGTAGCGTTCAAAACCTTGAAAATGGTTCAACCCAACATCAGAGTAAAACATAAGCCCTACAGAAGAGCATGAATACATCTGATACAAGTGAGGACAAAGTGCAGATAATGAGGTTCTCAAGCTATCCTGATTAACTGATATGCAAGGGAGCAGTGAACAATAAGTAAGTTCAAAAGGCTCTCCAGAGAGATATTGAAAACTGTTTAAGTAAAGATGAGAAGTCAGTGGAGGTATTCCCCAGAACTTCATTATTCCATGAAGTAATAACTTCAACCACTGAGAAGAGGAGAAAAACAGGACACAATACTCTCTCTGTATGGAAAGTGTCCACATCTCCTTGAGTACCAAATACCATAAATTTACTGCAGCCACCAGTGAAAATCTCAACATCAACTCTGTTTTATATTTAATTTGTACTCTGACATAACTTCCAGTTTCCCCATTTTAATTCACAAATGAGATCCAAAATGCTATTAAAACTATGCAAAAGTTAAAGTAAGATATGTTTAAAAAATATAAAAAATATTCCTCAGAAGCAGGTTCTCTATTGAATGCAAAGAAGCTGTTCATCAGAAAAACTATTTCATTAACAAAACCAAAAACTGTGTTTATATTTTATGTTAACTTGCACAGGTTGCCAATAGAGGCAATTTCTGTGACCGTCAGCCTGAAAACGTTGTAGCAAAAGAGCAACAAAAAAATTTTCAAGTATTTGTATCAGTGAACGGAGCAACTGCAAATACTATCAAACTTCTATAAAACTGCTTTGTATCAGTTGCCATGTTTCTTTTCTATTTGTTTTTATTTTAAATACAAACTACAGAATTACAGATAAAACCACACATCATCCAACTAGTCTAATACTGTTATCTGTAGCTGTGCATGTTAAATACATGTATTGCTGCATTGACACTGGACATATTCTTTACATGTCTATCAGGCAGAAATAATACAGTATTATTAATCTAAAAACTATCTTCCTATATATAATTTCTGTCTGCCTGCTAGGTAAGAGTAACAGTTTTCAGTTGCTGCTGTTTCATTTCAGTCTCTGCTATAACCCCACACTGTGGCTGCCTGCTTACCTCAGCCACAGTGAGAACACAGTAGATGGACTGGTGCTCAGGATCCACACCCTCCAGCTTCATCCCTGCCTTGAATCCATTCTTGTTGTATGGGAAAGACTGATACTACAATGGGAAAGAATAGTTTCAATACTTCTGAAAGTATACCAGAGAAAGATACAATATCTTTATAAGGAATAGAACAATGATTATCTACTATTCATGTTTCTGAGGGAACTAATAAATCACTTTAAGTTTCATGTTTTTAAAAATGTAGAGAGGAAAAGAGAAATTGATGGTTGCTTGAAAAATGCATAGATACAAGAATGACTTGAAACTTGAGAGTATGTAAGAAAATTAGTATGAATTAGCAAAAGAATCTAGGGAAACAAGATAGCATCATTTGTCTTCAACTTTTTTTCACTAACTGTCAATAAAACATCTTAGCAATTTAATTATTTACTTTTCAGCCTATACAGTGACACTGACACCTTCTGGTGGACATAATTCCAGTAATAATCACAACAATGACTCTGTTTTGCCTTTTCAGTTCCACATCTCAGACCATGAAAGATGAACTGAAAGGCAGAAATATTGAATATTGTTTGGATGTAGAGATGGCCTATTTGCTGCCCTTGATATGCTGAGTCTTCCAGGAGAATTTCCAAACCACAGGAACATGACTATCCTTACATCACATTACAATGAAGCCAGAGGAATATCTTTCAACAAACAGAAAGTGAAAATGAGGCTAAGCAGGATGCATCAACCATCTTTTCAACCAGCAGGCACCATCACTCCTCTGTTAAAGACGAAGGAAGGTGGCAGATACTAAAGTTAAGTTGAAGGAAAGATCAGAAAAATAAGTAACCAAAACTGAAGACAGTTTTCCACAGGTTAACAAATTCACAGCCAGACAGCTGTGTATTTTTATGTCCCAAATGTTAACAGAAAAAAACATAGGAAAAGAAGCTTAAATGTTCCCTTTTCCTTCTGTTTCTGTCTAAGAGACACATGCTCCTGAGTCAACTGCTGTACCTCTGCAGCCAAAGGGAAGAGAAAGGTACCAAGGGAGGTGCTCAGAAAGTTATCACCTACTTGGAAGGAAGGGAAACCTTGTGAGACACAGCTTAAAAATCACTCTAAAGCCTAAGTTCCAGGAAATGGCAAGCACCCTCCATCATCCTGACCACTCCTAACTAAGGGTATGGAACAACCCAGCGAAAAGTACTGCTTCTGAAATGGTAAATCTCAAAATGCAAACAGAAATCAAGGATTTATAATTGGTGGTGATGTTTGGTTTGGGCTTTTTTATAACCGATCTATGTGGTTTGCTTGTTCATCTGTAAAATGGAGAAACATTACCTGGCCAATTCTGAGGGTTAATAAGAATTCTCTTTCTGCTACAGGCTTTAAACACTGTGCACTAAATCAAGCATTACCCAGGGGCTAAAGACTTTGAAAGAAAATACTAAATGAAGATGCACCAGAGGAGAAAAGTACAACGTGGAGGAAACATTGCATAACTCCAAACTTCAGCACCATTTGCAACGCCCTGCAAAGCCTCTGTACTGCTATAGCATTTCGTGGACCCTCAGAAAGGCAGAGCAATGCTTTGTGGATCTACCATCCCACTAGGACACTCTTTATCCTGATTGTTCTCTCACTAATTTTTGAACCAGCATATAGCACAGGGAGACACAATTGAAGATAGTCAGGGGACTGTTGTTCCTACACCTACAAATCTATGGATTCTGCACATCTAAATCCCAGTTCTTCACTTTTCTACCTCAACAGAGACTAAACCACCAATTAAAGATCAGCATCACATGCATGTATAAGCTGAAAAGCTGCTTTAGAGAAGATCTAATAGCTGAAGTATGAAGCATACAGAAAGAAATGGATGCAAGAAACAGACTACAAGTAAGAAGAGAATTATCAAAATAAAAGAGTAACACATAGCAGGAATACAGCAGCTGAGACACATTCACATGTTTCACCAGGCTTTGCTTGGGAAGATAACAGCATGGAAATCTTGTGGATTTGGATACAGAGCTCTCTTCCAGGCAAGAGAGATGACACTAACGAAAGCACTGAAGTGACAAAGACTACCACAGTGGAAAGGACATGCACAACATGATGATGTGACATCCAATCAGATGACAGGCAAAAGGAGCACAAGACAAAGTAGTAACTGATTTAGTAACAAAATACAATGTCAGCAGAAGCTGAAGAAAAGAGAGGTAATATAATCAAAGCAACAAGACAAAAGACGACCTTTGTACCACCTTTCTAAACATATTTAAAGAAAATGATATGGCATGAAAATGTGTGGGTAAGTATCATATTTTTTAGCTTCAGAGACTAGAAGGAATGGCTACAGCTGCAGATTTTGAAAGAAAATCTTTCTGCAGTCTGATTTGACAGGATTCATCTGCAACAACAGAATTCTCAGGAAAAAAAAGAGAGAGATAATTGCTCTCATAATTGCTGACGGACACAGCATTACTTTCATCAAGCAGGTTTTCCTGAGAAAAGCATAAAATCTTCAAATTATTTTTGTTTATTGACTTCCTAGGAATTTTGTGATCTTAGGTGTTTGACTGACTTAAATTTCAGAAGGTCATACCTCTTTAAAAAGCTTAGTAGGTACTGCAGTGGCCCTTTCTTCCTCCAGATAGGATGCCCAACACCATGCTTGCCTTCCTTTAGAGGGTACAGCTATAAAGAAGCATAAAACAGTGAAATAATTCTGTAACAGTTAACATATCAATAAAGAAAAAAACCACAACACAAGTTTGTAATATTCTTAAATTTACATTTTATGAAATGCGCTCATAGTGTTGTTCTTATTTCAGAAAGGTGAACTTATTTCAGAAAAAGGAGAAGTTCTGTAGGGTGAAAGGCACCAGGAACATGAAGGTTCCTGATTTGTCCAAAAACACTTCTAGCAGTTCAAACCTTGACTAGTAACAGGAAAACGCTCCTTCAGGTGACAAGAACAACTTACAAAGTCTTGCTCCAATGCGTTTTTCCTTATGACTCCTAAGCAGCATTAAGATATACGATTTGCAAATGTGTAAAAAGATGAGTTCAAATCACAAAATAGCTCAGTATTTTAAGGGGTTTCTATTCCCCCCACGTCCTTCTAGTGAACAGCATTTTAAACTGGATACTGCTCATAGAGTAAGTTTTCTTTTAATCATGGCTGAAATACCCTATTCTTTAACAGTATTCAGAAAGTTTCTCACCTACTCCATCACTTTGTAGTTTGATGGTTTTGGGTAGAAAGGCAGTGATTTAACAGTATTTTCTGCAAGCCTTCAGAACTGTCACCAGTGCTTTTTTTTCCTCAGGATGTCATTAGCATATGACAGAAACCTCCAGTTTCATGTTTGTTCACACCGTATGAACACTTGCATAGTAATTGCAACATTGCTTACAGTCCATCATAATAATGGTTACAGTCACACAGTTTTCAGGCCTTAAAAATTTTCAAGGCACTACCTGCACTAGCCAGGAACTTCAAGAACAGATGGCCTGGAGGCTGGCCACGTATGTATCTACTTTCATACACCTCTACTCTGCTCTACTCATCTCCACCTAAAATGCCTCCTCTGCACAAACAGCTTAGCATTTCAGACCATAAGCTCACACTGTCAGAAGGATTCATCACAGTCCACACTGTGATTCTGGCTTGATCCAGACTGTGGGCTACTCACAGGAAAAAATAAATCCTTTAAGTAACAGTCTGGCTTAGCATTTTTATGATTAAAACATGAACCATAACAATAGTGATGCCAAACTCTCCTGAAGAAAGCTGATAATGTAACCAAAAGATAATGAATTTCAGAGTGATAGTGATCACTCAACACTATTAGACCACATTCATTTTATTTGGGATTTACACAGTTTTTATCTATTCCATTAAAGAAATTAATTGTGCTTGGCTCTGAATATAAATTGGTCTTTTATACCAGTTTATACTTTTATACTGATGTTTTCCCAAATAAAAAAATCCCAACTGAAGAAATTTGTAAATCATTCTGTCAGTGGGCAGCAGTGATTTCCACAGAGCATTAGCTTTGTGCTCGTGTCTCACATGCTTCTTCTCTCTTCAGCATTTGAAGCAACTGTACAAACATTTCAGAAGTGATTCTGTCTTGGAAAGAGGATCTTTCATAACTTTTATTGTTGCATCTTCAACCAGCAGTTCATCTGCCCAGTATACATCAGAGCTAATTGGAGTTCTGTGTTGATTAGTGGCCCAGCAACCTCTGTTAATGTCTCCCCATCTACCATAAGAAGCACTCCAGAGGGCAAGATGTAGGTCTGTGGTTGGTGTACCACTGAGGTATAACACCAATTGATTTTCCAATTCTTCCTAAAACTATCTATCATACAAATAGCTTGAAAGAACAGCACTCATTTAAAATATGTTTTATTATGTTGCTTGATGCAGTATATGTCCCTTTGGATTGATTATAGCAATTATTCCCAAACAGTTCCATAAACGTGTCTATTTCCAGCACATAATGAAGATGCAAAATTGATCCCCAAGGAAACAAAAGTAAACTTTCACTTCTGCTTGATACATGTCTTTCAACATCTGGGAACTCAATGGAGTTGATTCCCTCTAATACTGACACTATTTAGAGGGATGAAAAGAAAAAAAACTAAAATGTGCATTAGTTGCATTTACACTCACGAGATCCTCCCCTAAGCTGCCTTAAAATTTAATTGTTGTAAATAACACTTCCACCGTCTTTTTACAGTACTGAAAACAATTCAATAGGGAATACAAATTCTGTGAAACAATGCTGGCAATTCACAGTAAGATATGGATATTACCCGAAGAATTGATGGTTGAGATTTTTGTTTCATAAACTAACTTACTTTGTTTCAAAACTGTTATCTCCCCTTTTCTTTTTCTCCTGGCTCTCTGCGAGACTCTCAAGATCCTTCCTTCAGGTTTGTCATCCTAAATTAGAAAGAGGGAAGAAAAAAAAAAAAAAAGAGTACAGTAACCTCATTAGCCTTGAAGTCTAGCACGATAAAAGTTGAGATACTGAAGTTTAAACTGTGACTTCATTTAAATGGCTATTGACCCAGCTCTCTCCTACCTCAAACAAACGTGCAGATGTCTAATAGAAGCAAAGTGAGCCATCAGTGACAAATCTCAGCAAACACAGTGAAAATGGCAGGCAGAAGGACTCTCACCCACTGGCATTCAGCCAGCCAGCCTCGCCTGACCCAGGGACAGATCACGATGCCTTCAGCAGACCTCGTTGATAAATAACAGTATCTTTGGCATGTTCGTGCTTCCAAAATAATTTAAAGGAAAACCTCTCACAGCTTTACTCTGTTTGATTTTTTTTTTAAACATATAATTGCTTTATTAAATACAAAATGGTACTGATCCTTTTAATTTTTTTCACTGCTTTTGTATTAACAGTTTTGTGAGCACCTGAGCAGATCATCTGAGAGGGCAAATGCATGGAGACAAAGAAGGTGTCCCCTGACTTTTGCCTAAGATACTGCTATACAGAGAGCTGCAAGCTCCTGACAGCTCTAGTGTCCTCAACCTTTTGACTATTTGGTGGTTGCGGAACTCTACTCTTCTCCCTGAAAACTGTGCTCTCCCCCAGCAGTGTTTATTTATTCACGTGCAGAATGACCAAGTAACAGGGTTGTTGGGAAATATGTACTCCTGGTTTGCCATGCTGAAGACATGGCAAGTCTACGTTAGCATCATTTTTCCTTTAAATTCTTCTGGTTCTGTTCTTAAAAAAACAGGGAAAAGAGACAAAACCCAGCTTTTATCAAGTCATTGTCAATAATTACAGTTTACTCCTGAGGCATAATTAATTTGGCAAACGAACCAACTGGCTCTGACAGAGTGATGAAGTCTCTTCTCTTTGTGGACTGATGGAGCTTCTAACATTGCAATACAAGACAAAACTCCCACCCAAATACTTGCAGGAACGGGTTTATGATGCATACTAACAATTTCATCGGGATTCTCCTTCTTCTCCCCATTATCCCGTGACTCTTCTTTGAGAGGTACTTTTGCTTTTCTTTTCCGATTGCCTTTAGAATCCTCTTCCCCATTGCATTCCATGCTGGGATTTTCCTCCTTTGGTTCTCTATCACAGGAGTAACACAATGACACAAAGCCAGTATTATTTCACTTCTCATATTCATAAAACAAGCAAAAAAGCAAGTAAGTGTGTGGGTCGCATAGTATTATAGAGAACGTATTTTTAGAAATACTACTGAAAAATAAAGTCTGTCAAAAGAACTAATCTGAGAGACACACAATAGCAACTGTAAAAGGAAAGATGTCAGCTTATGCTGAACAAGTTTCACATGTTTTAAACAGTGTGTCTTTTCTCATGTACCATCAAGTCTCCCAGAGAAGCAAACTGTGAAATGTTTAGGACTGCAGGGCAGTTTAGAGAGAGGAAGGCAAAGGTAATTGTTAAGTCTGACAAATTCAATTGGAGAAAGTTGCTATGTGACTGTACAAATTACTAAACAAGAAATCAGAACAGAAAACTTTGAAGCAATTACCTAAAAATGAAGGAAAACGTATAAAATCATAAATGTTTAAAACTGCCATAATCTAGCAATATGCAATACAGAATGGACACAGTAACACAAACATGCTTTCATGAGATAAAATGCACTAGCTGAAAAAAAGGAACTGAGAAACTGCAGTATGCTCGTGTTTTCACTCACTGTCAGCTATAAAACAGCTCTTGCACTTAATTATAATTAACTTACCACCCCAACCATCTCATTACTGATTATCTTAATTCCAGTGACTGAAACAGGGTGGGAGTCTGACACTGATTCATGCTTCCCATAGACTGTTTTACTGCTTGCATCTGACAGCAGAACACAGCACACTGAGTAAAAAAGACTGCCTTCAATGTCAGTGTTAGACAAAACCAAATGTTGTTAAGGCATTTACACAAAAAACAGTGAAAGAACATTATAAACCAATGGTGACACTGAAACTTGTCTGCTTAATACCTCCCTCTGCCCCACCATGAACATTTTATCCCACTTCACTCTTGTGCTGCATTTATGCCAAATTCTTTGTTTCTATGCTTTATTATAGCACCTACTTGTTTTTTACTTGCTGGGCACATTTCTGGCTGCAAAATTTCCCTTCAGGAACAAACTCTTCTATGGTACCATAGCAGTAACAGTTTTCACAGAAAACAAGTCCATCCACTTTTGCAGTTTCCTTCAACCTTGTGGGGATCCCTGTCTTTTCTGAAAAGGCTGCACAATGACAAAGGTTAACTTCACTTAGGCAGAGGTGACACATTCCCAAACATCCTTAGCAGGCCTTGCCAAGCAAAGAGAAAAACATCAGACACACCACTCTCGTGAGAATGAAGAACTAGGAGTTAGTGTTTGTGTGAGGTCCAGACTGCAAGTGGGGTTTTCACATTGCAACAGGAGAGAGGAACCCACTATTCTATGGTTCTGTCATGGCTTGATGTGGCTACTTGTGGGAGGACTGAATTTGTGACAGGCACTGACTGCTCACAGAGCCATCACCACTCAGAATCCTTGACCTCATCTCTTGCTGATATGCCTATACCTAAATTTGGGAGAAAAGGGTTGGGGGAAGTCATCTTTCATCAGGTGAAATTATTTCTGGAAGCAAATCACTGACTGCAGTCCGCAGTCTCTAGCAGCCGCTATTGCTCAATTGCCGGAGGTCCACCAGAAGCGAAACATCACTCAACTTGTAACAAAGCAATATACAAATACAAAGTTACTTACTGATCCTGGGCTGCATTTTCCCCACAACAAGCATAGAGCCTGGGAGAGGCTATATCTAGGAGAGAATGCAGCTACTTTCCCTCACAAGCAAGTGTGAAACACTGCCAACTACTCCAGCCTCTAGAGCAGGTTGTTGTCATTGTACTTCCCCAAAACGCAAATTTCAAGTCACAGACTATTTATATTGCTTAAGCACTGTACTGTCTTTGAAAGCAGAGTCAAATGAAGTCTTGCATGCATGCTATGTCCCCCAGAAGAATATATAATGTATTTTGTATTTACACAGCAGCATCGTAAGTGGTTCAAAACAACAATTTCTTCTCACAATGGAAAATTTTAGCAGTGTTTTTACTTTTGGGGAGCACTAAATTCATCAAGGACAGTGTAAGGTAGTAGCAGAATGCTTACTTGATATGTTTATATGTCCATAAGCAGAGTTCAATTCAGTAGAAACACAATTTTTTGTTTAGGTTTGTCACACTGGAGGGGACGCAGTTGTGCGCTTTGCTGTCCCTAACTCACCTCTCAGTCTAAGCACAGAACCTCTTGTGCTACTACACTGTCACAATGTTGCCACTCTCATCACAGATTTGAAACTTGAATTACATATCATGCCTTACTACAGAACACATTAACTGTGATCTGAAGCTTCAGACTTTGGGGGGTCCCAAACCACTTTCCTACCAGCATTAATGTCCCACATGACAATTATGATCTAATGACGAGGGAGAAGCAAAGGAAAGCTCACTGACTTCTCTTCTCGTGCTTATAGGGATGATTATGAAACAAAAATTGTGAAATCAGCTTTTCAAAGGACTTAGAGAAAGCATATTTTAAATGAAAGTTGATAAAATGTAATACCAACAAGGAAAAAAACTAGGCAGTTGTAAATAATCACAAAACCAGTTGTGATACTCTGTTTCATGCTACTCCATCATTACTGGAGTCAGTGTAAAAAGATTGCAGTAATTTATGACCATGTAAACCAACTTTCCTTGAACAAAACAGGTGTTTCTTACTTCAGTATTTTAAATTCAGGAAACATTTTATCTGGTAGAGAGATATTACAAGTCTTATAATTTTACGATCCAAGATAAACATTAACTGTTACAACACACTGATTTTAATGCTGCAAAAAAAAGCACAGTCGGCAGGAGCGAGGCATCTGTGGGGGTACACACTGCACATCTAACACTGACATTGGTGCTGGCAGCTGTGCTGACCATACCAAGGCAGTTTGCAGTGCACAGATGAACTCCAGGCAGTTAGCAAAATCTGTGGGCAGCCTGGAGAACCAGCTCAACAAAAGTTTCAATAATTTAAAATTAAAATTTCTCAATAATTAAAAGAATTTTATTATTTTGCAGATTAAATAGAGTGAAAATATCAATTCTAAATTTAGAGAAAATTACTGTAAGGAAAACAATTGTGGCTGTAATTGAACTTCAGATGTTTCACAGTGGAATTATTTCCTTTCAACTTGAAATGAATTTATTTTTGTACTAATTTACATCCCAAGAAACGGGTTACTTCATCAGATATTCTCTGTCCATTAAAGCAAGTAAGTTGTCGTTTTTTATTTTGGAGGCAGGCTTTAAGGAAAGCTGATACATTAAAGAAACTACAGTCTACCACAGAAAACGTTTACTGCTTCTAACTGACCTTCTTGAGCAGTTGGTACCATCCAGGTTGTGGTAGCAGTTGCCTTTTTAACACTTTCCATCTCAGTTTCATCTGTAATTACTTCCAGGGCCCCAAATTCATTGACTCTAAACTGCAAAACAAAACAAATGGCATACAGCATAGTAAAAATTTACTGGAAGTCTCTTGAAGTATCTTCTATTCAATATAGTTTTTACATGGTGTCCTCACCACGTTGCCTACTTTCTATGCGTTTCTGCTTATCCCCATGGAATTAAAAACAAGCCATTCTTGTTTCTATCAAGCCAAATGCAAATTTATTGTGGTATCTACAAATATTAAATTATAACAAATACAGATACAGATGCCTCCAATATCTAACTTACATGCACATATAAAAAAAAATCAGTAACAGAAATTCATGGGAGCAGCCCCATACCATATGTTTTTCACTGCCAGCAAAATAACACACTCCACATGCCGAGTATTTTTTCAGAGGACAAGGGAGCTGAATGAACATCACACACCAAATGCTTTACGGAGTACAGAATTTCAGCATCCCCTGAAAACACAGTGCTTCTCCACTATAAAGCACACATAAACAAACATCTCAAGGCAGTTTATGAGGTGTTTAATTACACACTGAATGTGATATTACTGTCAGCCAGACACAAGGCTCAACAATGCCCCATATGCTGTGCTCACACTGGAGCACCACGAGTTACGGCCATCCTGCTGCCAGAAGAAAAGTTTCTTCCCAATGCTGTGGTGATTACAGCACTATCACATGAAAATAACTTCTGCTTCCCAGCCACTGCATGGTCTGCAGGCTCAGCTGGTTACATGGGTTTAGCTCAAGGCAGTGTTCTGTCCCTGATCGCCTGCTCTGAACAGCGAAGGGCTGCCTTTGCCACAGAGAACAGGTCTTTATCAGTGTGGTGCTCTTATCAACAGCTTTCAACAGGGAAAATTACATCTGAGAGAGTCCTCCCCAGCATCCACCAGAGAGGATATTCCTTCAAGGCCATAGCATGAAGCCTATTTCTGTTTCTCTGTTCAGGCAACTTTACCTTGGGAAAATGAGAAAGAGAACAATTGCCTGGCACTACATTGACCCTTTCTGTGCCTCCAGAGGCTGTTGAACACATCACACCCCCTCACTTTGGACCCTACCATGGCACAGTACTGAAAATAAGCCATTCTGGCTGCAAGTAAAGGTGACCCCCACATATACACACCAGAGCAGCGTGCTTTCACTAATACAGTCCTTCCAGCCTTAACATTTGCAAAGAGCCAACAGGCCCTAAGGAATGTGAGCAGCTATGAAATAATAAGCTGGGGGGATGGAAAGGAAAAAGAGGCCCTCACACAGCCATATGATGGCTGGAACTAAGATTTTTGCTTGTGATCAGCTGTGCTCACAACAAATATGAAAGCATGGACAAACTGCTGATAAATGCATCTGGACTGAAACACCATGACTTCAACTTTGAAAGGCAACCAAATGCACTAAACACCACCTGCTGATACTTCAGTTTGCAAAGAGACATTCATGCTGTTACACCCAAAGAAAAGCAATAGAGTCACTATTCAGAAGAGTCTTACAGCTGACTTACACACTCAATCTTGTTCCTATTTTGGTTAAGCTCATTTTTGGAATTGGTGCTTTGCTGCCTCTGCAACAGGTGGATGTCAGAGAGAAAACCTTCCTTGCTTTCAAGAGCTCCAACTCTGCAAGAGCTGTCTCACAGCAGGCAAGCTGTGAAATGAGCCAAGACACCTGCAGGTCGCGGCAGCCTACGAGCAGACTGGGTACAGAGAGGTTACTGAGCAGGTCTTCAAAACACCCTCCCACACCTCCATACAGTATCAGCTGGAACATCCGTGCACCAAAGGTATTTCTGAACAGTCCAGGGATACCTAAATACCTGGGATATTTCTGCATGATTCAATCAATGGCCAGCCTGACACCACACACCGGGGCCTCCTGTGGAATGCAAGGACATCACTGCAGGCAATGCAGTGACCTGCCATCCCTCCTGGCTCCAGAGGGCTGACTGCTGACTGATAGGCACCAAACACTGCAAGACAGATGACTGCAGGGAAGGCTGCTCCCCGCCACTCTTTCCCTGGAGGCTGGTAACAGCAGCAAGAGCTGAACCATTAAGGAAATGCTCCTCAACAGCCAGGGCGCCACACTAAGATGGTCTCAGTGACAGGGAGTAACAACTTGCCACTGCCTTAGCTGGTAGGAGGGCACAACAGTCCAACTGGGCACTGCTTCACTGATCACTGCAACTCCTGGTTTTGCCTGCAGCCTTGCCTTTACTGGTGTCAGAGGCCTCCAGCCCCTGTTTGGAGGCAAACTTGAATTCATGTCTGCTCTCACTCCCTGTTTCCCCAGCGACAGCATCAGCACTAATGCATACACCAAGCTCTTTGTGGTTAACCAGAACAACACCTCAGACTTGGGAAGTCATACTCTGGTTTTAGCTGGGGAGGAAAAGATATGAACAGCTTGTGACAAAGGCTAACTGCTCAAAAGCAGGACAAATAGATGTACAAAGCAGCATGCTGAACAAAGTCACCACAGGATAAGAGCTGCCAGAGCAACATGCCAACTAGTGTATACTGCTGGAAGCATGACAAAAAGGGATCTAGATCAATGGTAGTTTATGTACCTATGAAAAAATTCAACACATCTGTAAGTCTCTTCTACTTAGAGTGTAGGTAACAGAAACCCCAAAAGTAAAGGTTTCATCATAATATTTCCTCCAAGCCAAAATACAGTAAGAGCAGTCGTCCCAGACACTTCCCTAGGTGTCCTGACATTTTGAAATGTCACAGTAGGTGATACAGAGGGATAGAAACAGTGCCATTGAGCCAGCTTCTGAGGACGAATCCATAGCTTTCTGAGAAGTAAAAATTTGTTTTCAAGTCACAAAACTCCTTAAGTAAATATAGAAAATGGCATTGGATAAAGGGATTTGCCTTCAATCTGCCTTCATTGCATCAAACAGTGGAACTCCCCTTGACGGAATCAAAGTTAGACCATAACCAAGTACTTAAACAATAAACTCACAAAAAAAGACTGATTTTTGTCACTTCAATGTTTTAAAGAAAATTAATTATAAGGCTTCTTGGGTATAAATTCAACCAACTTGATTTTTGTCAAATGCCCGTTGGCAAATTTTAAGTAATCTCTTAAGGTTATTCTCTGTCCCACACTATGAAACCAATGGTCTTAAAAGATCAGACAGCAACAGGGAAGAGAAAAAACCTCAACAGCTTTCCTGAACTAATTCACATGAAGATAATCAGGAATAGATGTAACATCTGGATAGGAAATTTAAATTCCAAAATTTCATGTACAGGCAAACAATGAGGGCAAAAATATACATGTCCAAGTAATTACAATTCTTTTAATGCAAACATGTTGTAACTGAGCGGGCAGGAAGAGTCCAGCTGCTAATAGGTAAGTATACAACACAGAACCTACTCAGCTGCTTTTTCTGCAGTTTCCACAAAGATCAAGAATAGTAGCTTCCATTTCCAAACATCATTAGAGATTCCTTCTACTCAGAGCTGAGATACATTTTCATATTCTTGGGAAACGATGCCCTAATATACTAAAACTTCAGCTTTTATGACTGTTAATTTTATCCCCAGGAAAATTTTAATATTCATTCAACAGATAGCGAACATACCGAGGGAAGCCAAGGCTCAAATAAATAATAATCAAACATTATCAATACTTTCTGAACTATTTCTGTCCCTCCACATGCTAAGTTTTTCTACAGGGACCAAAATTACTTTCAATAAACATTTTCAAAAAAATTAAAATTGTATGAAAATTTACACAGGACTGAAACAAGTATCACGAGCCACTGATATGAAGCCTTTGTCTATTGCGAGCAATAGTATCACTCGAAGTATTTCATAATTGTTTCAGGAGCAAACAGGTTTTGTCTTACCAGTGAACTGAAAGTCCACTCCTGAATTTCTTTCTTGAAAAACTTCCTTTTATATTTTTATTTCCACGTCTTTATGGTCAGTTTGTACCCATTTTTTCTTAAGCCACATTACCCTATGGATTACATAGCTGTAGTACCCTAACACTTACTTTCATGGTATATGGTAGAGCAAGGAATTATGTACCTCCTCAAACTGCATTTTATTGTGCTAAGCACAAGGTCCTTCTCTTCTCATGAAAATATTCTCCATCTTCCTGTTCAGCCTGACATTCTTTGCCTCCCATGTGCTATGCTGAACCACAGAAATCCCAGGGAACATGAAAAAGCAGAACTCTAGTGGGTTGAGAGTTTTCATTTCTAATGGAAGTTCTTTGCTTTATCCTGCTGGCTGGAAGACAACGTAGTTTTATGTAGGGCTAATTGAATGTTAAAAGGGCTTTCGGTTCTCTTTTCCACATTTCCTAAAAGTACTCTTGAGCATTTGTCTCTGTGTGGCATGAACAAAAACTGAAAACAATGCAAAATGTCTATCATACTGTAGATTAATTCTTAAAAACTCAAACCTGTTGGGAACAAATGCAGACAATCTAGTTTCTAATTAAGTCCTCACTGTTTCATGTGTCCAATTCAGAGCAACACAGATCAGACTATCAATGTTTGCTGTTACTTGTGGCCTCTTAAGAATGTAAAAGATCTCATCAATTCTCACAGGTATCCAATCAGAATAAAAGTTTCTATTGTTTTATATATGGTAAAATTATTATTTTGGAGGACAAAAAAAAAAAGAAAAACAATTGAAGTGCAAAGGAAAAAAAAGAACAAAACCACCACATATGTTAATGCACAGCTTTAAAATAAATTAGAAAAATCAGCCAACACCACCATCTACTGGGCAAGACAAGGACAAAAAGTTCATTGCAATAAAGACAATTGTTGCTGCATTCTGACAGTAACTTCAGCAGCAAAACATATCTTGACACCACAACAGTGATTGTGGACATGCTCAGAAGAAATCTGCAAAATTTTTAATATCCAAAACAAAAGTAAATTGAGTAAATGCTCAATAGTCTTTATGCCTATGAAGTAGCTAAGCTTAAAGTTGCAGAATTCCACGGCAGTTTCTCAAGAGGACTGACACCTGGGACATCAGCGATACAAGAACTATACTCTGACCTCTAGCTAGCAGAAAGTTATCACCATTCTTGATGTTAATCACCATTTAGTCACAGTGGTTTCAGTGGGACTCCTCAAATAAATCAGAGTTTTCTGGCATTTTACAGCCTTTTTAAAGTGAAGGAATCATCTGTCACCATTGAATTGTCCAACCACATCCTGCTACACGCGAAACTATTTTTACATATTACTTGTTGAATAAGTTATTAAATGCCAGAGCTTGTCCATTCAACCAGACCCCTCTTCCCTGTGTATGTGATACACTCTTTACATGCCCAATCACATACTACTTTTTCCACAGAACTCCTGCCCCAGGCAAGGGCTGAATAGCATTCAGAAAAATGAGGCAGCTGTGGGTATTTTTATACCCTTTCTTCAAGCAGTAAAGCCAGTCTTATTTACTCTACATGGTTTGAAAGCAGAATGATTGTTTATTTTCTTTTTAAAAAAACCCCAACGTACAACAAAGAACACGTATCTAAAAAAGCTTCAGGCACTCTAGCAATTACTGTTACAATGCAGTGTAAAGTAACTCCTGAAACAAAATCTCTGTTCTCAGCCACTACTCACAAAAGAAAAAGAAAAAAAACCCCTCTCTTTGATAGTTCTTCATCCTTCTGAGTACTCTGCTCCCAACTTATTTTAAAGCACTCAGTAAGCATGTGACCTCTTACACTTGCCTCGTCACAAAATTTTGACTCTTTTAAGGATAGAGAATATTGGGAAAATGTGTTCCTGCACCTGCCAATTCTGCTTCTTCAATGGTGAGAAAGGATCCTGCCTGCACACTGCTACTCCGCAAGTATGGCAAAAGACAAACTTAAGTGGGACTGCAGGGTATCTAGAGCTTCCTAAATCATAATCAGCAGAAATTAAATCCCTCACCACGAACAAGGGGTAAGGCCAGACCCACTCTCACTAGAATGATGCTGTCAGCAAGAAAGTCAAGCACTTCCACCGATCTTGGACTGATTTTAAGATGTGTCAGTAACACTGCAATAGGCTACTCCTGAAGTAACAAAGAAGAGAGAACAATTTGCATCCAAAAAGAAAGGGTTTTTTCCTATCTGGGCAGGCACAAGCAGGAAGGAATTGCTATCAAATTATATCCTTCCAAAAATAAAAATAATAGCAGCATTCTCTCATCACTGCTGAACAGAAAGCTAAGGTACCATCAGAAAACATATCCCTTTAGCAAGAGAAACTGACATTTCCCCAGTATATACCAATACCTCAGTCTTGTCTGCAGTTCTGTTTATCTACTTTATTCTTAGACACTCCTCAGGCTCTTCCAAACCCCCCCAACCCACTTGAAGTGCTCAAGAATTATCTCAGTACCAGAGGGCTTCCCACTGATTTCTCTACACTGCAAACTCAGTCTGCCTTATTATCTCCACTTGAGTAGGAAATTGCAGCTAAACAGACTTTCTTAAGGTGACACATAAATCAGCAACAGAGCCAGAAGTCAAGGCCTGCCAAGATGACGCTTATTGATCCAGAAGTTGACCTACAAGGCAACCCCAGCTCCGAATTATTCCGGCCAGAATATCTCTAAATACAAAACACTAATATCTCATGGGAAGCCCAAGCTAGCAAACAAATAAAAAAAAAGGGCTACCTGCCAAAAATTTGGTTCCAGTGAGTTGCTCAGCACTGCGCAGAAAGGCTGCGGTAGGAACAAGTGCGGTGCTAAGCGTTCCTGTGTGGGATTTACCTGCAATTATCATGAAATTATTCCTTTTCCTTCCTGAAACCCTCTGCCTAGTTGCTTGCAAGTTTAACAGCATCTACAGCAAATAGTACAGGAGATTTTGTGGTAAAATACCATGTGATCACTTAAGGGAAGTCTACCATGAATACAGACGAGGGAACCCAAATAAAGACCCAAAGGTAAACCTAAATTCAGCATTTCTTGCCTTTGCAGTTTTAACAATTTTAATAATGAAATTTCCTTTTTCGGTCTTTTTTTTCTTTACATAAGGTTCACTCATTTTATGACATTGTGAAGTTTTAACCAGAAATCTATGACAATGAAGCAGCGCAAGAGCTAATTAATTTCATTAGATTGCAACAGAATAAAGTTTATTTCATGTGCAAAGGACCAGGCCACCAGGTAGATCTGCTGGGGCTCACACATGGTCAGAGAAAGTCCCCATCTACCTTGCTTTCTGCTCCCTATGCTTTCCCTAAAGGGAATCCATTTTCTCTCTGGAGCAGCACTTTCCCAGTGCCGGCAGTGATTTAACCAGGTACAGGTAATTGATGTTTCCCATGGACACCACTCTCATGGACTCTCCCTGCCTCTCCACATTCAAAGGGCAGCACATGCTGCCATGAGAGAACGGAAACAGCTTTGCACTGAGAAAAGCACCGGTCGCAGTTATCGCCTGAGACACTACCGGTGTTTCCATAACAATGTGAGAAAATGAGTTGTTCTAAAATCAATTCATTATCTCAGGCAGGCTCGAATGCAATTGCAGAACAGGCAGGTGGAAGGATGTACTATTGCCTTGAGGTGCTGCACCCCTGCCTTCAGAAACACAGCAATCCAAATCACTCTTACCTTCTTTACAGCACTGCTGGACATACCAAACACCACTGGCCACTATTCTACCATTCAGTTCCACTACTCTGGTTTCTTACAATATTTGCTGCCCAACTTTATCTAGAGGTTAATTTCTTCATAATCAAAATTTAATTTTTTTTTCTTTATGCTCAAGAACAATTTGCAAGCTGGAAATAACCAAAATTCCGTCCACACAGTTTATAACTGCTCGCTTTCCAAACACAGAACTAGAAAAGGCATTAAGAAGTACTTCATAAACTTCTGTCACTTGCAGTAGGAAGTGACTGTAAATTATTACAGCTTTTCCAATTTAATGAGTATATTTAAATCTTGAAGCCATGGTGTTACTGTGCGCACTCAGCACAGAGATTTAAAAAAAAAACAGAAAAAAGAGGAGCATTTCACATTTACATTCACACCATGCAGAGTAACTGGTAAGCACTGATGTTTTTCAGATGAGCATACATTACTTTGCCTGCCACATGAAGGCATTCTGTAATTTGTAAACTATTTTAAATTCTACTGGAATTCAAGTTTTCTGTTTTATTTAAACATCTTGAAAGAACTAATGCACAATGCTAAAATTTTTGTTCACAGTCTTCAGTGCATCATACTATACAATTTTTAATTCTCCCTATTCCCTGTGTAATTTGAAATTCTAGCATTTTCCACAACTACTCACTACTTATCTGTCACACAGCATGCTCAAAGCAGTGTTCAAGGAGTCTTAACTATTTTTGCTGAAGATTTTTTTAACAAAGTCTGTATAAGAATGTATTCCCATCGCCTTCTCCAATTACAAGTGACAAAACCGCAACAATTAACAGTGCTCAAAGTCATAGAAAAAGAACATTTTCAGCATTTTACTGTTATAGAAACAAATGCAGGAAGAAGAGACTGTGGCATGGCCGAGAATGGAACCTTGGTGTCTGATTTGGCTCCCTCATTTTGATTAGACTGGGAAGTGAGTGCCCCCTGATGCAGCCCATCCCACTGAAGTCATGAACTGCCTACAAGACTTCCTAACAAAAACAATTAATCCAAGTATCTATTCCTGATTTAGGTGTTCTTCTGTACCATAAGAAAAGTTAGATTTAAGAAATTATAAGAGAACACTGAGAGAAGTTATTTTTACATGTTTCAAAAACATTTTGCTCTACTTACAATAGTGTTTACCAACTTCTTATCATTCAGGAACTCATATTCACAAAAATGAAGTGGTTTTAAGAAAAATAGTTGGTCATATATACTTGCCTGATAACCCCAGGCTGGATTTTAATAAAGCACATAAAAAAAGAGATTTCTCAAAATGTGCATATGTTAAAATAAGCATGACACTTCATCATGGAAGCAGTAAAGACAACCAAGTGCTATATGATTTATACAACTAAAAATAAGGACTTCAATTAGGTAACTCCCTAAAATGTCCATATTAAAAAGCAGCATTTCAATATTTTGGTATTGATTTAACTTAATGTTAATATGCTGATACAATACAGTTTACCAAATCTGATTGTTCAATTTCCCCTACCATTTTAGCAAAAGACTAAATGTGAGAATTTAAGAAATACATTGTCGACAATGGATATTTAAGCTATCACTTATTATTTGTTGTAAAATGCCTCAGACATTCTAATCTATTACCAAGATGTAAAAATAGAACATTTGTTTTTAAGTAGCTTGCTATTACAGTGTTTTCACCAGATTTTTCAAGTGCATTTCAACGTAAATACACAACAATGGTTTGACACCTTTAGTGGAACAAGTCCATTACAATTTTTAAAAGACACACAGGTTTACAATAAGTAACTGCTATGTAAGGTCATTTTCTTTAGGTGCAGGACACTATAGTAAAATACTCTGTGATCAAGAGAGTTCAGGTAAATAATCCTCATTAACCTATTCTAAGAATTCCACAAAGAGCATAACATATCTTCCATGATCACATTTACAATTTCAAACAGTTAGTCACCCTTTTAACAATAACTGTTTAGAAGCAGTCCTGAAATATGAGTTGTTACAATTATCATAAAAGCTTAAAAGTCCTCACTATTTTAACAGCTCAAATTGTTTTGGTATCTGTGTGAACACCTAGTGTCTCACTGAATCTTGATGTTCGCCAGTACAGTGACCTTCTTGGGCTAATTCTGCGTTGTTAGAAAATATTCTTCCTTCAGTCAGTTTTAAAATGGCTCGATTTCAATTTCATCCCTTTCATTCCTTCAACCCTTGCTTTTGCATTTAACAAAATGCAAACAAGCAAACAAACTCAAATAATAACCCAAAAGGGGTTAAAATAATATCCCCAAAACAAAAAAGGAGCTGCCTGGCCAATACTCTGTATATTTCACCATCCTGGGTAGACTACTATTGCATCTCTGAATGCACCTCCACTAATGCTTGGACCAAAGAAAGAACCTCTGTCCAAAAATCAAATATGTTCATTTCCAAATTAAAATAAATAAATTTAAAAAAATCAAAAGAGTAGCCTTAATATTAACCTCATGTGTTCCTGAAAAGGACATGGTTAAAAGTCTTCTACATGATTTCTTCGAAGTTACCCTGAGCTACCTCCCAGCTCCTTTCCCTCACTTTACATGGAAACTTTCCCATTCTTCTACTCATTAGTGAGTCAAACTTTGCTTCAGTTTTGTTCAACACAGGGTAACTACAACTGAAAAAAGCACAAACCAGCAATTTATACGAGATTACTATATTTTCCTGCACTGTTCCGTTTTGTATTGCTCAAGCATTGCAGTACTATGGTTCCCTTCAACACAATGTTGCATATTAAAATAGAAAGAAATTTTAAAAGCCTGGACTTAAAAACACAGAACTGTTCAGGGATGTGGAAGCTCATCATAGCCTTGGCTATCATCATTACCATGAGATGATGAAGTTTGAAGTCCTGAAAGAAGCCAGAGATACAAATAATGAAACAGCAGCACTGGACTTCAGAAGAGTTATGTTGGCTTGTTCAGAGATCTGCTTGGCAGGATCATACAGGAGACTGCTTTAAAGCATAAACAGGTCTGGGAAATCTGTCTCTCTCTCCAAGGACTTCACACCAGAAGAATGCAGCATGTCAATGGGCAAGAAGTTAAGCAAATGCGGATGAAGGCCAACATGAATGAGCCAGGGACTCCTGAATTAGTTCAAAAAGGAAAAGGAGGTAAGCAGAATGTGGAAAACTTTGTAGACAAGGTATATAGTGATACTGCTGAAGTGTACAGTCACGGCATTAGGAAATCCAAAACTCAGCCAGAGAATAAACTAGCAAAGGCAACAAGAGAGGCTCCTCTATGAGGCAGGAAAAGCGAACTATGAAATTGAAGGGAATGGCTGATGAACTGAAGGGCAGACTTGCTGTTCAGACAGACCTCAATAAACTGAAGAAGATGGGCTAATAAGATGCTGTGAAGGTCCACCAAAGCAGGTGCTGGGCCCTGCACCTGGAACAGAGCATCTACACGCACTAGAGTTCAGACCAGGGGCTGACTGACTGAGAGCAGCTCTGCAGAACACCTGTGAGCTCAACATGAGGCAGCAACCTGCCCTGGCAGCAAAGGTGACAAAAGCACCCCAGGCTGCCTAAGTGAGAGGGCAGCCAGCAGGACAGGGGAACAGAACACACCATTCTCCTCCAGTGAATACTGATGAGACCATATGCAGGCTACTGTGGAAAGCAGCCTTTCCTCTACTACTCACATACTGAAGCAAGTCCACCAAACTAGGTAGGGCTGTGGCAGATGACATGCAAGAAACTGAGTGAATCCATTTGCTCAGTCTTAAGAACAGAAGGAGAGATTTTACTGCTGTCTTCCAGCGGTTAATGGGAGGATATAGAGGGGATGGAGGATATAGAGGTTCTTCTCAGATGTGTGCAGAAGAAGGGCAAGAGGCAGCAGGCATAAGCTACACAAGGAGAAATTCCAACGAAGTAGCCATAAAAGGTAAAATTACTATGAGTGTAGACAAATGCTGGAACAAGTTGCCCAGAGAGACTGTGGTATCTCCAGCCCTGGAGATAACCAAATCCTGAGCAACCTGATCTAAGCTGCCCTGAGGTCTGGGGTACTCAGTCTGGAAGCTGGCCTGAAGTCCTCTGCAAAGAAAATTACTCTGCAAATTTATTCTAGTGTCCTGCGACTAAAAGCAAAAGTTCAAACAAACCCACAAAACAAACAAACAAACAAACTAAACACCAACACAAAAACACATTCACAACATGTATGTCCCAAATTTCAAACATTTTTTGAATTTCTATCTCAACAACAGAAATCCTATCAGGCACCAAAAGATAAAAAGTTTTTTTAAATGCCACACATTTTCTTGTGAGATTCCTTTCAAAAAATAAACTAAGAGCAAAACACATTAGCTTGAATTATATGAAAATACTGACTTTAATCAAGAGGAAATAGGTACAAGACAGTCTCTAATATCAAAATTGCAAGCACAGCAAAGGACACCTTCTGATGACAGTAAAAAGTATGAGATATATAAAAAGAAACTGAAAACAAAAGAGTTATGATTTAACTCAGGAAACTCAACCAGTGTGAAAAACATAAGCAAAATTACTACTCCAATATAGTTCAAATTTCTAAACTGCAACTGGCTCAGAAGTACTCACTTTATTCATCTTTCCAGGCACCCACATGACAAAAGCACAGCAAAAATAAACTACTTTTGGAAATAAAAAGACCTAAGAACGTAAGATCATAGAGCCAACGACAGTATGAAAATTCTTAGCGATACAGTAATATAATGCTCTAAGTGGACTGCATTTTCACACTTCTGAGATTTCTTTGAGATTTTGTGCATTTGATTAATTCTGTCTGTATAGTGAGGCAGTGCTAATTTATGCCTTCCTACGGGGATGACGGCTGTCTGAGCCAGCACCATAAACTGAATCAAGAAACTCCAGAACTAAAACCTAACAGGCTACAGTCTCTTAACTCAGATTCATGCAGATTCATGTTTTATTCATAAAAGCAGATACCTACACACCAGCTTTTCAAATGCATTCTTTTGTCATTTAACATTTTTATTTCACTTATTGAAAAAAATTATATATCTTACCTTTAGGTCACTTCCTGGCAAAGTACCTATGCCGTCCTTCCAGTCCATTGCACTAAATACATCAAACTCCTGACCATTTCCACTAGAGGCAGATTCATTCATGATGCATGTACTACAAAAAAANNNNAAAAAAAAAAAAAAAGAACAAAAAAAAAGTTACCTGAAAATTCTATAAGTAGTTTAATGCTTATATCACCAGATATTCCTTCTAATGCATTTCAGAGATTTGTATCAAATGCTTCCCTCTGCACACTGGCAATGTAGACAACTGATGACAATGGTGATAATATACATGATGTAACAAAAGTAAGGGGAAATCTTTCTAAAGCTTGGAAAATAATACCTTTTTCACACACTAGGAGGCAATGGGGCTGTACTGGAGAGAAAAGAAAAATTTCAAACTGCAAATAAATTGACATAAGGAAAACATGTCAAGTACACTTAAAAACATCTGTTTTAAGAAAGGCAAGGCATGAGTGCATACCTTTAATAAATACATTAAGCACTGATTAACAAAACTGCATTTCCTTAATACTGGATAGCATACTGATGTACGTGCTTTAACCAAGTTCAAATTAAAATTTCAAAATTAATTTGAAACTGTCACTTCCCTGGTCTGACTCAGGACACTGGAATATTCTTCATCTGTTTCCATACAGTTTCAATAAATTTTGAATTGCATTTGATAAAACTTATTTCCATGTAGAGAAGTATATGTATACACCAGAGAAACTGACTGCTTTGCAAGACTTGACTTTACTGGATCCCTCTGTTTCAGAACAGTGAATGCAGAGTGGATAATGTTTATCATCTGGACATCCCTTTATGTGATAAAAAATTTGCATAAGCAAGAGCAGTACATTGCACTTGACCCCTGCCTTCAGCTCACCACTTGTGCATGCCACAAACACACCATCAGTGGTACTGAACTGCAAGTGTTTCTAGCAGCCAGTTGTGAGCGCCACCAACTTCTTCCTTCTCACAAACCCAGCAATCTTTAAATCTGTAGCCTGGCACCTAACTGACTATTTGTTCAATGTGGAATGTGACTAATTAATTTTCTTTTTGAAGAACGTCTGCACTATTCCTAGCAGCTGAAATAATTTGTGGCAAAAATTAGCTGCCATTGTTTGTGAACTATTAGCAAAACCTCATCAGTTTCAAAATTTGCACTTTCTGAACTTTTCGGAATGTAAACTCTCTGAACTTTCGGATGAACACTTTCTAAACCTCATACCCCATCTGGAGACTGCAAACCTTTGCTGCAATTATCAGTACTTGAAATTCAAATAGCTAGAGAACTTCCTCAAAGCTTAACCTTGTTTTCTAAAATCTAATTTTTAACTTAAGTCCCACTCTGAATCTGCAAATACTCTCTGAAGATCCTGACTTTTCACAAAAAAAAACCCCAACAAAACAAAATAAAAACAACAAATAACCCAAAAGGTGCTATTCGATCACTCCAATAACAGAAAAAGATGCAAATCGAGCAGAAGTAAACTCAGGTCATCTAGAAGCTTTTTGTTAAAAAGTTGTTGAGAAAAACAGTTAACTTAATTGCATGAAAAACAACTGAATTTACATTGTATTCATCAGAAAAACAGTATCAATCACTGTAACAGCACCACTACGGACACATACTAGTTTGATTTGGGGTACAATGTCCCTTTTGTTTTTTCCTTGGTTTCCTCTTCATTTCTGGCAGAAGTCCTTAAAATCCTGAGCAACACCTTACTCCATGAGCTCATTCATTACACTACAGTAACTACACCGTTATCAAAAAGATAATAGGAACTGGACCTCAGTCAGTATCCACTGCTAAGAGCAAAGCTTTTGCATTCCCCTTCATTTCATATGGTAGGCAGGGGTCACAGAAAGCTCTTCAAGAAAACTTCATGTTTTTCACATGATAAGTTTTAAGTAAGAAGAATCAAATGATTCAATGTGTCTTCCCCACCTTTAGGTAACTCTTTGTGAGAAAGTATTGAAAACCATAACAATGTACAAAAATTCATTTTAAAAAACATCAATAAATCTAAACAAATTCATTGCAAACTGAGAAATTCCCCAAAGCCATAGCTCTCATCTTTTGAAATCACTTCCAGGCAAAATCCACCACCCTACCTCAGGGCAAGCACCTGCAACACAACTTGGGATCTCTGCTTGATCTGAGTACGAACCACTGCAGACCAATTCAAGCAGGCTTGACCAAACTGAACTGCAGCACAGTGGCAGAGGCACAGACCTTCCCTCAAAAACACAAGACCCAAGCTTCTAAGAAGTAGCTTAGAAAAAAATGGGATCTCTCTAGGCACCCGTGAAGTTTTAAGGACACGAAACATGCTGGTTCAAGCACATTGGTGGAACAAGCTCCCCAGGATTAGCCTGGCTAAGCAAACACAAAGCTGTGTTCTGCATTAACTGAACTCTCTAAGTAATCTTAAATTATCATTCTATTTAGAGGACACTTCACTCAACCCTCCTGTGCTTTATTACAGGAAACATGCTCCAATGATTTCTGCAGAAGGTATGACAGAAGTCAGGAAAAGACCTGGAAGGCTGTGAAGAAATGCTTCCTCTCAGCAGCTGCTGTAGCACAGAGCAAGGAGCATTGGACAGCACAGCTGCTCCACCAGATGCTGTCATCTCCCATAGTGCCACTTTCATCACAGACACGAAAATTACATGGAGGGTGGGACATGGAGAGTCTAGCCTACTTAGGCAGGGAGTAAACCAGGAAAGGTGATGAAAAATTGGTAACGGAAATGTTCAGGGCATACTTGTTTCAAGAAACATACAAATTCTGACTTAACTGCAAGTAAAAAACTTTCCTCAGGTAACAAACAGCAATAATGATACATTCTGAAGATGTCTGAAAACATTCATTATTGCTTTTCTTTTGCAATTAACTCAAAGTCAAAGGCACAATCAGTATACTTTTCACATTCTGCAGCCTTCAGAAGTGTTCTTGGTGGGAATGAAAAGGTCACAGGGCAACGAAGATAGAAATTAACTTACAAAAAGGAATCACTTTTAACAAAATATCTGTTTCCAGCTTGGCTGAGTTTGAACAGATGAAAGATAGGCCTATATCCCTCTCCTAATGACTGTAAGAAACAAGATACAGACAAATAAAATTGTTATAGCACTGAGGTACTAAAAAAGAAAGAACTCATTGCAATGGTTACATCTAAATCTTAGAACAAAGAAAACTAAAGAATCTCTTATCTACTCCTCTAATTTTTTTGTTTTTAAAGCTCTGATGTAGTTCTTTGAACTAGTATAACTCCTTCTATAATGATTTCATCTGGTATCATTTCTGCTGCTGCAGTGCCACAGAAGTAGTAAAAATACTAGATGAATAAGGGGTCTGTCAGTGAGCGCCATCTGATGTGAAGGAAAGGACATAATAGTAAGAACTTGGAGCAGTCATCTTCCAAAAGCATCTCCAAAATCTACCTTTAGGGATGTAACTATCTCAGTCCTCACAGTCATAAGAGAAGTGCGCTGCATATTAATATTTCAACATTACCTTTGTTTCAAACATATGTAATAAAGTCATTAAAATAAACAAGCATATTAAATAAGATTAAGACACATCCTTTAGAAAAACCTTCATTTTTCTAAAACAGGTTCAATGATAAATGAGTACCTCACAGAGGAGATACTTACTGAGAATAGCAGCACTAAAAATTAGATAGTTTCATCTGGTGAGAGACTGTCTAGAGATATAAAGCAAAGAAGCAGGACAGAATATGTCAATTAGACTTACAAGGAGTTTTTGAAGTAATTACAGGGTTACATAGTGAATACATCAGAAAGTAGTAATAGGAGTCTTTCTTCAAGTCAGTGATTTAAAAAACTGACTCCTACCTGAATTTTTAACATCTAAGATGCTAACTGTGAAATGCCTGCATGATTTCTAACCAGTGGGGTCAACTCAGTACTGGTCACTGGGCAGAAGAGACAGAGTTCAGCAGTAAAGCCACCAGTCATCACTGCCAGACTGGCATAACATGTCTGCAGTAATTTATCATTTCTTCTTATGCACCTCTGTGTATTTTTATTTGTATTTTTGCTGCCATGACAAAACAGCCTAGCAGATTTGCCCCATACCGATCCACCCCCCAGCTGACAGCTCCTATGAGGAGACCCAAAAATGGGAACACAGACCCAGGGGAGGTCACAGCAAGTGACACTAAGAGAGAGTTCCAAGGGAAAAAGAGATCCCAAGAGAGACAATATCCTTTTGCAGGCAAGCCATGGTCCCTCTTCCCCACTGGACTGGGTGACACCAGCACTGA
The DNA here is from genome assembly GCA_008694505.1 of Cyanoderma ruficeps. Classification (NCBI taxonomy): domain Eukaryota; kingdom Metazoa; phylum Chordata; class Aves; order Passeriformes; family Timaliidae; genus Cyanoderma; species Cyanoderma ruficeps. The sequence continues at coordinate 47,126,362 of VZDJ01007749.1, forward strand.
TGGATGTTCAGAAGCAAAGGCAACAGGTTAGAGTTTTTGTCCTAATATTGTATACTTTCACTTTGGACATCTCCAAGGCTGCCTGGTATAGCATCCATGAGCTCAAAGAACACATTTACACAGTAAATAAGGAAAACAAAGTGGATCTGAAGGGAACAACACAGTGTACCAGAGCTGCAAATACACCAACTTCTGGACACCAGGGACAAGTGGATACTCAGCATAGTTTTATTTAACATGTAAGAATGTGAATATCACCAGCACTGGCTTATTACACTCCCAAAGCCACATGAAGCAGAATTACTCCTTGCAGTGTAAGCTCTGCCTGGTATTTGACAACAGTAGTAAGTGTGAGCTTCATGGCAGCAAAAGCAAAACTCACTGACTGTAAACCCATTGGGGTGAGCTCTGCTTCTCTCTTCACAGTCCTCTCTTTGAGTTGGGCACACCTCACACACGCCTCTTACCCACCCTTCGTATTTTTGCACCAGACTCTTCACTTACAGAAAAACAACCACAACAGGAACAGTGCAGGAAATGGTAAAATTCTTTGATGCTACCCACCACATTTTAATGTGTTTTTTCTTGTACCTGTTTAAAGGTAAAATTATTTTAATATTTCATTAAAATAAGTATTTTCAGACACACATTTTCCTCAAAAATCTCATTTTTCATTGCTTGGAAACTACTTTACTAGTTCTGCCATGTTTCTATTCTCTGTGTTGAAAAGTTGTTTGAGTAAATTTCACTATTTTGCCTGTTGCTCATGAAGTTTATTACAAGCAAGGTATTTTAACAATGAGACACATAGCTTTTTTATGTATTCACAAAGGGACATAATTTAAAATTCTTCCCCATTCAAAGGTTGTAATAGAAAAAGGACCAAGTTCCTATTGATGATGTCCCCTTAAGCATTATTTACTCTTATCTGTTGCTACTCTTCTGACTACTAGATGCTGCACGGCTACTGTATATTTTCGTTCCTGCTTCTCAATATTTCGGCTTCAAACATTTTTCCCCTACAGAAGAATCTAGCCACAAAAGCATTTAAAAATACTATGAAGCCTGGATCTGTACCAGTGCTTAAAGGAGGATCATGCTGTCCTGATCCAAATCTGGTCTCTGTCAGCAAGGTAACACAGTTATTGCTGTACAATTGCTAGAGTCTGGGTAACAATTACACACAGCCTTCATCTACAGCCTCATTTTCAAATATCCACAAGACACTGCAACAACAATAGTTACCCAATACCAAACCTATTCTTTCATCTAATGAAACTTACCACCGACAACCTTTCTTTGTTTATAAACAGCCCATACCTCACACTAGAAAAGTATTTCCTCTGCAAAGCTTTCATGGTCCTCTTATTTCTGTTACTGTCTGTAGAGGCCTGAGTAGAGATTTAACCTACTCAGTAAGAGTTGCATACAACAACTTTGAAATCCTATGATTTAAATTCCCTTAAGTGCTCAAATCAATCACAGCAAGTTACAAAAAACTTCTCTATTTGTTCCTTCTTCCTTCCCCATGCAGACACTACCTGCACCAAACCTTCACATCTCCTGTTTCAAATTATTTCCTACCCAAAGTTAATTCAGTATACATCTGAGCATCCCTTTCATCTGACTCATGCCCTCCTCTTCCTCATCTGCCAGTTATTACCAGCTCCCATAAGTTCTGCTGTTCATGAACAGTTAGTTCACCTTTTCTAGCTCCTAAACACACGCAGCAGGTTACTGCATTTATAGACTTTGCTTCCTCCCCCATTCATAAAGAGCTGCTGCATCTCCCATTGTGATGAGCGGTCCTACTACTGGAGCACTAACAAGCTATGACTACAGACATGCTATCACTTTCTTCAGCAAGCCTCATTCCAGCTCATCACTGATTCCTCACACCCATCACTCACAATCCATCATCCTCCTTACCAGCAGTATTAAAAAAAGCAGACGAGAGCAAATTAAACAGCCCACAAAAACTCAACCATCTCTCTTCACGGAACAGGTGATGCCAAACAAACCTCAACAAGTTGGAGGAAAAGAAGTCATCACAAGTTATTGAAACTTTTAAAGTAATACTCTAAGTCAAGTCAGCAAACTGAAGGTGAAACATACACCACAAACTAAGCCAGAGTTTATTACAATTGCCCAACTGACAACAAGCACCATCCAAGACGATTGCTTCAGCCATCTTCACTAGAGCACCAGTTCACAAGAGCAACTGGACCACAGTCGAAGCTGCTGAAGCCTCACTGGGAAATAACACCTACCCTGCAGCACCCAGACAAAAGTGCAAAGCTCTGCTGCCTTCAGCCACTACTTTCAGGGAGTTTCCCTCTTACAGATGTTCATCGTATAGACTTCTGGGGACGTGGTAACTTTCTTGGTAAAAAACACTGGTTCCTGAACAGCTTTAAGATTTGCACTAAGAGAACTGTGTTACAATTCTGAGCACAGACTATTTCCTAAAATGACATAGGCTGAACTTTTTATATCATGAGCTTTATTTATGCTCACCACCTGATTTTTAGCACCCACGACTGAGCATCCATTCATGAGTAGAAACAGCAAAAAATGATCGCTCCAGTGCCACTCAACTATACGGAAGAAATAAAGAAAATAGAACAAAACTAAAAATGCAACTCCTGCTGCCTTTTTCTACAAAGCTTTTACACCGCGCTGCTGAAGCACAGGTAATTAATAGACATGGAAGAGGCCGTGACCCTCACCCCCCGGGGGACGCTCCCGCATCTCCAGGGGCCTCCTAACGCACGCAGCGCTCCTCAAGCCCAAAAGCCCCGGGGGCTCAAGCCGCGCTCTCGCGTGGGACAAGCGCCACGGCCGCAGGGCGCGCCCCCCGCCGCTCCCGCGCAGCCCGTGTTCCCGGCGGGGCGCGGCGGCCCCGGCAGCGCCCGCCCGGAGCCGCTCCCCGCCCGCTGCCCCTGCGCCCGGCGCGGCGGAGCGCGGCGGCGACCGGAACGCTGCGGCGAGGCCCGGCGGGCGCGGCCGCCGCTCCCCGGCGCCGGCAGCCCGCGGCCTACCAGCAGAGGTCCCTCCTTGGCCAGTTTTGCGGCGTGTTTTTGCTGCACTTGAAACTTTCTGGAGAAAACCCGGGCTCAGGTCCGCGTCTTCCCCAGGCTCGGGCAGAGCCACCGAGACAAAAGCGCCCGCCCGGCTGCTCGGGAGGAGCGCTCGGGGAAAGCGGTTCTCGAGTCTCTCTGATTCCCTCCTGATTTTGCCTTTTTTTCCTTCGCCCCCGCCCCGGGCAATTAAACAGAGCGGGGGAAGAGTGCCCCCCTGCCCCGGCGAGGGGGCGGCGGTGGGGGCGAGCGCGGTGCGAGCGGGGGTGGGAGAGGAACTGGGTGTTAAGTGTTCCTGAGGAAGTTGCACAACGAGAGAGGGACTCTGCTTGTTTACCGGGTCCCTCGCTTTTTTTTTTCTTCCCACCCCCCTTTCGCCTCCCCCCCCCACCCCCCCTCCCCGGGACCGGGATCCGGGAAAACGAGGTTGCCTCCGAGTGGAAAGGGAAAAAATATTAAAAAAATGTTACCTTCTCCTCCCTCCTCCCCTCCCCCAGCGCGGAGAAGAAGGAGGAGGAGGAGGAGGGCGAGCTCTCTTTTTTTCTAGGGGGCTGCGGGGGCTCGCTCCTCGGCCGCTCGCAGCTGATCTCCGGGCATCTCTCGGCGGAGAAGTCACCCCTTCCCGCGGGAGGGGCCGGCACACGCCGCCTCCCCGGAGGGCTCGCCCCCGCCCGGCCCCGCAGCCGCCAGCGCCCGGCCCCGCGCTGCAACTTTTTCTCTCACGCTCTCGCGTGCGCCCGCTCCGACGGGGAGGGGGGAAAACCATGGGGGTGGGGAGCGGGCGCCGCTGCGGCCCCGACGCGGCGTCCCCCGCCCCGGGCGCCGCAGCCCCGGCAGCCTCTCCGAAGCCCCGGCCGGGGGCGGGCGGCCGCTCCGCGGGAGCGCCTTCCCGTCGGCCGCCGCTCCCTCCCCCCCCCGAAAAAAAAAATCGCTTTCCGCCCCCCCCCCCGAAAAAACACCGCCCCACACGCGCTAGCGAGAACAAGTGTGCCTATATCCTGTTGTTATATGCACCGGCTGCGGAGACGGGGAGGGAGAGACGGGCGTGTGCGCGGGGGGCCGCTCCCCCACCCCGGCCGCACTTCAGGCGAGAGCGCGCAACTTAACAGAAAAGCCGCGTCCTATTCCCTGCCCCTGCCGGGGCCCCCCCCGCTCCCTGCCCCCGTCGTCGGCAAAATACGCACTCACGTGTATGTGCGCTCACACACACCGCCGGCACTCCGGGGCCAGCCCCCGGCAGCCCCCCGAGGCCGGCCCGCGGAGCCGGCGGCGGTGACAGGCGCCGGCCCCCGCCGCCGCACGCAGCCCGAAGCGGGCAGGGGCCGTTCCCCCGCCGCCTCACATGTCTGCCGCAGCGAGCGCGGCGCACGCACCGCACAGAGGCAGGAACTGAGCACTCGAGCAAAAGACTTTTTTTTTTTTCGTCTCTTAAAAAAAAAAATTGCCACAAGCTTGCCTTTTTTTTTTTTTGTATGTGTATGTGTGTGCAAACTTTCCCCAAAATGGCGGAAATTGGGAGATGATTATATTTTAAATATCTCTCGCACACAATCACACAAAGTGCAGGAGCGACGGAAAATAGAAACTCTCCGCTGCGCGCTGGTAGAGGCCTTCGCACACGGGGACCCACGGCACATTCAACCGGTATATCCCGGCAGCCGCCACCTCTCGCCGCTTCCGACCAAAAAACCCTTTTTCGCACCCCTCTCCGCTGCGCATTGCCCCCTCGCAGCCCGCACTTCTCCCCGTCCTTCAGCCTGTGCGAACAAAGAGCCGGGGCTGCGGAGGGGGGGCTCGGGTGGCAGCGAGCCCCCTCCCTCCGCTCCGCTCCCTCCCCGCCCGGCGCTCACACACACACCCGTGCCCCCCCACCTTCCCCCCGCCGCCCGGCCGCGGCACCCGCATCACATTGTTCCCAACAGCACGGCGGTGCCCCGTAAGTGTCATTAAATGGAGCCAACTGACAAGCTCATTGGTGGGGCAAGTCTGCAAAATGTCTCTCCCCTTCCCTTCCCCCTCCCTNAAAAAGGTCCCCCCCCAAACACATTTCCACAGCTCCCTCCCCCGTGTATATATATATGTACATACACATACGTGCGTGCGTGCCTGTGTATGTATATAAATATACAGCGCATATATATATACATGTACTCCCTTCATGTGTTTGGGAAGAGAAAAAGAAATACCAGGCACCTCTCTCTTTCTTTTGTTCCTCTTTCACACTCGTACACTTATGATTTAGTGAGATCCCCGGTGCCCCGGCCGTTCCCCAGCCACTTGCGAGTCACTTGCCCACTTTACCCGGCATTAACTTCCATCCTTTCTGCTCGAGGTGGTCGGGGAGAAGCCCCCCTCCCCTTCCCCAGATACGTTTCGTAAGGGAGGGAGAGGAGGTGCGTCTCTCCCTTTATCTCTCGCGCTCTCTCTAACTTTCATCCTCACCTAGGGGGAAAATTAAAACCCGTCACCAGCCTTTGCCATCGCGGCTCCCTAAACGGCTTGCGGATCAGATCGGAACCCGCCGCTCCTTACCCCCCCAAATTCTCTCTTTCTCCGTCTCTCGAGTAGTCCTGACAAATATGGTCCAGGGCTGCGGGCACAGTGAGCATGCGCCCGCGGAGCCAGGGCTGGGGAAAGGGGAAACTGCCGCCGCCGCCGCCGCCGCGGCTCCTCTTCCTCCCTCGCCTGCGCTGCCGCTGCGCCCCGGCCGCCCGCAGCCGGCACCCGGCAGCCGGCACCGGCGGTGGGCATCGCCCTCGCCGAAAACGCGGCCGCCGACAAGGGCTCCGGCGGAGGTGCATCCTCCCCCTGATTTACTGCCGACGCTGGAGGAATAATAAGGAGACTTGTGCAGCAGCCGCGCGCTATTTTGGGCGCTTTCAAAAATAAAGCCTTGCACTTTTCGAGGAGGGGGAGGTCCGGTCCTCGGGAGTCCCGCCAGGTGCTGCTGAGGTTGGGTGGTGGGCGCCGGGGAACCGGGGAGAGCCTGTCTGTGGCTGTTGGCCCCATCCTCTGCGCAGAACAGACCTGGGGCAGAGGCAGAACAGCTGGGCACCAGCAAAGGAAAGTGCGGGTCCTGCGGGAGAGGGACTGCCCTCCGCCGCGGCCGGCCAGGGGATCCCCGAGGAGATGGTCTGAAGCCAGGCAGAGCGGAGCCAGGCTCCTCCTGCACTCCCGAAATACGGGGTGCATTCTGTATGGGCACATTCCTTGTGGTGGGCCTCGTCTCATTTACAACCTAGCCGGCTCACAAAGTAAAACTAGCCTCAGATGTGCCACCTGCTTGAATACTCTCCATCGGTGCCCTGTATTCCCAAAGACAAATGTCATCGTCATTTATTTTCTGTCGCTGGTTCAGAAAAGACTGAAAACTGAAGGCCCCTGTTATTTCATGGGATTGCCCAGGATGGACTTCACCTGCAAGGAGATCTGTTAGCAAAAGAACATTACACAACGTAGACCTGTACGAGGCCTAAGTGTACTGGGAGGAGGGAGGATGGAGAATTGTGATCAGATGTAAACATGATACTTTTGAAACTGTGTATACATATATATATATGTAGTTTGAGGCAAAGTATAAAACAACAGAGAATACTATCTTAATTATACTAATCCTAGATCTTTTCAGACCACACAGCATCTCTCTAAAGTCGTTCTGTCCTAAAGGCAAAAACTGACAAAGTACATTCTGAATTTTTGATAGTTCGGCATATTATTATATATCTTTTAAAACAACTCTAAAATCTCAATACATTTTTTGTTAATCCCAGTAATGATCAATGACCAAGCTCTGTTTTGCTTTTATATATGCCCCCTTCTACAATTATACTTCCAACTTTGGCCCAAATTACTAGAACAGAAATAATAATAAATACTATCAGGCAGCCAGTAATAAGTATCAGTTGAATATCAATAGAAATAAATACAAACGACAAGACTAAGTACAACCTTTGAGGTACTATGGATGCATACTGTATTACCCTAGGATCCCCATGATGGGGACAGCATTGCACTGGACATGGGATAGAGGTGGTCCATCTCTGACAGGACTTCCTAGCCTCAGCTTCTGTTCAGTAGAGTATTTACTTCAGAATGTGTGTTAAAATATTTAAGAACCAAGCTTGACAACTCTGCTCCCTTAAACTATGCCCATGTTTAAACAGTTCAGACAATCAGGCTTTTACCATACTATCTTGACAGTTTCTATCTATTTAAATGAATTTTATTTTCACAGCAGTAAAATTGGGCTCACAAATAAGTATTTGCAGGATTGGTGCCTAAGCAAAATACATTGTAGTTGTTTTATGATGAGTAATGATGAGGCTTCTCACACCCCTTCAGCTCAAATGGCATTGGATATAGGCTGCAGTTTTCATCAATAAACATATGTTCATTAGAAACTAATTACAGAAAACAGAATTAACCTAATTGTAATAATTAGTGATAACATACATTTTAACTCTTCTAAAACACAGATGCAAAAAATAGTAGAGGATGAGAAAATTCCTTCTTTCCACCAGTGAACTCTTAGTTGAGGAAGTTTATGTGTTAGAAACAAAGAATAAACTGTAACTGAAGTAATTCGGCACTTTTTTGAAAATTATTTCCCAATGTTCCCAGTGTTCAATGTTGTTGAAATGTTTTAAGTCAGACAGTTGCCAAAGAACTAGATTATTCTATTGTAGCATTAAATTAGCTGGGCTCTGCAGAAGATACTCAAATAATGGTGCAATTTGGTGTTATTTCAAACTCTTTATGATGCTTGACCTGTGCTGATTATTCTCCAGATGATATTGATGTTTTGGGGGATGGTATAACATACCCTGTTAAGAAAATACATTTCTAAGACTACAACTGAACTAGTTGTCTGCCATTATTTTATTTATGCTAGAAAGACTCTGTCTCTTTCCTCTGAAAATCTTAAAGGGAAAATAGTCATATATGTGGCTATGATATAAGATTGTAGCCCCTTACAGAAAATGATGACACAGTGGAAGAGCTCCTTGAAGGATGTGTATTGGAAGTAATAATTGAAACCAAGGATTTGAAACAGCATATAGCTGCTTTATTGGATCAAACTGATAACGCTTTGATTAAAATAAAAGGACCTATGAAATTATTAAAGGTACCTTCTGTCCTCTGTCTCTTCTTCAATCCTTGCCCTAATCATAGTGTGTCAGCTCGTGATGTATAATAAACCCATTATTTTGTCAATAAAAATTTATTGAGTAAAAATAGATTAAAGATCATTCACATATGCTCTTTAAACATTAGTTCTGTTGCCATTTTATTTAATACTAGAATTCCATCTGTATTCCAAAGGCAGAGAATTTCTAACACTTGTTTTCTATATGTAAGTATGGCATTTAATATGATTTTGGCAGTATGTTTAATGACAGATTTTGGAGTAGCTAATTTTGGTCTCTCTCTGAGTATTCTTGTAACTCGTTGAATAGGTGTTTGTGCTGTAGCCAAATACTGATTATTTTTCTTAGAGCATGTGCATGAACACCCGTCTACATGGCTTCCAAAATCCAAATCTTGAGTACCATTTAAGGGGGTGAGAGCAAAGTAACGTACATTTTCATCCATTCAGTTTGCATGTTGGGTTTGTGTGGTCTAATGGCTCCTCAGCAAGTATCTACCTAAGCCGAGAAAAAGAGGATCAGAACATTTTACCAAATAATTTGACATTTCCGGGGTCTTGATTTCTACAATAAAGATGAACATGCCTTAAAGGCGGCCTTGGTAATTAAAAATAGCCTGCATGGGACTCTTTATCGCACTTCTAGTAACCTGTGCGGCTCATTGTATGACCTTTCTCACCAGTGACAGTCATCAGTCTGTCATGTGATTCTTCCCCAACCTGGAGGACAGGGAAGAGGGTTTGAGGGAAATCACTGGAGGAAAAAAAAGAATGTAAATGTTATGTAAGCCAGGAAAATGGAAGTGTGAAAGCTTTAAGAAGTTGGGAAGGAAGAGAGAAGGTGTGTGTGCTCATTTACCAATTGAAGCAAGCAAATTGCAGTCCATGGTGATTCCAGTTCCTCTTAACAGTACTGTCTCCCTGTCCAGAGAACTTGATATCAACACTGATGTTAAGAAATAATGATTGACTTATTATCGATAAAATCATCTGGTTTTGCCACTAACTCCAGAATATTTATCAGAGTTGATTCAAATGTCATGCTAAACTGGAGAGCCAGTAATACTTCCTAGCTTTCAGATCTGTGTGCCTGCCTGGCTGCATCCCAGCTCCCTACCAGAGTGAGACTTGGGTGAGCAATAGTCTTTTTTTCCTGGGAAGGAATCTTGAGCATGAGTACTCAAAAGAAACTGCAGTGTTTTCCAGAGAGGTTTCAGCCCAACGCGCCCTGGATCCACTGTAGGTGCAACTTGAGAGAGCTTGTTTCTGGAGACATTGATGAAGCCTTTGAAAATTCCTGCTTTCAAAAAGTTGCAAGACTACAGAGCTTTCCAGAGTTGGTCTTCATCCTAAAGGAATTCAAAGGCAGATAGGGAAGTTATGGGATTGTCAGTTCAGGAGTGAATCCAGAGCCATGTTGCATATAAAGAGTTTGGGGAGCATTGGACCAGAATAATGAGTTGCAAAAGCAGAAAAAGTAATTTGTAAGACTGAGTCAAATGCAAATTAGGAATGTTGATGAGGACTCTTGAACCAGAAGAAGGCCAAAGTTAGAAGCCTGGACATATGAGTTGGACATTAGGGAAGGGCTTGGAGCACTGGCAGATCTTAATGAGTTGAAGGAAGCAGGAGGTAGCTCCAGAGACAAGAGCTATGAAGATACAGCAGAGGTTGTGAGGTCAGGAATGGATGATAGGCCAAAGGAAACAGGTAAGAATAAAGGTCCTGAGGAAGAGGAAAGGAGAGGGTAGTAGGAAAAGAGACGCAGCACAGGGAAGGGCAAGTGGTATGGAAAGGGGCAAACAGAGTGTAAGTGGGCCAAGAAGGAAAAGGGGGGGGAGCCTGTGCCAGGCAAAGCTGCAAGTAACAGGAGAGTTGCAGTCTTTAAAAATGGAGTTTCCTAGATGCATTTTTAAGGGATAATAATGAGCAATATCGTGGTTATGAGTGGGTAAGAGTACCCTCTTACCACCACCACCACACGGCTCTTTTTGGCACAGAACTGTATTCATACGTGCTCTTTCCTAAGGTATGTGGGCACACTCTGCATCTGAGGGCCATTATCATTTCCCACAGTAGGCGGCTTTGACTCCGCGAGATAGCCTTGCAGCAGAGCATTACGTTGGACATTGTGTTCAGGCTGGATACTCCAGACCTGTCATCCAAAAGCTAGTAGTCACTCCGAGAGCTAAGGCTATGCTTTTAATATGCACAAAGAAGGCAAGTTGATGAGGCAGCACAGAATAAACATCACTCTTGGGAACAGAAGCTGAATGAGAAAGGGTTGCAGTCTTCACTTCTTAGGTGGAAAACAATTCTGTTGAAATAGGCAACAAAAGCAGGGGTTATTTTAATAATTGTTTGTAGAATTTTTAGATCTGTAACTGCGGCTGAAAAATATCTGGAAGTGAATAAATAGCTCATCCTGTGAGTCTGCTCAGATGGCAAAGCCTGACAGCATGGAGAAAAGAGGAGGAAGTCCCATCCAAGGTCCTTAAAACACAATGGCAGGGTGAGAACTTGCTCTAACTTGCTCTCCCTGGAGAGCAATAGAACAGTTTTCAAAGCAACATGTGTCAGACTCAGTGACTCACAGCCACATGTGGACATTCCTAATAAAATATAAATTGGTCCAGCAGTAGATGAAGAGGAAAGAATCCCAAATATTGCTTGTATTAGACATAAGAGCAAATGACTCAAAGTATGCATGCAGACTCTTCTTTCTTTATTTTCAAATCTTTTTATCTATTAGTGTGTTCAAACAAGTAAATAACACCCTTTTTTCTTTATTTTTTAGTACTGGTGGTGTCAGATTGCAATACATGCTTGATGTATGTGGGATAATGCAGAAGTTTTCTCTGAGCAAACAGATCTCTCCTGGTAGAGGCTAATGCAAAAACCTGATGCCAACAGTTAAAGGCAGTAGAAGGAATCCAGAAATGCAGCAAACATTGAACAAAGCAGTTTTAGACATTGATAAGAGGTTTTCCTTACCTAAGAATTCAGCATTAGGATTGCAGCAGAACAGGTATCCACTAGGCCTGCCAAACGTGACTGCAATTAAAGCAACAGACAAAGCATCTCCTGTTTGCTGTTAGGTCCAACAACCCACGTAGAACAATAAGAAGTGAGTCCTTTATAACATTTTTCCAGTGATGTTGTGTCATGTGGACACACAGCAATAGCATTCCCCTCTTTGACGAGCAACAGAGAATATTAATGGTGCCTGTTTCTGCGACTGACAACGAATGGATTATTCAGAATCTGAGAAATTTATATTCCATTGCCAATGATCCTGAGTCATCAAGCTTTGTGGAGTCAACTCATACATTTCCTGTTCTGGCATAGTGGGCATTGTGCTCTCATTGATCTATATATGTAAGTGAATATGTAAATGTAAATGTAAATAGTAGTTTCAGTCAGTAAAAGGGAGGTTTTGTTCTGGACTTTTAAGCTATGTGCTAACCCCTCACGCTAGGAAATCAATCTGCCAAAATCTCATTTATTATCTAGCAAACAATGACAAGTGCAAACTACTATTCTTAGTAAAATAATTGCACACAATAGTAAGAGGTGGGAGTACCTGTTTGCTGTAAAATTCAAGGTTCGACAAACACGTTTCAATGGAGAACTCAGTCTCCTGGCTACCACAACAAAGCAGGCAAGATATTCTCCTTGCTTTGAGCACAGAACTGTATACGTTAGTAGTCTGTGCATGCTGATGCCTATTTGTGGAAGAGCCAACTCATGTTGGTTTACATTTGCAGTTTCCCACAACATGATTTGATTTCAATATCCACTGATAACAGAATTGATGCATGCTCTTAAGCGTTCAAGAGGAACTGAACTTCAGAAAAGATACTTTTGCTGAAACTAGTTCATTTTCTTATGTTTCAAGATAAGCTTCACGTCACACTTTACATCAAGCCCTCCTAGCTTCTTACCCCCCAGGGAATTCTTGCAAATCGAAATCCTCTGTGCCTTAAATTTTAGGAAGAAAATGATGCAGCATGGGAACATCAATTGTATAATCATTAATATCATTATAGTGCTGTACTGGGAAGCCTATATACCCTTCTTTAAATAATCTCCAAATATTTAAACTGGACAAATTCAGTTAAAACTGAAGGACTTTTAGATTTGCAGTGCACAAATACTGCATTTGGGGCTGTTGATGAGTTCTCAGGGAACACTTAAAAGAAAACACAGACGGACTTTAGGATCATTGGCTAAAAATGGATGATGGACCTTTCTGGCTCCAAAGAGAAAGAAAGGAAGTCTCTTGCCCTCTCACTACTCATCCAGGGAGTCATGGATATAAGCAGCAGTTTCATAAATATATTTGTTCATCCTGGAAGTGCCATGCATATTCTTCACCTTACAGAAATAATTACAGTGACGGTGTTGTGTAAGTGTACTGCGAAGCACAAATCTCGCCTGGGGCTGTTATCAATGGCTAACTTATGGCACCTCTCTTATGTGCTGAGTTTGGAGCTAAGGCTTTACAGAAAGCCAGTGGAGTGAAGAATGTCCTTTAGAGTGGGACTCAAACATGTACATGAAAGGTTTATTGCTTTTTTTTAATGTGTAGTGACTTTAGATATGCACCTTACATTACAGCCTATGTGAATATCTGAATTACAATTCTCAGTTCAGAAATTTTTGTCAGAAACTGTCTCCTACATTATGATGATATCTTTCCATTCATAATATTTCTGACTTCTCCTGTTTTGGAGGAGATAGTTCATCAATCCAGTGAAAAGGAGATACCACCTAAATATATCTTAATGAGCAAGTATAGTACATACTCTCTTTATTTATTTATTTATTTATTTGTATTAAACAACTTAATCTTTTGTTAACTAGTAGGGTTGTTCTTCTCTCTATGGAATGTAAGCCAAGTTTCAGCTGGGAACAAATAATTGGATTATATAAGCACCCATAAAAATAGACTGACCCACATCTATAACAACAGGATCTTATTATAATAAAATGCTATTTCTTGTACAATTTCCTGAAGGCATAAAGCACCTATATAAATGGATTTGTATAAGGAAAGCCCTGTTATATTTGGTCTATATGCTGGTTTACATTCACATGAGCCAAAACATGAACAGTTTCACTTTTGGTGCAAGTTTGTTCTGTAGTGAAGATGGGTACTTAGGCCTGAGTATCATGACTTGCATTAGTATCAGAAGATTCATGTAAGATGACATAGCCTGAGAAGAAGAAGAAGAAGAAGAAGAAGAAGAAGAAGAAAAAGCTGCATGGAAAAAATACTTTGCAAAGTTAAGAATTTTTTTTTATTTCTGGAATAGGCTGTACAGTTTTGTTTAGGTTACTACGACCCATCAGAGTAAGGCTCTACTGAGCGCAGTTCTGCACACATCAGAGAATCAGCAGCTGCAGATTTAAATAGGATAAGAAACATTATATAAACTTGCTGCACATGCTGCTTCTCCTGTTGTAGTAGCTAATATGTCAAGACATGCTTATAGAAACAGACACATGCATATGTGCGTGGCAGACAAGGTAGATGCTCGGCTGGAATTCAAACCAATGTGCATTTACAACTGCTGTGCTCTCTTGCACAGCTTGCAAATTCACAAGCTGACATGGTATATTCCAAATATTTTAAGTTGTTGTTCTCTTCAAAGCTAAAAGATGGAAGCATAACATGGTAATTGTGAATATTTAATACTTTACAATTCTCACAGACTAGTTTTATCAAGCAATATCTGTTTCTAAACCAGACTGTTTATAACAAGAACACCTTTTTTAACTATAGCTGGCATTACTGGTGCTCAAAGCCAACTTATGAATCCTTAACACTTAGTTAACTCAGAATTAGTTTTCTCACAGTAAGAGCATGATGTACTCCAAAGTAATGAATACTTTCATGCCAATTTCTATTTTAAATTCTTAATTTTATTGTCTATAGCTTTTATTTATTTATTAATGTCACAAGATTTCTTTCAAAACAGAGGAATTTTCCCCACTATTCTTTCATAGCTGCTCCCTAATATTCTAGTAAGTGAAAAAAAAATGTTGGTAGAAGGTAAGTGTGGAAAATTGCAGCCTAAAATACTTCTTTAGGTAATGAGTCACTGAAAATAGGGAATTAGAATGAAAATCATTTCTAACCTTGTTGCATTTGCCTCCTTGTAGCTCAAATATAGAGTTCACAATACGAAGCGTGTGTGTGTGTGTATGTGTCTGCAGCCTAGACCTGGTTGCTTAAAAACACATAAATCTAACCAGCCAAGTACAGCGTAGAAAGAGCGAAAACTGGATGTTTTTTACACTGCTTAGCTTCTCTGCATTAACACAGATGTAAAAGTAGCCACTTGAGGCAAACTTAGGCTCCAGTTGCTACCTGAGCTTAGCTGAGTTTCATTTCAGTGTGCATTGATTCAAACTTATTTCAGCTGACTGTTAATAAGAGCAAAAAACAAGAATTTTCCATGATGTAGGACCCAGTTCTCTTAAAAGTAACCAAGAGCACAAGGTAATCTCGCACTGGTTATTGAAGAACCATCCAAACAATTTTTTTCTTGCTTCTGTTCCAAAGTGGACCGAATTAAAAAAGAATTTTACATCAGAAATTTGCAGTAGTTCAAGATCAGTAAGATATTTAGCAGATCAATTCTGCGTAACAACTGGTGATTAGTGCTGCCAGCACATATGATCAGATAGATTGGGAAATCATGCCAATATTCCAGGTGCTAAGTGGGTTAGATAGCAATGCTGATGTTTTAAAATAAGTGCAACACTACAGTCAGTAGGGCACTGATCTGTCAAACAATGTGACGGCTGTATTCTCTGTATCTGTGTGAGATTGCAACAGTGTGGTTTTTATATATGCTTTTACAATTAAAATAAAATTCAGAAGATAAAATGCACTTCTAAATCCACTAAGTGACTGGTCAGTCAAAAGCCCACAGAGATCAATAGGGCAGGAATTCGTAATGGGAACTGGGCTCAAAAACCTTTATGTCATTTTGAAAGTTTTGCCCAAGTCTAAAACAAATCAATTTTTTCTGGAGCCAGAATGTCATGAGCTTAGTGAATCATCCTGGAACTTCAGCATGTGAACATATCTCTGACATTGTGAATGTTAAGAAAAATAAAAGTAATTGTGTTTTAGATATGCTTGGCATCAGGAAAGACTGATCTCTGAGACCAAATGTAAGGTATGTGAATTTCAGCAATTAAACGAAGTCACAGTAGTGTTTATACAAAATTGTTGAATGGAGCCCTCTCCACAGATCGCAGCAAGCAACGGAGATTCATCTGATCTTACACAGATCTTTCCTATTAGACTTCCTATCTATCAATAGCTTTGTGAAACCTTAACTTCCTAAAAGGAAACATTTCAAAAACTGACTTATAAGCTAAGTAAGAATCCTATTGACAGATTCACCTTACCAGGGCATACTATTCACTGTGCTGATTTAAAATTTACCTGCAATTAATCCCATACCTGGCAACTGGAAAACATAGGAAATATAGTTTAAAACATAGTTTTCAAATTGCAGAAAGGAAGAAATCAATTCCTCAAAGCTGAATCAAAGTCTCAATAGGTGTTCAACTTTTTTGTTTGTTTTTGTTTTGTTGTGGTTTTGTTTTTTTGTTTAATGTAAGGATGGCCATTTAACAGCAGGAGTATTAAGTTGCAGATCACATAACAAAAAATTAATTTCCTTGACTTTTTCTGTTCTCAACTTCCAAATGTTCGGGGGCTCCATGTCAGCTCAAATGTTCCTTTGTTGGTCATCCCTCAAAGCTCACCCGGTGTGATGCAGCATAATGTCAGCCCAGGCAACTTGCAGAGACATTGCGCAACTGTGGAGCTTGTAAGAGAGCAGCTGAATTTCACCCAAGTCTTTAATGCACAGCTGGGAGATTTCCCCAGCTCCAGTAATGCTCCCATCCCCACTCATCCACCCCAGTCATTCCAATCACACGTAACTGAAGAGATCCTGTAGACTCTGACGGCAAATCTAAAATGTTTCTGTCATTCACATATAAAAGCCACTGTGGGCCACAGATAGCTCACTGGGCATGGGTAAATAAGTAGCTTGTTCTAAGATCTCCCTTTTTGACTTCTGAACCCTGCTTTTGCCTGCAGTTCATCTGCTTAGTAACTATGCCCAGCAAACAAAGACAAAAGTAGTTTTTGATAAACTGGTTGGTGGGAATCACTGCTTCCTGACAAAACCGAACATCTCCCATGTCCCTCTGGCAGTCCAAACACATTCTGCCTTGACTGTGAGGATATGATATGAATCACCTGATCTTTTACAAGCAAAAAAACCCCCCAAAAACAGAGTGAAGTCTTGATACCCACAGATCCAAGGCAGGAAGTATTGGTGCTCGTGGACTCAGCAGAGTCTGAGCAGTGAGCTCTTCCAGCCAGCCCTTCACTGCTGTGATAAGAAAATACATCAAAGGAGTCACACAGGGCATTTTGTGGTTACATCCACTAGATAGCAAGTCATTAGATTCTTTGAAAATTTGGATTATATCGTTCAGATATCTTGAGGTAAAAAATGGAAGTCATACTGAGTCTTGTCAAGTAGCTTAAAAATCTGCAGTTCTGATCTTCAAGGTGAAAAAACATTTCCCTTTTTTAATATGATAATTGTTCATTCCTATGAATAGAAGCTATTGGATGAAATGAATGAAAAAAAGAAGTCCACTTTGACCTTTCTGGAATAGCTTCTAAGAAACCTGGATCTAGGTGAGTGAGGAGCAATCTAAATTAAAACAGATAGGAGTATGACGTCATCACTATTATGCATAGAAGTATTACATATATCAAAATATGTAACAGTTTTCTTATATAGCATAAACATTGTAATTTTTCCAAACTGCTGGAAAGGTATCCCTTAGCCTTGAGTAATTCTGTGAGGGTGGTAAAAAGGTAATTGGAAGGCACTTTTTATGCATACATTTTTGTTTTAATATTATTCATCTTTTTAAACACAAAATGTTGAGGTTGCTTTGAGCACCTTGGAAGTTATTCCACTGGAGACAATTAATAAACTATGCTTCCAATTGTATATAGTATTATTGAATCAGATAGCACAATCTGTACTGATGTCCCAACATTTTTCTCTTCAAAACAGCTCTTAGAGTTACTTTGCCAAATGAGTTTTGGACTGAAAAATTTCTTACTAGGTGCTTTTCCTTAGCTTTATTGTTTTCTTGTTTGTTTCTTGACTTACAGATATAATAATGTAAGCTTGCTTTATGAGAAAAGGGATAGACAAAAAGTGTGTCATGTTGCCCATGTTGAAAATATTCTGGGTTTTACATTAAAACATTTACATTACTCCGCCCAGTTATTGAGGTAAAAATATTAAATTTGACAGGAATAGAGGACTTTATGCTAGAGAATTATTCATGCTGCCCCTCTTTAAATCTATTCATGTTTGAAAAATTTCATTATGCAAGTGTTCAGAAAATACTTGCTAGATATTTAGCTGAAAATTCCAAAAAGTCTGTCCGCTATGGACCCACTCAAAGCTGCAGGGACTTAATTCTTCCCATGATTACAGCTAAGTTCCACAAAAACGTGTGTCTCGCAGGAACCTTTCTGTTGACAAGGTACAGAGGAGAAAACAAATTAATTTGAATGCAGTGTAGACAAAAATGTTATTTAGGAGTTAGTGACTGAATATGTGGAGAAAAAAAATGGAAGGAGAGTGATGAGCGAGAGGGTGGGACAATGAATTTCTGGGTATATATGCAGGAGACTGGGACTGGGAGCTTGTATGGAAGATGAGGTTTAGAGGATGACAAACATCCATGGTGCACAAAGGAAGAGAAATGAAGTTAGCTGAACAAAGGGCCAGGGCAAATATGTGAAGAGAATTAGGTGAAGGTTTCAAGGGAAGGGGTCAAAAATTAACACCAGTTCTACCAGGGATTAAATAGTGCAAGAGGGCTAACCTGTGGTTTGGAAGTTGGCCAATGGTCAAGTTGAACTAATTTGGTAGGTAAGAAGACAGGATTGTAAAGGGCATAAAGAATAAAATTCAAAAAAAACCAAAACAGCATTTTAAAGCTGCAGTGCAAGGTTAAATGTAAACTTTTAACACATAGGAAATGTGGGCATTGACACTGCTTTTGAAACTTTAATTTGAACCCTTGGGCACCAGCAAAATGATACACTCCTATGGCATGATGATAGACTATTTCTTCTATAGAAACCCAGCCTTACTCAGGGAACCCCATTATAAGAAATCTCCTCTGGGTTTCCACAAGGTTATATGCTGAAGGTTACAAAGCTCCTGCTTCATTGACTCTGGCAGTCAGAAGGTGTGAAATGCATTAAGCAGTAGATTGCTAGAAGGAAAACCACCTGGATGGAGATGCTGAAAATTAGGTTCCGTCTTTGACACTTTTTGTATAATACTAAACAAGTAATTTCCAGATGGTTACTAATTGCTCATTTTCAGAGAGCCACCCAAAGATCTGAGATCTAGTTTCAAATGGTGTTGGTTAGTCATACCTGAATTCTCCTGGAATAATGCTTCAGACATAATGGATTGAGAAGGTGTGTCCTTGGCACATTGGACACTGAATATCACAGAATAGTTTTGAGTTTAAGTTTTGGCATTCCCATTCTATGGCAGTTAATCCTTCTCCCCTCAAACTGTTCTTCAGGTCCAGATAATCCTCCAAATAGAGAAACACAATTCAATTTGTGTATTCCAAGATATTTCAAATTGAATATTTTAATAAACAATTCTCTTATTTATGCAAGAATATGTGAATTTGTTTGCTTCAACTTGAACATGTAGTCCAGTCCTACAGGGCTTTTGGCACTTTTTTGATTAGCTTGTGATTCATCTCGTGCAAAGGGTCAACTGGGATCTTGAATTAAATACATAAGGAGAAAAAAATGAACAGTTTTGGAATGAGAATATCACAGTAGCTTGGATTTACTGAATAAAAACCTATGTGGTTAAGCTTTGTAACTAAAATAGAACCTTCACTTTTGGACAGAAACCAGAGTACAGCTTGGAGATACAGCAGAATATCATGTAGACAAATTAATTTCAATGGAACAAAAGTTTGAAGCATTGTATTCATTTTATTTTCAAACTCAAGAAACACAGACTGTGATTCTTTCATACCCAAGCAGAGTTCATTAAGTGACAGATAATGTAGGAAGATATAGAGCCAAAAACGTGGGTTAGAAAAGGAATATTTTTTGTAGTAGCATGGGAAGATGAAACTCAGAAGAGCCTTTTATATCTTTTAGTGACTCAGGTACTACACACTCAGATGAATGCCTAACAGCACAACAGTTTGCAGTGCAAATTCTCAGGCTAGAGGACTGAAGGCAAAGGGTTACATAAGGCAAATCATAAGTGTGCCCAGATCAGCTGAAATCAAACTCAAATCCTGAAGTGATGTTTACAGCTCATGATGCTGTGATTAGAAAAAACAAACAAACACCCACACAAAAAAAAAGCAAAACAAAAAAGAAATTCACTAAGTGCATCAGAACTGCAGATAGCACAGAAGAATTTAAATTTAATACTCACTCAAAGTATTAAATGGTGGAAACTTAACCTAGAAACTGTCATTTGCTAAGTCTGTCTATTTTTTTTTCCTTTTTCTATTTTTCTCCCCATTGTGAGCATATGCAATGTGGCACCTTGCATTAACAGGTCTCATATCACCTTTCTCTGACCCAAACATCCAAAAAACTTCATACTGCAGGAAATATTATTCTCTCACATGATCGTAGACTGATGGCAGATGCATAGGAAATCTAAGGCCTCCTAAATTCCCCAGAGAAAGTTTAAGTGAGAAATAAGAAAACTCCTGAGATCCTGCTCTGTTTCTTGATACAACTGTTAGCATAACAGAGACGATCCTTCCCCTTCTAAAAAGTCACTCAAAAATAAGGAACTTTTTTTTTATTTTAAAAGTGTATGAGGATGTATCCTTATCATCTCAAAAATAAAATTCCTTTTTCATCAGAAAAGTTAACAATCTGTTAGAGAAAAATTACTTCAGCCTTCTAGGCTGTGAGAATGCCTAATGTATTTGGATTACAGATCTGAAAATTGCAGGAGTTTACTCTAAGCAATTTTTCTTCAAGCAAGACAATGTCTTGTACTGAAGACAAGTTCATGAAATTAAAAAGAAAATCTGAGACACTAAATAGATTTTTAAACATTCATTTAGTTTTATTTAAAAGAGTCCCTTCAAAGCATAAAAGGGATGATTTAATGTAAGAACTGGATTCTCTCACCTTCTACATAAAAGAAAAGGCTATGAAGGGGCTGAATTTTCAAGAGTAGTTCATTTGCAAGGAAAAAACTCATTACTGTATATTCAGGTCAATGGTCTGGCATTTTGGCTAAAAACTCTATAAACATTATTTTTGGCGTTGCAATAAGGTGACGTTGCAAGTTCCAGCAGGTATGATCTTTTGTTTTCACAGCCTACAGCCAGAAGGAGCCATTAGACCCTGTAGTTTTAGCTCCTGTAGGATAAAATTAGGTTTAAGCCAGACCTGTTACTGCATTATGTTCAAAATTAAGCTCTTAAGTTAGATGAATGAGGTTGCAGTGCCCAAAAGAGTATGAGATTTGTTGCCCAGTCAGAAAACAGGACACAGGAGGTAACACTTGTGCCTAAGGCTGTGGCAAGAGCTGACAGCCCAATAGGTGATGTGACCTCAGAAGATGGACCACACTTTGCACAACAGAGGAAGAAAAAGTCCTCTACAGTATTTGGAAATTTAATTTGGTGGTTATTCTTTTCCACCTCCAACTCTGGTAAGATCTGCATATACAAGGAGGACACATTAAGGAGGACGAGAAAAGTGGAGATCCTGGACATGGCCTCAAAGCATAAATTTGTTCTGCCCAAGGTCCCATCTCCAGCTGTGGTTGATCTCTGGTATTTCAGAGGAGTATCAAGGAATCTGGGATAACTTGCTCACACATTGCTAATTGTTCACGAGGCAGAAAAATGCCGTGCTGATTCTTTCTGGCCAATAACTAATGGCCCTGTGCAAGAGATCCCATTGAAATGATTGCTTTACTGCACAGTTGAAATTTAACAGGCACGCTGAGGGCAATGCCTACAATATCCCTGAGGCCTGTGGAGGGTGGCAATAAACATCACTTCACTGGACACAGACTTAGCAAAGCCAGAGGGAACTGAACACCTATTCAGTCAGCCCAGTGGACCTCCTACACTTTTTCTCAGGAACTGGACTAAAGCAAATCTTTTTAGAACGAATCCTGCTGGAGGTTCTGACATGTCCTAACTCCTCTGCATATTTCTAAAAACTGCCAATTTGTCACACCAATAAAAATCAAATTAGAACACAAATTTTATTTGTGATGTAGTGGCACCAGTAAGCAACCCTAGGATTTAAAAAATATCCCAGGTCAGAATTGCCAGCCTATTTCCATAAGAAAATGACAGTACCGCTGCTGATCCTTTGTCCTTAAGAACTGTTAAATCTCAAATAAGCTAATCCACAAAATAACATATGAAAGCTCAGATTTCAAATAAAAACTTATCAAGGAGGCATACCAACATCAGTTAATGGCACTGCAAGAACATAATATTTAGATATACATTTATTTATACACATCTGAATTGTAGGAAAGTAAAACAGGCAAGCAAGATAGTTTTTGTCTAACTCCTGCTTTTAAAAGGGATCTGTGCCTCTGACAGTTGATGTCAGATCAATGAACAATAGAGAAGAATACTAACAGACACAAGGCCTATGCCAGTTTTCTCTAATGTAAGATCACAAAATATTTCCTTGCATTATGATAGCAACAGTGAAGTGTCACTGGTGTGAAATGGATAAAAACAAGATCTTGAGTATGTTAATGTGTTAATGAGTTTTTATAAGTGACCACAAATAGCACTTGTGTATGGAAATGTGCAGCAGCTGCTTAGAAAAGCCATCCACTACTGCAAAATTATGAGGGAAAAGGAAAGGATAACATTATAAGAGGTCCTGCCCCTAGCTGAGGCTCTGTGTGAACTGATGGATGCAAAACTCTCCAAATCAGAGATTTGTGGCACATGAAGGATTGGGTACTGTAAAATGTGAGCATTCACATGGGTCCTGTATAGCGGGGCACATATGAAAAGGGATTTTGGTTTTCAAGTCTCTCTTGTCTCTGTTGGCATGTGCCACTCACTATTTCTTGAGTGCCATGGAACATACCTGGTACCTAAAACTGAATGATGGGCCTGAACTCTGGCATTTTTCCTGTGTGATGTGAAGTTAAAAGGCTTAGTACAGCAGACTTGATTTAAACAAGCAAACAGAAACAAATATGATATTTACTTACTGTAGGCGATTTCAGTACCTAAGGTTAAAGAGCCATCTGTTTCTCTGATGTAATTCCACTGGTTTCAACGGAATCAGGGCAGGATAAATTTGATGCAATACGTTCACCTGGTCACCTAGCACACAGCAAAGACGTTCCCTTTGTGTGGAAGGCTGCACACAATCAGTTTGCCATCTAGTGGCAACTATTTTGAACACAGACAGCAATTTAAACCGGTATGTGATTATTTTAAATAACGGGATGTGTTAAATCAACTGAGGTGAATGAAAACACACATTTTCAGGTAAAAACTGTTTTGAAGCCTCAAAGGGTAACTGCATGTATACCCAGCGTTGTACATTCAGGCAGGAAAAATGTCCTGACTCAAGCTGTCTAATAAAAACATTTCCAATCGTGCTAATATTTTCTGCACGGTATGACTGGATATAGATCACCTGTAGCATTTTACATAAAAGAATATGGAACAACATACCGATGATCAGACACCTTCTAATTAACTCATCTGCCTCTTCTGTCAGTCCTTCTCTGGGATTGAAAAAATGCTGTCGCTGAAAATTTTCACACAGTCAAACTGGTCCTACTTGAGTAGTCTCAATGACTGCAACTGCAGCTGCTTATATGGGAAAAGCAATGACATGGCCAAGTCAGACTGTTTGTATTAAGGTTATGAGTTACTAATAAAAAGACTAGTCACAGCTACAGATCAAATGCCATACCTCCAAACCCAAGGTAGCTACCAGTGTCTGCTCAGGAAATGCAAAAAAGATGTACCTTTTGGTGCAGTGTGGCCTGGTAGTACTTATGCATTTATGTGAGTGGGTTTGTTTTCCCTACTTTTAATGTTAATTCAGTTGTTCTTAAAAGTGACTGGACATTTATCTGCTTGTAGTACTTAAATGATCTTTGTTACTGTACTATTCCTTGACTATTAATACCATATGTATTGTGACACAGGAAATGTACCTGACATAGAAAAATGCTGCTATCCTTTTATAATTGCTTCAAACTCAAAGTGCCAAAGACTTCTGCCCTTCTTTCTGCACAAGGTTTTCCATAAATTTAATAAGAAACTTTAAAAAAACATTAAAACCAGTGTCAGAATACAATGTTCCTAGACCTGATTTTCAGACAGTAAAAAGATACGAGTCCTGCATGTCTGAATTCTAGTGAGACCCTATTCCATTATGATGGAGATTTAATACTTAAGAACCAACAGAAGTCAGTCTGTCTAGAAGACATGCCAATAGCTAGCAGGACCTAGCCTCAGTGAGTGACAGGAACCAAAGAGCGACAAAAGGTCAGCTATGAACACAGGTCCTCCAGTTTAGAGTATCCTGAATTGGCAGGAGAATCCCCTGAATGCTGGAAACTTGAGCAATATGGTGTAAAAAATTGGATTTAGGGAAGATTTTAGGCTGCTGAAATTCATATTAGGATGTCAATAGCTATTACCATGCCGAAAATCAGTTAATAATGAATTCTATTAAACTGGAGTTGTAGTAGAGAGCTGTTGACATGCATTTTGGAGATGTCATAAATACAATTTTGTTTGTTTTCTGACAAATATCAGCTGGATTTCAGTGTCAGAGGAGCACTAAAATTGAGTAAAAATTCTTTAGATGACAACATTTATCATGTTTCAGAGCTTAATGATATGTCTGCTTGCACTGTAGTCGTAAAAACTATAAATACACATGGATGTTTCACTGGGTTACTGAACGCATCTGTACTCAACCTCCTATTCAGTGATCACAGACAAATGCTCAATTCATTGAAAATATACTTTAGCTCCATTTACCAATCTAGTTGTGATAAAGTGACTTGCTTTCTGTTCTGGGCCATGAATCATGGTCACAAGAGTTAATTAAAGTTCTAATGGCAGGGTCAACAAGGTCAAGTGAATGAGTTTGTCTATATGTAATTAGGGCTGAACAGAAGATAATGAAATGCAACAGGTGTAATCGAGAGCAGAAGCTGTCTGATATATTAAAGTGCTCAACTTGAAGATTGGAAATTGCTTTTGGAGTAAAAGGTTGGGAAAAATATCTTTTTACTTGTAAATGGAAGAAATTTCTCTCTAAAATGAGACAATGCCCCAGCACCATCTTTACTCTCGTTTTCAAACCTGCTGAACTCAAGCATGTGGGTAATGCAACTGTTTCAAAAGCACACATTTTTATTTTCTAGGCAAACGCAGTTTAAATATGACTGCAGAAAAATCAAGATAAATGAGAAAAATTTGCAGATGGAAATTCACCCTGGATGTGGTTTATTCTACATCAGATCTGTTTTAGAATTCCTCTATTTTCTCATTTTAGAAGCATGAGTTCAAACTAAAGATGGCAAATAACAAAAAATCATGAATTTGTGGCACTTTTCAATCTAATAAGAAAATACATCATTTATCCTGACTCGTCTATACAGATATCTCTTTCTCACAAGCTTGCTGCTTCTAAAACTATCCCTTTCCCTGGGTACTGATAAGCAGAAAAAGCATACTCCATGAACAGGACAAAATGTATGCAGAGTAATTTACTGCACAATCCTAAAAACTCGGTGCAAAAGCACTGAGGCAGGTGTATTTAAGGGAAACACATGAACATGTAAGTGTCCCCATAGTCTTCCCCCAGCAATCCCCCAGCTGTATGTTAATAGGTTTATGATAGTTATTGGCAGTGAAAATTTCTTTCTGCTACCTTGCCCATGCTGGAATCAGCCCTTCAATGAGAAGGTACACTTGTGCAAATGAAAAAGGAGTTCAGTTTGCATGCCCAGTCAACTCCAGTATGTCTCCTAAGAGCACCAAAAAGAGATCATTAATTAGTGCCACATATTGCTATGCTGGGGACACCTTCCTACAACAAACAAAAATGAAACAGTTCATGTTGTAGAGGCTCTATAGTTACATCTACCCCAGTAAATTACAACAGTGACTGGGAACATTCCTGGGCATAGAAATGGGATGACACATTGAATTAAATGATAGCAGGAAAGGTTCTTGTCCACGCTGGCTAGCACAGCCAGGGACGATGGCACAGGCCCCGGTCATGCTTCCCATATGGCTTGTGGGCAGCCATTCATTCTGATGGAGTGAGGGCACACCACTCATGCCGTGCCTCATGGACCAGGAGCATCCATGGCACTGGTGTGTTACCAGTATACACAGAGTGGGTGGCTACTTGCTAAGACTTCGGGTGAAGGATACAATTCATAGTTGAATCAGCCATACAAAGGATAATCCCATTAACTGCTCAACCATTATGAAATCACCTGTCATATCCTGTCAGATAGATTTTGGCTTTTTTTAATGGTGGAAGACCAGGCTTGGCAGCTGTTAGATGATGTGAGAACAGCCTGTTGTCATACTCGTGACAGAGAGCAGTGAGAGACTATGTCAGAGAGGAAGTTCAAACAGTACCATGGTGGGTTAATCCCAGGCCCACCAAGGAGAACCACTGATCCATTTCTGCAAGCCCAAGGGAGCTCTGACATTCAATGGCAGGTGGGAACACAAATTACAGCCTGTGAGGAGCAAACACCTTCCAGGTTTTTGTCAGGAGAACCTGACAAAACCCCTTTGCCCAGGTGTGAAACCCATCAAGATGGGTCACTTGGAGCTTCTCTCTGAATCACCTTTCAGGCTAAAGGGGTGGGACACAGTATGGGATGCAGGAGTGCTTTTGGGGTTTGCCCAGTATTTATAATGAGATGTTTAAGGGTGGAACCAAAGACTGGAAAAGGAGGGATTTAGGTGACTGGTGAAGGAACAAGTGTGACAAAGCGTGTTTGAGTGTGAGAGTCTGGGCCAGAAACTGGAGTGCGGTTGCAGTCACAGGGGTGAGTATGTCCTGGTCTCAGCAACTGGACAAACTGGGATCCAGATGCCCACTACTGGGCAGACAGTGTGCTGATCCAGCCTCTGGAGCCGGGTCACAGCTACCTTTCCATGTGGATAACTGCATCTTCTCATTAATGGGCTTCCAACCTGCTCAGACAGTGACAGGAGCAGAATGAGCCCACTGGTGTTGTCTGTGTGTGTGTGAGTGGCCTGTGAGCCGTGTGGCATCCATGTATACATGTACATATATGTATATATGTAAGGTGTATGCACATATATCTATGTGTGTGTGCTTACACACAACTTGGCTGCTCTTTGGTCTTAGGAGCATGGAGGTGCAGCAGCCTTTCCTATCTCCAAGTGTTTGATCCCACATGGCGTATTTTCCTCCAACCATAGCAGCAATTTCACAGCTCCTTAGTTTTTGTGGGCTTTGTCCTAAAGGGATTTTTTAGTGCTTCGCTGTACTTACCAAAAATTCCTACTAACACCAGTGGAAATGCCAGAATATCTTCAAAATGTAGGCTTGTCAGCACATTTAGCTTCTCAGCAGAAAGGCCAAATATTGATTTTTATTTTTTTTTAAATTCAGACAATTAAACTTTCTTCTTAGACATACAGTGGGGCCAGAGTGGTAAGTTTACATTGCTGCAATTTTGTCATAGCTTCTCTCTGGATAAACAGAAGACTTCATTTTCAGTTCTATCTATCCCACACCATTCACAAACAATAAAATTAATTTCTAGTTTGAATAAATAAAGCTTACTAAATTGGTTTCTTTGCCAGTACTTTCAAGCTTTATATTGAACTTGTTCACAAAGCCAACAGTGTCAGTTAACAAAACAAAAGATGTCTACTATTTTTACTATTAATTGAGTCAACTCCTTAGATACAAGTAGCTCATTGGGGTTAATTATTTCTGAAAAGAATCCAGTTGATTTTCAGTTTGTAGTCAGAAAGAATTATACCACTTTTTGAGTTTAATTCTTTTGATGTTGTGAACATTTTAGTATTTGCAAGCTTTAACACGGAAATTCAAGGAGACAACTTTTCAGAATCTGAAAGTTCCTAAAATTCACTTCTTATTTGATCAATTATATTGTAAGTTCTTTTAGATAATATTACCAGGAATAGGGTGTTGTTAAAAGCAATTCAACACAATTTGAAAGTAATGATTGACTGATACATTCAAAGAACATTCCTGTTTCCACCTAATTCTCAGAGTTCTCACCCCTTACAATGCATCCATCTGCAACCAAGACTGAAGAAGGAAAGAATCTAATTGCTTCAGTGTTCCTGGTGGTAGAGTCTGGACCTCACACGATCCTGTCTTCTCCCATATGGGAGTCAAGCTGTCACATTAAGGCTGTACAATGCATATGTGACCAATGCCAAACTGGAGGGGCTGTCTTTCACAGGACACCACTGAGCTATATTTAGCCATGACACGTTTCAAGTGAGGAAATGTTAGTTCCCTTCACTGCATTGACAGATTCTGCCAATCACTTCCAGTCATAAAAATAGTGGCCACCATTTATTTTTCCAAGCTCTTCTATCCTCGCACACAATGCAAGTGTAGTTCTTCCCTATCAGCAGATGGAGACAGAGTACACATGTTTTGATGTCATCCTCCAGTAAACTAAAAATTTCTCACCACACAATCCAGTCCGCATCCATTTGGTTGAGCTCTCTATTTTTTAAAGATTCCAGGATAATAAATCTAAACTAAACTAATCTAAAACTTGGCATTTAGTAATTTCTCTGATTTTAAAACGTTTTTCAGGTTTTGGAATTACCTAAGAAATGTGATTCCTGGTCTAGCATTACTTTTTAAGGCACAGAGCTCTAGTGCAAACAATCATCTTAACAGTAACACAGATTGCCTGTTCTTTTCCATGAGCTATTCTGTAATTTTGCTGTATGGTACACTTCTTCAAATTGTTGTTAATTATTTTTGCAATACTATTTGACAGCATCACAAATTGTTGGATTACTCTTTTTCCTCACAGTCCTAATAAAATTCTGTAGTGTAATGACTAAAAAAAAAAAAGTATGTATTTAAAAGTAGGGCTTGTTGAAACTAGATTGGATAATTAATTTTAACTTCCATTAAAATTTCTGTTTTGTCTCTCTGCTGAATAGGAGTTGTCATTTCTTCTGCAGCTGTTCTGGTAAATTTTAAAAAATAAAAAAATACAAAAAGTCATTATTCCATTATCTCAACATGTAGCTGACAGCATAATCTTTATATAGTTAACATTCACTATTGTGAACATAACTAACATTCACTATCGAGTGACTTAGCCTATATTTTGGGTCACACACACTTTTTGCCACTTCCAAGTTTGATTTTCTCCTGTTCACCAGATTACCACAATTTAAGTGTTTACAATCTTGAGGCAAGGGTGCGACAGAAATATTATCTCTTCTCAGAGTATTTAAAGTTTTCACTTATGCAATAGGAATGGGAAGAAACTCTTAGTCTGCCCAACAAATCCATGCCTACAGCTTCAATTACATTTCTGTCAAACTTGTTGACTTCGTTTCTATCACCAGTCTTTGGTTAGATCCACCCTTTGTGAGGATGTCAGTGAATGTGAACTCTTGTTATGTTTAATTTTTATCTGAGATTAATGCAACCCATTACTTTTTTCAATTACCTTTCTAGCTATAGCTACTGAAAAAGTTTCTGCAAATTAATTTTAGGTAATGGCTGTTTTCAGCTGATTCTTTGGGGTAGAGAGTGTGCTCTTGGAGTGAATCCTTTTGCTCCTTTTTGAATTTTGTTTAATTATTAAAGCTAATATTTCTTCATTTATTTGCTACCTCTGATTATTGCAACTGTTTAAGCAACTTAGTTTAGTTTTTTAAATTTTGTTTCAGTATATTCCTTGTCATTACTTTGGTCCTCAAAATAGGACTTTACTGATGTACAGATTTTCATGCTAGTATTTTTGCACAGGAAGGAATTTCACACAATATTACCAGTAATTTCCCTGACAGTATTCACAATCTGGAGCTATCAAATCTATGACTGAAAGCTCTTGTTTGCCGAGTGCAGACTGCATTTTAGAGCAGATAACATTTATTTTGTATGACTAAAAAGGCATAAAAAACCCTAATGAAATTTGCACATATTATGTTAGTGTCAGCAGAAAAAAAAAAGTTCTTTCTTGGTTCAGTTTCAGAAGCATCTTCTTTTTCCAAATAACACAGCATACTGAATCATAATGTGCCTGTAAAAAGTCAAATTTGAATCCATTAAGGAACTGCTCACTAGAAGTTGGATGTGCTTTAAAGCACACTAAATTTCATTCTACCGGAGGAACAAAATACGGTTCAGGAAAAAAAGAGTCATAACATAAGCCTGGAATTTCTTAACTTAATTATACCTAATTTAAAGTGAATTATACTTGATGTAATAAAGTGATAGTCAGAAGAGAAATGTTAGCAAAGAACATTGTGAAGAATGTACCACTCCACATCCATAGTCAATAGAATTAATGCTAGAAAATGTAAAAGATAATTAAAAGTAGGAAGTTATTATAATCCCAAGGAACTGTGATCACATGAATGCTGAAAAAAAAAGCAATTAAAAGGTAGAAAAGAATAATAATGTTGTGTCTAAATAGCCAAGTTATATTTTAGATATACTTTGGCTGACTGTAGCTCCAAGAGTACGAACACTGCATGAGCAAGCAGGATTTTCTCTTTGCTCTTCAGCAGCTTACATTTAGCTCACAGATGTCTCCTGTCTCAAGTCAGTTTAATCCAATCATCTCACCTCACCCCACCCTGCCCTATACTTACCCGTTAGAATGTTTTTTGGGGTGAAAACCAGCTGCTTCTTCCTGCTAAAGTTGGCATATGGAATATAGCAACAGCACTTCCTTTCACTCATCATGTGTCCATGGCTCTCAAGGTCAAAACTGCTGAAACCAAGGTAAAGAGAATTGAGCTTATTTAGTGTTATATATATCACCAAATAGTCTTAGAGAATTAGACAACTGCTGCGGGCTGGAATGAACTGTTGCTTTCATTCTTACAGACTGTTCTTCAATATTCCCTTCTTAAAACCCCCCAAAATTAAAAGGATACTTTATCCTATAGTGCTGGCAGCAAGTACTGCAAAGTACATCTGACAGAAAGGATTTCAAAATACTTTCATAAGTGGTGTCGTTCCACTTATGAGATAAAATTCTTGGAATTGTCATAAAATTTTACATTCGATGTCACCAGTGATTTCCTAAGATTCATCCTTTAAGTTGTTTTGACATATAATGAATAATCCTGTAGATTTTAACTTGTGAGTTTTTTGCTTTGAAATACCAGAAGATCTAGAAAGGGAAGAATAGATTGAAACTAAAAAGTATTCTCAGATTTTTAAAAAAAAAAAAGGCATGTTTAAATTTCTGTGGCAAGGTCAAAAAAATGTGGTAGAATGTGATAAAACTGGAAAATTTTCAGTGTTTTCATTTTCGTGTTGTGCACATTTTCTTGGCTTACTCAAGTGAGCAAAGCATACTATACCTAATGCCTGACTTCAAGCCTAAAGCAGGGACTAAGAATATTCCAGGTACAAAGAGAAAAATACTGTGTCTTTGATGGCAATGAAAGTTTGTCCCTGACTTCAAGGCTCGGAATTTGCCTACTGTAATTACAGGTCAATAGGTCATCATCCCACAGCTGTCCTTCAGCTGTGTGGTTTTCCCTTCAGTCCTCTCTCACCACTTTTATTACTGTACCAATCTCCATCTAGGGCAGATAAGGCTTCACAGAGGCAGTGGCAAGAGGAGGGGCAATGGATAAAGGAGGATCACAGGAAAAGTGCAGCTGCCCAGAGCAATGAAACAAAAAAGATTCCCACCAAAAATGTGCCAAACATTAAACTTCCAATGCTTGAAGTTATGTTCAGGGGAGTTGGCAGCAGCATGGCTGCCAAATTTACATGTGACATTGTAGTTGATTACACGTGACATTATAGGTGATATCTGTGGAATGGAAGGAATCAAACTGGTTATTTGGCCAATTTTCATTTAGAATATAAATACAGACAGTACAAAGGAGCTGTATTTAGCCCTCAAACCAATGCTGCTGAAGAGATTAATAGTTCTCAGTTTTTGCTTGGCTTTGTTTTGATGTAGGGAAAAAAAAAAGAATAAGACTGTCCTGGACTCTTTCTTATCGACAAATATCAGTTTCTACAGGCATGATGGGTTTATCTCCTGTTGCATTAGAAACTAAAGCTCTTTAGTCTCTCCTCTTGTGGGTGATAGATGCAGTATTCAATATTTAACACTTCACAACATTTAGCAATATAAAAATAGGTGGTTTGATATATTCACAATGTTCCCACTTCTGTCAATGTTGGATGCTTCTGTAAATACATTACCTACCACACAACCACTCAAAGAACTAAGGCCAGAAATGAATGTTAGAGTTGAAGTTTTATCCTCAGAAGCATCTACTACTGCTTAGTAGGATCTCTTATTTCCAAAGGGAGTTTGTTCTTTGGGTAATTACCTTTACAAGTCAAGATGTCCTTCCTGCTTCTTTTGAATTTGTCTAGCTAGAACTTGTAGCTGTTTACTTCTTGTGTCTTTTTTGATAGATTAAAGACCCCTTAAGTACATGGTTATTTTCTGTGAAGGTACTTATCCATCATAATCAAATCATCCCTTGGAGCTAAACAGATTGACCTCTTTAGGGCTGTAGCCCTAATGAAGAAAAACCCCAAACATTTCTAGCTACAGCTCCCTTTTGAGTCTCTTCTTTGTACCTTCTTAATTTCTTAATAACTGTCAAGAAATATCCTTCTCCTTTTAGGAACCCTTTTGAATTGTATATACAGTTGGTATACAACAATATATGATAGAAATAAAGCCATACATTATTGCCACACATTAAGAGCTGAAATGTGCCAAAGAGCTTTTAGCACATTTATGTAGTCAGCAACAGCAAAAATCCTGCCTAAATATTTTATTTTACAAACTGTTTTCACATTATGTTTGATAGAAACCTGGAATTATTTTCTGAGAATGCCCGATATTAAC
Source organism: Cyanoderma ruficeps (assembly GCA_008694505.1). Taxonomy (NCBI): domain Eukaryota; kingdom Metazoa; phylum Chordata; class Aves; order Passeriformes; family Timaliidae; genus Cyanoderma; species Cyanoderma ruficeps. Next base: position 47,158,830 of record VZDJ01007749.1, read on the forward strand.
ATGGCTTTAGACTTTACTGTTTTATGCCCTTTTGCAGGTTGTTCTGGTGAACCTGTTGATATGCATAATAGTTTTCTACACTGTGTACTATGTGGTCCTCTCCGTGTGCTTTGCAGTATTCAGGTAAGATTTCCCTGTCTTGAGTCTGATGTGCTGGCATACTGGAACTCATGGGTGGAGATATGCCTATTTAAAGGAAGCATCCAAACTATAGACATCCTGGCCTGGTTATTCTGTGAACATTTTCAAATTCAGTTAAATTGTTGTACCTGAAATTTCTTTCAAATGGACAAATTGGCAAGTGGAGACTCAAAACGACTATAAAATGTTGGTTCTAATATTCTTCCTTGCAGTTGTATCTTGTAAATTAATGAACGTAAGAGAAAAGATGGCATGAAAAAAAAGAAAATAAAGGTTTTATAGTCAATGAAAAAGACAAATTATGTGCCCTGGGAAGTTATTGATTAACATGCATCACACCAAACATCTTAAATAAAAGTGAGCAAGGAAAAAAACCACAACTCAGAAGGGGACTTAGAGAGCTTGGAAAAACCCAGAGTATTCTATTTGAAATCCTATCTAAAAACACTCAAAATATATAAAGTAATCACTAAGTGATTACCAAAACTCTGTTTAAATTTATTCTTTTTTTTTCCCCCACAGGATTAAAATGTTGGATGGTTTGGCACCATTTGATTTTAAAACAAATCCCTCATGGATTAACCCATATTATTTAGGTAACTGAAGTTTTTTCTCTTTTTTTTTTCCCCTCACTCAAGAAAATATATTGCATATGGATGTAAACTTGTCTTCCAATGGACAGTATTTTAAAGCTGTTTCAGTAATATGAATGATTTCTCTATTTTAACTACACTGCAATTAAATGTTTATGCATCTTGCCAGCGCTTCTCATTTCTGTACTGCTACTTAACATTCAAGTGATTTTTAGGCTTTTTGTTGAGTTCTTCTTATCTTGCATCATCAGAAGAAAATGTCCTGCTTTGCCAGGATGCTTCATTTTCATTGCAGAACAATTAACTATTTTCCATCAAGTTCCTCCACAAAGTTGTTTAATTTAATTTTCATACTGCAGCAAATTTCTTATGAATCACTGGATTAGATCAGAGAAATGGGTCACATTCAACTAATGGCAATTTTGCTTTGGTAATGCTTGAATACAGTGGGCATTAAAATATCAGAATTTGATTGCAGTTCAGTCCCTAAATGTATCTTTATATCTCCTAATTTCTGCAATTTTTCTGAAGTGTTGAAAATATATTCTTTTTCCTGAACTGTCATTCCTAAAAAATTACATCCATACATAAAATTTTACCAGATTTGTAATCTATTTTACAAAGGCAGACCTCATAATCTGTCAGTAAAATACATAACGCTCAAAAGTAAATTGGTTAGTTTGTAGGTTAAAAGAGTAATAAAAATGCATGGATGTTTGTACAGTGTTAATACTTATTTCAGATGAAGAAAGAACATTTCTGTTTTGCCAGTGGAAAAAAAATTAAAGCATATTCCATTAGAATTACTTTCCAGGGTGAAATGTAATTACTGTATCTCAACATGATTTTTTCCTCGCAAATTTTATCAGTTAGTTTGATGCAACATGTTTATATGCCAAAGACAGCAGCTATTTCATGCCAATAGCAATAGCAATGGATATTCCATCCTCCTTTCTGTCCATCCACAAAAATGAAATGGAAACACAGAATATAAGAGCATCTGTTTAAAATCTAAGGGCATAGAGTCAGAATGAAGATGTCTAAATTATGTTGCAAATGAGAATTTTTTTTTTACTCAGGAGTTTCACTCGTTCCTGTTAAAAACAGAATTCTGAGTTAAGATAATCTCAAAATAAAGATGGAAATCAGCTCAGAAATGAGGTATCCTTTCTGGATACCCAGTTTCATAAAAAATTTTCCAGAGCATTTGCCTACATTAAAAACCCTTCCCAAATTACAAAATTAGTGGCATAATTTAAAGGGATCCATGAAGATGTCTGTGGCAAAAGAATTATCTCTGTAAGGAAAATATAAGTGCAATATTTATTAGAATCATAGAATCACAGAACCATCTAGGTTGGAAAAGACCTTCAAGATCATCAAGTCCAACCATCCGTGTGGCACCACCACCATGTTCATGTTTATCATTAAACCAGGTCCTCAAGTATCAAATCCACATGCTTTGTTAAGCACTTCCAGGGATGGAGACTCCACCACTTCCATGGGCAGTTCCAAAGTTTCACAACCCTTTCTGTGAAAAAAAAAAAATTCCTAATGCCTAACCTATACCTCCCCTGGTACAGCTTAACAGCCATTTCTACTCCTCCTGTCACTGACTGCCCTGGAGAAGCAACTGGTCCCCACCTGGCTACAGCCTCCTTTCAGGAAGTTGTAGAGAGAGATAAGATCCCCTTGAGCCTCTTTTTCTCCAGGCTAAACAACCCCAGCTCCCTCAGCTGCTCCTCAAAGGGCTCGTGCTCCAGACCATTCACCCTCTCTGTTGCCCCTCTTTGGACATACTCCAGCACCTCAATGTCTGTCTGGTAGTGAGGGGCCCAAAACAGAACTCCATGATCTTGGAAAAATCTGCATAACTATCTCAGGTATTTTAGCTTCTTATTGTTATGATTTGGAATATGACAAGAAGTTTTTCAAAACCATGTTTGGTGAAAATATCCTATTTTCATTTACAGTTCTTGTGATATCTTTGGAAATCACTTTCTTCCTGTGTGGTCTGCTGTTTGCTCTGGTTGTAGAAGAATGGGTTTGGGACTATGCTGTAACAGTTACAATTATTCACATCATCATAACTTCAGTTGGTAAGTAGGTTTACTGCTAAAAATTTGCATAGAGTCACAACTTGAAGGACAAATTCACTATGATTCATCTAACGTATTACTGCACTACCTTAATTTTCTCTAAAGCTAAATAAATCTGTATCTCTATTTTCCATCCATATGACTCTTGCCTCTATTTAAATCCTCCCATTTTAAACTTCATTCTGGATTTGTTGCAGAATTTTTAAACCATTATATTCTTATTAAAAATCAGAGGTTTAGTTCATATTCTAACAAATCATATCAAACATATCCAGGCTAGATACAATCTCTGCGTCTAGGAGATGTGGTTTTTTCAAAACAAGACATTAATAGTTGTTCATGTCTGGATATTTTAAGAACTACTCATTAACACTTTAGCTCAAGTTCAGAGTAAAAACAGTGTTTTGCTTCAGCAATGTCAGTGCAAAGGTTTTAAGTTAGATCATTTGAACTCAATCTCAGTGAGGAAAATGAAGCATTTTACCACTGAAACTCATTTTCACTCATGAAACTCTTCCTCTTAAAGGAAAGAAAAAGAAAAGAATTAGCTGCTGTAAGTAAGACTCATCATCTCTTTTTGCCAACACCTAGTAATCTGTTCCCCCTTCTCATGCTGCTTAGCAGAATGCCTCTATGGCTAATTAGGAAATATATTTTAACTCCATCCTTGCCAGACCCTATCTGGGGAATCTTTTCTCTTAAAACAATGAGGTCAATGTGTTTATTCTAGAATGCAGAAAAAGGAAATTATTTTAGACAAATTAAGAAGCCCTCCCTAATCTATAGAGATTAATCTTCCATTTTCAATTGCCTTGTCCATTTGTCTTGTAGCACTTTATACAAATGGAAGATTCCCCAGGTCCCTGACAAATTAAGCCAGAGACCAACAGAGAATTTATCTTAAAAACTTAAGCATAATTTCTCATCTACTAAATTTGGTTTTCTGAAATTTAAACCTTTAAATTTATTCCTCAGTAATAATTTTTGTGTTTAAATCAAGGAATTTACAAAAACTGCCAAAACCCCTCCTGTTTGTACATAATTTATACAGGGAGTTAGCTTCTGTCATTACATCGGATGATGTGTCTTGATGTCCAAACAACCCCAGATGTCTCATTGCTTCCTTCAGGTGGCCAACAAAACCTCTGCTGGCTGGCCCTGAGCTCTCTGGATATGCAGTGTGCTTCCCAGCCCCCTTTATTACCTCTGTCAGCTTTCTTTGGGGGAGGCAATATGGGGTCAGAGAACTGCCCTGCAGTTATCCCACAGCGGGCATGTGGGTCAGCCTGGGAGTGGCCAGGGCAGGTGCTAGTCAGGACCTAAAGCATTTGTCATTTCAATATATGTAAAACATATAATCTATGAAACATAACTAAGCAGACCTTTGATAATATAGTGCACTGCTTACTTGTCCCCATTCTTACTGTTCCAATATTTACATTTCTACTTTTCTTCTTCTTGCAGTTATGTCTGAATTCCCCCTGATGTTACACTGGTGGCTGGCATTAGGTATAATTTCATTCTTTAAAGTTTAAGTTGCTAAAATCTGTGTAGAAAATTAGTGTTTATAATCTGAATTGTTTCTATTAAATATCTGTTGCCTCACTAATTTGAGAATTGTCAACATTTAAAGAAGTACAGGCTTTTTGTTCATACTTTTTCAATGACACAGGTAAATAATGCTGGACTAGGATTTGCCTCACCTTAGAAAAATCCTCTCTTTTAAGGCCAGAATATGCTCATCTTATGCGAGTCTTGCAAACAAACAGCAGATACATGACTTGAAATAAGTCATTATTAAGTCCTGACTGATCTCAATTAGTCAGGATTTAATCATTACTTATTTCATCTGTAATAAGATGAAATATATCTCAATTCAGGTGTCAAAAAGACTGTTTCCAAAGTTGTAGCCTTTCTTAATACCCTTTAAATTACTGGAAAAAAACAGGTACCTTTAGAGGTTTTATAAACATTATGTACAAGTACTTATGATAGATGAGATGAATTTCAGTCATCACGTTTCCTCAAAGAGAATGGCAAAACTACACTTCTGAATGTTTAATTTTCTGTAAAATTAGAAGCATAGATTTTTACATGAAAAGTAGATTATCTTGAAAAATAGTAGTTAAGGGAAAAGGACTTCTGTTCTTCTTTCTTATATTATGGATAACAGGGATCAACAGCTGCAATAAATTCCTAAATGGTGGGGAGAGATAAATAAATTCCCTCTCCTACAACTGATTTTGCATTAGCAATTGTGGAGGCTGATATCTTTGTGAATAGTTAAAGCCTTGGGTAAAATGTTTAAGTAGGAAGGTTGGTTTTT
>VZDJ01007749.1:47164009-47625516 GCA_008694505.1 Cyanoderma ruficeps
TTTTTTTTTTTTTTTTTTAAATTGGAGATAAAAAGAATGTCAGTTTAAAGTTTTATCATAAAATTTGTATTCCACTACAAAAATTAATACAAAACAACCATATCTTTTCTTTCAGGATCTGGAGTCATTTCAATGATTTGTGGAGGACAGATTTTGGCATATTGCTTGTTCAAAGACAACTTCATTTATCCAATTCTAGATGACTTTTGAAAAGGAGTATTAGAGCTTGCCTTTATATCTATGTGAATTCTATTGTTTCATTAATCAGTGTAATTAAAATGAATTGAAGTTAGCAACGGTCTAATTGTATGGTTAATATTTAGCTTACCGGACTTCTTGTACCTTATTTTTTTGGCAATTTCATCACTTTCAGCTTTTGTATGTACATTTTTCATTAATCAAGTAATTAGATACACTGTCTCTTTTTTAAAAACCACGAAGCCATAAGGAGGACTAGAGCATTGGTGCAACATTCCTGCAAAATCCTACAAGTAGAAGGAAAACATTTATTTGAATGTAATGCCTTCAGGGTGCCTGTTATCTGTTGTATTTTATGAAATGCTGACTCTAATTTAGGCTGCTGTCTGACCTCTCACAAGCACTGAAAAACTTTAAAGTCACCCTATCTGGCATAAATCAGTGTAGGTTTAATGCAGTCTTTACCTACAAACTCCTGGCAAAGAAGAATCATTGAACAGCACATATCTCTGCATCTCGTTCCAGCTTAACGCTCTCACTTAGGAGCTGCCCAAGGCAGTGGGAGGCAGAGGTACAATCCCTAATGTTGGGTTGACTCTCTTGCTGCCAGGGGTGCTACAGGCAAATGTTTTCTACAAAAGCTTCAGGCTGTTCTCGCTTCCATTAATGACCCATTTATAGTCTGGCTGGGCTGAAAGGGAGGAAGGCAAATGCTACTGACCGACACTTTTCTACATATCCTTCTTTCTATCCCCAGCTACCAGTGGCCAAAGTGGGGGGTTATGGGTAGTGGTAATTAAGAACAACAAACAGACCATAGTAGAGGCTTCAATTTACTCTTTATGTCTTTAATCATAATAAAGTTGTAATGGAAAAATAGTGAGAAGGCAACTTAGTCTTAAATATGTAATCCAGTGATTGGATTTCAATTGCAGTTTGCTCGGAAGAGAAAGACTAAATTGCTGTTTGCACAGGAGTGCTAAATGTTGTATTTACCTTAATCTCACTCAACAGATAATGCCTCCGAAGAATCAGTCCCCTGTTGATCTAATGAAACATCTTAAAATTTATTGCAAGTTTTGAAATTTTCAATTGTTTCAGCACTGAAAATACATGTACAGTGAGAAGTACCATTCAGAGACTCCCAAAAGAAGGAGTTTATTTCTCATGAATGATAGATAGGCAAGTCATTTTAGAGTCAAACCAAATCTGTAAATCCAAAGCACTGAACAAATGCGGACTTTAGAAGTTTCTCAGTTTCTGCATACTGAAGTATGCATTTCTCAGAAGTTTCTCTATGCTGCATACTGAAGTCAGAAGAGATAATTCTGGAGAACGAATAAACTGACTTGCAAATCTTCAGAAACATGACTGTGCAGGTAACTGATACTTTGGGTTGGAAAGATGTTTGGGAACTTCTTCTAAGTTTGTTTCACTTCAGAACTATAGAAATGGATGGAAGTAAGTTCTATCGTAAATTTGTACCCCTGTTCTCTTCCTCACAGTTTGTGTGTGTAGGTAGTGTGCCATGTGGCAGAACATGAGTGGATTAAAGTTAATCCATGGGTGGAACATGTTTCTGTTTTTAACCTGACAGGATTTTCCTCTATGTGTGTCAGCCCAGCTGCAGCTTTTAGTAGCTCTGCTGCCCAGTCTTAACATTTTTAGCTTTTATTTTCTATTTAAAATTTTAAATTTTAAATAGAAATACCTTCAGACTAATAAGAAGAGTGCTTTAGTCCCAGTATTTCTTCAAAGCACATACAACTAAGCCAGTGGTAGAAAATCAATCACAGCAAGACCTATGTCAAGGATTAAAAGCATTAGTCCAGCTACTAAAGGGTCATTAGGTTTTTGCTTTACTTTCAGATAGGCAATCGTGAGAAAATTTCAATATTATTTATTGCATCTTTTCCATCACTTCTATGTTGCGTCCAATGATAAATATTACACCTAATGTTAAAGTGTAGGCAAACTTCATATTGTGCAAATATTAACATATGAACAACATGAGCTGTATCTGTGTGGCCATTACCTGGTTAGAAGCCTTCAGATATAATAGCTAATACTGTGTGATTCCTAACTGAGGTACCAAAAGAGTACTTTTGTATATGACAAACTTGGCTGTTTCTGGAACAAAAATAAAGTGCCCCGCTTGAGCAATTTGCATGTGACTAATTGATAATAGCCAAGACAGTCAAGGTGGCAAAGAAGAGCTGCTGGAAGAGCCCAAGGGCACTGTATATGCTTCCCAGCATACCTGCTGAAGACAGCAAAAGAGAGCTGCAGGAAGCAGAAGGAAAAGAGAGAAAATATCAACAGGGCCATGTGTTTGGAAAAAAGACACGTGAAAGCAAGAAATGAAGTGACAGAAACAGACAAGATGGATGAAAGGAGAAAAAAAAAATCTTCAGACTAAACTTTAGCACCAGAGTCTCATGACATGAGACTCGTATGCCACTTGTAAGCAGCAATCTGCTTCTCTGCTGATGTACACATGATTCTAGAACAGGTGGTTTCCACATCCATAGTTACAAGCATAATCTGTGATGTTATGCTTGTGGCTCCTGCCCCAGGATTTTCAGAATTTGTCGCTCCCTGACTCAGCCAGTCACAGGAATATTGTCCAATGTAGTTGTTGTGGGTTTAGTGTTATTTAACCCCTTGCGACACAGTTTAGCAGTCACAAGTTTGCACATATCCAGGTATCAGTGGGGGTGTAATCAATCTAGAAAACATTACAAGCAGAAGGAGACTTCACCCACTTCCAGGCAGAGTCTGCAGGGAAGAAGATTAGAAGTTGCAAACAGAAATCAATGGAAGAGTACACAAATAGCATACCTTAATAATACCATACTTAGAGTAATTTTAAGATTTCTTTTCAGAGGCAAGAAACTTCTTTTCATCATGTCCAACCACCTACTGAGACAGATTATAGTTTTTTCGCGGTTCAGCCCTCTCTCTAAAGGGCTCTGCATTCATCCTTGTTCCAAATGCAGTGTCTTTCTTGTGACAAAGAATGTAAGTGAAGTGGGGGAGGAGGAAGGGGGGGGGGGAAAGCTGAGACTCTAAACATGTATCCTTAGGCTAATGCCTAGGAAAATGTCTAATGCCTGCCCCCCTCAAACATTGCTCTAGGACCAACAAACTAACTCAATCACATAAAAACAACCAAATATCAAACTACAGAGTGCAGGAAACATGATTTTGGTGGAATTTTTGCAAAAATATAGGTTATCTACCTATAATTTCCTAGTGAAGTAAAGGGTTGGTTATTACAATCTAAGCCTGTCATTTTTCCAGCTCTGTAAATTGCTTGATCAACATTTCCATCTTTTTTGTATGCAAACTTTAAAAAGCGAGCAAAACAAAACCTTACACTACTCATTATTTCTGTATTCCTAAAAATACCAACAACTCAGGCACCAATAAATATAAGAAAACATAATATGAGTAATACTGGCTTACCAGCAATGTAGATGAGTCACCTGCAGTTTCCTGCATGTTGGATACACTTGCACAGGATTGCTGTGGCCCACAGCCTTTTGACCAAGAGAGCTTTGTTAAACTGAGAAAAGATGTGAAAGCCTTACACATTCTTTATTTCATCATCTGGTACGTATGTGGACACATCATAAAGTTAGATCCTTGTTAATCTTCACAGGTATTTAAAGATTTTTTAAAAATAATTTTTTATTTTCCAAATGTGACGTATTTGGAATATTTATTCCTTGGCTTAAGATCCTGTGTAATCATCCATCTGCTCAGTAATGTCTAATACTCTAATCTCTTCTTTTTTTCTGAGCTAATCATGGCCCCAGACAGCATGCACACTCTCATTAGATGTCAGAGAGGATAAAGGTCTTAGGAATGGTTATAAAATTTGATGGTGTAATTAATACCTTTATTATTGGCTTTAAAACTTTTAGTGTGAGGCTATGTTCCAACCTCTCCTCTGCTTAAGGAGATTGATATGGATGCCTTTACAGTTGCTTTTCAGTTGCACCAGGATAATTATGCCTGTTTTGTAGGGCAAGCTTGCTCTATGATAGACTTAGGTCCTACTCTATCCATCCACCAATTCAGGGGACAAAAGGAATACCTTGCAGTCCTCTCCCAGTTCATACACTCAGGTTTCCTCTGCCAACAAGGGTGAAAGAAGGGAAAGATATGTGCCCAGGTGTTGTCCTGAGATGTAGCATAGCATGGGCTTGGACTGGGGATTTGGGAAACAACATTTATGACACCAAATTCCACAATGAAAACCTGAGGAAAGGCCTTGACCCCAATCTTTTCAGGTGGCCAACCCCTAGAGAACAGTTGCACTCAAATGGAAGGATGAATGGTTGAAACTGGAGCCTTTATGGAAAATGCAAATTATGTTACATCCTTGCTGTCACTGTCTTAAAATCAAGATAGTTGCAGACATTTTTGTTCCTTACATTCCAGTGAAAATAAATCCTAGTAGAAGATTATTTGCTGTGCATTTGCAAAAAAATATATGTAAACAGAGGGCTGACTCTTGCTTCCAAAGCAAAGATCCTGTTATCTCTATTGGAACAATACTTTTTAAAAGACCACAATATCCAGATGCTCTCTTAGAGCAATATTGTCACCAGATTTTTAACATCCAAAGGAGAAGCATTTTCAAAACCCCATAGATTATGGCAGAATGCTCAACTACATTAAGAATTACCAATGTCCTAGCAGTCTTCAGAAACTTCTCAATTCAAATTACATCTAGATCAATAGCTTTTGAAATATACTGAAAAAAGTGCTTTGATACACTTTGTAAACCTTGATGGGGTTCCACACAAAGAAGTACCATTAAAATTGACAGAAAAGACCAATGTGTTTGATATCCCATATGGCATGAACTGAAAAAAATTGTGGATACTAGCCAAATTACACAAGCAAATTCAACAGCAAATTATATTGACATTAATTCAAATTTAGCATTAAAAAAAATCTGAATTATAAGGGATTGTTTTAACACAACTTCTCTGTAAAATTATAGCAAATCCTACAAAAGTCGGAGTATTCCTTAGTACACTCCCAGGAGAGAGAAAGACAAGCAGTGAGTGGCAAAGGCAGAGGGAAGAAGGTGTTTCAAGAATGTAGCAGCTTCAATGCTGAGGAAGAATGAAAGAGAACTTAAAGGCGATGAGCCAAGTTACCTACCTCAGAGAAATATTTCATTCTACTGGGAGATGTGCTGGTAGCTAGTCCTGGCAAAACATTTCAATAAATCAATGATACACAAAAATTCATTTTAAGACACCCAAAACCATCAGTGGACACAGCTGATTGAGTTTTGCTTGAGAAAGAAAAAAGGTGAAGGGTGTCAATGTTGGTTCATTACAGTCCCATTAGATCCCAGTTGTTCAGGACAGATGCACAAGCAATGACAGTGGAGACATTCAGATCTAAAGAAGTGAACTCCCCAGATCCCCTGAATTCATCAGTTCAATTATTTGGTATGCTATGTTTTACAGCAGTTTTTTAAGCATTCAACCATTGCCTTAGAAATAAATTTTATTTCCTGAACATTTGCCATTGAAACATTTATAGAAAAATGGAAATTGTAATTGAAAAACAACTACAGTTTTTCCATTGTCGGAAAATGAAACAACATCAGGTCTTCAAGTTTTGAGCAAATAAAGTCAGTTTTGAATAAAAATAAAGTTCTATTGAAGGGAAATTTTCTCACAAAAATCTGCTTAGGCCAGAAGGTAATTTTATTGAAAAAAACCTTTCTCCCCCCAAATGATAATGTTTCAGACCTTATTTGTTGTATGTATTTTTAGAATGTGTTATGTATCACTAGATAACATTTGCAGACTGTTCCAGTTGCCGAGGTAACTATGTTATTTTAATGATCAGCAGAGAGGATCATTATGTAAAACATTATGTTAATTTCAAACACAGAAAATTGATGTCTTGCTGTTACCTTGAAGCTGCACCTTTTTTTTTTTTCCTTAAAGTGCATTTTTCCATGAAAAATAATGGTATAGCTAAGTGCTTGAGTATCCTTTTCAGAGTGATTCAGGTTGGCTTTGAAGGAAAATAAGGCACAAAATTACACCTGACAACCAACTAATGGCAGATGAAGAAATTCAAACCACCTTATGTTTTTACAGGAAGAGTATAGGAAAAAATTTTCCATATATTCCTAATAAACAGGTAGAGTGTTTAGGAATTTTAGGAAAGTACATCTATCATTTCATTTTTAACTTTGAAACATATTATTGCTTAGTTAAGGAAAGCAAATTATAAAGCACATTTGAGTTCTGTTTATGATAAAGTGTGTGCATTGTCCATGATACAGACCATCTGAAGAAGATATTAAAAACATGACATTAAATTTTTGCTGCTGTTATTAGATTATGTATCTATGAGATTACTATATTATTCCAACAGTACAAATTCCATGTATTTACAATTCTACTGCAATCACAAATGCTCTTCCTGAGCCTGGAGAGAGAACCTTGCTGATGTTAGTAGTTCATTCAGGTGCATTTCTGTTCTCAATCCTGCTTTCTCCATTAAAAAATTCAAAATTATCGAAACTATGTCTCATAGTGACAATTGCTGCTGTAGCACACCAGTCTCACAATGCCAAATTGTCTCAGGATACCAAATGCAACTCAATTTTGTCACCAGAATCTTCTTTTGCCTCTTCTCTGAAGTTTTGCCTGCAGATTGTGTTAAATTATGAACGCTTCATTCTCCAGGTGGAACTGGATGCTTTTATGTATCAGAATATGATATGCTCAAGACATCTGAGAGCTCCTATATTCTCCTGACACTTCATCATAATCACCTGATCCATTTTAGAGTCAGTGAACTCTTCTGACAATACTCAAAGTGCATTTTGATGGAGTCTATATTTATACGGACTGTACCTCTTCATGCCATGGAGCTTACCCGAATCCTTTCCCAAGGATTTCCTCTGCAGGCAAAGCTCTGACTTCAAAAGGTGGTAGCTCTTTTTCAGATTCTTTACCCATAATTACACCTAATACACTGCTCTTCTGTTTCAACCTCACTACCCTGACATGCTCGTCTGGCACGCTGAGGTTTGCCAATTTGTATACATCTCAATGAGAATTGCAAGTGGAAAATGTAAGAATGGGGAAAAACCCTCAAGAATTGCAATAAATTGGCTAGCTATTGTAAAAAGAACATATGATGATCAGCTGGGAATAAGCCATCTATTAGCTAATAGGATTAGGAATTTATTTCCCCCTTCCAACAGATTATGCCTTACTTGTCCACTATGAGTGACCAAATACTTTATCCTGAAAAGCTTTGCTTTCATCCTTAACATGGTGAAAATAGTGGGCTAAATTTTTAGTCCTTTGAATCATTGAAAATTTTCTGATGGGTAGCTTTCTGCTAGAAAATGCTGATTACTCAAAATCTAAAAGATCTTTTTTGTAGAAATCCTTGGACAGAATATAATCAAAATATATATGTTACCCTCTTGACTACTGAAATACCCCTAAACATGATGCAAAATAAAATTAAGTCAAAAAATGGAATAAAGTGAAACAATACTGAAACAAAACTCCCGAAGTATATGTTTTATTTCAAACATTTTGGAAGGTCTTTTTAAAAATTGCAAAACAGACTTATCAGAATTTTTTCATGGAAAGACTAAATTCTCTCAGGGAAAAAAAGGAAAAAAATGAATATCTGAGTTGAATTTTAGTCTAGCAAGATGATTTAAACATTATAGGAAACAAATAGTTTGAATTTTTATAGAATTTTTAAGCTACATGAGGTTGTTGATCTTTCTGAAAAAGAAAAATTATTATATGGATAAATACAAGCAAGTAAGTATTACTTAAGGAACACAACTGAGAGATAACCAATTTTAAGAAGTAATATGAAAGGGGAATCATTAAGTATGAAAAAAATAAGCCTACTGTGCTAAAGCTGCCACAGATGAAACATTATTTCTGCTCCACTCCTCTGTCAATGGTGTAGACGGCAGCACGGAGGATGAGAACAAGCTGGTAAGTGAAGGGCATATCTTTTGGATTGCTCTAACTGACATGAGCTGAGAAATACAGGAGGAAGTACAGAAAGAATTTATGGAGAGTAAAATAATGACATTGATGAAACAACAAACTTGAGGATGTGGGATATAAAAACATATACACAATGAAACAAAGATATCCAAGCTGCAGTATTTACCCACTACCAAAAAAAACCACTCCAAACCTATTTTAACTATCTCCATCTTCTCCTATATGTTTACAGAATCTGTATTCTGTCTGATTCATCAAACCCCCCAAAACTAAATACACTCTTCTCACAAATCTGATACTGTCAAGAATATGCAGACAGAAGGGATTAAAGACTACAGGAAACCACAAACTCTGTTAAAATTCCTACTCTCTATGGGGATTTCCAGGCAGTTCTTTCTAGAAAAACTGAAATAAAATTTACTGTAGCCAGCTTACTTCAAGATGTATAAATATATATAAAAATAGAGTGAATATGTGTATATATATTAATATGAATATATATGTATAATTATATGAATCAGTAATAGCTTACAGGTACAAACTTCTAATTTATAGCAAACATTTTAATTGTATCTTTGTGGCACTAAGCTTACTTCTAAGCTGTCCACAGACACCAAGTACTTCATGGTCAGCTGGAAACATTTAATGTACTGTGGCTTATCTTTGTTTAAAAGTTTCAGTAGTTTGAATGTTATTTACACAGTGAAATCCTTCATTAGAGTACATAAGTAAGTATATTAGGGATGCTTTTGATGCCTTAGGTATTGGAACTATGGATGATGAAGTTGAATGCCTATGGGTAAGAATTAAGGGGAAGGCCATCAAGACTGGCATCCTACTGGGAGTCTGTTATCATCTGTTCCAGGAAAAAGAGGTGGAAAATTTATTCTATAAGCAGCTGGACAAAGTTTCAGGATCATCAGCCCTTGTTCTTGTAGGTTACTTTAACCTACCAGTCATCTGCTGGGAACTTAATACAGGAGAAAAGAGGCAGTCCAGGAATATTTTAGAGTGTGAGGAGGACAACTTTTTGTCACAGCTGGTGAGTGAGCCCAGCGGGGGAAGGACTATGTTAGATCTGCTGTTTACAAATTGAGATGGGCTGGTGGGAGATGTGGTGGTGGTTGGAAGCCACTTGGGGCACAGTGATCATGAAATTATAGAGTTCTCGATATTTGGTGAAATCAGGAGGAACATCAATAAGACTTTTCCATTGGACTTCCAGAGGACAGACTTTGGCCTATTTAAGAGACTTATTCAGATTGGATATGGCATTTGGTGCCATGGTTTAGTTGAGGTGTTAGGGCATGGGTTGGACTTGATAATTGAAGGTCTCTTCCAACCTAGTGATTCTGTGATTCTGTAATTTAATCAAGCTTTTTGAGTCAGAAAATAAAAAATACAGTTTCCTGTGCAAGCTTTCTTCATAGAAGGTAATGTGTGCATTATGAATTGAATTACACCTAACAAATACAACTTTTTAAAGAGTCTTGTCTTGTTCAGTGTTCCCAGTGCACGCACAAAGGGGAGAATAAGGCTGAAGGGATACTCTTAATCTGCAGTGCACCAGAAACGAAAGAATTAATATTCATATATTTGGAAACATGGATCTACTGTTCTAATCACTTGCTCTGTGATCATTTAGGTTGATCTTCACAGCAACAAAGACTTCAGAATTTTCTCCTTAACTCAAATCAAACAGATGTAGAAATTACTTGTATGTGGTTTATATGAGGAAGTCATCCACTGTAGACATGAAATTTCAAGAGATCCAAGACCAGCAGTGCTTTTTATAGGTAATATCAGTGTTTCAGTACCCTTAAGGCAGCACCAATGATGTTTTATTGCTCCTAGCTTGAATTTGGCTGCCTTCTGCTTCAGTGCTTTTGGTTCTTACTGGTAGATTAAAGAACTATGACAAACCCTCTTGAGCACACGCTAACACGCCATAATCAAACCACCCCTCCTTCCCCGTCCTCTGCTGAGCGGTATGGAGTGCAGACTCCGGTTCCTACGGTGAGGCAGCTTGCCCAGGCCAACCATCACCTCCCTCGCCCCTCGTTTAACTCTCCCGCACTGAGCAGCTTTTGGGAGGCACCGTGCGGGTCTCAGCCGTGCCTTACGCTGGGACGGCACCGACTTCCCCCTCCCGGGCGGCATCCACGCCCGTGTTTCCGCACTCCCCCCTTCCCTCTGCCCCTGGCCCGACCCCAGCCCGGTCATGGTGTCCTCGCCGCCGGCCGGCGCTGAGCGGAGCGGAGTGGGGCGGGCGGGGGCCGCCCGACGGCGGGGACTCTCCGCGCTCACACTCGCGAAGATGCGCCGGGGTCGCGGCCCAGCCGCCCCTCAGGCCCGCCCCGCCGCCCGGCCCCGCCGCTCGCCGCGGGCGCTGCCCCGGCCGGAGGAGGGGGCGAGGTCGGGCGGTGCCGGGGGAGCCCCGGCCCCGCCTCTGCCCGGGCGGGGCGGCGGTGGCCGAGTGTCCGCGGCGGTGGCCGAGTGTCCGCAGCCGCGGCGACGCGGGCAGGGAGGGCACGGCCGAGGGGCAAAGCCGCCGCCGCCCGAGGGGCCGAGAGCAGTGAAGCAGCAGCGAGGAGCCGCTCGCTGACGGAGGAGTCCCCGGGTAGCGGCTCCCTTCTCATTGCGTGTCCCTCCCGGCCCCGAGGCAGCGGCGGGGAAGGTGACCCGGGAAGATGGTGACCGTGGTGACGAAGCTGGTGCACTACCTGCACCTGAGGTAAGGGCGGGCGAGCGCGGCTGCCGCTCTGCTCCTGCCGCCGGGCGCGACAGCCGGGAAGGAACCGCGGCGCGGGGCGGGAGCGAGTGGCAGTGACGGGGCTGTCACCGCGGGTGGGAGCGTGTCCCGCCCCGGCCGGGCGCTCCGCGCCGCGCTCCGCTCCCCTCCGCGTCCGGCTCTTCCCAGGCGCTCCTCGAAGCGCGTCCTGCGGCACCGCCGGACAGCAAGGCGCGTTTGTGGAAAACGCCCGTTGTCTGTCTAAAGTCTGAAAAGTCGCTGTCCCTACAGTATTGTGTAGTGTAATTGCAGTAGCATGGATTAGACAAATTGTATATTTAGTCCGTTTATTTTCCATACGACTTCTGTCAGGATGCATTACTAAGCCTAAGCCAGTTTTTCCCAGTATCATCTATTCTAATTAG
The DNA here is from genome assembly GCA_008694505.1 of Cyanoderma ruficeps. Classification (NCBI taxonomy): domain Eukaryota; kingdom Metazoa; phylum Chordata; class Aves; order Passeriformes; family Timaliidae; genus Cyanoderma; species Cyanoderma ruficeps. The sequence goes on from VZDJ01007749.1 coordinate 47,175,400, forward strand.
AATTTAGCCGGCAAATACAAATATTTCTGCACTGAGTGGAGGGAAAGCCAAAAAAGTGCACACTCCTGGTAATGTTCCATTTGTGTTTTGTTGAATCACTGTTTCTCCCCTGTATATGAACACTTGATGTACATCAAAAGAGTTGATTGAAAACTTAAATAACATGTATCAAGAATAGCAAACAAATCTAATTTCTGAACCTAATGATATTTTAGTGTATCATTTTTACATGAGGCTGGCTCTGAAAGTTGATTTCATTACTGAATTTTTTTCAAGTTAGCCATAGGAATGAATGGAAAAAAATGCAATCAATTGTACTGTAACTTTTATTGGTATGATTTAAGGCTTGATTCCTAGAATACCTGCAGTCTGTAGATATTTTTCAAACAATTATTGAAATAACAAATAACTTTGACATAAATTGCATGAGAGAAGTATGTAGTATCACCAGTTTTATCTGTATTTTTTCACTGATTTAACTGCTACAATTGTTAAACTTATTCTGTAAGTCTGACCAAAATCACAGCTCCAATTTTGTAAATTTATGTGGTTTTATACTGTGTTACTTTGCTGGGCAAATAGAGAAGGAAGTCAAGAAGGAAAAACCCCTGCCAGTTTCTTACTCCTGCCTCTCTTCTGTTGTTCTCCTCTAACAGTGGTTATTTGTTCAAAGGAATATTCCTGCTTGTTTTGAACCAGAGCTTCATGTCTCTATTTGCTTTATAAACATCAGACTAAAAAAAATCTCAGCCTCAAAGACTTTATAATATAAAGGGAATTAGGAAACAGCATTTAGCACAGAAAGATGAATGAATGCAGCAACGCAAAAAAGTTATGTTCTTTATCCAGTGACAGCCTGATCACTGTCAAGTATTTTGTAGATATCATGAGATAAGATGCAAAAAGGCTGACAAGTTCAATAAACTTTAAGGATGCTCTTCTCACACTGGATGAGCATTAAAGAATTGAGAAGGAGTGAAAAGCATATCGAAAGTTTAATAAATGCCTGGTCAGTGCCCTGGCTGAAGGCAGAATTGGAGTAGTTCAGTACTGGGGGAAAGTAGTCAATAAAATTAGGGAAGATGTTAAGAAGTCAATCAATTTCTTTTAATATGAGAACTGGAGCTGTTGGAGATATGGCTGAAAAGGGATGCACTAAATGCAACATTTGAAAAACTGAAGCTTCTTAGTCCTAAATGAACATGAGTAAGGATATATTTCCATTTGTCAGCTCTAAACAAGAGGGTAGACACTTCACTGAATATTGCTGGAAATAGTGAAATTATCTGTCAGGATATAAATGAGCAAAAGGTGTTCCCTAAAACTAGTAACCATCAGCAGGACAGGGAAGATTTGCACGTTTGGTCATCTTTAGTGAGTCTGTAGGCTTAAAGTGTGGGTTAATTTTAACAAGATCACATAATATTTTTTTTTCTCATTCAGGTCACAAAATCACAGGGGATGATAGGGGATGGATGTTTTAGTCAGTATCAGTCAGACAAACAACTATTATATAGGTATTACCAGGTGCAGATTATTTGCCTCCTTTAGTAAGTGGCCAGCAATATAAAAATAAATCCGGAAAACAGTAATGTAGAAACAAGTGCATACATATGAAATTGTCTGACATATTTTTGAAATACTATGATTTCTGGTTAAATAATATTAGTAGGCTCCTGGATAGCCACACCATAATATTTATTTTACTATTAATGAGAATGGAAGTAGCTGAAAACCAATTAACAACAAGGAACCCCCAAAAAATTACCTGTCAGACTGAGTTAAGAATAGTTAGGTAGCTGGTGTGATGGGAAAAATGCTTCTCCTCAGCATTATGCCTTTTTCTCACCCCAGGCAGAAATGCTAAGGGTAAGTTGTAACTCCTATTCTGTATAAATTCTTAACCACTGGTTCTGCCACAGTTAAGTGAATGAATACTATGCTAATAGATATTAAGAAAAATATATTTAAATATTAAAAATTGTACTTGGTAAATTTCTAAGAATCGAGTTTGTGACAAGATTAGACTATGACAGTAAAATAGTACATTGAGCAGCCCAACAATTACTATAATCAGATCCTTAAAGAACCGTAACTATGCCCTTAATTCAGATTTTACTGAGAAGTAGATAGTTAATTCAAATCACTTTAGGACTTGCACAGTTAGCAGAAATGTGGACATCATGGGAACCTGTCTTTGAATTTGACACCTTGCAAAACACAGGATCCTGAAGCTAAAGGAATATTAAAACCTTGGGCACTATACAACTGTTCCAAAAAGTCCCCTTTCTGAAAATCAGAAGTAAATACACTAAAATGCAATGCTCATGATGCTAGAAGAAATCATGTAGCAGTACTTGGTCTCTTATACTTACCTCAGCTAATTAACCCTCATAGAGCACGGTTCTGTACCATTTAAACCCCATTCTGCTGAGTCATAAATTTTTAATTAGTTTCCATCAGAGAAAGAGCAGGCTCACTGGATGGGAATGGAGCAGCCAAGAAACTAATTGTAAAAATACTAAATTAGATTCTCAGCAAGGCGAGATGTTTGATGCTTTCATACAAATATATGTAATGTAATTATCTGTGTATAAGTAAAGATTGTGCACCAAGTGAGAGCAAAGCAGTACACCAAAAAAAAAAANAAAAAAAAAGCAAGAAATGAGCAGTGATTCTTGAGAACAACAAACAAAGGAGATGGCAGCAGATAGAGCAGTTCACACTCACAACACCAGGCAACACAAGCAAACTGAAGACAAAGATGGAGACTTATGAATGTAAGACATTCATGAGGAAAGTGAACGTTCAATGAGATTTCCACAGTAAATTGTGTTGCAAAAATTCAAACTGAAGTATGGCCGGTGTAGTTCATTTAAAGAAGTGCAAATTCCAAAGCTACATGTGTGGAAAAGTGCTGTCCCAGGCTTGAAATGCTATTTTGGAAGTTCAATTTTTTTATCAATTAAATATTAGTTTTCACAACCTGTCTCTGAAAGTGGTCACATGAAATACAATGAGTTTTTTAATTGAAGCAGCAGTTAATAAGACTATTTTGGAGCTGTCATGAGATCCCTGTTTTTTGTATGAAATTTTTGTATCTTTAAAAAGTTGTCCAGCAAATAAAAAAACTTCTGCTGACACTGTCAGTTATATCTTACTTCATCCCTCTGATTACAACACCTTTACACTCACAAAAAGATCTCTTAGGTTGTGCAGCTTTGGAATGTCCGTGAACTTAACAACCCGCTTCTCAAAAATGCATGGTTTGGGTCTGCATGGTGTAAGATGTGTCTGATGGACTGAATCCTGCCTAAGCAATGTTCCTAACTGGCCTGGCAAGTTTTTCTTATTGAAACTTGGGTTCAAGAAGTTTGGACAAAACACTGTACTGATGCTACTCCAACACCTCAGCATGTGGTGGTACATGGTTGTTTTGAGGAAGGAGCATCTTTCCTTATCCTCTCTCCTGAGAGGATGAAGTAGCAGAGGAAGGAACATGGCTACCTCGTGCTTAGAGGTCCAGCAGAGGTTGAAGCTGCTGTTACAAAAACACACAGTCTGGACCTCTTGGTTCAGCATCCTTGGCTACCATACTAGGGCAAAGGGTTTGCCTATGAAATTTTTTCAGAAGTTTCATGTTCCTCTTAGAGCATCCCAGGCAACCATCATGATTTCTGGGCTTGGTACTAGTGTGGCCATCTGTGGCTAAAGGACACGGGGTTCTGCTGAGTGCTGAAGGTGAAGTTACAGAGCACAGGCATTACTTTATACCTCCTTATGCTCTTGCAGTAGCATACAAATGGTCTGCATGGACCATTGGCTGGTCTTTTATTCTTACCAGCCCCTCCTCTCTCCTCAAGCCAAAGGTATACTTGTGAATGACTTTGTTTGATTTGTAAAATTATACATTAAAACAATTTTCATATTGGGACACACAGAGCTGAAGTAATGCTGTTGACTTCTGAAGTTTTTGAATTAATTCTCTTTTAGAAGCTCAGTGTGTCCTTAATGTAATTTTTTTTAATAGCTAATGTATCCACTCTCTAGTGTTCATTATACCCTGGTGTATACACAAGACATAAGGATGCCAGGTTGAAAAGAACTTTCTATCTCTCTGACACCTGTATCTGCTACCTTATAAAAGAGCTACTGTCTTTAATCCACTTCATAAACATACCAAGCTTTTTTAAAGATTAGGCTGTTTGTCCTTCTTGATTGGTGTGCTGGAACCATGCTCCTCTTGAAATTTAGAAATTAATTTCTAATTTTCTACCTACAGTAGCCAGTGGAAAGTTTCTACATACTTTCTTTCTATTGACATTGTCTGCGAAATGAAATTGATTTTTTCCTACCCAAGATATATATGTTCATGAGTACTCACAAACAGGAATTTTATTGCTGCTTCTTAGCTGCTTATGCTGAGTAGACTCTGCTCTTTTCCACGTGATTGTCCACATTTCACCATGTCTTTCTCGATTATGAGTGATTGGAGGCGACACTATGATTTTACTTACTATGTGATCAATGCCTGTGATATTAAAAGTCTGTTATCCAGCCTGATATAACTAGATGTACAAAGAACTGCCCATACCTTTTTATTGCTGTACAACACTGTGTTTGATGGTTGCCTTATGACCAATTAGTATCTGTCATTTCAAGCTGATGAGCCCTCTGGCTTATAGCATAAAATATAGTTATTAAATCTATTTAAATTCATGCACTTGAGTATGATTTTTTATTTTTTTCAGCCCTTTCATTAATCCATTTTTCTGTATTATATCCTGGGCTTTCTCTAAATTGATGTCTTTAATTTTATAATATCAGTAAATTCCACATTCTTCTTTCTGTGCCAAAGTTACGAATGAAAATATCAAATAACAAGATCATTAGTAGGAGGGAACCCAGAGAAATTTTAATAGGAAGACTCCCCTAATTCATGGATTGTTTTTCAGTATAATGTATTGCTGTCTCTTTTCAGATAAGCCTTTCCATCATTTACAAACTTGCACTGTTCCCACTTTCCTGTTTGTTTAGCTCTGTATAGCCCTTATTTGTTCCAGTATCAAATGCAGTACTGAAGGCCATATAGGATAGGTCTCCTTCAGCTCATGCTCCATAATACAAGTTATTTTATTACTAAAATCTGTATTTACCTTGGTAAAGGTAAAGAATGCCTTCTATTTTATCCCAGTTTTCCATTTACCACTGCATCTCAAAATATGGTTCCTTTGAAGCTCTTGAAAAAGACTTGCACACTGTCAAGCTCAGAGTAGCAGGTGTAAAGTTGCCAGTTTTTCAGTTTTTCTCTTTCTAAATTATATTTGTTCTGTTATGTTTACATTCTCTGGTAATATGGCATCACTTGAGCTGATAGATTATTGTAATCACTTACTCTTGAATTCTTAGGGAAATTATTTCAGTATCTGGGACAGATGATTATCTGTTCTGCCTGCCTTAATTTTACCAAACCGTAAAACTTTGCTCCTCACTTGAATACAATGTAGTGTTATCCACAGATTTTCAGGACTACTCTGGCTTTTGCTGTTATTATCCTGACAGAGTATTATTGAGTTGGGAAGTTTTGGGATGGCCATGCCAACATCATCTTTGATCTCAACTTCATTCTCACTGTGCAGCAACTTTGTTGCCATTTAATTTTCATTCTTTTTCTCTGTACTGTCAAAGAATACTGTACATAATTTAATTTATACTATTAGGTGTCAAGACCTGTCAACTGTCAGGAGCCTGCTCCATGTTTGGCAATTTTTACTTTATCCCTATATTTTTGACTTTTAAGACAGAGTTTTCTTACCATCCTCTGCCACTCCTCCCTCCCCCCTCCTTTCTTGTAGACTTTTTGCTCATACTTTATACAGAGTTTAGATAAATCCATTTATTTTCTCAACTGAAGATGCTGCACACTTGTCAGTGATCTTTATGGAACTCCCAACCCATTTCCTTCAGAAGATACTGAACATCTCAGAAACCTGTGGTGAGGCTATGGAACAGAGAACTCAAGGTCTTTAGGCTTGGAAATCATCTGTGTATAAGCCTGAACTCTTATTTTTATTTAAAACTGACATGCCCAGAAAAAAGCATGCACTCATCAAAATGCTGATAGTAACTACATGCTATTTAAAGTTGTAAATTCAGCTCATTTTGACTAAAAAGGATTACTAAATGATTGTACTTCCAGCTCTGAAAAGAAGTCACCCTCTCCCATCAGCACTTTTGGCTCAAGAAAGGGATATTTGTTCATCACTGCCTTGAAACGGCTTAAACCACTTTCTGACCAATCTATGATAAATGACAAAAAAATTTGCAGAGTGAATTAAAAGTTTCAACCCAGCAGTTTTCCCTCAATTGAACTTAATTAGGTCTTTGACTAAAGGTCATCACTGATGTTTTGTTATCATTTCTCATCATTCTGCTCCATGGGATACCTCCTGGAAACGGTACAAAGGCAGGAGGATTATCAGGGCCCAAGGAACATGCCCTGGAACATTCACCATTTCAGCTTGTCACCAAGAGACACTTGTACTGTTTGGAGGTGGAAGGTGACCCTTGCCACCAAGGAGGAGGATGGTGGGCAGATATTTCCCAGGCAGCCTCTCCTCTCTCTGATACTACCTGTCAAACCAGGTGTGGCCTTGGTTGGGTAGCCCATGTGGTGGCTTTTCTAGCATTGGAAAGGAGATGGCTGCAGTGACTGTGAGCTTCTTTTCCTCATTTTCTTAGGGAGTACTACAGTATATGTGGCATACACGTAGACCCTCATTCCCTCACTCTTCCTGCTCAGATATTTATTTCCTTCAGTCCTTCCTGACACATCATCTTGGCAAAACTGATTGCAGTAAGAATTGAAAAGCCTAATATTACCTTTTTATTTTTTTTCCTGCAAGAGTGATCAGTAAGAATCAATGGATACTTGATTTCTGTCATGTAATCAGTACAATTTTTTTGCCAGCCTCATTCCTCCATAGTACTTTCAAAACTTTCTTCATAATCTTTGAATTAAAAAAAGAAGCTAGTGTCACTAGCAGAGTCCATTAGCCTGGAGGGAAGGCTTGCATCTCTTCAGTAATTTTCCTTCTGTACCACAAAGATCAAAATAAGAAACAGTGCTGTATAAAGTAACATTTGAGATGTCAGAGATTTAAAACAGGAGCAGTGAAAATTAATAGAAAGTCAACTCAAGAAAATAATATAGACAAGCACATTTTACCTAGTAGAAGCCAGCATCCCAGAAAGAGCACTTAGGCACTATGTGTTGCACTCTGCTGCAGAAATTTGAAGAGTTATCTGATGGAGGAATTAGAAATCGAGACATTTTGTGGTCTTACTGATACGTAAGTCAAGCAATGTCATGGCAAGAACTTGGTGACTTTGAGAAAAAACTGTATATAGTTGTATTTGCAAAATGCAAACAACAAAAAACTTGCAAAATTAAAAAGCAGAATACAAGAAAAAGCAATAAAAGGGTCAAGAATGACATTTGGAGCCAAACTCAACACAAAGATGTCCAGCAGAAATGAAGTAGTCATTGGCATTCAAAACATTTAATGTTTTTAAGAACAGAAATGCTAATACTTCATGTCTGCTGAAAAATAAGCTTAAAGTCAAGAAAAATGTGATATATGGAGCTAAAAATTCTGCTTATTTCTTCCTTGCATCAAGTCTGGGCAAAGATATTTTTTCTTATTTTATTTGACTCTGCTTTCAAAGTTGGAATGTCTGTAGGTAGTGAAGTGCTGACTCTCCCTATGCTCATGGCAAGGACAAGCATTGACATCGTGGACTTCATCATCATTTCTGAGACCAAATCAAATGGCCTAGGGATTTACACAAAGTAATGAGAGCCAGACCTACATTCCCTTGTCTACAGGTATCTTTACCTTCATTTCCTTTCTGCAGAATTGACATTTCCTCTAGCAAAAACAAGAGAATCCCTCCCCTTCTCTACAACGGCAAACCAACCCCTACAGTCCAATCCATAATGCTATCCAATTTTTAAAGTTTTCTCCAAACCCCAGGTTTGGGGACACTACAGCAAAGGGGAGGTGCAAGAGGAGAACCAATCTATCATGTATTGTTCCTGTAGGAAATTTTAATTCTGCGAAAAGAATTTTAGTCTTCTCTGTTCTTCCCAGCAGAGAAACATATGGCCCTGCATGTGGTGGCCAGCACTAGCAACAGATTAACATCTCCCATAAATGCTACATTTTGTTTTTATGACAGTAAATGCTATTAGACCTGGGCATAATGAGACAAGAGATTTCACAGCCACAGCAAAGCGCATATTCTCTATGAATTAGGGACATGCTATTGATTTATAATTACAAGTATAAGATAGAATGGTTTATATTTCCAATAATCTTTAAAGACTACCATCTGCCTCTAAACAAACTTAAGAAGGAAACTTAATTTGGATAAAAACCTGCTTGGGTAGATAATTCAGTTAAGGGATCAATTTCTAATAAAATTGAAGGATTGGGCTGTGTGATAATCCTTTGAACTACCTGCAGCAGCAAATTCGTCCTTAGCTTTTCTTCCCCACAGTGCCACAGTGGCACTCAGCTTTCTGGTAAGTGAGGTAAAGATGATTTACCCAGTAAGGTATATTAAAAAAGAATTTTAAAACTGCTGCTGTTATAATATTAATAAGATCAGTAAAACTCATCAAAATAGAGATGATAATAACAAAAGTATTAAAATATGTAGTAGTGATATGAGGTAGCTAGATGTTTTTAAGATTCATTAAAAAAAAAAAAGAATTACGAATGCATGCTCGTGTACATGTACTCACTAGAAATGGGATCAACAAAGGCCTTCAGTGTTAGGGACAGACAGACATGAAATGAAGACAGAACAGAGGTGTTTAAGTAAATATCACTTTGAAATGTCTTGGTCTTTCAGAACTCTGTTTCTGCTCCTAAACAAAAGCAGTTTCCATGCAGTGAGCTGCCTGGTATTTACAGACTCTCCCTGCACTCTGTGCCCTTAGCAATTTCCCTTGAACTCTCTGACACAGCAGAGTGTAAGGTCCAGATCAATTTGATAAATAGGAAATCATAATGAGCTGTTTACAATAGATTTAAGTGTGGTACAAGATGCTATGTTTTCTTTCAAGGTGTCTTTAGAGCTAACGTAGAGAAACCATTTTAATGTTCTGGGCTTCATGGTGTTGTCAATTTAATGGTTTACATCAGGTTTGTAAATCCTTCATGACATTTTTATTAAAGGAAATATTTCTTCATCTACTACACTGCTAACAAGAGCATTTAGTTTCCTTAGGCAAGTGAGAAGTTCAGACCAGTGTCAGAGCTTAGCTACATTAGCCATTTGTGATGAAAGAAAAGCCTCTATTAGTGCTTGTGCACTAGGATTAAGATGACTTGAATGCTGTAATCCTTCCTGTTCGACTACTGGCATCATGCTGCCATCTGACAACAGCTGTTTCCTTCTTAATCTGACAGAAAAAAAAATGGTGGTAGATTGTTACTTGCACCATTACAAGCTCAGTCGTTCCATTTTTTGTTTTAGGAAATATGAACAGTGTTTCATAATAAAACCTTCTTTAATGTAGCCATGTGTTACATATAGTATAATATAGTATAGTCTTGTTTATTTTTGTCCTCTGCTTTAGTAAGTACCCAAAGAGCCGCAAGACATTGTTCTGCACCAGCATTTTTTTTTAGTTCTGTAGTTAGGAACATCAGAATCCAGAACTTGTCATAAGGAAAAAAAAAAAAGGCATTTGGGGCGCATAAGAAAAATGAGTCAGCATTGCATGTCATGACACTCTGTAACCACCACTCTTGGCAGAAGGCCAGGCATGGAATTCGTAGAGTCTTTTGAAGCTGCTGGAGCTGGAGGGTGCTGCCTTGGAACTGGATATCAGGCTGACATCTCTGCATTTCCAGACAGCTGCTACTTTCCAGACACAAAAATACATTTGCTTCACCTATTCACCTATTCACGGAGCTTCAAATTATGGGGGTGCTTAGGTGAACCTTCAAGCTCCAAAACTCGTCCATGAGAATCTGGTTTGAACACTGCTGGGTCACTGGCCCATTGTAGGTGCTGGTTTGACTGATAGCTACTGGTGTGCCCACAAATATTGAATACATTTGATATTGAACATAAAACTTGCTAAATGACAATGTACTCATTGAAAGCAGAAGACTGAGAGTTTATATATTTTTTTTTTAAACTCAAAAATCTCCTTTTGAATTAGTGATGCACAGAATAGTGACTACTGTTGGTTGTGAAGCTGGAGAATTTAACTGAAGATCCTGTCCTTTATGTGTGTTTTCTGAGTTTAGCTTGGGAACACAACGGAATTCAGACATGGATAAAGAGGAGGAAAAAAGACTTGCATTAAAAATCAGGCAAATAATTCTGTACCTTTCAAGATTATAAACTTTATTATGATTTCAGGTGAAATCCTTTGAATAGAAAACACTGATGTCAACATTTACAAGAACAATGGAAGCTACAGAAGGCAGCTGGTTTGCACCCACCATTACCCAGCACTATATGCTGTAGGTCACCCCAAGGGTACAAATCTCTGTAATACACAGGAAAAGGGGAAAGGATTATGTGAGTGTCACATTAGGAACTATTTTGCTTTGATCCAGACAATCATAGCAAACAATTCTAACTATCAATGGCAGAAATACTCAAAGTCATCTCAGAATGTCCAGCAGCAGAAATCTCAGCTTCTGGGGAAAATGGACTTACATCCAAAGTCTCCTAAAATGCACCTTCTCTAGCCTAGTAGCTGCTGAAGGAAGTGAAAGCAAAGCTGCTCTCTATTTTGTGAAACACAAAATATTGCGAATAGCAGGATAGAAAGGAAAAATGGTCCTGCTCTTCTGTCTACTCTTCCTATCATGTATGCACTCTGAGAAACAAAATTCTTTACTGTTTGGGGTCGATGATTTCTCAGGCTAGAACACCCACCCCATGAACTGGCTGCACAGAGACTGAACTCAGTCATTTCTGGAATCATGCTCTGGAATTGGTGCAACTATTGATTTCTAATTCAGAGGATCCTCAAATCTACTCTTGTTCTAGCTAAGAGCCATGCTGAGATTGTTAACTTAGCAAATCACTTGATTCTGCAGTTCTCCTTTGTGTTAGCTGCTTCCAGTAATGAGACTTTGCATGCAAATACAAATAGTTGGAGCAAAATAAAAAACTCTAAGCCCTAATAGATAAAATTAAATATGGCAGTATTTTCATGACACTGCAGAATGTATGAATAATGATCAAGTGTTTAGGAATGAAATGGAAGGAAACAAAATATGGAATTATCTGCTAATAATAAAAATCTGCTGTGTAAACTGTATTTAATACCATCTTTAAACAGATGAGTTCTCGGGAGTATTCTCAAGGGGATTTGTTTTATTTGCTCCATCTATCTTGGTTTAATCTGGAGTAAATAAAGTTTATTTAAAATTCATTCTTAGGTTTCAGTCCTACTGACTCAAACATAACACCAAAACCAAACAATCAGCAGCACGGTCTTTGGGCATCAGTATGAGCTTGATTATGAGCTCTGGTGATGCCTGTGAATGTAATTTTTCAAAGGACATAGGACCCGAAATTACATACTGACATTTTACACTGAGAACAGATCTTCTTTTTAGGAAGTCTTCTGATCCAGAGGTTTTCTAAATATTTTTGCTTTTTGCTGTAGGAAAATGCATTTGACAGTTTTTATTCATTACTCAAAATATCACTCAGAAATTCAGAGTGATGCAGATGTCTTTCTGTTTGTCCACTGACATTATTGATATTTACATTTTCAATCAGGGCATAAACACAACAGTTTCACTGACTAAAGTGCACTGTTAAAATTTAAATGCATGTTTATTTTGTGAATACATAATTCACTGAGTTAAGATAAGGCTGAGCATCCACTATGAGCAGGGAACATGGCTTGCAATTTAGAAAGGGGCCTGTGTTCTGCAGATAAGTACACTGTCAGTGTTACTCTGTGTTTAAAATGTTTCAGCTACAGGGGTTGGAATTGAAGAATTGCTTCATTTCTGCAAAGCTGGAGCAGCCCTACCTGTACATCACAAGATCCATGGTTGGGAATGAGTTCCTGAGAATTACTTGTGACAATTGCATGTTAAATGTGATCCAAATTTCTTTGAAAGGTGATGGTTTTAAATCTAACCAGGAAATTGTTACCTCAGAAAGTTCTAAATTCAATAATAAATTAAACAGGATGTGTTACTTAAAAAAATAAATAAATATCTTAAAATAAAGATACTTTTTTCTAGTGTCCTATATACTGAATAATAATTTCTATTTCTTTTTTCATTCACATGCATTTCCATTACTTCCATTTTTGCAAGGAACAAGAATTATTTTAAATTGTGGCCTCTTTGAACATAAAAGTAGCTTGACAGGTTTGGACAGAAGGTCCATCTCCCTGGTATCATACTTGTTTAAAAGACACCCATAGAAGAGTTTTCAGGAAGGGACAAAATTCCCAATGCTTTCACCAGCTTGCAGCCATATGCTGCCAGGCAGTTCCTGAGCCAGATGTTCTTTCTGTGTATTTAGCAATAGTCCATGGATACATTTTCCACAAACATGTCTGGTCTTGCCGAGAACTTGTATAAGCTTTTAGCTTCCCCAGCATCCTGTGGCAAGCAATAGCACTGTGTAATGACACATCATGTGAAATGCCACCTCCTTCAGTTTGTTTTCAATCAGTTTCTTCATTGTAGGTACTGTTAATTCCCCTAGCTTAATTCCTACTGTTAATTCCCCCCTGTTAATTCCTACTGCTGGAACAGACAGTGAACAATCCATCCATACAACTCTTTTTTTTTCCTTTGAGGTTTGTATCTCAGCAATTTAGTTCCCTGTCTTCACCTGTAGAGCACCTTCTCTGCTCTCTATGAGTATTTGGTGGCTATTAAATATTGACCCTATAATTACAGTAGCCTGCAGTCAAATCACTATGATTACTTCTATGAGCAAGGCCTATTCAACTAAGTACTGAATTAGAAATGGCATTTAATATGGTTTAAATCTGAATATTGTTTAAACAAAAACACAGCTTCCCTTATATTGTGTTTGGATGTTTGGGACAATCAGCCTCTTAACAGAAATTCTGATCTGACTGTACAATTTAGGCCAATACTTATTTTATTATTAATGCACATTGTTTGCTTCAGTAAGAATATGCTATGCCAAAAGAGCTTGCCGTGTACTTTTATGACTCAAAAGTCTTTCTGACGTACACCAAGCATAGTACAGTAAATGCTCTTGGGAGATATGTAAATATATTCCCCATATTCTTCTGTACTTTGCAATATGTCTATAATTTAAGAATGGTACTTGATCATCTATTCCATCACTTCTGTAGTTTCAGACCCTAAATGTGAATAGTACAAAGCCCAGTATGTGTAGTGGGTCCTTGCAAAGCAACTGTGATGGAGCTTTATTTTAAAATTTTGGCCATGCTTTTCATTAAAGTACTTATCTGCAGCCAAGAGAATAGGAAATTAGGTTGACTAAAATAGCTACAATAGTCTGAGCTGAATAGTTAAAAGTGGGGAATTCTACTGATTGAAGCAGGGTACTTGAAACATGGCAACATCCTAAAGTTGTAACTATTTCACAGCTTGTTGGCAGCTAAAAAATTATGTACCTGCTTCAAGGGGAAAAAAAATTTCCAGTTTTACCCATGTGAATAATACATTAGGCAGCACTTAAGACATTTTAAACTATTATCATTATATATTGTAATATATATATATAATTTAATATATTTTATATATATATATAATGTTGCAGCACACATTATACATTGGGCTGATTCCTTGTAAAAATATCTTCCCGTGATTACTGTAATGAAATACACTTTGGATAGATAATAACCTGATGCTTCCACAAATAGATAACTCTGAACCTGGGGCTAGGAAAAAGTGAAATCTTCAGTTTGAAAACTGCTCCTGTGAGCATCTGCTCTTAGAGTAGCAATAATATTTTACAGCAATTTTGTCTTAATTTTTTGTCACAATCTAAAGCAACTGAAGGGGGAAAAAAAAAGGCTAAGAAAAAACCCCATTGATTTGGCAGGCATGCAGCTTTTTTCCCCTTAACTGTTTATTCATGGCCAAGATCCCCAAAACCATCATAGAGACATGTGGTGTTGTGCTGTTGCTTTGGTAAAACTAAAACTAAGAGATGTCTGAAGGCTCAGTGGCTGAAGATTAATTTTTCTAATTTCTGGAAGTGCTTTTTGGGCTTTTGAGCTCTTGAAAACTATCCTGTTTCAGTGAGAAATGTGGATTTTTAGGAACAATAGCTATACGAGGAAAAGCCCTATTGTGGCTGCAATAGAAAAGCACTTTACACTACTACAGCCACCTAAATACCTGAACAGGTATTAAATACAGGTAGTAAATACAAGTACTCTTATATTGGTAAAATTTATCCTCACTGGTATGTTTTTTCTACACCCATTCTAGAAGAGTCCAACTGGCAAAATTAAAGTGTAGAAGGCCGTAGTGAGAAAGCTTCCATTCCAAAATTCTCCTAGTTCCTTTGGGAAAAACTTGGGTGCTGTCGACAAGTGCCCAGCCTGAGCTGCAAATATCTTTCTGAACATGATGACTCTGGTGGGATCATCATTTTGCTTCACATGCTCTGGCAGCAGAAAGCTGCAGTATTCTACTGCTCTGTCATTTATAACCCCATTTCCCAAATCTTTTTCAGCCTTTGATGAAGTAAGGGTACCTTCTTCACAAACACTGATGATCTCTGCTATGGAATGATAACTTCTTGTTCTACAGTGTAGGCATTTACCTTATAATTTATCAATGTGCCTTTTCTCTATTCATCAATCCTTATCATCTGCTGCCTTAAGAAGTGAACCTCAAACAATCTATGGTAATGCCTATTAGGCAAGTAGAAAATTTGGAGTGCTGATCATTGTATATGTGCATATATGGACAATGAGGGAGAAAAAAGCATTTGTATAATAGTTGAAGTTTGCTTGTTTGTGGCCTGTGTGCTGGTTTTGCCATGCTTCTGGTTTGTCCTTCACCTTGCAGCTTGAGAAAAGCAAAACACAAACAATAGGATTTTCAAATGAGTACTACCTGATTGTTCCTAACCAGCTAAGCTAACAGAAATGTGATTTTATGATACTTATCAATAACACTTATGATTCTGAGAAAATTGTAAGGACTTTTGGAGTGGAGGTACTCGTGTTTAGTTGAAGCTTTTATACATCAGCCAGTAGGTGATAAAAAATCCTACTGATGATTATCCCCTTGTACATCTTTAAGATGTTCCAAAACACAGGGAAAAAAATTAGATTCTAAATCTCCTCAAGAATATAAGAACTCATGATATTAGAGGTATCTTCTTCATAATATTTTCTACCAAATTTCATTGTCATTCATGCTCACATACAAGTTGAGTTCCCTTCTCAATGAGAATTTGTGAAATACTCAAATTGCTGATAGTGTTTGCTTCTTGTATTTCAGTTTTAAAGATTGTAGAAAATGTGCTTGGAAAAAGCACAGTTTGGTGAAACCAGAACTTTATGCAGCTGATTTACTATACTGGGATTGTTAAAGTGTTAAATTACTGATAAAGTGATGCTAGTCTGGCTGGAAATTATGTGCCCCTTCAAGAATGTTACTTTTCATTAACACAAAATGCAATCCTCATCTCCTTTCCTCTGCCTGTCTCTCATTCATAGTATATAAAGTAGTACTGCACTGTCTTTAATGATCAAGAAGGGATAGGAAAGAGATGCTGATGATTCTTTGATATTTTAAATAATTTGTCCCATGATAAGAGATAGATGGAGTTATCTAAATTCTGAGATGGGAATATTACTGACCAGATTATAGTGCCTTCTGCGAAATTGTTTTTATATTTAGTAAAAAATACTCTGCTCAAAGGAGGCAATTCTCCCACTCTGCTCTGCACTGGTGAGGCCACACCTTGAACACTGTGTGCAGTTTTGGGCACCATAATATATAAAAAAAGATATTGAGCTATTAGAGAGCATCCAAAGGAGAGCCACGAGGATGGTGAGAAGGGCCCTGAGGGGAAACTGTATGAGGAGGGCTGAGGTCACTTGATCTGTTCAGCCTGGAGGAGACTGAGGGAAGACCTCATTGTGGTCTGCAGTGTCCTCATGAGGGGAAGAGGAGGGGCAGGCACTGATCTCTTCTCTGTGGTGATCAGTGACAGGACCAGAGGGAATGGCCTGAAGCTGTGTCAGGGGAGGTTTACGTTAGGTATCAGGAAAAGGTTTTTCATCCAGAGGATGGTTGAGCACTAAACAGGCTCCCCAGGGAAAGGGGAAGATGGTGTATAAGGGATAGTGTTCCCTGATTCTCAGAATTGCTTTCTGTCCCTGAGAGAAATGCATTCTTCCACTGATGCAAGTTAGTAGCACTGCTCCCATTGATTTTCAAGTGCTAAGATGTAACCAGGGGCAGCCAAGAGCTGCAGATGGTCTTTCTCATCAAAGACCAAACACCAGTGCAGCTGTACATTGTTACTGCTCACTCTGACCCCACTTCCCTATGGCAGCCATATGGCTTGGAACCATTCCCTGAGTACTCTTCCCTCTTGCAGGATACACGTGTGCATCCTACTCTGCAAACCACCCCCACTTCCTTGGACGGTTTTGTGTCATCACTACTGTTCTGATTTTGCTTGTGACCATATTAATTTCTCCCAGTGAATCTATAATTGTCTTTGGTAGATTGAAATTTCAGGAGACTTGGTCATAGATATTCCCACAATATTTATGTTTACATATATGTAAATTTGCATTGCTTTCCACATATGCATCCTCATTTAAAAGTTGCTTCAGCTTCCCTCTATTTATTTTTTTTTTTCATTTCTGGATGTATGGTGAACAGTATTGTAAATAGCATGAGTTATTAAATAGTAAGATATTACAGTAAATGAAAGTAAATCTAACCACTATAGCATAAATACAGGTTTTTTGGGGTGAACGTCTTCCAAGTGAACTGCAAATGTTATGTTTTTCCTGCAGAAACTACACTGTAATATCTTGATCTAGGCAAATGTTCAAGTTTAGCCTTCTGTAACTCTAGCAATTGCTTCCAAAATACACAGCAGTGGTAGTATATTCTTGCCTTGTAATTCTGCAGCTCTGTCTGAACCTTGCTCTACAAACCTATCACAATTTCTTTGCAATCAAAGATGAGCAAATTAGTGCAAATTAATTAAACCTAGTCACTTGTGACTGTCACAAATGTCAGAGCTATTTCACACACAAGATGTGAAAAAAACAATTGGTTGTATGAAATGAGCCTGGTAAGCTCATGAAATAGGCAAGACAAGCGAGAATGTGAGAACTTCCATTCCTTCTTTCTGATTTGTCTATGATACTTGCAAACATAGTTTTAAAAGATACTGTCGCATTAAGACTGTATATCTTACACTGTAGTTGGGACCTCACGAGTGGTTAAAGTATGGTGGCCTTTTGGATTTTTAAATTTCTGGAAAATGCTGTTCTGAGTTGATATGAACCATTTTTAAAATCCATATTGAATTCAGAAGATTGTTTCCATTCAAAATACAAGAATAAGACTGACATTTTGAAATACTCTCTATTATTTAGTGGAAATTTACAGAAATATTCTGTAAATATTCAGTGGCTGAATTTGATTGCAGTGTAAAATGTGAGAGAAAGAAACACTTTTCTAATATTTGTTTGGGATGAAAGAAGATGATGCAAAATGAATATTTTTGTCAGTAAGAAAGAACTAAGAATATTTTGCATTGTGTTAACTTGAAGTTTTAGTGGTATTCTTCAACCCCTAAAGACAAGTGGTTTTCTTTCTCACAGACCATGACTCATGCAATTGTTCCCTTTTTTGTTCTGAAGCATTTCTCCTCAGCACATAATGACATTTCTGGATAGCTCTGGCTTGCTCAGTTTAGGATTGTGTCATAATTTTCATGAGCTTTTCTGACTGACTAAACTCTCCTCCTTTGTGGCTGCTCTGTTTTATTTCACCAGATGTTTTTGTGCCACAACTTCAGCTGTGATCAAATCTGCAGGCAACAGCAAAATTAGAAGGGTAAGGAAGAGAAGAGCTCCCAGTCAATGTGCCGACTGACTTAGTTAACACGTGTGGGAGAGAGCATGGTTTCAACTTCCTAGTCAGATGCAGACTGAAAAAAACTATCCCAGACTCTACTGAAGCCTGATCTGAGGTGGGGAGAGGAGATGGTGGCAAGTGACACAGACCCTGAACCCAAGCAATGGATACAGGCTGTCTGTAAAGCAACAGATCATACATTTATTTCCAAGTATGTTCTCTGCACTTGCTAGCACCCCCTCCATCTTTCTTGATGAAACTACAGCTGATGAGTTAATCAATTGTTACATCCCAAATAGTGGATGTAGGGGTCTATTTCATGACCTAAAGAAGAAGAGAGGGAGGGGTTGTTAGCTTCTGGACTCTTCTCCACTCCTACCGCTTCAGTGGGTTTGGTGTTGGTTGCAATGTCCAAGAGAAGAGACAAACCCAGGATTTCTGGCCTTCATGACAGCAGCCTGTCAACAACAGAGTAGATGCCCCCTTCCATTCAGAAGCATAGTACATATCCCTGAGAAGACATTTCAGAAGGAGCTTCCTCTGTGTGCTTTCATGTGCAAGCTGGTCAGTAGGTCTGCTCCAAATGTATCAGACAATGCATGATGTTCAGATCAGTCTCACCAGTGTGAGAAGCCACCATGTGAAAAGCTGATGTTTTCCACAATACTGTGCCCGTGATATCCTCAAGAAAGTGTTTGTGATGTACAGCTGCTCTGTAGAGTTCAGGGTTCCAATGCTCAGTTCATGAAAGATCAGATCAAATTGAAACAGATGCAGAAAGAGACAACAAGGAGTCAGGAGGATGGAAGATCTCCCTCTGAAAGAAAACCAAAAGTGTGTTTAACCCAGAAAGAAATCTTTTTTAAGAGCTATACAGCTGCTTTGTATAAATGTAAAACATGATTGAATAGAAAAATGAAAATAGAAAATTCTCCAAACTTTTTATTTTATCTATCTTTGTTTCATTTTCATATGCTAGTAGAGTGTATCTACCTCTGCAGTGAATCCATTCAGTGTGCACCACATTTAGGTAATACTTTGGGGGAATTAAGAAGGGGAAAGGTGATTATATTCTGAAAATAATTAAGGTATTATTTTAAAAAATATTAAAAATATTAAAAATAAATGTATTATGAAAATATCTTTTCATAATTAATGGCATATGTGAAGTAATGGTCTATAAAATCAAAGTTGTATCAGAGGTAGTTCAAGAAAAAGGAGTCATTCAGAGTTCCCAATGAAAATCCCTTAGTCTCCAACACTCATGCTGACACACTCTTTCCCAAAGTGGCATGAAACATCAGTTGTGGTATTCAGTTTTCCCTGAAAGTCCTATACCTCATGTGGAGATGCTATAAAGTGCACTAGATTTATCATCTATTGTCTATGCATGTGGATGCAGAAATCCATGCCATTTTATCCCTATTAAATCATGCACCAAATGAAATTAAGTCTAGTGATGTAACAGGAAATAATTTTCTGCATTTTTGGTGCCTTTCAATGTAATTGAACATATGGTGAATAATTCTCATAAACAGCTAGATATTATTAGCCCTGTTATATGGATTCCCTGTTGCAGGGAAAGGGACGTAAGAATTGATATGAGGGCTTGTGCAAGGTCACACTACAAATAGAAGTGGATAAATCACTTCTACAGAAAGAGATATACCTCTCTGGGTAAAATTCAGCAGTTGTCTGACCATGAGCAAAAACATAAGGCAGATGAGAACCTCAGCCTCTCAATCCCTGCGCTGTGATTTACATAGAGGAAGCAGATGGGCAGCAGTGGGCAAGATCTGAATTTCTCCAGAGAAAGCATTCAAGAAAAACCAAACAGGATAAAATAGAATAAATTCACGTGCTCATTAGTCTTCATATGGATAATCTCAAAAGCAGCACTGGTAGTTATTGTTTCACCTTTAGCAAAGTCATGGAATTAAAAATTACCGAGGCAGCCACCAGAGTGCACCAGATACATTTTAGAGCAACTCGCAAGAAAAGCGAACAACCTAAGAACTGTTACTCTCTTTTCTTGTGGTCTTCTTTTGTTTTTGTTATGGGAAATGAATCAGCTCTTTAAATATGTGTGCGGAGGGCAGTGAGGAAGAAGGTGAAGACTCAGAAGGCTAGGAAAGTGTCACTGCTTTCTGTGTACACGTGTGACTTCATTCCCACCTTTGCCATTCGGGGATGTGTAAGATCATCTGAAACACCTCCTACATATCAGTGCTGTACATTTTGAAATAGTGACTACTCCACATTGTGTATGCCATATGGTCCACATTGTAACTGAACATTGCATCTTCCGTATTTTGAAGGGCAACATAAAAGCATTAAAGGTGAGGTTTACCAGACAGATGTGCACACCTGCATGTGACCTATTCATGTAGTCAGCCTTTCCAGTCAGTGGAAATAAATGGACAATTCTGGCGCAGGATTCATCTTTATGTGCTAAAGTGGAGGTCTAACAGAGGACAGAGGGTTTTACCCTCTAAATGATCATATTTTTCACGGACTTCCAATGGAATATAAAATCAGTTGCATAGCTCTAGGCATCAAGAGTTAAGTACCTGTAATCAATGTTTTTGTATTATTCCTAGCATTGATTATTAACAGCTGCAGAACACTCTTCATGTATGTTGTTCTTTAGGTAGTGGAGTGCAGCAATACATAAAATGTGAAGCTTAATAAGGGTTAGATTTCATCTTACAGTACACAAACAACATTCCATTTCATGTATTTTCTGGCTGCTGGCTGGAACCCTGGAAATACAGCTTGGACAATGGAAGCGCTGCCATTTTATTTCAGTGGGAATTAGGTGAGTGAGCTGGTGAGACATTTTCTGCTCAGTTTAAAACCCATCTGAAGAAATACAGGAATAGATAACAGAAGGGAAAGGTTGAAACTCTCCTGCATTAAAAATATGCTTTGAAAGTCCAGTTGTACTTTTACCTTAGCACTGCAGGGGTTGTCAAAATGCTCTTGGACAGGGGGATTTCTAGACCTCAGCAGGAACAAATCCAGCTACTACCATTAAAGTCAGCCTGTGAATTTAAATTTGTCAGCTGACCTGTTACTATTTCCTCTAGCCAATTTTTCTCAGTGGGTTGCATTTTTACCTGCTGATTAACATATCATTAGGAACTGGAGTGTGAAAAATCACCTAGCACATATTTTAAAAGAATAATCATATATTTATACAAAATATGAAAACCAGTGTGATTTATTTTTTTATTTGGGAAAATTTCAAAAGTGGAAATAAATCACTCTGCAGTAAAGAGTCAAAAGCAGATGTTGAACACATGCATATTCAAACCCTGTAAAGCAGCAATGAAGGATGGCACTGCTGAGTTTTCTTTTTAGCAGTTGTTTTGTAAAGAGAGCACTAAGCATGAGAACCCTGCATGGCCTGCTTGGCTTTGGTGACTGACTATATTGAGTGTAAAGGCAGTGCATGACATCTTAATTTAAATATTTAAACTCTTTGAAGGAGTCTTGGATTCTGTAGCAAGATAGACTTGATTTGTAATCTCCTCTCTCAATGATATCTTCATTTTAGCACATAAACCTGTAAGCCTCAAATGGTGCATTCTTACCTAGCTGATTATAGAGTCATAGAACAGTTTGAGTTGGAAGTGACCTTAAAGACAGTGTAATTCCAAACCTCCTGCCATCAACAGGGATGCCACTCACTAGATCAAGTCCCTCAGGGCCCCATCCAACCTAGTCTTGAACACTTCCAGAGATGGGGCAGCTACGAGCTCTCTAGGTAACCTATTTAGTGCTTCACCACTCTCTGAGTAATGATTTTCTTCTTAACATCTAATCTAAACCTGCCTGCTTTCTATTTAAAACCATTGTCCCTTGTCCTGTCACTATCTGCCTATATGAAAAGTCCCTCTCTGTATTTTTTAAAAGCCTCTTTAAGGTACTGGAAGGCCTCAGTGAGGTCTCCCCAAAGCTTTCTCTTCTCTATTCTCTGTTGCTTTCCAAGTATGTATGCCTGGAGCTTATTAAGAATAAAAATATTAACTGCAAACTCAGGAATTAATGACTATTTAGTCAGAGTTAAGCAGAAGATATACCAATGAAAGAGAGTAGTGATATTTATGTCAGTTTACAGCAATAATACATCTGTAAGTCAAAATTATCTGTGTCTAGTGCAAATTAGGAATCATTTAATCAAAGAAAACCTTGCTGGTGTTATGCTGTCAGAACAGGATTTGGTTTGATCTTATCAAGTAGATGAAAAAGTGTGTCTAGAGTTAGCTCCTAAATTCACTTCAATGTTTGAAGTGCATCATAATAAAGACAGATGTAAGAAGGGAATCAAGATCTCTTGTGGTTTTATCACTAATTTAATGCCTAGTCTCATTTTCAATAGGACTTTTTTTCTTTCTAGCTCCTTTTCTCACTTTCCTTGTTACATGCTTATAAAAGCTTTTTTAAGCTTTCTTACTTCTTACTCTCCAGTTGACAGTACAAACTCATTCAGGGTTTTACCTTTCTTAATCTCCCCCCCACCTCAAACAAGGCGGGTTCTTCCCCTTCTCCATTTGCAGCAAAATTGTCTTTTGAGCAGCCCCTAGTGACGCCACATTGACGACGTGTTGTTTCTGCATTCTTCTTTTTACAGAGAGGCTGCAGCATGTTGTGGTTTGCCTTAATTATGATGTGTTTTAAGATGCTTATCAAAGAAAAAGCAGTTTACATTTTTGTTCTTACAGCACCTAATATAAATTTAGTTTTGGGCAAAGGGCTTTGGAAAGCACTCATTAGACATGGAATGCTCTAAATGTTTTACTTTTATTTCTGTTTTATTTTAGTTATTTTTTAAAGGAAGTTTTATAACTAAGTGGGGTATTTGGCATGCAACCAGTTAGCTGAAGCTTTAGACAAGGCCAGGTCCTAAGGACCCTGGTATTTACATTTAGTTTTTCTGGTTTAGTTTAAAAGAAAAAAAAATGTGTCCTTCAGAAAATAATTTTGCATTCTGCATATGCTGTTTAACAATTAACCACATGTGCATTTAAAGAGCCAAGTGCACCAGCAGATAGGAGTGCTAACATACGTTAATAGGATGTTTTCTCACCTCAGGCTGATATATTTCAACGTGAGCTGTGAAGAGCCTTGTTTGCATGCTTGTGTGAGAAGTTAGGCTAATTTTTGCCTTTGGGACATAGCCTGAGATGTAGAGAGAATGCAATACCTTTGCAGAGGGAGTACAGAGAAATCTTGTCACAGTCCTAAGTTTTGCAGTGGTTTCATGTCCTTGTTTTTGTGTAGGTACATGCAGACAATTTGTCTCAGTGCTTTTGGTGCATACTGCTAGTTAAACTGTTGTAACCATAGTACTGAGCTATTGCTGAAGCTGCACTGAAGCTGTGCCTTCGCTTTTACCCTATTCCCTTTGCAGAAGGAGAACATCTGTGGAGGTGAGACAGCCTTTCCTGGCATTGTAAATATTAAAAATTAAAGACTCACAGAGTTAAAAAATCGACCTGTTCCTTTTTCTAATTTATATGCATAGTGTATCTGTTGCTAATAATGTCTTTTAAATAAATTGGGTTTTCAAAATTTCATGTAAAAATTTTGATTCAAAATAACAATATAAAAAATATTTTGACCAAAACCTCTTGGCTGGCTGCCTACAGATAAAACATCCAAGACACTATGGAAGAGGCAGGCTTTATCAATACCCACCTCCTTTCAGTAGTTTATATGAAATGCAAACTAAGGCAGCATGTGACCCTCAGGCGTGTGAGAAATGAAAAGGCAGCTCTGATGGTTGGCCTATTGAAAAGCATCCGAGTTTTCCTGTGCTTGTAATGTTGGGACTCTTCTCAAAATTTAATGGCGACTTTACCCCTTTTAAAGAAATTGAGACTTTGTGTTTAGCACTCTGTAGAAGTCCATCATCAATGGAAAAAATCAGTTATTCTCACTATGATCCCTCCAAAGTCACCAGCTGAAAGTATCAAGGACTTTAGAGGACAAACTGAAGTTGTTCAAACATGACCAGAAGCCTGTTTGCTTCTCTGCTGGGACCAACATCACAGTGGCCGTAGGATAGGATTTCTGTGCTGCTCCTGCTCTGTGCTGCAGAACAACTGCACAGAAAACTCTGTGGTCCATCCACAATCTTGCATTCAGCATTCCAATTTAGGTACTAAGAGAGTGAAGGTTCAGAACTAGATACCCATGCGCTTCAGAACACCTCACAGAGCCCAGCACCAAACTTTGCAGATTTTAACTGCAAGCAAAGAAGCTGCATGATTTGTTTGTTTTAAAAGGAAAAAAGTAAATACAATGCAAATTACACTCATCTCAACTGAAGTTGATCCATTCACTTACAGAACAAACTGATAATAATTCAGACAAATCACATGCATATGCGAACAAATTACAAACATAAATAGCGTGTGTGTATTTACATGTTGCCATGGAAAAAACCAAACAGGTGTGGGTGTTGTGTTACAGGTGCTACCTACCAATTCAAAACTAACCCCAGGCAGTGAGTCCCATCTCTGTGCCGAGGCACAGAGGAGGCTTTGCCCACCAAAAAGGCCGACCCAATGCTTCGCTCCTCTGGCTGTCAGTGTTGATAGAGCGTGAGCTGGAGCTAATGGCGGCTTGTTTAGAGCCCAGCAGCTCTGAGGCAGCTCAGTCAGCAGCGTCCTTGCTTGACATTATCCCTTGTTGTGATTCTTGTTATGAGAGCTTGTCATTAAAAAAACCAAACAAACAAACAACTTTTTTTTTGGTTTGTATGAAAAGTTAAAGCGATCACGGAATGCTCTGCGATCCAGTGAAATGTACAACGTACAAAGCAAACGCTGAACGCATTCTTTCTTTTTCTTATTGCCGTGCCGCACTTGCCACACGGCAGCCTCAGGGCCCCGCAATTCGCCGGTGGCCTGAGCTGAGCGGGGGCCGAAAGGGCAGCGACTTTTCTTGAACTGACGGATTTCTCCCCGACACCGTCACACAAACCGCAGCCTGCCCGGAGGACGCGGGTTTCCCACACCCGCGGCGTGAGGACACGCACAGAGCTGTAACGCGGGCGCGGCACGACGCGGGCACGGCTCCCGGCAGCCGCTCGGTCCCGCCGCCCTCACCGGCGGGGATCCCGAGCCGGGAGGAGGGGCACGGTCCCGCCGGGCCGCAGGAAGCGCTGCCGTGACCCCGCCCTGCCCCGCCGCGCTGCCGGCAGGAGGCTGGGCCGTAGCCGGGCCGTAGCCAGGCCGCCCCGCTCCGCCTAGGCGTCTCCAGAAGGGATGCAGCGGCGAGCGCCATGAGCTGGCGGTCCGGCTCCCGTGGCGTGGTCCTCACCGCCTACCACCCCAGCGGCGGGGCCGGCGACGCTCCTGGCGGGTGAGTGGAGGTGAGGGCGGGAGGGAAGGAGGGCGCTGCCCGCGGCAGGTGCGCTCGGCAGGGGCGGCTCCGGCTGCCGCGCCGTGGAGGAGGAGCGCAGCCCGCTCAGCGGGAACCTGTTGCGCGAGAGAAGGTGTTTTCTCCGGCCCCGGGGCTAAAGGGTTTGCCCGTTTTTGCGCTGTGTCCTGCAGCTCCCAAACGGCTTTTCCTTGGTCGATTGGTTGTTCGATGTGGGTTTTTTTTCCACCCCCTTCTGCAATACGCTCCGCGCGTCGAGGAAACCCGGGCGTTTTGCTGGTCTGCCGGGAGCCGAGTGCAAAAAGCAGCAGCCGGCTGTTGTTAAGGCGTTTGTATCCAGCAACAGTCCTGTGGCCGCCCGGCTGCGCCTTCCCGCTGTTAAACCCGAGCTGTTGTGGCCGGTGCGGTTTTAGGCTCAGAACGGGGAGGGTTCGTGGGTCGCAGCGGTGAGTGCTGTCCCGTGGCCTCGGGAGCGCTGGACCCCTCAGTGTTTTGGGGATCAGGCTGTCGGTGGGATGCTGTGCGTAGATTTTCCTATAATCTTGTGCTTTACTACTTTTTTGTGTCTTGTACTTTTTTGTATCTTGTACTTTTCTTGTATCTTGTCTTTTTGTTGTTGTTGTTGGGGTTTTTTTTGGTGGTTTTTTTTTAATGTGGTAAACGGGAGGAAGGTGTAGGGAATAAGGAGACAAACTTTTTAAAGCATTTGTCATTGACTGAAACTGATAACAGGGAAGAAGTCTGTTTCACATACATGAGGGCTGAGGGCATCCTAGTGACTCACAGCACGTTTGATATAGGCAGAAGTCACTGCTGCTTTTTCCATAGCAATGACCAGAGGAACTGCTGTGTAAAGGACTGACTTTTGTCTTTATGGCCCATTCAGTCTTGCCTCTTCCTTGCTGAAATTGTCAACAAAGGTCCCATTGATAAAGATGGGACTTTTAATGCTGAGAAGCCAGATGAAACTGGGAAGGTATTGAAACTGGCAGACTATTTCCATGTGTGCATAGGAAGAGTGTATGTGATCAGAGGTTATAATCTGATTAAACGAAGATGGAAGGCTGTACAGTGGGTCACCCTGGACAAAACATATGCACTGTGACCTATCACACCAAAAGTCTACAACAAAAGCAAGGACTGAACTGCCCCATGTTAGAACCACAAAGTTCTCTTTTTCTTGAGGTACTTCTTTCTCCATGAGTAATGTTATTTATCAGCCTCACTTGAAGTCCCAGTGTCATCTCAGCTACGTCTATAAGGACTCTGCAGACCTGGCCATTTCCAATGGAATACAAAATATGTATATTTTTTCAAGAAATCACAAAATCCAGTAACTTGTCTGGAATTGTTTGTGGTGTTTCTTAGCCTCTCATAACTCCTCTCAAACTCTCCATGGAGGTGGAGGAATAAGTTAAAAAATGCTTTCCCTGCTCCTTGGGATAACTTCTGAGTAAACATATATGTATCTGTAGACTGTTACGATTGGTTCCCCTTTTTTTACATGTAGCTGTCTGGATACATGGCTCTAAGCCGCAGACTCTTAGTCCCTAGAGGCCGGTGACACATGAGCACAGTCCCTCTCTGTGTCTTAAGAAACCTGTCTCCTGTGCTAATGCCACACCATTAGGAGCAGCAGTCTCACCAGATTCCAGCTCCTCTGCAGCTGCTTCTGCGGACAGCCTGGGTGAACTGGGACATTGCCAAGCAAGTAATAGCAATCCTTCACAATTTTTTCTGGTTTGAGATGAAGAAAAGGGGAAATAAATGGGAAAAGTGGTCTCATTTCTGTAATTACAGCGAACAAATGTGCATGTTTCAGCTGTGCAGAACAGAGGATTCCCTCAGTTAGTTTGCCTGAATTCCACCGCTGCAGTAGTACAGCTTTCCAGGCCATGCACATTTGCCACTTAGCCCATTAAACTAAAATCCTAAAGGATTCCTCTCTGCCTTTCTGTTGTGCCACTCTAAATTTGAACCTTAGTTCTGTTCCTCCTGTTCTTATTAACCAGCATCTCAACTCTGGTCCTGGTTGACCCACTCCCTCCTGTTGTGCATCCTCATTATCTGCCCACTTCTGAAGTGAGAGAGATTGGGAGTGTTTTCATGGGAACAGAGAGGGAGGGGAGTGGCCACTTCTGGTTCTCTTTTGGTCTTTTTAGAAACAAACAAACAAAACTTTCCTGAAATGTAACATTTCTGTGGGATTTCTCTCCCATCTGCTCCCCCCGTTATTCTAGCTAGTTTCCTTCTTTGTCAACATTCCCAAGATTTGCAGAACTGCATGATACTAATAATGCCCAAACCCATATAATTCTGAGATGTTTTATGGAAATAAGTTCTTCCATTAGGCTCGTCTGTGTGTGCAAGTGGACTGGTTCTGCAGTCCAAATTTTGTATTTTTTTTCTGATGTGAAATTGACCTTATTTTTGCCTTTTAATAAAATATCAAAAATAGAAAAACTTTCAATATTTAGGTTAGCATCTCTACTAATTTGAAAACGATGTAAATTTTAACAGGGATCAGAATATTAGGAAGCCAATGTAATATGGTACCAGCTATAATGACGGAGCCTTTTTGAGAAGATTAATAGAGAAACAATGTTGAATTATTTTTTTCATAGGCATTCAAAACCATGCATGTTAGAAATTGCTTTATCTTTGGAGGGAAGTGTGACACTGGTACCTCCTGGAAAAAGCAATATGTTGGCTGTGCTCCAAATGAAGTGACATCATAGGAAAGAAAGAACTATACTTCCTACCCATTTTTTTTTTTTTCCCTTCAGGCATATGGGAACTCTTGCTTCATAAAACTTAAAATTTTACTGATCTAATAGATTGTTGAGCTGCTTGTCTATTCTGGGTTTTTTTGGCCCTTTAAAGGCATGATGAGTCTGAAATACTTTTTTGGAAAGGCTTACCTTACCATTGGTTGTTTTTAGTAGACTAAAATCTACAACAGCCTCAGTGTGATTACTTCCAAGTTTGTCGATTTAGGAATATTGCCTTAACAGTATTGATGCATAAAATGACATCAGAGCTGCTGTCTTTGCCATAGAGAAATTTATTTTGTGTTTTGCTTTAAAGTAGCAGTTAAAGGATTATCTTTATATGGTGTAGATATTGTTTGTGGGTGATTTTTGTGGTCTACCTAAATATTTATTTTTAAAACTTTATTGGAGAAATCAAAAAAGGAGAATGCACATATCAAATTCAATTTTAATAACGGCTCTCTTTTTCATATTGCCTTGATTCGTTTACTTTCAACTTTCAACCTGTTAGATTCAGTAATGCCCTATTGGCTGTCATGCTGCTTGCATTTTGGTGTCATCTCCTTTTCTTCATGATATCCATGCACAAAACTTTAAATTATTTCTGTCTTTCTATGGAACCATTTGTTATTATATGGGCTGGGGAAACCAAGATGGAGTAAATCAGATAGGTTTCAGTCCAAAACTGTTTCAGTGAATGACCATAGGTATGTCACCCTCATGGGTGTGAAATCCAAACCTGTAAGAATAGGTTTCCAGTGCCATTTAGGTTCCTCAGGAATTTTACCCCATCTACTTTGGCAGAAAGTACCACAGGTCCTGTGTCATATTTGCCAGCCACATGTAGGTGTTTTCAGATAACAACATTCTCCTCATTTGGCTGTGTGGGCTTACCCTCGGGCAATAAAATGCCATCCAGAGAGTCTTCTACAAGAATATTTGCCTCCCGAAGAGTGAGTGAATGTGTATGTGTGTGTATGCAAACATATGTATGTAAAAATGTTTTTTGAATGCAATTATAAGGTTGAGACCAAGCCTGGAGTATTCAGTGCATGAGGAATAGATTCATAACAAGTGAATGCATGCCATGTGCATGCAGAAGTAACTGAACTACACCAACACACCAGTACATGAGGCAAATAAACTTCTGCTGCATGGCATTTTCAAGAGCCAAGCCAAAACTGCAAACTGAGTAATAGATAAAGTACTCTGAGTGTGTTGGCCACTGGAGGTAGAGTTGCTTTCCTTTCCATACCTTTCTCCTATTTGGGATGCTGCTGTTCCGTGTTGTCTCCTGTGCTGCACCAGCTTGTCATGTGACAGCCTCCCCGTATCTGTTTCCAGTGAGTCACTGTGCTTGCTCACCAGCCTGTGCACTTTTGCTGCCACTTCAGCGCACTGCGTTAACTTACATTGGAAGACCAGTTTAATTTCTGAAGCTTTGCAAGCCAGTGGCTGTTTAACTTCATATACTCCCAAACAGCCTGTAAATCTTCGTGTCGCTGATAATTTAAGAAAGACTCCAAAGTTTCACAGAGCCTAGGACATGGCTCTTCCTCCTCAGAGACTCTGCAGTTCTATGCATTCTCTCTCCATTGCCTTTTCTAAATCTTGCATTTAGTTTGCTGATACTAGCAAAATGAGAACAATGAGTTGAGTTTCCCTGAGACGGAACTAAACCCTGGGCCAGTTCTGCAAAAGAGTGTTGTAAGAGAGGATTGCTGCCACCTCAGGTCTCCTCTTTCGAGTGTCACCTGCGATTCAGGGCCTGCAGCCCCTGGGCTTCACCGTCCTGCTTTGTTACTGAGTCCACCTGACTCTGGGAGATACCAGCTGAAGCTTGGGTCTGCGTGGCAGTGAAACCAGGCAGTCTCAGTTGGGGTTTGTTGTAGAGAAGTGCCCCTTTTTGTGGGTTACTGTATAAGTCTGCATAAACAAAAGTATTTAATTTTATATATCTTTGTAAAAATGGGCTTTACAGACTTTATCACTTTACAGTGGTAGCATGCGTTCACTCTGGGGACAAGTGAGGGACAGAAAATACTTGGTGTTTTCTAAAGACAGCTGTGGCATAAATCACTCACTTGCTGTGTGATCTCTTAGTAAGAAACCAGAATTACAGATGTCCTTTGAGCATGGAGAAATAATAAAGATTTCTGCTGTGAATTGCCCACAAGTTATGATTTTTTCGAACATTGACCATAATAGACATTACAGATCACACATGCAAGTGGAGTTTATTCTTTCCTTACTGGAATAATCTGCCTCTTTCTTTGTTCAAATGTTTGCTCAGTTTAATCTGAAGTCTTAATAGTTTGTATTCTTCTTAAGCCAAGAAGAAATCTAGTAATAAGCATGAAATCGTGCCTTTATTCAAGGTCATTTTCCATCTCCTTTTTTTCAGAGAGAAAAATTCTCATTTCTTTCCTCTTCATTTCCTACAGTGACTCACTCTTGGAACTGAAAACCAGTGAAATCCAGTATAAAGGAGTAAAGTACTGTGAGGAGTACATATAATGCTCTGTGTACAAGCAGCAAACTCACAAGCTGATTACTCACAACTGCCTTAAGTTGGTGGAGCATTTTGCAATTTCATTTGAAATCTGCTTGTACAGAAGTGATTCCAGGTCCCTGCCTCTGTCATGACAGCAATTGTTCCTAACCCCTGTAACCTTTCATGATGCCAGTATGTGGATGGCTCAGCACAGTACCTTCCATGTGTTCCTTTGCTTCTATAAAAGCAGAAAGAACTGTCTGCTGAGCAAACAAAGATCTATCCCACTACAGCTGACTTTGAGCACAGTCTTCATCTGAATGCATTAGAAGAATCTTTTCTGCCTTGGGTTTGCCTGCTAGTTTAAATACAGTTCATTGTCCAGTGCTTACCAGCATCTTCAGGTAGAGCTGACAGGCAACAAGGGACGAAGTTGCTTTATTTAGAATTGCTTTTGTGTCTTTTGTACCTTATGCATGTATAAATATGGAGTATATGGCAGACCCTTAATATGTTGCTTGGTTACTGAGGTATGAATCCCAGTAACTTGATCTACTGACAGCAAGATGTGGTATCCCAACATTTCCTGCTTCCTTGATTCTGGATTCCTGCTTCATGGGGTTCCCCCATCTTCCAGTTTGCACCTGATTTCTACTTTGAATTTATCTTGCTCCTGCCTTTGGTTCTTGCTGTCTTGCCAAGCCCTCGTAGTGCCTGTTACCTATGGTGAGCTTTCCACTCGATTTTTTCTTGGTGGGCAGAGCAAATGATTATCTTTGGGCCTCTGTTTCTTCAATCTGAAAATCCTTTTTGTGACACCTTTGTTCGGCAATTTATCATGTGTCTTTATGTTTGCTCTCCTGCTTTGCTTCTCCTTCAGCCCCCATCATGAATTACATGCGCTGCTTCAGTGTCAGTCTTGTGAGTGTCACCAGTACAGGTAAAATCACTTACTTGCTGCTGATTCCTGTGGGAACCGACAGTGGTCAGAACATAAATTCTTAGGCTCCAGGCAGTGCCTTGAAGCCTGTGGGAAAGCCAAGGACAAAACTCTCTCAGTCTGGCCTGGAAAATCATGAGGAGGAACCCAAAACAATCCCTGTAGATAGTATCTTCCTGACACCTGGTGTTTTTCCAACTTGTTTACTGGTAAAGATGTTTACAAAAATGTGGTGCCCTAAAAGACCAATCCTATTAATTGTACCGAAACACTGTATAAAAGGAATCTGTCTTTCAATAAACTTTGCTATGAGCCCTCTGAAGAAATCGGAGTTCTATGCGTCGTTACATGAGCTGTCCTGGATTGGAACGATAGATTCCCACTTTAGCCAATTATGTATACTGCAGTCATGTCATCTTGTTTTTCTAAGAATCTTGGTGGAACTCCTTCAATTTACATGTCATTTTTGAGCCCTAGATCTGCTGAAGTTCTTTCAGTGCAGTCCTCATTGTGCAGACATGATCACCGTTGCTTGCACTTAGACATCCATTCAGTATCTGTCAAGATGATAAAACAACATTATTTCAACAAGCCCAGTTCAGTAGGTGACTTAGATTATTTTATGTTGTGGATGTAGATTTGATTTAATGTCCTTCACTTTCAGGGCAAACAATCTATTGAGTTCTATTTTGTGTCAGACAGACCCTTAAACAGATACAAACAAGAGTAACTCAGCTCAATCAATTGAGAGACATATCATAAAAGGAAAATCAGGGCCTGTATATAGGCTTTCTTTTTTATTTTAAAAACATACAGAGTATGAGATGTCATGATTGTCTAACTATTAGGAATAGGAAAGTTAAAAGGCTTTTGTATATTTTAATTATGGGCTTTCTCTTTTTTGCTTGAGTGTGTACAAATCTGGATGATACTGAGCATAATGCAATATATTACTAGCTGAGATGTTATAAACTTGTAGACTTTATGCAAAATTGGAATGGAACTGGTCAGCAAAGTGCCAGAAGAGCTGTGTAAATCTGAACTCCAGTGTTCTAACTGTGGCATAGTGGAATAGTTAATTGTTTCTGTAATTTCTTTCTCTTTGATGAACAGAATTGTTAAATTTGTTTTTGAGTAAAACTGATGGCATTTTGATTCTGCTGATATTGGCACTAGATTAAAAAAAGTTATAAACTATTATTATTGCCAATATTTTATTCTGGTTTTGTAACTCTTACTAGGGAAACAGGAGCTGAAATCTGTAAGGCTTTAAAAGGTTGCTCATACATGTTTGGGTAACATTTGCAGTGCCAGCATCCTTCTCTATTGTTGGTGCTTTTTTTCACTGGAGTTTCTAAAAGTTCACCTTTTTTTGGTCTCTGAAATGCTACAGCTGAAGGGGGGCTATAATTACAGTAAGTGATATAGCGAGGTCCCCGCTGTGAGTGGTGTTGCAGATTTGGCAATGCATGACTCACTGACTGTCATTGCAGACTCCTCAGTAAATCTGCTTTGCCAGAGGAAGAAGAATACCCTGCTCATAAGCTTCGGGGAGTGCTTGCCAACAGGCAATGTGCCAACAGGCTATTTTGTGAGGGCTGCTGGTTTTGCAATGCACCCACCTCTGCCTTGGAGTTGTGGTTTCAAAATTATAATGTTCAGGCAGGGAATTTAAATACTTACAGCCAAATAAATAGGCAAAAACAAGAAAAGGGAAGAGGTGTTGTTTCTTAGTATTCAGATGTGTAAAAAATTGACAGACTTGATTAATTACTTAAGTACAATTTTAGCCATCATTTTCTGAGGTATATTCCTGATGATATCGTGAGCAGCATATGGGATGAGCATCTCTGCCCTCCCAAAAAAGTTGAAGCTGTGAACTTATTCTTTGGTTATTGTTTTGTGCTAGCTCTCTTGTATTACAGCAGAGTTATAGTTATGTGCCTGGTCATATTTTCACGTGAGGGTAATCTGCTCAATATTCTCTCTTGTTCTATGACTGTTCCTTGCCCTTCCTGATACGGCATCCCAATCCTGTTAGACTAGAAATGCTTTCTTGATATTTTCAGATGTTTTATCTGTCATCTTTCTACAGCAACCTTCTTTCTTAGGCAGGCTTTCTTAGGCAGGCAGAAGATAACAACAAAAATGTGTTAAAATGTGTTCCTCCGCAGGGCCCCCATTATGCTTGGGGAACTTAAAACGGTTTGGGGTGAAGTATTTGCAGTGAAGTATTTGAGGAGGAGCAAATCTGAATGTTTTTAGCATACCTAGAATATTGGTTCAAGGTACAGCATACATGAGAAAGCAACAAAGTAAGAATAGCATTGTCTTCAACAATAATAAATAAATACCTTGTCAAGCATATACGCAGTCAGTGTCCAACTGCAGCAGAACAGTTAGCACGTTTTGCTTGATTTAGCATCAGTACTAATCTTCAATTTATCACTCCTCCAACTCCTTTTTTTCTTCCAGTCAAGCAGTCCCTAAACCACCCTGACAGTTTTTACTCTGGCTTTGGGAAGCCAAATGTTTGAATTCATATCCCTGAAAAACAGGAAAATAATTAGGACGAAGTGTGGAATTCTTTGGTTAATGTTTAGCAATATGTGCTTAGTAAGGTACATTGCTCAGTTTTTAGTGGTTTTAATCAGTTGATGGTTTCTAGCAGATTTTTATGTAGTAGTTTAGAACAATGCTGGGACTCAAGGGCACTGGTGAAGTCTATCACGTCTATCAGAAATTCTTTGCCTTTGATAAAATGCAACAGCAGAGTCCAGGAGTATACTGTATCCAGAGATAACGGGGAGCTTTGCTCCAGATTAAAAAAGGGCAAGGTTAAATTTTAGCTGTACAAATAAAGCAAAAAGTTCTTGTAGGCTTGAGCTAGCCCAAGAATTCGTCTAATAGTTGTGATTATGGCTGTAGTTATGAGTGTGATTCCAGATACAAAGCAAGAGGCTTGGGACAAGAAGCTTTGGCCACTGAAGAGAGAGGAAGCCCTGTCACTGCTGTCACACATACAGAGCTGTGGCTCAGTGGCCAGTCACAGCAGGACACCAGAGCTATGGTTCCCACAGGCCAGTGGAAGATGCTTTCTTTCTCAGCAGTTGCTAAGAGGATGAGAGGTTCTACAGATCCATAGTGTACCTCCTGAAGCTTCTCAGCCTGCTTGTCTTTGCCACTGCCAGATAAGGGAATGCTGATAATGGTGTTATCATTGTGGGAGTAGTCATCAGCATCATTATAACTCCATCCAGAGGGTGGGCTTTAATGTCCTGCTGAACTCATTGGGGTGCTTGGGCTGTGTTACCTTCTCCTGAAAAGCTTGTATTTCAGGTAGATTTGAGGCTCTTCATGTTCTGTTGAAAAGAGATAATATTTGATTAAACTTTTTTTTTCCTCTCAAGAGTATCTCCCTCCTAAGGCTTGTTCTGAACCAGCAGAAGTTTTGATGTGCAGGTCATGGTTATAGTAGCCTGAGATAAATGGGTGCTGAAAAGAGTGGGGAGCACCACTGAAAGTAGAGCTTCTTTCCTTCTCCCATTTACACCTTCATAATATTTTTATTACCCTGACATTGGTGTTTCTGCGTTGACTGTAGTAAATTGAGCTGGATTAACAAAAAATTCAAGTGAGAGCAATATTTTTTGAAAGTGTTGTTTTTGGGCAGATTAGTTCCTTAATCCAACTCAGCAAGTTACTGCATCAGTGATGGTGTTGGTACAAGAGGAGTGAAGGAAGCTCACAGGAAAGAGGGGTTTGACAGAATCCTTTGGCTGTAGCCTAGTCTGTGCCAGCTTAATGTGATCACTGTGGGGCTGTGATTTGACAAGTTAACTCATTTTTGAGTCCTAGTGGTGGCCATGGCCGCATCCTGTGAGAGTCTCCTCTGAAATAATTTGGCTCCATTGGTTCAATTTTGTTGAAAAGGTATTTGATGACTAACTTTGTACTGGCGGGTCTTTAGTCAGTTCAGGTACAGCTTGTCCTTTAACGACCGCTCTAAAGCTGGTGTAAGCTTCATCTCCAGCTCATTTAGTCCTGACTCATGCTGTTCAGTGATTCAGTCATGTGCACATCTCTGTGCAAAAGGCAGGCTGTGATGTGAGAACAGATCCTTGGAATCCAGGTGCGTTGCACTGCAGGGAACACCTGCGCTCCTCCTGCAGAGCGGCTGATAACCTGCCTTTCCCTCACTGTCTGCACGTGTCACTGTGCAGCCTACCTCACCAGAAGAAACAAAAGCCCAGCTTGGATTCCCACAGATTTTAATGAGGTAAATAAAAGTGCAGTTTCTAGATTATGGTTGGTCATCGACTGATAAGCTCTTGAAAGCTTGCTGATCTGTGCTTTGTTTAAACACACCTTTCTTTGCTCTGAACTTTGCACTAGAGAGATTGCTTTGGTTTCTTAGTGCCCAAGGTAGTGCATGAAATCAGTATTGGGAATGAGAAGTATAATCAGAATAGCTTGCATGATTTCCTATAGGAAACACAACCTAACTTTGAATTTCAGTAATATTTTCTGGTTTAAGAGTAAAAAAGATTAAGATATTAAATATCCAGAATATTTTACAAATATAAATAATTGATAAGATTATGTATTAATGAAAATGTCCAAGCATCTGTCCAGTGCCTGTCTTCCCTTTTCTGAAAAGGGTGTTTACATTGTGATGCTTGTTCTCCTTCGATGTGAGAGTTAAGAAGGGGGATTGTATTTGTTTGAACTCCTTTCTGTGGATGGTACATACAAGAACAAACAAACACAGAATCTTTTTTTCTTCTAGTGGGTAGGAGCTGCTTATGAAAGTTTGTGGGAAACGATGAGCTTCATGTTATGAAAGTGATATTTGGCACTTTGGACTTGAAATTAGAAAGCAGCTTATGAGGATGTATGGTATTAAAATTTGTGTGATTTGTCACAGTGTTTAGGGGTTTTTGGTCTTTCTTGAGTTTTTGAAGAGATTGTTTCAGAAAGGTTTGTCATCCTGTATTAGGGAGTATAAGGAAACATTAACTTGCATATTTCTGCTCATGTCTGTTTGCAGAACTATTTGATACAGATCTCAGTAAACACAGATCTCAGTACAGGTTGTTAAAATTTCTTTTAATTTCAAATATATGTGTAAACTTAATCTCTGACATTCAGATTAGGCATAAATTGAATTTTGGTTGTATGATTTTGCAGAAGTTGCTAAGCGACATCCTAGCAAGTGAGAGTTAGCTAGGGTGAAAAAATGCATCTGGAGCCAGACTGGTCAGCACAGGGCTGTGCCAGCGAGAGCTGGGGCATGGGACAGAATGGAACTAGATGAAATGCGGTGACAAAGCACGAGCGTAAGCAGCCTTAAATGACAGTTTTTTCAAACCTTTCAAACTGTAGTGTACTGTAATCTCAGCTTGCGTGTAAAAGTTTGTAGGAGCCTGGAGCCAGGTTCTTGGTTGTTTTTTAGCAAAAGGAGTGTTCCTCCCTATATGAATGCTGGGTTTCCTCCTGGAAAACAGATTGCTGGGCTTTGCTGAGTGGTGGCACATTTCCACTGCACTGTTCTCAGACTGTAGCCCAGCACCAGTATCACCCCATCAGACAGCTGTGATTCATACGAGTTTGAGCCTAGGCTGAGAAACCTTCCCTTCATCCTACCTTGGTCTTTAGCTTTCTGATTTCATTTTTTCCCCCCTGTGTGTGGCAGGGTGTGGACACAGGTACACAACCTCTGATTCTGGATCAGGTTGGTGCCTTTTGTATTGTGCTCTGTTATGTTAGTCTCCTGAGGTTTTTTGAGCCTCTATTTCTTTCTCACCCTCCATGTTTTGTCACATAAATATAAAAATGTATAAAGTATAAAAAATATAAAAAGCATAAAAATGTAATTCAATTTTGATCCAAAGGAGCTTCAATAGTTAAGAAATATTTCTCTAGGTAGATTATCTCGCACAAATCACAAAGAAGAGATATTATTAAATAGAAGAATCAAGGTTACGTCTGCTGTCCTGGTTTCAGCTGGGAGAGAGTTAATTTTCCTCTTAGTGGCTGGCACAGTCCTATGTTTTAGAATCAGTACAAGAATAATGTCAATAACACACTGATGTTTTAGTTGCTCAGTAGTGCTTACTGTAAGTCAAGGGCTTTTCAGTTTCCTCTCCTTTGCCAGCAAGCAGGTGAGTAAGAAGCCAGGAGGGAGCAAGGCCAGGACAGCTGACCTGAACTGGACAAAAGGAATTTTCCATACTACAGAGTGTCATGTTCAGTATATAAACTGGGAGGAGCTGTCCAGGAGTGGCTGATCACTGCTCAGGCATGGGCTGGGCATTGGTCAGTGGGTCGTGGTCAATTGTATTGTGCATCACTTGTGTTTTCCATGTAATTTACTCCATTATATCACCACATTGTTGACATGAGAAGGTATTCTCTGTTTCTATTTCATTTGGCATTACCTTACTTTTGAAGGACTCTGGAATTTCTAAACATGTTTTGTACTTATCCTTTTCTTTTTTTTAAATGCATTACTTATTCTTTAATTGAAAGATAGATTTATGCCAGTATAGTCTTTGCATCATTATAGAACGATTTTCTGTCTGGTAGTCAGAACTTTTAGTCACTTGCCTGTAGTTTAAGTTAGAGCAAGATTCCTCTGAAGACTGAATATTAGTATGAAGTTAGACTTTTTTTTACTTAAGGTGGAAAATTAAAACTCTTTGGGTAAACATATCCCAGAAGTGTAAGATACTTTTGCAAGTAGAATGAATACTTTGCACAGAAACTAGTGAGGGAATTGTAGTATTTTAGAGCTTTGATTTTTATTGTTAACTATTACTTTGGTTGTGTGCCTTGTTGTTAGCTAGCCAGAGATGAACCTTTGTCCCATTTCAAGCTGCTGTTCTCACAAGAAACCATTGCTAGTACTTTAAACAAGGAAATTGCTTAAAGTAACTCCCAATGTGCCTTGTCATCTTCAAGAAAGACTTTAGTGATATGTGAGCTGTCCTGTAGCTGACCTGACTAACTCTGTGGGTGTAGACCATAGTTTCCCATGTCTTTTTCCTGATCCCTTAGTACAATGTATCCATCACTGATAGCAATCCTCGTGGGTCAAACAGTAGCCTGGCAATTTTACTTCAAAAAGTCCACCATCACCAAAAGCTTTTCAAGCTTTGTGAATCCATGTGTCATCCAGTTTGCTTCCAGCTGGTTGCCATCAGAGAAGAATGTGAGAGTGGGACTATACAGTGAGTTATCATGGGACATTCAGCTGTGCCAGACTGCTAACAGGAGATTCATATCCATTTAGTTTCTTTAGGAGGAAGCTTGTGACCCTAAGAGCAGAAGAGGATATTGCTTTGTGTTTTTTCTATTATGGAGGATCCCTCATGCTTCAGGTTTTGCCTTCTCAGAGCATCTGTTTTGCATGTTTGTCACCAACCTGCTGCTGTGCAGGTGGGAGTTTGCCTGCTTGTTATATACCTGAGTGAGCTCTTCATAACACTGAGGAAATTGTTAGAGTTAAGGAGATCTGAGGAACATGTCTTGCATGTTCCTTCAGCCAGATACACCAGGGTCTGGTGGCCTCTGGTTCTCTGGCTTGATAGTTTGGAAGAAGGGCAGGGTGCCTGGCATATCCAGTTATGGCAGGCTAGTGGACAGATGTGACCCTGTATACTCTGGTTCCCTTAAAGGATGCCTTGCAGTGGGATGCCTTAGGATACTAATTACCTCTGGGATTAAATGGGATTAAGGAAAAGCTAATTACAAGGTCCATCCCAAGTCCTATGTACAGTTCTGGGAATTCAAGTCTTCTGCTGTGTCAAGATTAATGAGCAATATTTTTTGGGAAGTGGCTTAACTGCTCAAAAGATGACTGTGTTACTTTGGATGTCTGCTGGTGGAAGAAAACCTAACTGTTGGCTGGAGGTGCAGTGCTGAGGTGATGCTGATGTTGTTTCCATGGATGTAGACCCATCACTATTTCTGAATAAAGAATTATTGTCTGCTGTGGCCTCAGAGAGTTAACTTTCACCCTGGGCTGGCAGCATGATTCAGGTGTACTTTCAGTTGGCTCTGCTCAATGTTATCACATGATCTTCTGAGAGTTCTGGTAGCAATTTCTCATTTAATCTCTCCTTGTAAATAGACACCTTTGCCCTTCCCCTGAATTGGACTGGATGTACAACAGGCTGGCTGCCTTACTGCTTGTGCTGACTTGGTGGAGCCTGCCGGTAAGGATGGGGAGATCCCAGGGTCTGGCACATGGTTGTTTTGGGGTGTGGATTTAGGCTGCTCCGAGAAGTGTTGGCCTTATGTGAGGTGAGGTGGCCTGGAGGTGTCATGCTCGGGGGCACCCCCTGGGGCACTCTGAGGTTGCACAGGAGTGAAACTTGTGTGAGCAAAGAGGGAACTGGAGCCAAAGCGCTGTTTTAGAACTCGTGGTGAAGAGGCAGCTTTATTACCTCTTTGTTTAAAACAATAGTGTATATACTGGTAGTAAAGGTCATATTTATTCTGAGAGGGCATTGTACAGATAATTCTAACTGGTTTACCTCCAAGTGAGGTGCCATGAGACAACAAAAAAGGGAAAATTAAATCAGTTGGCTAGAGGTCAATGAAAATATCCTTAAACTCTTCACTGGACCTTCCTGACTTTCAAAGACGAAGGGGATTAGAGCACGTCTGGTGCAAACACTCAGCAAGGATGGCAGCAGCTTTAAAGTACACACACCAGTTTTTCATTTAGAGAACTGAGAATTGAGAAAATAGTATCAATTTATGTATGTGGGCATTTGTCCTTCTTTGAAAGTCTCCTTTTCATCTTTCTGTTAAAATGTGTTGTAAATTTCCTGTTACAGAGTTTCTACATCAATTGCTATTGCTCTGTTGACTTTCACTGTAGGTTTTAAACCCTTTTTGTGCTGACAAGTGTGTGATTCCATTTCTGTGTCAGTCTGTCAGCACTTCTATAGTTCTTTACAAATGACTTTGTCCAGGTGCTTTATTTTGGCAAAGGAATTATTCTTTATCCTCTGAGATAGAACTGGCTACTTATATGATCAAATATTTTTTGTATCCACATAAACTTCGAAGATTGCAAGTGTGCATTTTCAGTGCAGACAGTATTAAAAAGGAGTTTACTTTAATACCTCTGGTAAGAAGGGACTTAACTGTGTCACCCTGCCTGAGCTCAGAGGATGTATTTGTCACCCAGCTCTGGCCCAGAGATGTTCGGTCGCCTCATCACCTCCCTTCGCTGTTGCTATGTACTGGTTCCCTAGCTTTTAAGGTGTATGGGTGCTCACTTCAGTGCTGGAAAGCCAGCAGGATGCTGCCCAGTGTGGTGAGTGAGGTGTCCTGAGGGCTGAGGACAGGACAGAGTGGTCAGGCAGCGCAGCTGGGAAGTGGGGAGTGAAGGACTCATGGGGCACCCTGAGCTTCTGCTCCAGTTTGCCTCTCACCTGGTTCCCTTCGCTGCCTGGAAATGTCTCTGCTCTGTGCACCAAGGTCAGGCCCATTCAGGGTGCCTTCCCTTCCTCCTCCCACCCACTCCCTGCCCTTTCCCCCTTCAGATTGCAGGCTTAGGTCACTGTCATAATACGATGTTTTCAGTTTAATTGAAATGCAGTTTTGACTTAACATTGCATGCAGCAAATGTTTTTTATTTCCCTGTGTACGTATTATATCGTACAAGAACATCTGGTATTCATTTGTAGACGTGTCTCATAATGGGAAGTACAGCTGTCTAGCTTGAGGAGCTTGGTCCTGTAACTAAAAATCATGGATAGCAATACTCACGAGTGCTTTAACCTTGCTCTTGTTTTTCTGTACACAGTGTGTGTACACATGGCAGAAGAAAATATGAATTCTTATTTATAGAAGCATCTGCATATGGATTGTGCCTTACTTCAGGTTTAATGTGTAACATGTGAAGTATTGTATTTCATTTTCCTTGATTATTACTGGGATCTGTAATTGTAGCTACTTAGTATTACAAATAGGTGCTATTTTTGCCCTGTTTATGCAAAGGAATGTGTCTGAAGTTAAAGGTGGGGATAGAACCTCTAGATTCATGAGGAAAGTTAAGAGTACAATGTCATTTTTACTTGCATTTTTTGCTGGCAGTTAGCCCTCCACTGAAGTATTTTGTTTGGGAGCACAGAGTAAGAGTTACAGCTAATATTAGTGATGTAATTATGGTGAAAAGCAGGATTTATATTGTTTCATATAACTGATCAATATATTTCAAAATAGACTGTTATCTTTTTAGAACAATTATGGAGAATATTATCAGCTGAAAAACCACATAGAACACTGCATATTAACTTAGAAACCAATATCTCATGTTTTTAAGATGTTGGTAAATAAAGGGATGTTGGTTGGGGAGTAAAACAAAGGATTTTCATAAATAATTTGTATTAAGAGACATCAACTTTATAATTTCCAGGTATAAAACCAGACTTTTTAAAACTACCTGTATTTAATATAGAAATACTAGAATTCTTGCAGACCCCATCTGCATTCTTTTTGATGAGTGTAATTTAAACTAAAGTTAGTAAGAGCTCTTTTGGTTTTTTTTCTTTCTTTTGTTCTCATTTTAGTAGTAGCACTTTCTCTTTTCAGCTGCAGAGCAAGTGACTGTCATATTTCCCTTTCTGATCAGACTTGTACCATCCCTTTTGGTGCCTTAAAATATGTCAGCAGTCTCCTCTGACCATATTAAGTTTTCATGCACTCACTGCCTAGGTACCCACCTGGAATGGAGACTGCTTACACCAAAACAATCACGAGTAAATCAAGAGTAAAGAACAAAAAAATGGAATGCTGGTAGTAGAAATGAGAAACAAGGACTATATGTGTGAAGCTGTGATCAAATAATAATAAAATACATTAGATGAGTTTTTTATGGTTTGTTTTTAATTTTGAATGGTTGTTTCTGTTAAATGATTGATATTTAATTTGCATGTTTTGTTTATTTTTCTCTTAATTTCAGTATTCATTTCATGTCTGTTTTCCCTCTGTTGTTTGCTTTGTATAATGTTATCTTTTCCCTCTTCCCTCTCCTGGAACAAAACAAAAGCTCTTTCAAATCCTTTCTGCTGAAGTTTTGGTTTTGTATTCAAGCCCTGGTGCTCAGAGCTTGTGGACAGGTAGCACAGTAGTGAACCCTGTGGTAGAAAGGTTTGGTAACCCTTCCAAGCTTGCACATGAACACATCTGTATATTCACACTGATATCTCTACATCCTTATCTTTAATTTGAAGGTGAAGGAACATACCTGTGCATACAAGTACCAGCAAAGCTTTGCAGGGGCCTTGGTTGAAAAAAATACATATTTTTATTGCCTTTTCTGCTGATGTTCAGTAAACAGATGTGGCAACAAAGGGTGAGAGGGAAAAAGAAAATCTCTAATCCTGAGCTGCTTCCTGCTTGCTTGGTTTCCTACTGAAGTTTAAAAACTACCCAAGAAAAATGAGGAGGGAAGGAGTATATTAATGTAATTTTGTTTTGTTCAGTGCGTTCCTTGCTTGGTCATCGAATGAGAAGCCTTTGGAGGTGCTCATTAGCATAGGTAACAGTTATAGCCATAAAATTATAC
This sequence comes from Cyanoderma ruficeps, assembly GCA_008694505.1. Taxonomy (NCBI): domain Eukaryota; kingdom Metazoa; phylum Chordata; class Aves; order Passeriformes; family Timaliidae; genus Cyanoderma; species Cyanoderma ruficeps. Next base: position 47,218,721 of record VZDJ01007749.1, read on the forward strand.
TGGAGTTACTTTTGTGCTTTTAAAAGGAATTAGTTCTCTAAAATAATTAGCTTTTACCATTTTAAAGGACCTCTTAGTTCAGCCTATAACTCTGTAACAGGCTGGCATGGGTCTGCAGTACTCTTACTGCAGACAGTTCAGCTGTTGCACCTCAGGAATAGGTACTTCCAAGGAATATTTGCTTAGAGGTAGGAATTTGACTGGGAGGGAGACATTGCAAAGACTCACAGCTTTGGTGGTTGCCCTGAAAGATAAAATGTTAGGATTGCAACTGGGTGCACTTTTCAGCCTCTTTTCTTTTGCTGAGGTGGGAATGGGCTTCTCCACTGCCCTCTTTGTGCAGTGGCTCTGTGGGGAGGGGGTTTGGAGGAAACAGCTGGATCAGGGCACATCTGCACTGCTGTTTGCTCCTGTTGCAGGGCACCCTGCCTGCCTCCTATTAAAGGAATTTCTCAGAGCAGGTTTGTCTCATGTTTAGAGGCATGTGCAGCATTGTGTGGTGGCTCTTCTGGCATTAGGTGAAAAATCCCAGCCACCAATTTTGAAGCTGCTTGCAAATGCCACTTTCCATGTGTTAAGCCTAAACTAAACCCAGATGGTCCATTCCTTGCAGCATCCTTGAGACCTCCCTCTGTCCTATCCCCTGCCATTAAGCATCTCTCTGATGTTTTGCTTCTGAACAGACCTGTATCCCTCAGAATCCTTTACTCCCGGCCTTCCTTGCACATGCTGCTCTCTTCAGCCCTTCCTGCTTCCTCCTCTCCCTCTCTTGTCCAGCTTCTCTGAGACCAGTTTAATTTGCTTAGTCCTACTGGGTCTTTGTTGGTGGTTTGTTTGGACAATGAAAGCGGTTTCCTTACAAAGCATCTTTAGATTCCTGCATGAATTTCCTTGTTTGGGAATGCTCATAAAAATTCATTTACAATTTATTCTGAATGTAAGGATTATATTGTAATAAATTGCCTATGAATGTGTGCCAATTCCCTTCAAGCATAAACAAAATTACTGAATTGTGCTGCAAGCCTTATATTTGCAAGTAACATGGTTATAGGCTGAACTAAGAGGTCCTTTAAAATGGTAAGAGTTAATGATTTTAGAGAACTAATTGCTTTTAAAAGCACAAAAGTAACTCCAGTATCATTTCATGGCTACAACTGTACTTCACTAAATGGTCTTCGTATTTGTCAGGATATCTTAAATCAGGCTTTGTTTCCATGCTTATTTTTTTTCCAGTGTGAAAAGAAAAATAAATTATTTAAATCTTTCCTCTCTGCCTCTCTATAATGGAATTACAAATACTGTATCTGTTTCACTTCCTGGTTTATTCTCTTTGATATTTGTGGAGCCTGAAGTGATCTCACACAGGCTTTATTCTCTTCTTTGGGATAAGATTAGTTCCAGTGGTTCTCTTGGAAGATTACAGAAAAAGTATACTTTTAAAATGTGTGTTATATGCTTGAATATTTTCCCAATAAGCAGCATGAAAGTGGTTACAGGGAACATATTTTGCATACTTTTTATCATTTATATGAATTGTAGAGAATGAAAAGAATCAAAATAGCAAAGGAAAACATCTGTGCCCATATGAAGCCAGGTGATATAGAAGGTATTTGGAAGGAATGAGAAAGGTAGGTCAGTTGACCATAGGACAGAGCCAAAAATGTGACAAAGGAGATTCAAGTGAGGCTCTTCCTTATTTTCCTAACTATAGGCATTTTTTCTTCTTTTTAACTATAGCTTTAAACACAGTTAGGATTGAATATAAGGGAAATAAACTGAGGGTTTGTTGAGTTTGGAAATTGACTTCTGTTTTCATTAAGTGGAACTTGGGACAGGGTGAGCTGTCCCAGCTTTTCCAAAGGTGTGCATGACTTGCAAACCAGCTCCTAATGTGGTGCCACTTTTGTGATTTTACCTTTCCAGGTCACCCACATTCCATTGTCCCCTTGTTTTCCCCTCTGGTGGATTTTACTCTCCCAGAAATAGCTGATTTTCTGAAATGTGTGATTTGGAAAAGTAATTGATATGTATGTGCAAAAAAAATAGGAATGTGAATCCTAAGCCTCTAAGAGTCTTCATTCAAATGAGAATGAGGAGGGTCAGAATGCCAGGACCTGAGACAATGCGGTCAACTTCATTTTGTCAGTACAGGAGTAAAACCAAAACCAATTTCTTCTCATACTTCTCAGTTTAGCAAGGTCGTGATAATTTCATTTCAAGTCTGATCTATTTTGTCGTGATGTTTTTGGCCTTTAAATAATCTACAAATCTGAATCCTCAAGAATCATCTTTTTCTAAAAGAAACAAGCAGGCTTCTGCATATTATGGTTGTAGAATAAAGATAAAAGCATTCATTGAGTTGAACAGCTAGGATGCTGGAATGAAGAGTACTCCCAAAACCAAGGAAACAGAGCTCGTGCAGTCATTTTGTGGGGAGAGGCTTTATGGCTGTACTTGTCAGTCCTGAATTCTTTCTCACTTTGTGTGGAGTGGAACAAGGTCATGTTTTTCCTGCAACAACCTGAGATGGCATAGCAAATAACTCCTTTGGAAACTGTTCAAAAGTGTATATGTTATAGTTCTAGCACCTCTTTTGTTAATAAATCATTTTCACATCGTACATCATACGTGGGGTGCCAATGATCTGTATCAGAACCACAGGATATGCTGAATTGGAAAAGTCCCACAAGGATCATCAAGTCCAACTCCTGGCCCTGCACAGGACAACCCAAGAGTCACACCCTGTGCCTGAGAGCACTGTCCAGATGCTTCTTGAACTCTGTCAGGCTTGGCGCTGTGACCACTTCTCTGTGACAATAGGGGGACCTGTTGCAGTGCCCAACCACCTCTGGGTGAAGAACCTTTTCCTGATCTCCAACCTAAACCTGCCCTGACACAACTTCAGACCATTCCCTTAGGTCCTGTCACTGGTCACTGCAGAGAAGAGATCAGGGTCCGCTCTTTCTCTTCCCCTCACGCGGAAGTTGTTACTTCCGATGACCTTGCAATGAGGTCTTCCCTCTGTCTCCTCCAGGCTGAACGGACCAAGTGACCTCAGCTGCTCCTCATGCAACTGCCCCTCAAGGCCCTTCACCATCTTTGTTGCCCTCCTTTGGATGGTCTCTAATAGTTTAATATCATTCTTATGTTGCTGTGACCAAAACTGCACACAATATTCAAGATGAGTTTATTATTAATTTTAGGTGGAGTATGTACATTTATTTGCTTACCATAATTATAATTTATGCCATCAGAAATGGAAAACAGAGCACAAATGGCTGTGTAGGAGCATAAAGTCCTGTCAAAGGAAATGTCGTGAAATATTTTAATCTTCTTAGAAGTGCTGCATATAGTTCAGGCGGATTAAGTTTTGGCATTGGATCTGGAATCTGCCATTGCTGGTGCAGTGGATTAGAATGTTAAGTGTAATAACCTGTTCCTGTGCCACAATTTCTTTCCTGTTTTCTTCAGTGACAGTCTGAGGTTGGGAAAGTAGTAAAGTTAATATGCATGAAGGTAAAAAAAAATCCAAATAGCAATGAGGATATGGCTGGAAGCAATACAATGGATATATATAGCTTTTTAAACTTAGAGTCTGGCAACCCTAACTTTGGCCTGTTTTGTATTTATTATTCACGGAGGGGTTTAAAATGCCAGTTGGTGGGGTTTTCTGGATTTTTGATTTTGTTGGGTTTCGATTTTCTTTGTTGGTTTTTTTGTTGTTGTTGTTAATCTCCAGAACAGTTTTGAGCAGGTATTAACAGCAGCTGATGGTATTACAAAAAAATCCTGAGAGACCTGATTCTCTTTGCTCAGCCTTTTTTATGCTCATTTAGAAAGTGAGTACTGTTTTTTACCTTCTCTGCAATCACTTTGTACTCTTTGGAAAGAAAACAGAGCTTTGCCTCAGTTCCTACTCCACTGGCTTTTCTTTGGAGCTTAAGGGGGATTTTGGGGATGTTTGATTGCATTTGACATTCAAAATGTTCCATAAGGTTACAGAACAGCCAAAATGAAACTATTTACTGTGGGTGAGAAGGAATGCTTCATGAAAAATACTGTAAATTATGTTGCTTTCTTACTGTTATTTTTCCATGTTCTGTATGATTCTCTTGAAAAGACTGAATTGCAGAAGAGTTTGCAGTCAGTCATGGAAAGAGCAAATGTCACAAGAAGTAGAAGAGAAAGGATGCAGCTGTTACAACAGGTGACAAGATTTAGGAGATAGAATGAAAAGCAGCCATACATGCCCAGACTGAAGTTTCTCTAACGCCTTGTAAAAACTATGAAACACTTTAAGGGTGGTAAGAAATATTTTTGCGTTGTTCTGGACACCAAACGTGCAGACTTGGTCTTGCTCAAGGGTTACCTGTTACTTAAGAAAGGTTGTGGTACTGGCTTTTCTTTGATGGGAGGTTTTAGCTGTCAATTAAATAAAAAGCCCTCTTTAATATATTAAGTCTTGTAAAAAGATGACATTTTCATTTTCAAAAAACAATTTATCTTAATTTAGGTAGAGTCACTACTCTATGGCTTTGTGTAAAATTCAGTTATTTTCCAACAACCTGCTTTGATGGCCACATCATTTCCAATTTGATTTTTTTTTAACAGAAAAAGACTTTGAAAAATGCTCAAAACTCCACTGCAGAATGCTGGATACTGTGTAAAGGGGTGGTGTGTCAAAACTGTGTCAAACATAGGGTTGAAACCATTAGAATAAGTGATTTGGTAATAAAAAGAACTCTGCAGCTTTTCCTAGAAATTGTGAAAAATCAGGATGCTCTTCTGGTAGGCACCATAGTTGTAGGAAAGTCTGGCAATCACTTCCCAGGCCAGCGATCCAGCCAAAAATGGGGAGCTGAAGCCATGCGACTGCTGTAGCCATTGGATTAGAACTTTCTTGATTAATTCAGTTAAGAAGTTTTTGCATCTTGTGGTGCTGCTTGGGTTCCTGAAAGGAGGGGAGGGATGGAGAGAGCTTTGGGTTTAGGAGCTTGACTTATTCCCACACTTCTTGTCGCTCAGCATTCAGGATGAGAAGTGGGACGGGAGATCACATTGTTTAGACAGGACGCAAGAAGTCCTGTATTTATGTTTAAGGGCACAGTGTCTCATGCATGTGATTGCTCAGTAAATACTTTCCAACATGAACCAGTACTAGTACTCACAGGCATCTTTTTTGTTGTTTCAATCTAGCTAGCCTTTGTACTAACAGAACTTAAAATTACTCACACAGATTACTGTACTTTGTAACTCCTATGTCAGCCAGAAAATTGTTCTTTGAGAGCGCTGTTTTATTTATAGCCACAGTGCTGGAGTCAATCACAAACCCACAACAGAAAAGCTTCCTTTTATCTGTCTTGCAGTATGCTGTGGGGTCAGATCTCAATCTTTAACACTCAGTGGTCCAGTGGTGAAAGACTCCAGAGATCTGAGAATTATTCTTGTTTCTGTCACTGATTTACATCTTGAGTTTGAACAGCAGGCTTCACCTCTCTGAGCCAAGTGCCCACTCTTTTTTTTTCTCCCTTCTCTCTTTGTGTGTCTTGTTTATCAGGTTAAAACATCTAAGCATGTGTTGGTGTGATGTCCAGAATCAGTGAGCCTCATTATCAGCTCAATGTATGGCTGCAGTGATACTGCTGAAGAGCTTTTATGACTCTCTTTGCACGGACGTTTCAGAAGTTGCTGCTATGATGTAGCTATAGTCAGATGTGTTTTTGTTGTTTTGTGTAACTCTTAAGTAAAGTGCTAGTTTATTGCAGTGCCAGAAAATGTGTCTGAAGGGCAGAAGTGCTCAAGACATTGCTTGTACAAAAATTCCAGCAGCAATGGTAATGGTTAGGATTTAAAGGCACTTTTAAGGCCTAACATTGTATTTTCAGTGTACAGCTTAAGGATATGTAAGAGTTCAGTTTGACAAATAATTATATCACTTCTTGTGGTTTAAGCCCAGCCAGCAATCAATCACATCTCAGTCACTCCCTCACCAACAGGACTGGGGAAAGAATCAGAAGGGTAAAAGCTAGAAAACTCATGGGTTTGAGATAGAGACAGTTTAATGGGGAAAGCAAAAGCCATGCACACAAGCAAAGCAAAACAAGGCATTAATTTCCTGTTTCCCGTGGGGAGGCAGGTATTCATCCCTCTCCAGGAGAGCAGGACCCCATCACATGCAATGGTTACTCGGGAAGACAAAGACATCACTCCAAATATCCCCTCCTTTCTCCTTTCCCCCCCACTTTATACTGAGTATGATGTGATATGGTCTGGAATATCCCTTTGGTTAGTCTGGGTCAGCTGCCTCAGCTGTGTCTCTTCCTGACAGCCTTGCTAGCATGGCAGTATGAAAAGCAGAAAAGGCCATAACACAAAACCAATAACAAAATAGCAGTGACAAACCACTCTATATTATCAGCCCTATGTTCAGCACAAATTCAAAACACAGCCCCATCCTAGCCATCATGAAGAAAATTAACTACCCCAAAGCCAGCACACTTAATAATGCAATTTTCTTTACCTTTGCCAGTATTGGAAATTGGTTGATAAAAACAAATGTTTGGGAAACCCTTTAGTCTTGTAGAATATTGAATTAAAGACAGTGTTTAAAATTCCCGTAAATATTGGTTAGTAGCTGTGGAAAAGGACCATATTTGTTTAACCCTGAAGAGTTGAATCCAAATTAAGATTAGACTCAGTAATTAAGTGGATGGGATTTTCCCTTGTTGCGCTCATGACACTTTTTATAGGTGTGAAAAATTTTATGCAGGAAAGATCCAGGCCTGAATTTTGAATTCCAAAATTTGGCAAAAGTAGGTAGAAAAATGGACCCTGGAGAGAAATTCCTAAATTGTGGCCTGAAAAGGTGTTTCCCTTGCCTCCCTTTCACTTGTTTTTTCATCCATCGTTTATTTCTTTCCAAGAAGAAAGTAACAGAGTGTAGAAACTGGTGTCTTTTGCCTCATACTTGTACAGTGTTTAGTAGCTGGACTTTGTCCTTTCCTAGAGTCAGTGAGCATTCCTGCAATAATCCTTTTAGAGGAACTGCACATCTCTTTTGGCAGTGTTAATCTTTTATGTTTGGTTCAACAGTACCTTTGTATTCCCTAGTTTTTATGACCGTGAGTATCCTTGCACTTAGTGTTTCTACCTTCCAGTATATTTACACACCTAATACATGCTTGGACATATGTAAAGTATGTAAGAATACCATACACTTTTGGTGAGTATACAGTTATGTTTTTATGATGTTGAAAGGTTATATTCAGATCCAAAATTAGTGGTTACTTCTAGAAAAATGACAAAGTTTATATTTTTTCTCATCACTCACTGTTTCTGAGCACAACAGAGTCCTTCATTCTCAAATGAGAAGAATGTGATTAAGCACAAAATTAGCTTTCTGGAAAGTGAATTTATCTGAAATGCCAGTGGAAGTGCACTTACAAAATGATTCATCTCTAGCTGTTGTAGTTTACACATGACAAACATCAGTTATGAACTGTTAAAAAGGCAGTGGAACAGACGGGAGATTTAGTTTTCACAGGGAAGAAGATAAGGAATAAAGACAGCTGCACTGTTATAAAATGACTCTTGATGAAATCAAAACCAGGGTGACAGAAGTGGAAAAAAAAGCATATTTTTATTACAGCATTAATCAATGATTAATGTAAAGTGTCATATTTTCCTAAAGGCTGAGAAGGGACACAGTTGGTCACAAAAGGAAAGGCTGTGAAGAAAACATTTTGATACCTGAAAGATAGGCTGGAAATAAATCCCCATAGACTGATGTCTATAGAGCAGGTATTTGTTTATTGCAGTGCTGGTGATGAAGGGGATTTCTCCTCCTAACTCACCCACCCTTGTCAAGTGCTATGGTCTGTTTCTATAGTAGATATTGCTTAGTATCACTGTGTCACTGCAACATCATCACATACCCACCAGAACTAATTTGCATGGTATGAGCTCGTGGTTATTTGGTAGTTCTTTTACAGTGTGTTTGTTCCTCCCCAGTTCGGGGATCATCAGGGGTCTTTGATGAAGGTGTCTTGGTTTAGAAAGACAGGTATCTGCCAGGGAAACTGGGGTTCCCCTTAGAATAGAGGATGTAAACCCCTCACCCCCCGCCAAGTTCTAATTTTGCAATTAATGGCTCTCAGGCAACGATTTGGGAGTAGGAATAACAGCTTTTTACTAAGAATATAAGAATACAAATGTGGTAGAAAAGAAAAAGAAAAAAAAAAGAAAACAAAACCACCCCACCAAACCAGCAAACCAACAAACAACAATTTTGAAAAGTCCTGACAGGGTCAAAGCTACAACCTTGTTAGTCAGGGTGTGGAAAGCAGTCCAAAAGTGAGTCCTCCTGGAATGGCAGGTACAGCTCCGCTGAGGCAGAAAATGATCCAGTAGCAGAAAAGAAAGGGGTCCTGAGGTGGTGAGAAGGGTCCAGCCTTCCTCCCGTAATCGGATGAAGCAAGACACTGTGCTGGTTTAAAGTCCCAGCTTTATCCAGGTGAGAATGGCTGGCTCCTCCCACGGGGTGGAGCATCACACAATAGGTACGCTAGGATGTAGGTATGTGTTGGGAAGGGGACACGGCTAGAGAAGACTGTTAATGGCCCATTAAAGATAAGAACAATGCTCTACCTGATACTGACCGTTGGCCCATTATCAAAAGGCACCCGCCCCCAACTGTTTTCAGCAGATGAAATTGAATAGACTATAACCCAGGACAATATCCACCCCTTATTCTATTATCATCTGCATCATACTTAAATCAATAAACTCTACTATACAGCATGAAGCCTTACACTCAGTTCTTACTTAGGATTAGGTTTTCCTGTGGTACACAACTGGTTCTTCCATCCTTCTGCATTACCCACCAAGTGTAACCAGGTCCTTGAGCAAAAACAATCCCACGGGTGGGTTCACCTTTGCCTGAGGTGGGGTTAATCCAGACAGCCTTTCCTAAAATACCTCTCATGTGTACCACAGGGACTTTATCTCCGTCCACTGTGTGCAAGGGGGCAGACTGGGCAGGACCAGCTCGATTGACGGAGCCTCGCGTGTTGACCATCCAGGTGGCCTTTGCTAAGTTCACTTCCCAGTTCTTGAAAGTCCCTCCGCCAAGTGCCTTCAGGGTGGTCTTAAGTAGTCCATTGCACCGTTCAACTTTCCCGGCAGCTGGTGCATGATAAGGGATGTGATAGATCCATTCAACGCCGTGTTCTTTAGCCCAGGTGTTTATAAGGCTGTTCCTGAAATGGGTCCCGTTGTCCGACTCGATTCTCTCAGGGGTGCCATGTCTCCACAGGACTTGTTTTTCAAGGCCCAGGATGGTGTTCCGGGCAGTGGCATGAGGCACAGGGTAGGTCTCCAGCCACCCGGTGGTGGCTTCCACCATGGTCAGCACGTAGCGCTTGCCTTGGCGGGTTTGGGGCAGGGTGATGTAGTCAATCTGCCAGGCCTCCCCATACTTATATTTGGACCACCGTCCACCGTACCAGAGGGGCTTCACCCGCTTGGCCTGCTTGATGGCAGCACATGTCTCACAGTCGTGGATGACCTGAGAAATACTGTCCATGGTTAGGTCCACCCCTCGGTCTCGGGCCCACTTATAGGTGGCATCTCTGCCCTGATGACCTGAGGCATCATGAGCCCACCGAGCTAGGAACAACTCTCCCTTGTGCTGCCAATCCAAGTCTATCTTGGACACCTCTATCCTCGCGGCTTGATCTACTTGCTCGTTGTTCCGGTGCTCTTCATTAGCCCGACTCTTGGGAACATGGGCATCCACATGACGGACTTTCACGGGTAGTCTCCCTACTCTGGTAGCGATGTCCTTCCACTCATCAGCAGCCCAGATTGGTTTTCCCCTACGCTGCCAGTTGGCCTTTCTCCACCTTTCTAGCCAGCCCCACAGGGCATTAGCTACCATCCACGAATCAGTGTAGAGGTAGAGCTTTGGCCACTTCTCTCTTTCAGCAATGTCCAGGGCCAATTGAACAGCTTTGAGTTCGGCAAACTGGCTTGACCCACCTTCTCCTTCAGTGGCTTGTGCAACCTGTCTTGTGGGGCTCCACACGGCTGCTTTCCACTTCCGGTTCATCCCTACGATGCGACAGGAACCGTCAGTGAAAAGAGCGTAGCATGTTTCTCCTGCTGGCAGTTGGTTATACGGTGGAGCTTCTTCAGCCCGGGTTACTTGCTCTTGTTCCTCTTCATCGGTGAGACTGAAATTTTCAGCTTCCGGCCAGTTGGTGATCACTTCCAGAATCCCAGGGCGATTCGGGTTTCCAATACGGGCGCGCTGGGTGATGAGGGCGATCCATTTGCTCCATGTGGCGTCAGTGGCGTGGTGGGTAGAGGGAACCTTTCCTTTAAACATCCACCCCAGCACTGGTAGTCGGGGTGCCAGGAGAAGTTGTGCTTCAGTGCCAATCACCTCTGAGGCGGCTTGAACTCCTTCGTAGGCGGCCAAGATCTCCTTCTCTGTGGGAGTGTAATTGGCTTCGGACCCTCTGTAGCTTCGGCTCCAGAATCCCAGTGGCCGGCCTCGAGTCTCACCAGGCACCTTCTGCCAAAGGCTCCAGGACAGACCGTGGTTCCCGGCTGCGGAGTAGAGCACATTCTTTACCTCTGGTCCTGTCCTGACTGGGCCAAGGGCTACCGCATGAGCGATTTCCTGCTTGATCTGGGCAAAGGCATGTTGTTGTTCTGGGCCCCAGTGGAAATCGTTCTTTTTGCGGGTAACCAGGTACAGAGGGCTCACAATCTGGCTGTACTCGGGAATGTGCATTCTCCAAAAGCCTATGGCCCCTAGGAAAGCTTGTGTTTCCTTCTTGTTGGTGGGTGGAGACATGGCGGTGATCTTATTGATGACCTCTGTGGGGATCTGGCGACGTCCATCTTGCCACTTGACTCCCAGAAACTGGATCTCTTTAGCGGGTCCCTTAACCTTACTTTGCTTAATGGCAAAACCGGCTTTCAGCAGTATCTGGATAATCTTCTCTCCTTTCTCGAAGACTTCCCTTGCTGTGTTCCCCCATACGATGATGTCGTCAATGTACTGTAGATGTTCAGGAGCCTCACCCTTTTCCAGTGCAGCCTGGATCAGTCCATGGCAGATGGTGGGGCTGTGCTTCCACCCCTGGGGCAGTCGGTTCCAGGTGTACTGCACGCCCCTCCAGGTGAAAGCGAACTGGGGCCTGCACTCTGCTGCCAAAGGAATGGAGAAGAAGGCATTGGCAATATCGATGGTCGCATACCACTTTGCTGCCTTGGACTCCAGCTCGTACTGAAGCTCCAACATGTCTGGCACGGCAGCGCTCAGTGGTGGTGTGACTTCATTCAGACCACGGTAATCCACTGTCAGTCTCCATTCTCCACTGGGCTTACGCACTGGCCATATAGGGCTGTTGAAAGGTGAATGAGCTTTACTGACCACCCCTTGGCTCTCCAGTTTACGAATCATCTCATGTATGGGAGTCACAGAGTCTCTGTCAGTGCGGTATTGCCGACGGTGTGCTGTTGCTGTGGCGATTGGCACCTGTTGTTCTTCAACTCTCAGCAGTCCCACAGCAGAGGGGTCATCTGAGAGACCAGGCAAGGTGTTCAGCTGTCTGATGTTTTCTGTCTCTACAGCAGCTACTCCAAAAGCCCAACGATATCCTTTTGGGTCTTTGAAATGTCCATTTCTGAGATAGTCTATGCCGAGGATGCACGGGGCCTCTGGGCCAGTCACGATGGGGTGTTTCTGCCACCCATTCCCAGTCAAACTCACTTCGGCCTCCAATACAGTCAGCTCCTGGGACCCTCCTGTCACTCCAGAAATAGAAATGGGTTCTGCTCCCACATACCCTGATGGCATCAGGGTACATTGGGAGCCAGTGTCAACCAAAGCTGTGTATTCTTGTGGGTCTGATGTGCCAGGCCATCGGACCCACACAGTCCAATAGATCCGATTGTCCCTCTCCTCTACCTGGCTGGAGGCAGGGCCCCTCTAACACTGATCATTCCCTCCCTGAGTATACATACTAGAGGTCCCAGCATCCTGACTACTGGCAGCCTGGGCATAGGAGCTTGCGGCTACTTTCATTTTAGTGGAACCCCCTTGGTGAGCATTCCTCTCCTTGAGCTCACGCACCCGTGCTGCCAGGACAGAAGTGGGTTTCCCATCCCACACTCCCATGTCTTCCCCATGGTCACGCAGATAAAACCACAGGTCAGCTCTTGGGGTGTACCCTCTCTCTCTAGCCGGGGGTCGTTGGGCTCTACCTCTGGGACCTGTGACTCGTACTGGTGCCACGTTGGAAATGTTCTTCCTCATCTCCTCCCTCACCTCCCTCATTTCCTCTTTGAGTTCTTTCACCACGGCAGAGATATGAGCCTGCATCGGGCCATTGATCATACTCTCATAATTTCTAAGCTTATTGGCAACAGACCCCACTGTCTCTCGGTTGTCCTCAACATTAATTGTTGCAATGAATGTGGTATACTGAGATGGCCCCAGATTTGCCAGATTCCATAACATCTGCCCTGTGCATCTAACCTTGTCAGGGTCATTATCATGTTGTCCACTCCTCCCAAAAAGTACCTCCAGTACTGCCACTTCCCTCAGCTGTTGGATTCCTTCCTCCAGAGTTTTCCAGCGCATTCTATGGTGGTGCTCCTGCATTCTTTCTCTGTGGACAAATCTTTCTCTAACACTTGTTAAAAGTCGCTGCCAGAGGGAAAGGGGTCCAGGCTCCCTCACAAATACCTGATTTATTCCTGAGTCCTGGGTCAAGGGTCCCAAATTCCTTGCCTCACCACCATCTAGTTGCACACCCGTACCCATTAGATCCCAGACCCGAAGCAGCCAGGCTGTGTAAGCCTCACGTCCCCGTCGTACAATATCTTTTTGTAGATTACGGAGACTTTCATACGACAGGGACTCAGTGATGATCTGAACTTGTGATTCCCCTGCATCTTGTGAGGGCCCTCCTTTCCTACCCTTATTATCTGGGTTTGTTGTTTTCACCTTGGATTTCTTTGTTTCCAGAGGGGCGACTGCCACTGGCTGTGACTGCCCCTGTGGTTCAGCTGGAACCTGGACAGTTGTAATGTCTACAGGTTCCATATCAGATTCTCCTTTGTCAGGGCAGGGGGAGGGTCTCCCACCAGCTGGGGAAGTGTACTCCCTCAGCATCTCATGCATCTCCTTTATCAGAGCCCCCACCCAACCTGGGTAGTTTATCTCTGAAGCAGGCTGTGGGGCAGGGGCGGGCTCTTGGGCAGCATTCCTATTGTCTGGGGTACTTATCAGGGTGCTTACCCAGGCCATTCTCCCTTTATCTCTAAATACCAAATAGAATAGGCCTATAAACAACACCAGCCACTGTATGCTATCATTAGCATTCAGAGGAAATTTGAACTCTTCAAGAGCTGGTGGGGTAGATCCAAAGAGCTGGGTGAAGGGCTGAGAGAATATTTCTCCCGGTGCCATCTCCTCACAGTATGTACCATTGTTAAAGTAACCCCAGAAACACAGAGTTAGTGTATGGTAGCCCTGAATCCATGTGCCTGCTTTCCAAAGAAAGTTAAAAATCCATGAATTCCTCACCTTATTAACCCACAAAATAAACTGGATGGCAGCTACAGTAGCCTTAGTTATAGGGCCCATGTTTAGATAAGGGCTTGCAAATGGCAGAAATACAGCCACGACCATGTGCCACCCAAACCAGGGAAGGCTAGACCACATGCTTCTGTTCAGTGAGCTTATATCTACTAAAAAAAAAATGTTATTCCTCTCTCCCAATGCCCTCGGCCCTCACGTTGGGCGCCAAAATCTGTCTTGGTTTAGAAAGACAGGTATCTGCCAGGGAAACTGGGGTTCCCCTTAGAATAGAGGATGTAAACCCCTCACCCCCCGCCAAGTTCTAATTTTGCAATTAATGGCTCTCAGGCAACGATTTGGGAGTAGGAATAACAGCTTTTTACTAAGAATATAAGAATACAAATGTGGTAGAAAAGAAAAAGGAAAAAAAAAAAAAAAAAAAACAAAACCACCCCACCAAACCAGCAAACCAACAAACAACAATTTTGAAAAGTCCTGACAGGGTCAAAGCTACAACCTTGTTAGTCAGGGTGTGGAAAGCAGTCCAAAAGTGAGTCCTCCTGGAATGGCAGGTACAGCTCCGCTGAGGCAGAAAATGATCCAGTAGCAGAAAAGAAAGGGGTTCTGAGGTGGTGAGAAGGGTCCAGCCTTCCTCCCGTAATCGGATGAAGCAAGACACTGTGCTGGTTTAAAGTCCCAGCTTTATCCAGGTGAGAATGGCTGGCTCCTCCCACGGGGTGGAGCATCACACAATAGGTACGCTAGGATGTAGGTATGTGTTGGGAAGGGGACACGGCTAGAGAAGACTGTTAATGGCCCATTAAAGATAAGAACAATGCTCTACCTGATACTGACCGTTGGCCCATTATCAAAAGGCACCCGCCCCCAACTGTTTTCAGCAGATGAAATTGAATAGACTATAACCCAGGACAGAAGGCTTTCAAGGTCTTCATCACATCTGAACTTTTCAAGTTAGTTACATGCAGTTATGGTGTTCCTTGGCCTGTCTAGTCTTAACTGGTCTAGATTCTTTATTTTGTGGCTGACTGGCTTTGCACTTGCCAATTTTTCATTAGTACTATACTTGTCTACCTCTAAAGCTATCCACCTGGTGAGTTGTTTTCTTCTTGTCTATTCAGCGTTAAGCAACTAGTTAACCATATACTAGCCATTACATTGTATAAAAAGTTATTTATATCAGGTTATATAGGTATAAAAGCTATGATTCAGGTTATATAGGTATCACGTTATATAGATACATAAAAAGTCATGATTTAGGTTATATAGATATATTTGGTTATATAGATATATTTGGTTTTATTGATATCTTAAAACTCAAGCTATACAAGCACCTTGTAACTTTGATCTAAGCTGTATAGGCATCAATTTGCACATGGTTCTCCTTTTAAGTACTTGCCACAACATAAAGCACATCAGTGCTTAGCAGAGTAACCCAAATCTGGTTTTTTTCCCTTGTAAATGTAATGAATGGCATTCATTACAAGAATTGTTTTTAATGGCTCCCTTCTGGAAGACCTGGAGTGCTTCGTCTTGCATCCTTGATGTTTCTAATAAAAAAAAGTATCTCTGGTGGGTGAGACAAGAAGATTAAATGTGGCAATAACTGTATTGAAGAATGAGTTTTATATCTGGGGGGTTCTGTTTTGTACTGAGATAAACCGGCAAAAATCTCATTGGCTGCAAAGGTCAGTGTCTGAGTATCAGAGGTCAGAACTGACTGTGCCATCTGGAAATGAGAATATTGCACTGCTCCCTGTAAAGCTATTTGAAGAGTAAACTACTTACAAGTAAGTGGAAATAGATGTTAATAAGATTTTAATGGAGTTTGAGTGTGTTGTTAGTGAAGACCTTAATGAAAATATGAGTTTTCTAGGGGTGAAGAAACTGCTGGTAAGCTTGCTATTTGGTCATCTGAAATGCTTGAAAATTGCTTCAAGTGACTGTGTGTTAGCAGTACCTTACATTTTCTAGGGGGAGAAAAAGAGATCTCCTTTAAGATCCTTGTGAAAGGCAGCTGCATTTTTGAAATTTTAAAAACATAAACTGGACACCTGAAAACAACAATGTACTGGAGAAGTAACCTATTTTCTGCAACTGCAGTAGTAGGGTTTTTTTTTGTTGGTTGGTTTGTTTTTTTGTCTGAGACATATTTATTTCCTACTGATAGTTTTTTAGAAAGCCGTTTTCTACAAAATTTCAAAGTTTGTAACACGGGGCATTTGAAATACATCTAAAATAATTTTTAATGTGTCTATAAATGTGGCATTAATTATTTTTAAAAAGATCTCTCGGATTCCTTCCAATACTGTTGCTAACATTGATTACTTTTCCCCTTCTCTCTGTTGTTCTTGGCCTTAATGTTTCCACCTCAGCATTTCTACTGTGCAATATACAACAAGTTGTATAAGGATAAGTTTGGAGAAGGATTGGATTTTGTGGAAGGTCGCAGCAGAAAACCCATGTTCTTGCTCTTGTCAACAGATATCTAAAAATAAAAATCTTAATTGGCAGCCTGTTTTTCCATATGCTATGAAATTTTAAAATTATTTTTTTCTTCTCATCTACACCAAACCTATGATATGAAGACTGTCCTCATTACCTTCAAAAGGTCCTGTTTGTGCCTTTTTGTACCCAGGGGAAGGTTCATAGGAGAGGCAGAAGTGAAGATGGCTGGAGCCATTGCTGTGCAGATTATGCACCAAATACTGCTTCATCAATATCCTTCCTGGTAGAGTGTGCAAGGCAAGAAACTTTCAACCAAGTGAAGTGAAAAATAAATCTGAACTGCTCTTTCAACTTGAATTTAGCAATTGTTCCCTTCTAGCCTGAGCTTCTCTCTGTCCTAGCCCACAGAAATGTGAATTGTGGCTATGAGCAAATGCAGATGGCTTTGAAAGGGTTTGCAGTCTGAACAGAAACTGGGGATAGGGGGTTGGTTGAGTCTGATGAGGGAAGACAAGGAATCAGTGAGTCAGGGAGGGGGTAGTGGTGTGGCACTTGGCTCATGAGGAGCTCAAGCATTGCTGGGGCTGGGGTTGAGGCTGGCAGCTGAGAATGGGCCTAAAGAAACACAGATGATGAAGGAGAGATTTGAAGATTCACAGCTGAGCGCTGAAGGTTTTTGTGTGAATATTTCTCATCAGGATCCCCCAGTCATTGTTGTCAAACTGTTTCAGAGGGCTTTCACAACAAGGCATGTATGTACGGCCTGCTCAAAATTAGGAGTTGCTGTATTGGTTTGTTAATGAGGAGTGGAAAGGTCAGGCCAGGAGGAACCTTGCAAGAAAAGCTGCTTACATTTGGTGGAGCAGAGCAGCCCAGAGACTGAAGGGCAGGGTGCTGTCTCTGAGAGTTAATGAAGTGTTTGTGATGTACACCAAACACTCATAGAACCCTGAAAATGGCCTTGAGTGCTTTGTGCTGAGTGTGCATTTCTGGACACAGGCTTCTCTTCTCAGAGACAAAACTTAGTCTGGAGAAGGTGACAAGCCTGGCGTTTATAGAAGGATTGGAGTAGCTCTGCCCTGTCAGTGTGGCACAGAGCCACAGTATGTTGGAGCCTATCCCACCTCAGCCTGCCAGAGGTCCTCAAAGTGCATACTTGTAATGTATTCAGTCTGTTAATTTTATTTTTTCATGGTGTGTGGTGGTGGTTAAATTTCAGCTGAGGTGGATCAGTGAGAGCAGATTGTTCCAAAGGTAAAAGGCCACCCAAGAGCTGCTGAGCTGCTCCACAGGGTTAAGCTGAAGTTTGACCTCCTTCAGGTAGCAGTTCAAGTGTCCAGAGTGTATTTGTGAGAGAAGACCCAGACTGCTCTGAGCAACTTCAGCTAAAAGAGGAGGGTAGGTTGTCAAGGGCTGGGAAATCTGGCCTGCTTTGACCACACTCAGCACCCCAGCTGCCTGCTGGGGACACTTCTATGACTCCATGAACATCTTTCTGCAGTGATGAGAGTTGAATTCACAAGCAGCACTGGTCACACGTGGGACATGACTTCTCCTGTCAGGAGAAGTTTAAGAACTGAGGTGGCTACACAGAGAAGTTGTATTTATTTGGTAACATGCACTACGAGCATGATGGTCTTATTGCCATTGATGCAAAAACTGAACAATCCTTAATTAATTATAATTGATTAACAATCCTTAATTATTTTTTCCCCCTGAGCTTTCAAGTAAGGGCAGGTTAAGCAATGGTGTTGAGGTGCACATTTGGTGATTAATTGTCTTTTATTAGCTTGCACTTGGAGCAGAGAGATAGGGTGGGTAGAAACTCAGAGTTGATCCATGAGGCTCTTTACTTTTAAAGGCAAAGTCCATATGGTTAGTATTTCTTATCAGAGAATCAAGCATGTCTGGTGTGAAAGGATTTATGACTTGGACAGGCAAGGAGCTTATCTTCAGAGAGAAAGGCATGGCTTTTTTACCTAGGGGCAGCTAACAAGCGTCAGTTGTGCTGAGATAAAATGTAAGGACAAGAGACTTTCATTTTAATACTATAGAAACTTGCCAAGTCAGCTAGATAGGAAGGTAGGATTTAATTTACTGTGTTTACATTGTGATAAATCCACCATGCTTGGTCTTTGATATGTTTTTTTCTCTAGGAATGAGCTTAACCCCAAACCATGTCTTCTTTTTTAGAATATGGAGACAAATTGAGATTTGTAGGACTCTGAAGCTTTTCCTGAAATACAAAGAACTTGCTATTTTTTAATACAAGGAAGAATTTTGATAGACTGTTACAGCAGTAATTTAGAAAAAGATTACTGAAAATCATCATGTCTAGTCTTACCTCTGCAAAAAGTGGGGATAACTCTGGAGTTGAGTCAGATACTACTCATGTAATCAACTGATAATTTGAATCAGTTTGTGGCTTTTGATTTGGTATATTTGACTGTAAGGGTGACCTGTAATTTCAATGACATCATTGCAACCTGTGTCCTTTTTAAGCTGAATTCTCTACAAGGTCAGTGGTCACTTTTGCCAGTGACTTAATGAGGTCAAAATGAGACCTGGAGGTTTCAGGTTGTTGGTTTCTTTTTTTGTAGCTGCAGCTATACTTAAGATGAAAGATCCTTTTGAAAGCCTTAGCAATATGTGTTTGGCAGGATGAACCAAAAAACATTAAAAAATGGTAAGCTTTCAGTCAAAGAGGCGGCAAGATAGAAACAAATCGTTTCTATGGTCTTTATTAAACATTTGGACTCACCAGTTTACTTCACACACTGTAACTCTACATTGTCCTTTCCCAGCTGTAATTAAGGTCATAGATACCAGAGTAAATATTAATAAAAAATAAAAGCAGAATAGCAAAGGGAAACAGTAATTGTACTGTCAAGCTGTAAGAACTTACTCAGGCAGAAAGGCACTTTTGAAAAATTCTATAAGTGGGAATTCTAGAAAGGCAGATGCCATGAATTTTGTTTACCTGACTGTTGAGAGTTGAATTAAAGGTACGTGTAATGAGGATTACTAGAGCCTGGATTAATTTTTTCCTTTTTGACTCCCGTGCTGTTCCAGATTGGGAGATACATAAAGCAGAAATATTAAACTGAAAATATATTCCAGATACTAAAAGTAATTTTTAATATCTTGGTTTGCTTGTTGACAGCAGTTTCCTTTGATACTTTGATACAATTCATGCTGCCTTCACACATATTAATACATCCTGTATCTTAAGATGTTAACCAAAAATTTCTTTTTGATTTATGCTTGTAGCCGTCGGTCTGGACAGTATACAATGAACCATGACCATTTCAAGAAGATCCCCGATGGTGCATCGTTTGACCGCTCAGGGTCCCAGGACTCCTTGGATGAACTGTCTATGGATGACTACTGGAAAGAACTTGAAAACATCCACGAAACCAGAGGAAATAACCACGAGGAACGAGTAGCACTTGTAGTGAAAGAGCCAGATGGTAATGAAATCCGTTCTGTCAATGTTTATCAGTTTGCTGATTTAGGGATTTTTCTTCAAGTCTTATTTCAAGTGATGGCACCCACCTAATACAGATCAGAAAAGGAGGTCACTTTCCTGAACATCTGCTTTGAAAATTCTGTTGCCTGTGATGCATATCACCAGAAACAGGCAGTGCCCTGAAAGAATTTTATCAGCGACAAGGAAAAGGCTGGTTTTCCTTTGAATGGTATTTGCAGAATATCAGAAAGGTGCCTGTACTTGCAAATCGCAGCAACTGAACTATTTGCAGTTTACTGTTGAACTAACTTACCCTTTCACTCTTTGTGTATGTTGTTTGTTATTGTAGCTATTGTGGATAGAAACCTCACGCTTTAGAAGACAAGCCAATGATTAACCGGTTTAAGTTTAGTGAGTAACTTTCTACGCTTGTAACTATTGTGATTGTTCAGTTGTACTATTTTTGTTTCTCAGAAGCATAAATTATGGGCCACTCCTTGGGCATGGTCTTAGAGGCTGGGCATTTTTGTTTCTTTTTTTGTTTTCATGTCCTCTCAGATGAAAAAAAGAGTAAGGTCCTTAATTCCAGTTTTCTCTTAAAAATTATTTTTTAACAATGCAGTAGCTGCCCCTCTCCCAGTTCTTATGAGACCCAGAGTCTCAGTAAATTAAAATGGTGAATTTTGCATTTTGTTGTGGCCTCCACATGAGTGAGAAAAAATGTCCTCCATGAGCTTTCAAAGGGATTTGCACTTCTGCCTCCCTAAGCACTTTGAAAAGTCACTACTCTGAAGAGCATAACAATGTGGCCTCTGGAGAAAGCATCAAGACTCCCAACCCTTGTGACCGAGGAACTGTGGGGCTTTCTCCAGAGCAGCAAAGCCCATCGTTCTGCAGTACATGAACCTCTTCTCTCTCTTCAGCTCACTGATGTGGCTGTGCCTTTAGGCTCTGCACCCCCAGCCCCACCATTCCCATTGTGTTTATATGTAGCCTTTCTTCCCCTGGTTACTGCAGGTGACTCTGGCCTGAACCCTGAGTGAGTCAGCACAATTGAATTATCAGCTCAAGCATATGTTGCTGTGCCCCACACCTTGCCTAATGTGTAGCACCTCTCTTGGGCACGAGCACTCCTGAGCTCTTGGGGAGGCTGATGGACCTGCCTGAAACTCAGCCAGGCAAAGGCAAGGCAGGGGGGAGAGCTTGCTCACAGCTGCTCTGGAGCATGGGTGTAGCCTTTCTTTCCAGCCCTGTTAACAAAACCTGAGAGTTTCATCAGAGGCTCTGGATGTGCCTGCACAGCCATACCAAAATTTATACTTAAATTTGGTTGTCTGTTTTCTGGATGCTGTCAGTATTAAGGTCCCCATTTGGATGTGCTCTGGGCACAGTGGTAAAATGCAACCAATAGTGAAGTTGACATGCCAGCTTTGGAGTATTTTTAGATATCTGATAAATGGAAATATTGCTTGAACATTTGAGAGAATTGTTGGCATTCAGCACAACCTCAACTGCTACAGACAGAACTTAGTGTTTTATGGAAAATATCATTAGGGAGATACAGATTTCAGGAGCAGAAGTTTTGCCATCGGTGACAATATTTAGTAGCTTTCTCTTCTTTCATGTGCAGTGATCTGTCAATAAAGGATACCTTATCAGCTCTAAGACTAAAGCAAAAATTGTTCTGTGGGCTGTCAGCAGGCTGGATACCATGTCATAAGAACTGATGACAAAATAGCATTAAGGTGACTCGTGTAGGCTGGTTTGTCCTTCATTAAATTGAGCTAGTGGAAGGCTGTAGGATTAATGTATAAAGAAAAGTGGGCAGAACCATGTCAGTAAGAGAGCTAAAAAGATTGAGTATTGAACTAAAATTCAGTGAAGCAGCAATGATCTGGCTTTCAGGCTCCCCATACACATTTTTATTTAGGTACATTTATAAAATGGTATGTGATTTTAATGGAAGTGCTGTAGATTATTATGAAGATTGCCACGTAGCAATCTGTATTGGATTAACTACTTTAAAAGCTTTTATATCATATATTAAACCTTTTGAGGCTCTTTAGAAACAATAGCTTTTTTCCGAGTCATGACAGTGTAAGTAATTCTTAATTGTGTATTCCCTTGGTACTTTTCTGTGAATTATATTAACTGTGTCATGTCATTAAAATGCAGTGTGCTTGGCAGTACTCAAAAGCCAATGTTTATGCCTTTTTCTCTTCAAATTGCTCAGAGGGAGAACTGGAAGAAGAATGGCTGAAGGAGGCAGGTTTGTCAAATCTGTTTGGAGACAGCTCTGGTGACTCCCTGGAAAGCATGGTGTTCTTATCCACACTGACCCGAACCCAGAAAGCTGCGGTGGAAAAGCGAGTAGAGACTGTCACGCAAACCATGAGGAAAAAAAACAAACAGCACCAGATTCCTGATGTGAGAGATATTTTCAGGCTACAGAATGACTCAAAGGGAAAAGTGAGTTCCTGTAGATTGTTCTGTTTGATTCTGCCCGAGAGAAGAGAGAGACATGTACGGATGGGGGGAGAGCAGGGTGGCACCTGAAAGGGATATTTCCACAAGATTTGTGTCTAACTTCACTGATTTCCAAGGGAATTTTTCACTAAATTTTTAGGGATGGTGTTTGTCCAGATTTGACATTGCATTAAGCTATTTTAGTATTTATAGAGGATTATGTGTATTGGCCTCATCTTACTTAAAGGTGTTGAATAAAACAACTGCTCATGTTAATCAGAAATATTTTTCACACAGATGTGAAACTCATCACAACAATTATCCAGAGAGCTGCCACAAGCCTACTTTTACCTTTGAGTAGTTACCTCTTACTTATTGGTGCTTTGTTTATTTGTTTGCTTGCTTGTTTATTAAAAAAAAAAAAGGAAAAAAATGGGGCATTAGCTTAACATCCTTGGTTTTGACAAAGTCTTTTTGCCTATCGGCTGGGGGTGTAAACCCCATACTAACTCCCAGGGCCCATGTATGTGTTAAAAACTGTATATGGGAAGTTGCTCTGACAGGCTCTGAAGGGTCCCAGTTTCCTGTCATGGGATATTGAAGAGAATTCCTTTCCCAATATGGGAAAGGGGAAGAAGGTAAATGGAGACTATGATTAGAATTCCTTTTCCTTGGAGAAGGGTATGTGTCCTCTCTGTTCCCTGAGAGCACTGAGATCTTCAGCCATAAGAATGAGACCTTATGGCATGACTGGTTTACCTGACCTCAGCTCTGTCCCTTGTTCTCACTGCTGACAGTGCTTTTTGTGCTGTGGTTGTGGTGATGGAAAGCACAGTGAATCTTGAGGGGATTTAATTTCCTCCTTCCCTCAACAGCTTCCTCTCCTTCAGCAACTCCCTCTAAACTCAGTTGAAGTGTAGTGAGGGAAGTGGTATGTTCTGGAGTCAAAACTTCCCTTTCACTGTTCTGCTTTGCCTGTGGTTGCAGAAGAGCTATTACCTCCCTAAAGCTCTCTGGGGTCTGATTTGTAATTGACTCTACCTAAAAATTACAAGATCTAATAGCAGAGCAATTTAGGTAAAATATCATGTAGCTTAAAGCAGTATAATTTCTCTTTTCTTCTTCTATTTCAGTAAGGCACAAGAAATACTCATGTTCCTGTATGTAAGCTACATACTGTAATGTTTGAAAATCCTATGTCACAGTGTTTGATAGATTTTTGCTTCTCTTAAACTACATGTTTTGATACTGAAGACACCACTGAGAAGACAAATTATTTCAGGCATTTAAGATGTCTAAAACAAATGGCTGTTTATTAAATACAGAAATATCGGGGGGGAAAAATCCTTCTAAACTTGTCTCCTTGACAGAAATATAGTAATACAAGTATAGACCCTCAAACTTGTACTTCATTCCTTTCTCTAAAGCAAGATAATGGTTCAGAAATCATTGCATGTGGTTATTCACCAAATCTGCCACCGAAAACCTGTAGTGAAGTGGCGTCCACTACCTCCCTAGGTAACTTGTCTCACTGCTTTGTTACTCACCCATCATTAGAAAGCTTTTTATATAACAAAAGAGAACTGAAGCCACCTGCAGCTGCATGAAGTCATTCCAGTTTAATAATAGCCTCTGAAAAATCCTGTAGCCTCCCTTCATCTGGAGGAAAGCAGGAGGAAAGGTAAAACAATAGTGTTGATGTTTTGCATCAACACAACAATTGTGTTAATGTTTCTCTTAAATTTCCTGCTATATTCCCAAAGAGAAGCTAGACATTTGGTACATTAACAGCTTCCCAGTCTGCTTCTTCTGCTTTGTGAAACAGAGATAATTTTCTGGGCAGTCATGCTAACTTCTTCCTCCTCTCAAGATACCTGATTAAAAATTAAAAAAAAAAGTGAAAATACAGATTTTACCAGTAGGATAAATCTTTAAAACTTACATTTCTCACATTTCTCTTCTCAGTAAGTATGAAGTGATAAATTGCTTGAGTAAAATGCAATTAGAAATACAGCGTGGTAAATATTCGTTGTTAATTTGAGTTGCCAAAATGTGAAAATTACATGTGGGTAAAAATGTATATGAGTCTGTGTATACCCATATATAGGGACATAGATTTGCTACATGTACTGAAATATTTTGTCTATTGTTGGTGTCATCCAGTTCCCAAAATGTCCCATCTTGAGACTGGGTAGGGCAGCATTACCAAAAGGAGAGGATGGTTCAAATCCTTTCCTGTTTTTGTCTCTTTGAAGTATTCTGGATTTGCTGTTGGAAATCTAAGCTGTAAGCACAGATATTAACATCAGGCTGCCCTGCAAAAGGAATAGGATTGCTCTCTGGGGGAGACCACCATTAAGCTTTTTCAAGAGAAAGGAATTTGGTCTGAGTCAGTCAAAATGTCTCCTCCAGATTCCCTTTCCGTATCCTTTCCAGTGCAAACTACAGCTTCAGGTCAGACTGCGTTTTCTTGTTCTTTGCCACTCTGGAAAATAAAAGTCATTCACCCATGTAGCCTTCTAGGAAGAAGAAGAATTTACTTAATTACTTCTTTTTTAATTACCTAGGTTTCAGATCCCCTTAGACTTTGGCAAGGGGTTTTCTGCTGAAACACAGAGATGTGCTTTTGCATACCCCTGAATTGCAGGAGTGTGTGTTTTAATCCTGCACAAAGTCAAAGGAGTTTCTACAACCATACACTAGGTTTTTATAGGGATGCATATTTTTTGTTTCTTTCTTAGGTCTGCGATGGAAGTGAACCTTCAACTGTGAGAACAAGTGAAAACAAAAATGAAACACATGATGGAACAAAAGGTAATGTCAAATTACTCTATTTTATTTTTCTTTTGGTTTGTAGGTGTTCATCTACACAGGATAGGACGTGGGTCCATATTTTAAGTAACTTTTCAGCAAAATTAAATTATAATGAGAAACCTGTTCTGGACTGCATTGTTGGTGTGTAAAATTTTAAGTGTGTCTGTAGGTTGTGTCCTTCGAGCCGCTTGAGAAACCCTGTTTATTATCAGGGATCAACTTATAATCAAGCTGTCTGGGAGAAATCTTCTCTTGTAGCTTATGCTCACGTTGATTCTGATCCTTAATCTATCGCTTCTGGTCCGTCTCTGCTGTACAGTACAGGAAATGAAGGTTTATGCATAAACTCATTGGTGCATGCAAAAGAATAAAACCAAATGGACAACAGGCAAAAAAATGAGCACTGGCTGGACTCCAGCGTCAAAAAAACTGTGATAACTGGCTATATACCTGTGGCTCAAATTAAAGGAAAAACAGTGGCGAAAGAAAAAAGGTCATTTACCTTTTCAAGAAAAATGGAAATGAAATAGTGTTCTGTGTGGCTAGGTTGTGTTCAGTGGCATGTGATCACAGTACCATGGAAGACCCTTTCCTCTCAGGAAGGGTAGTACATCACAGAAGTCCTTAGTTGACTCCGTAGTTTCTATTTTGAGAGTATGACTTCCAATGAAAGACTTTGACAGAACTTTCTGCTGTTCTGGTCCAATAGTAAAAGGCTGGCTGTCCTGCATCATGTTAGGTTTCTTCAAAGTAAAGGTTGCACTGTGTCTGTAATACCACCCTACCCTAGAGATCAGGTTATTTGCTGGCAGCTATTTAAGTTTTAAGATGCTGCACTGTTATTCTGCTTTGTTTGTATGTTGGGGGTTTTGCTGCTTCTGGAGGACTGGATAGTACAAAGATGTTACACTGAACCCTATACCCACACTAAGCAGGCAGATCAAGTTACCTATTCCAAGTTAGTAAGCTGTAATTAAGCCACCAAATAAAATTCTGCTTCAGTTCTAGAATACTGACCAGTAGCATTTTGGAAAGATTGTTGCTTTAGAAGTAGGCTTGGAAGACAGCAATGGACAGCACAGAATGTGCATAGCACTTGAAGTGGGAGACATGAATATTAACCACCCCTGAATAACACTGAATCTCTGTGCTTCCAGAAGCGTGTGTTTCCCCCTCGCCCTCTCAGCAAACCTCACTCCAATAAGAACAGTAAAAAAATTGGGAAGACTGCCAGGCTGCTGGTTCAGCACAAGGGAAGGAAAAGATGCCTGGTGCTTGTGTCAATAAACTTCACTGTAGGATTCTGAGCTGGAAAATTACCAAGCAATTATTACAGAGTTTTTATCACATCTGGTTCTTTTTTTTCCCCGTGGCCCTGGTGAACCCTTCAGAAATGGGAAGTTCTGAAAGGCAAATCCCATATGCTAGCTCTCCTCAGCACAGATTGTGATATGGATGGCAAATGCAGCCTGCTTACATCCTGATACACTCCTGCTCTACTCAACATGCTGCAGTGGGCTCTGCTCCCAGGATTGCAATCTGCAGTCAAATCATGGAAGTTTGTTAGTGTTAAAAGCACCCACCTGGTTCAATGTTTGATCTTTTCTCCAGAATGATGAGCAAATAAGGGTTACACAAACTGTGAATGAATTTAAGGCAAAAATTAAACAGTGCCTGATATTTCAGAGATACTAAATATTTATGAAATCCAAATCCAAGGACATTATTTTAAAATGGAAACCTTCTTTGACACAGAAGTAGTCCTAGTTTTACCTGAAAAAATATGAATATCATCTCAGACACTGTGAAAAAAAGCCTAAATTGAGATGTCTTAAAATTGTTATGGTAAAAAAAACTCTTCTTGGCCACACTCCAAAGGTGATGACTGTTCCTGATGGGATATTTGAATGCTGCATTCCCAAGTGCTTCTGCCAGACTGAAGTTGTTAGTGCTTTGCCCTTAGACCACACCTGCACTACATGAACCTGTTCTCATTTCTTACAAGTCCAACACACCTTGTTTCTTGACTAAATAATATATGCAAACTCACAGAATAATAAGTGCCTTTGTTTTATGTAGGTATGGAGTGTATCTAGAGGAAACAGAAAGAAAATTCAGAATCCTGTGTTAAATTCTCAAAAGGCATTATCCTTTTAACAATCCATAACTCTCACTAAAGGCCTGCAAAGCTAGCATGATGTTCAACAGATACAAAAAAAAAGAAGTAATTTTCTTTGGAATTGTGTGAAGAGGAGTAAATAACTGTGTTGGTTGAGACCTCTCAAGAAATAAAAAGGAAATAATAAAACATAAGAATAGCTAAATACTTATTAGCTTAAACAGTGGAGTAGCAAAAGTCAGTTTGCTGTGACTGCAGTTGTGTCTCTGAATTTAGGATTAGCTACAGGGGAGGAATAGTAGATAAAACCTCTTCAGATTCAAGGCATAACAATCTAGAGAATGGGTGAATTGTGTGTACTGTGTGTAATGCGAGGGTAAAGAGCAGTAATGTTTGCTTCTTGGCAGGGAAAAAATGTGAAATTGGGTGGGTTTTAATTAAAGAGTTTGGTTTGGCTTTTCATTTTACATGATAAATGAGGCTCCTGTAGCCAAAGTAATGCTGTCAGTGAAATGATTATAAGTTTTTTATTTTCAATTTATAACCATCTATGAACTAGCATTTTTGGGAAATGCTTTGTCAGTCAAAGAAAAAATCATTCTACCTTTCCAATCGTAGATTAAGATCTGTCAGCTTAGCTCCATTGGTGTATACTCAAGATTCTCTAGCAAAACTGGGATATAGCAGAGTTGACACAGTGTTTCCTTGTTTTATTCCTGAAGAATTCACATCATTTTATGTAATCTTTAAATAGCTCTGTGAACTAAGGAAAGGGTACAGAACTCATCTAAAATATGGTTTCCGCATCCTCATAGACAATATTTACATTTTTCTGTATCACACTTGCAGTTTCTCTCATTAAATATTGCATGTGGTTGGCAGGTTGGCAGAATACCAAGGCTACTTCCTCTTACAGCTGCTGCCTAGTTCAGGAATGTACAACAATGGGAGCAAGGCTATACAGCTAAGAAAAAACTCCCCACAACAGCAGCACTTCCAGATCTTTAAAATGTGCAGAGTATTACTGAGACATCTGCTTTACAGGACACCTTCGTATGACCAGAGGACTGAAATAGGAGCTACTGCTTTTTTGTTTGTTAACATCAGATCCATCAGATCCCTCTTAGGCTGGTAGGAAGTATGTAGGTCAGGTATAGGCTACATTAGCATGACAAAAGTTTTGGGGGGACGGGAAACTGCTTTCATTCTGTTCAGATGCATTAAACCGTTTACATGACAGGCAGGGATGCCAAGGATCAGAGTCAGGGATGAATTTGACCTTGGATATGTTTGCTTACTGAGGACTCAGATATCTCTTTACCAAAATGAGCAGCTCTAGTTTCAAGATCAGCTTAATCTTTAGCGTATGCCCTAGGGGTTTTGGGATCTGTGGAAAGTGATCAGAAGCCACTCTGGAAAAAACAAGTGATGAGTAACACACGCAACCAGCAGAATATGAATAAGTTTTATTCTACTTTTCACGGCATTGCTTGGTTGTAAGTAGAGTCAAAGTATTAACTCAAATCCACCTTCTCTCCCTGGAAGTGTCTCAGTTTAGATAAGTACTTTGACATGGGAGTGGTTGTGTAAAGCACTGTGCCTTACCAGAAAGTGGCTGTGGTGGCTTCAGCCATTTGCCTGTCAGATCCCCTGAGTCTGGCCCTGGCTGACTGAGGTTATTTTCAGGACTTCCTCTAAATAATGTCAGAGAATAGTTTTGTGTTTTTCAATAAGATGCAGATAAAATTTAGAAAAATTTTCGAGGTGCTGTAATTTTTTTTAAACTTCCTGCTTCATATGTAGTTTGGATTACGTGCTTGCAGCTCAGCTCTTTTACAGACCACTGATACCATCAGTGTAGAGCAGCACTTCCCTGACTTCTCTTAATCAGCCTATCTGCAGGCTTTCCCCTGCTTCAGAATCACCTTTTGCTGTACCCGTAACTGTTTTCTGGGAACCTTTTTCTGAATTGGCTTAAAGTAGTTTCTCTCAGCCATACAAAAATTTCCCATAGCAGTGTATAAAAATTAGTGTATTGTGTTACACAACATTCTTACACCAAAACATATGCATTGCTTGTGGTTCTCCTTCACAACTCATGCCCATTTCCATCCAGTTTTTCTACACTTGTGGCATATTAGCTTTGAACAGGCTGCAGTCTCATGTGAGTAGGAGCCAGTGGCAGAATCATGGTGATTCTTCCTTTGTACTCTGCACTGGAGAGGCTACACATCAAGTTCTGTGTCCAGTTCTGAACCTCTCAATTCAGGAAGGACATTGAGGGGCTGGAGCATGTCTAGAGAAGGGCAATGAAGCTGTTGAAGGGTCTGGAGCACAAGTCTTATGAGGAGAGGCTGAGGGAGCTGAGGGTGTTAAGCCTGGAGAAAAGGAGGCTCGGGCGAATCTGATCTCTCTCCACAACTGCCTGACAGGAGGCTGTAGCCACGTGGGGGTTGGTCTTTTCTCCCGGGCAGCAACAGGACAAGAGGACACAGCCTCAAGCTGTGCTAGGAGAGGTTTAGGTTAGACATTAGGGAGAAGTTCTTCACAGAAAGGCTGATAAGATCTTGGAGTGAACTGCCCAGAGGGGTTGTGGAGTCCCTGGAGGTGTTTAAGGAAAGACTGGACACGCCACTTAATGCCATGATATAGTTGACATTGGTGGTGTTTGGTCATAGGTTGGACTCCGTGATCTCAAAGGTCTTTTCTAACCGTATTTATTCTGTGACTTTACTCTTTTGTAGTACCTGGAAACCTTCTGTGATTTTGTGATTCTGTAATGTCTTTTTTTAAAAGGAACCTAGTCCTTGATGTATCCTTTTGGATAGATCATGAGAAGGATGGTGGAGAGACTGAAAGCTCTTAGACTTCTGTGCTTTGTATTAAATAGCGGTTCTTACTGTGTAATTTTCTCATTGCTTCTTTCACAATATATTTTAACTTCAGAACAAAAGCAGTGGCTGATTTACTGTGAAATCAGAAAACTTCTTTTTTCTAAAAGCAGAACTGCGTCTCTCTTTTTTGATTCTTTATTCCTTTAGCAAAAAATGTTCTAAATTTGTCTAGTATTTGATTCCTTTAAGGAACAAAGAAAGAGAAGTAAGGCCATTGTTGTGTACTCTAGTCCTTCCCTGTATCATGGAAACATGCCCAAACTGTTTTGGGGAATCAAACTGAGGTTAAAACAGAAATGATGGAACAATGATATGGTCTGTGTACTCCCTGTTATTCCCAGATGTTAATGCTTTGTATAATAGAGGACACATTCTGTATTGCTTTTGAAATTTTGACAGCAGAAAAATTTGCTGATCTGTTTGCAGAATGTTACAGTCTTTGAGGCTGGAAAGTGTTTGATGGCAAGAAACTTCTGATGCCAAAGCTCTTTGGCTTTGCAAGATTCTGAGAGTCTGCTGTTTGTTTGAGATGGATTGCTCTATCTTTTCATAATAAATAAGTAGGAGAGAAAACCTCATGCCTTGGCAAAATAATTGAAGAAAACCTACAAAAATTGAAGCCTTGTCAATAGCTAAATTTTCAACTGACATAAAAAGTACAGGAACGGTGACTTTGCAATCAGAAAGTTCATTGCTTGCACAGCATTAATTTCTACTTGGTTTAAAACTTACTCTCATGCATTGAGTGGTGCTCGGTTTTGCTGCTGTTGATTTTCAGGTTTTTTTTTTTAATGGTGTTTTCAGGTCCAAAGTTCAGTCTTGAAACAGATGAGCAGAAGAACCTGCCTGAAGACATGCCATCTTCAGACACTGACATCAATTTGGAGATATCATTTTCAGAACAGGCAGCTAATCTCAAAGACAGCTCAGTAGGCAAAATGTACAAAGGTGGAGGGGGTGACACTCTTCTCCCGGTAGGTGTTTCTAATTTATTCCCCTTTTTTTTCAGCTAGAAGTACTGTTTGGGTGATAATTGTCTGAGACTGAGTGAATTAGATATAGAAGATCATTGTCAGGTTTAGCTTTGTAGAGATAGAGGGTCTTAAAGTAACTAATTTTTGGGAATAGTATGCTCAATAACATGAAAATACCTTTTTATGTACTTGTGTGTCTGGAAAAAGGCACTCCATATGTAAGCAAAAATGAACTTCTAATACTAAGCTAGAATAGTGGTTTAGTGGTAGTTTTACCACTCTATCCTTATTTACAGACCCTTTTTTTTTAATCTGAGTTGAGATGCTTTACCTCTAATAAAATGCTCTGCTATAATATAAAAATGGTTGGTGGATGCCTGTAGAAACCTTATGCAGCTGTCTGATGCAGGTAGGGGAGGGATGAGATGAAGAACAGAATTGTCTATAGAAGTTAGAGGTCTGAAGTTAAATGGCAGGAAATTAAAGATTAATTTGAACTCAGTTTTTCTTTCCAACTCTTAATAAAAAAAGGCTCTTTCTGAATGAATCCATAAAAAAAATCAGAAAACAATCCTCCAAGGGATTTTGTTGTTAATCCTCAGAAATCTCTCTGAGGATGTCTTTCTGCCTCACAGTTCATGAACATGCAGTTACATATAACCTGTAAACTAATGACTGGTGTGAAAATTGTCGTCTTGTTTTGGTTTTTTTTCTAACACTTTATGCAAACATCTCTGAGTAAACACAGTTTCTGAAATAATGTTTCCCAGTTCTTCAAACACTTAATTTAGATAAGGACATGTGCAGTTCTTCAAGTAGTAATTACCCCATGTATCCTAGTTTAAACATTATAAACCAGACACTAATGGATATTTAGAGATGGATTCTAAAGTGTTTGAGTCATGTTTCTCTAATGCACCCTGTAACAAGATAAAAGCTGTGCTCTAACTTCTGTGTATATATATATGCATAATACATACACGAGCTCTATCTCTGGCCAGGCTTGTGAAGGATTGCTCAAAGACATGGCTATGGGATTTCTTCTTCAGTTACAAAAGGAGCTGGAAAATTATAGGAAAAGGAAGGGAGTTACCTATTTAGATCTACAACATATATTGGTTGCACCTTCATCATCAACAGCTATTTTTAAGCAGACGTGTTTGTGCAAGTCAATGAAAGCTCAAGGTGGGGAACTGGCTACATATCTACCTTTTGTAAATTATGTTTATGTTTTGGTATGTGCCCTTGTAGTCATGTACCATAACCAGCAATTCATCTCTGCTATTGCTGTGTTTGTACGGGGTAAGAAAATAATTCATGAGTATAATATGTCTTTACAAGTGGAAGAAAGCCTTGTCAAGCTTCCTGCTCTGAGTCATGCATACTTAGAGGCCTGCTGGTGAGAAATGGAGTTAGAAAGTTTAATGAGTTGGGAAGTCCCT
This sequence comes from Cyanoderma ruficeps, assembly GCA_008694505.1. Taxonomy (NCBI): domain Eukaryota; kingdom Metazoa; phylum Chordata; class Aves; order Passeriformes; family Timaliidae; genus Cyanoderma; species Cyanoderma ruficeps. The sequence continues at coordinate 47,250,962 of VZDJ01007749.1, forward strand.
CACCCTTCCAACGAAATTCCTTTTATTGATCTCTGACTGCAGCTTCTGAGTATCTAGTGCAGTAGGAAGGAGCCATGTTAAGTATCCCCTTTCCCTAAGAAGAGAACTCCTTTATTATTATTTATACGGCAGTCAAATATTTTATTTTGTGTGCAAAAGTGCAGAAGGATTTCTATCCCAATGGTATGTGTATAGGATTGTTCGTGGACAGCCATTTCCACCACTACAAACTGGAAAAGGATGCAGAAGGTGGAGGGGGAGTATGTGGTTGCAAGCAGGACAAATCCAGACTCTTCTTGGAGGTGCCAAGTAAAAGGACAAGAGTTACTGGACACAAGTGACTAATAGTGAAATTTTGTTTTGCATAGCAAAGGGAGTCCCTATGAGAGCATTCCACACTGAAACAGGTTCCCACAGGGGTTATTGGGAATTTTCAAAATTCATTTGAGCAGCAACAACAAGCAATCCAATCAGACTTGGAATTTAACCTTGCTTTGAGCAGCAATTGAATTAGATAACCTCCAGAAGTCACTGGGAACCTAAATCATCCTATCATTCTAAGATCATCTGCTTTTTAACCTATTTGTGGGATTCTCCCTTGATTTAGTCAGTAACAGCAGGCTTCGTGATGAAAGGTTGTACCCTGAAGGAAGCACAGCCTTTGAGCTAAGTAATTTGTCATGACTTGGATTATTCACCCTGCTGCAAATCTCTGCTTTTAGAATTTCAGACTGCCGAAGGACAAAACAGGTACCACTAAGATTGGTGACTTAGCCCCTCAGGACATGAAGAAAGTCTATTCTTTAGCACTGATTGAATTAACTGCTCTCTATGACATACTTGGGACAGAATTCAAGCAGCAAAAAGCTGTAAAAATCAAAACCAAAGGTAAGGTGGTGTTTGGTATTCTGAACCAATTGCGTCTGTTTAATCCAATGAAACAAATGCACCCATTTCTTTGTGATCTTCCAGCAGAAATTTATATATAATATATAAGTAGTAACGTACATCCTGAGCAACATTTAATTTTACACCTTAACTCAAAGTAAGCTTTAAACAAGTTCACAGACATAATGTCTCCAGCTCTTTGTCTAAAATTAAAACTCAAGACAGTCACTGAGCAGATAATCTAAGGAGTGAAGGTTAACAGTCTCATCCTGTGCAGCAAGAATTGCTTCACAGAAGTTTGTATGTACTGATTTATTCCCGAAGAGCATGAGCATGTGCTCTTTGTGGTATTCTTTTCCTGATTTCCTGAAGGTAGGTACTGGTCTACTTTCAAAATTGGACTCAGTGATCTCAAAGGCCTTTTTCAGCCTTTACAATTCCGTCATTCAGATGGGGCTACTTGACTTTTGTGCTTTTGTTGCTGTTGGTGGGAGATGGTGGAAGCCTTTGTCACCTTTTCCTATTCGGTCTGGCACAAATGTTCCTGTGTCATATAGGTCTTGTCCATCCAGTATTTACTTAGGCTATAATGCAGTTTTTATGCTGAATGGCATCATATAAAGTAGAAGATTTAAACTGTTGCAGAGGAGGCAGAGACAGCTGCAACATGTCACTTTCCTCTGCAAGCCATCAGAGCATATGTGTAATCACAGTGCTTTTCTTGGGAGTATGGAAAGCATGGAAACCAGTTTCTTGATGCTAGAGCTTTTCAGTGCTTTGTTTAGTTTTTGTATTTTTGGCTTCTGCTAAATGTTTTACAAGAGATTGAGATATGTTACCAGTTAATTACAAGCTTGCTTTGGCCAAAACTCTATTGTCAAGATTCAGGGAATGTGACAGTGCAATAGCTCACTTTAAATAGTTGAAAGCAACAGAGAGCATAGAGAGATACACAGCAAGGTGGAATAGATTCTTCAGAATATGTTCTTCACTTTACTTTACAGTAGTAGTAAACAGCTTTTTTAATGCAAAAGGCATCACAGAAACATCAGCAAGACATTGAGTGCTAGAATACATTTTCTTGCTGCAAAAGTACTTGTGCTGTCACTGATAAACAGAGAGAAAACACTTTCTTCTCTTGTATTTTGGGTCTTAGTTATAACTGCTTGTTCTTAAAAAAATAATTGTTAATTGAATTTCACTCTCAGTGTTATTATCTAAATGGCAGGCATTCATAAGATGTTGAATTGATTAAGAACATTTTTAAAAGGTAAAAAAGATAGGCTAGACTCATGGCAATGTGTAGGAAATGACATCACCTTTTCTGCCAAGCTAATCTGCTTTTGCAGTGTACTGCCTTTAGTACCTTGTTGCTCTGTCTGACCCTTACCTCTTCACTCCTTAAGTGTTGTTTGGCCAATTGATTCATACAGTGCTGCATGTGTTCGCTTTCTCCTTTGTGCTTGAGTGTGTAAAGATGATGAAAACATCATTCTTCTGGGGAATGCTGTGCTGTGCCCAGCACTGCCTTTTTACTGACCTCCTGGAGTTCGTTCGTTTTTTCAACTACATTTCAGTGGAAACTTTTATTGTTGACAAGAACTTTTAAGATAGTAAAGCTATGGGGTATGGGTATTGCCTGTATGTATGAGCCCCTTGTATTTTATAGGTAGACTTTTTATGCTGGCAGAGATAGAAGAACTTCTGGTTTGGCACTGAAATTGATCGTCCTTTGGTATATATCATATTTTCTCAAGGGCTGACAGTTTTTTTTTAGTAATCGCATCTGTTCTGTGTTCGATATTGGCATGGCATCATACCCAGCAGCAGTTTTTAACTACATCTATTGTTATATGCTGCTCCAGAAAACTTGCACATACAGCAATTATCGGTACTTCTGACAGAGAAGTTCTGTGTCAGCAAACTTTGCGTTAGTCATTATTAGTACAGCTCTCTTTAAATGGTTATTCACTTCTATTCAACTGGGCCATAACACATGAAAGTCTCATTTACATGAAGACTAAGGTTAGTTTTTCATCAGGGCTAAATTAACTGCGACTGAATTCCTTTAAAAAAAAAATTGAATTGCCTTCACCCTATTGTAGAAGTTATTTTCTAACCAAGAGGTAACTGTACTTTTGCTTTTTTTAAAAATGAACCTTTAGTGAGTTGGTTATCTTGCTATTCTGCTGGTGCTGTGTAATTCAAAAGCACAGGAGTTGAAAAGCTGTTGTTTCCAAACCCTCGTAGAGAGAAGTGTTTAGAGCAACTCTGGGCGATAATTGTATTTGTCTCATTTTAGTGACCAAGTTCTGGATATTTTACTCATGCCATTCCCATCTCAACTGTAATAACTTGCATCGAGTGGTGAAGATCTGCATTGCAGAGTCATCATCACATCCATTCTGCAAACCAGAACTATGCAGTTTGCTTTCATTTATGCAATTTGCTTTACTGTGCTGCAAAACATGTGGATGGCAATTTGAAATTAAAACAGAAGACTCCTGAGGAAGAGATGATGAATCCTTTTAGCCAGAATGTTTTGTGTAATAACTTGATTGGTAAAGACATTAAAACGCTTTAAACAAAAGGTCAATAGCTCTGAACAAGTTGAATAGACTTAGTGCTTCAGAAATGTGGGTTTATGCCAGTATCACATGTACTGGAAAAGATGTGGCTAGTATCTCCGTCCCTTTTGCTTTATTCTTCAGACTCTGGCTTGTTTGGTGTCCCACTGTCACTTTTACTGGAACAAGATCAGAAGAGGGTCCCAGGAACCAAGATCCCACTGATTTTTCAGAAGGTAAATAGGCATGAAGAAGTTAATTTTTTACATACATGCAAAATGACAAAAATGTAACATTTTTTCCTGGATTTATTTGCTTCCTGTAGCATTTTTCGATATAATACTCTAATCCATCCAAGTTCGTGTAACTTTTATTTGCAACTTTACTAACTCAGTAAATGTGGTGTTTTGCGTTGTATCAGACATATTTTGAATTAAAGAAATAAACTCACGAGGCAGGTCCTTTTCCAGAAGACTTGCTGCTTTAGTACAGAGGGATATGCTTTGGCCCATATTGTGTCCTGGTAATGGGGGAGATGATTGGAAAGAAGGTGGAGACCCTGGATTTACTGTCCACACATAGCACATCTCATTTCATGAGAAGAAAAGAAACCACTTTGTGTGGACCTGTTCTTATACTGACAGAAACTCAGTGCTCTATTGTCACCATTTCAGTTTGTTTGTAGATGTGCTTGTTACTTTTTGAGAAACAGAAGTCTCAAAGTAGTTTTGCATCATGGTCTGAAAACTACTGCTGTGTCATTTATGCCAGAAATTACTTCCTCAGGATCATAAAAACATGTTTCTGGAAAAGATGCTATCTATAAACTGAAAAATCAAATTGCAAACAGTGATTGATCACTCTGCTATCCTAGCAGCATCGAAAATTCTACATTAAACATTAACATCTTATAGATGTGATTTGTTTTGCAAGGTGCAGACATAATTTGGGATACAATTCTACTTCAAATGAGAATATGAAAATAAAAAGTTTCCCATTTTTTTGCTTGTTCTCTGCAGCACGTGCTTTCTAAGAATGGGGAATTTATATAAAGTGTAACAAAGAATTTTGTTCATTCTGCTTTATCTTGTTTATCACTGAAATGAAACAAAACATGCTAACAGGAAGGCTACTTAATTAAAAATAAAAATACACCTAGTTTTCATTTCACTGAGGAATTTAAATTTAAAAAATAATGACATAATTTCATCAGGGGTTTTCCAACTGGAAATTCTGACAGTAATACCAATTCATGTGTCGTCATCAGAAGTTTCTGCTGAGAGTAATTCCAGTCTCTGGCCTGCTAATAAAGCCATGGAGAGCAGCCCTGATAGGGATGAAGAGTGGATTTCCCACAGGCAGGAGGTTGGTGGTGGCCAGCAGCCACCTCTTGCTGTGTGCCAAGGGGACACTTGTGAGTGTGTGTTTGTGAAGGAGTTGTGGCCACCAGTGGTGGCGCCAGACCTTGCCTTCCCCAGAAGTGGTGGTGACGGCAGGTCACACACTGCCCACAGCGCCTTTGTGCCCAGCAGATGTGAGTGGCAGGCACTGATCCGGTGTCAGCCAGGTACGGGGTGAGTTGGATGGGGCCAGTTTGCACTTTTTTTTTTTACCATGGAAAATGCACTAGGGTGGCACTTCTAGTGCGGTTTTCTAACACTGTGGGGTTTTCTGCCCATTCTTCTTCATGGCATTTATCTGTTACATAAATGCAGTGGTAGGTAAACTCCCTTTAAGTTCTGTAACTGGAAAAAGCACAGCTCTGTTGCATAATATTTCTTACTCAAGCACTGGTGCAGGAAGGCATTTAACAAAGGCACTGCCCTAGTTAAACATTGTGGGAACTATTTGTGCTAAAATTATGTCATCAGCTTTTGATGTTTACAGATTTGTTTTAAATACTCTTAAATCCATCCTTCAGTGAATATTTCTAGGTATATTATTTAATAAAAATATTATATGGGTTTTAATTATGAAATTTCTGCAAATTTATCCATGTGAGGGGTTGCAAACTTTTGAGTCTATTAGGAGAATGTTGGAATTTGCAAATCAGAGGCTTCCTCAAAGCCTAGAAATTCTTAGTTCTCCTGTTGTAAAGTCCTAGAGTATTCATAAGAATGTTACCTTAATTACTTTGATTTGGAGACATTTTAACAAAAGTAGTAATTGGGATATAATTTTGAAGCCACAGTAATTTTTGAAAAGAATTCTTCAGTCTTCAGAGGAGGCTTGAAGGAGGTAAAAAAACATAAACTTTTCTTTTTCAATAAAATAAACAAACTCTTCTTTAGTAGTATTCATAAAAAAGGGTAAGAACCACATTAAACCACCAAGTTTTCTTCTACAACTGTAATCCATTTTCAAACTGTATTTGAACCTTTGCTTGTTACAAATCTGTGCACACAAATACATGTGCACAGAGAGAGATACAAGCATAAAGGCTTCAATATATCAGAACTGTCTGCCAGTAATTTTTAATTGTCATCTTTGTTCATGCCAATTTGGTTTGTGTTTGACAGCTGATTGCCCAGATAGAAGAGACAACTCTGGAAACAGAGGGACTTCTTAGAATACCAGGAGTTGCAACAAGAGTAAAGGTAAAACATTGCACAGGTTATTAATAGCCCCCCAAAATGCATGTGTGGTTGCTGAACTTATTTTGTAATATAAATATATTTTAGTATCCCATTGTTACGAAAATCTTCAAAAACAGAAAGTGAAATCTTTTTACAAAGAAAACTGGCTAATTATATTAGCCAGAGAAATGATGCTTTTGTGGAGTGTAGCTTTGGGGAAAGTTTTGTAGTTTTGGAGTCCAAGTTTGAAGGAGAGTCAAAGCTACATTTCAAATTCAGTTGTGCCAAAATCTCATTAATTCTTGGCATGAGCTTTCCAGCCTTTTGCTTTTTCCCTGAACCAGTTTAATCTTCTGAACAGTTCATACACGGTCTTTCTACCCCAAGAGAAAGCTTTTCTCTGGCATTGTGAGCCTTTTTTAATAGCTAGACTTAACCTGTGTTGCAGGGCAAGGCAGGCAGCATGCACTGAAGAACCTCTCACATTTATTTTTATGAACAGCAATATAACTGCTCGGCTGGCTGAGCGCAATCTTGTTAGGCACGTCTGTGCGCACGGGCACTTCGCAGGGTGAGTGCCAATTACACGCAGACTCTTCCCCGGTATTTGCCTTAATGCAGGGAGCTAAATACACACTGTGGTTCATGCCAAGACTCAATGTGTTACAAAGATGGTCTGAACTGGCCTTAAATTCTAAACAGAAAGGGCCATTTAAGTGGATTCAGCTGTCCGAAGACGTCTGCCAGCCTCTGTTGTGTAGGACTTGGTCCAGCTGCTGGTTCATTAGAAACAACTGAAGGAAGGGCATATTATGGAAATTGGGTTTGTTTATTTACCGGTAACTAAGATACTAATTTTTTTTGTCAGTTTTCCTCCATTCTTTATTTTCCACTTCACATCAATTCTGTAAAGTGGAGTGATTTCTTAGTGATTTTGTTTATTTGTTTGTTCTTTGATTTTATTAGCTTAATACAATTTCCCAGACAGGGGATCATTCACTATTCAGCTTTAATTTATTTTTAACCTCTCTATTTGCAGGAACTACTTCTTTAAATTAGCAATAGTTTTGTTAGCAAATGCATTAGGTTCTTTTACTTATTCTAACAGATTTTTTTTTAAAGCAAGGACTTTGTGCTACTAAAGGACTGAAGTTTAATTTTCCTAATTTTCTTAAACAAAAAAAAAGTGTGTTTCCTCATTATATAATTTTGTAGAAACACAGAAATACTTTGCTATTATATTCTATAGGACTTTAGAGTTATTATTAAAAATGCATTGGATTTGAATGCATCTACTTTAAAATGTCAGCATTGGAGCACTAGGACACATAGTTGAAAATTCTGCCTTTGCCTCTCATATAAAATAATTGGATATGTATGTTTAATCCTGCATTTACTGCAGTGATTTGGTCTGAATGTGGATGGAGAAGGTGATGAGTCTCAGGGGGAGAATTTTCATCTCTGTTTCTAAAGCTTGCTATTTTTGATGATCAGGAAATCACTTGACTTTAGGCATCTAAATTATGACCATTGCATGTTTGAGCCTCCAATACAGTCAGAGGAGACAGAAGATCTCTCTGAAAGATGGTCGAGAATGTCCAACTTTTATATCAAACTAAGTGTCCACATTTTCTTTTTAAATAGATCCATATTCCATTTGGACAAAGTTAAATTTAATGAAACGTTAAATTTAATGCATCTTAAAAATGTATCTAATATCTTCTGTTCAATGTGCCCTTCTTGTCCAGATAAATAATTATGGCCATATTTTTCCACAGCACGTATTTTACAAAACAAGCCAGTGTCTCGGTCCTCCTTTTCTGTGCAGAAGAACTGAGCTAGAAGAAGGGAGGGACCTGTGAGAGGTGCCTCAGGGCCCCTGGCACTATACTGAGGTTACTTCTCACTCTGCCAGACTAGGAAATAAATGAAGTGGGTGTGAGATCAGGACTGATACTTAGCAGTAGGCTAAGAAGGCCTTGGTCTTTGCAGTTTGTTCCCATTTGTGCACCTGTGAAAGCCCAGTAGTAGCGCTGCCATGGCAGCAGGGCAGGGATATGGTAATGTCTGCTCCCAACAGTATCCCATCCTTTCCCAGCCCCAGAGTTATGACCTTCCACTGAGGCTTTCAGAGCTATTTACTCTGCTGCATAACCTCATGATTTTCAGAAGAGTCAGCTTCCACACAGGGCATGTTTGACACCCGTGCTAGGCAAGGCTGTATGTGCCCAGCAACATGGAATTCCCTGTGGGTGGCAAGACATTCAGCTATTCAGTTACACAGATCATTCCCTGTGTTTTAAAAAGAGAACCAGCCTCACCTTAGTGTATATTTTGATAAGAAGCTGTGTGTCAACACACATAATTGCCTTATTTGTTTATGAAAATGGCCGTGTATGCATTACAGCAACACCCTTGGGCTGCAGTTTCAGAATTGCTCTGTATATCAGAAAAGTCTTAATATTTGGGCGGAGGGGAAGTCATGACCTTTATGTGCTTGAGTATGGTATCTGTTTCTTATTGTAGGTTTATTCCATATGGCCCTGACTCAGGCCCATGAGATTTTTTCCCATATGATTTGACTGCTGCCTATTAATGTGTGTTTGCTTGCAGTACTTCAGGTCCCACATTTATCTGTTTCGTAGCAAAAGGCCAGCAGCAACTGGAATTAAGTGATATTTCAGATATCCTTTTCCTCCTTTCACAGTGTGGAAAGTATTGCTGTGTATAACCCATGACTTCCAGCAGCCAAATATTACTGGTGCTCTCATCCATTGCATTTCAGGGTCTTTGCCAAGAACTGGAAGCAAAGTTTTATGAAGGGACTTTCAACTGGGAAAACGTAAAGCAACATGATGCAGCAAGTCTTTTAAAGCTCTTCATCCGTGAACTGCCTCAGCCACTCCTCACTGTAGAATATCTCAAAGCTTTCCAAGATGTGCAGAGTGAGTAGTGTCCTTTCTATCTCTGCTGAAAGAATTGATATCCATAAAGAGAAGTGCCTCTTTGCTGAGAAACAAATTGAATAACAACAATACGAGTTCTGAGAAAAGATGGGCATAATTTTGCCACTGTGCAAATAACATCTTCCATGTAACAGCTACTTTAATAGCTTACACATACAATGAAAGCATATTTTCACTTCCTAATGTTCCTGATAGTAGTTATGAGGTGTACAAGGGTTATACAGAAAATGTGTATTACAGTATCAGTTTATAAATAGTGTTTGCTTCAAAAGAAAACCACAACAAAGATAAGCAGTTCTTCAGAAAATAGCAGCAAATGATAATTTATACTGTTTAGGGTCTTTTATCCATTTATATGAAAAGTTAGAGCAGAATAATCGGAACTGCTGGTCATCTGTGGTCCCTTGAGATGAGCAAGTTGTTGGGAAAATGTCCTCTTTGCCAACTGGTCACCAAGACAGCAAACATACTGGCTGTAACTGGAAGAGAGTGGCTTGGTGATAATGAATCCAGAGTGAGAACCCACACACATTAACTCCCCAGTCAACACGGGACTGCAAGTTCTATTCCTCTTGTCTGCAGACAGAGCTGTGGCTCATTTCTAAGAGGGGCTTTCATAGAATCACAGAATATTCTGGGTTGGAAGAAATCCACAAGGATTATCAAGTCCAACTTTTTGAATGATCCATATGGGGATCAAGCCATCAACCTTGGCATTATTAGCACCATGCTCCAACCAACTGACCTAAACTCAGGGTCAGAGAATTCACATGGACAGGGAGACTGACAAATATTCTTAAAAAGGGCAGGCTATGTCAAGTCTCCCAGGCCTGAGCTGCCTTTCAGTGCTGTCAGGTTGGTTGGAATAGGGGGCTGGTGCTTTGTCCTGCTACACAGTGTTGTTGATTTTGCATTACTGAGTGTCAAGTTAAAACTGGCCAGAACGCTTTCAGATGGTGCTGGCAGCAAAGAGCTCCACAAGGTTGTTCCATTTACTAGGTAGTGATTGGAGCCAGGAGAGTTTCTGCTTGTGCTTCTGAGCTGTCTGAAGGCTTATGTGGTTTTACTTACCCAGAAATACTCAGGGGCCAGGATTCAAACCACTTTCTATATTGAACCAAAGGACTTGCATCAAAACAGACATAGCACTTCATAGACTCCCATTGTTTAAATAATTTGTCTTGTTGGTTACATGCAATAAGATTAGGTGGTAGAGAAAAAGGACCATCTTTGTGACAATAATCAGTGTTTTTCATGATGCTGTGACTAAGTAGTGTGGTTGGAATTAAATATTTAAAGAACATAATTGGAACAATTCAATTTGCTAATTTAAGTAATGTAAGCAACTAAAATTCACTTGTTACTTAGGTGAACACACAGAAACTCTTTATTTAAGTAATGAATTTTAATTGTTTTGCAATTGTATTTTTGCTTACTTTCCTAGGAAAAGATTGATTCTCATTGCTTTTTGAGCATTGTGACATATGGTGTTTTGAAACTAATTTAAGCCTTATTTTTAATGTGTGTCTTTCTAAAGCAGGTAGATACATTGTTCTCACTTCTTGATGTTTTAAATAGCTATATAATTTGCCACTCATTTATTCAGATCCTTAATTTTTCGTATGGGAGAAAGTAGTCAGCAAAGGTGGGTTTATTTAATTTCAGCAATGAACTTCTATTTTTTTTGGTGGTGTCTCATTTGATTTGGATGAAATGTATTTGAAATAGCAATTCAGTTGGAATCCCAGCAGGATGCATTAGAAAAGCCCTGTTGAATTTTGAAATAGTGTGATAAAACTATGTTGTGGAGGTACCTCCTTCTTCACTTGTATTATGTATGGCCTGATTCGTTAGGAATCTCCTGAGAAGACTTGCCAGAGCATGTCCTCTAAAACATGACAGGAGGAAGTTTATCACAAGTGACAAATGTGAGAGAGCTGGGGCTTTCTGCACTGCCAGAATGTAGGAGTTCTAGGAGATGGAGGAGTGGAGGGATGCATTCATTGTGCAGCTTGGGTGAATGATGCACCACTGAACAATTGGTAAAAGGCAGGAGTGACGTTGCTTTTCTTTAATTATAGTTTGCCTCATTTGGTACAGCACTCTCTGCTGTAGATACGTGTCAAGCTCCTCTGCCCTTGGTTTTATCCCTGCTGGTTTGCCATGGCAGCTGCTCTTGGTTATGTTGCATTACTCAGTTACACGTGGTATTCATTCTGTGTGGGTGACTTGGGAGATCGTGCAACTGTGAAGGCAACCAGAGAAGCTGTGAAAGCAGTGTTGAATATACCCTTTGGTATTTGGGGCACAGGCTCAGAAAGGGAAGAACTGTTAACTATTCTTTCTTGTAGCATTGCAAAATAAAGAAGGAATCACAAGGGATCTAGAAAACATTGCCAAAAGACTGCTGAGTCACACACCAACTGAATCCTAAAAGAACATTTGGAAATGAGTATCAGAAAACCAGGGTCTGCCAGTACTCTGTCATACTATGATAATTAGCCATGTGTATGCATTCAGCATTTTGCAAGAAGTTTCAACTTAGAAATCATGCTTTTTGAAGAGTATACATAAAAATTTCAAAATACTGAGGTCTGTGTGCTTTATTGGCAGATCTCCCAACAAAGAAACAGCAACTGCAAGCTTTGAATCTTTTGGTTCTACTTCTACCTGAAGCAAACAGAGACACCCTGAAGGTTAGAATTGTTAATACTATTTTCCTGCATAAGTGTTTTGTCTGTTTTTGTGAATGGTGTTGTCTTTTTAACATTCTTTTGTTTTTCAGTTCAAAGTTAATGCTGAAACTAGTGATTCTTTTTATTCCCTCATATTTCACATAACTTTGGGAGAAAAAACCAAAAAACTTAGGGCCCTAATTCCTCCCAAATGACTTTTAAGAATGTGACTTGACATTTTTCCAGGATTGCAATAGTAATCTCCCAGCGAGCAACCTTTTCTCTTACAAGTTTTGCTCCTTTTTTTTTTTTGCATCAGTCATTATTTCCAATGCAAAAAATAAACAGTGTTAGAATACAATGAATGTGAGTTTCCTTTTATGAAGTGGGTTTAGCTCTTCATTTTTATTCCTCACTTTTCTCTGTGCTGTTTTTTCTACTCTAAATAAACCAGAAATTTACACTTCCTGTTGCTATTTGTAGCATGTTACATGGATTCTTCTAATTTGTGCTCGTCCTTTTGTAGCAAAACTATTAATGGGGTTTTTTTTTTCAGAATATGCTTACTGTTAAAGCTGTTACAATCAAGAACGAATGCAGGATTTGTGTAGGATGCAGAACATCATCTATTACAGGCAAAAAATCCTACTAGGTCTTATTCTTCAAACAAGACTTTCTTTTTGAGTTTGTTTATTGTGTGGAGGCAGTCAAGAAGGCTCCTGAGTTGAGCTACAAATATCTGGAACCGAATTAATGGAAAATTGCCAGTTTCTAACTGGCTACCTGTCATTCACAATGCAGTGCTTTGCTCATGAATTGCTTACCTTACAGAATTAGCCACTGCATGTTTTCATTACCGTGACAGCTGGCACTCTTGTGTTCACTTTCAGTTTAACAAATGCCAACAGTAATGTCATCACAAGCATCTGGGGGCTTATGCACCTACATAACAAAGGTTTTGAAACAAATCACTGTGCAGGGCCTCAAAGTCACATGAATGCCTTTGAAAATATTACCCTCGAAAACAACAAGAATGTTTACTTCATTACTTGAAGGAAACAAAACTTGCATTACCATTCTGTGAATAAATATATTCACACTTCTATTATTGATTGCTTTTAATATGGTTTTATTAGGAATTAAGAGCTTTTTCAAAAAAATATGCAACATCATATTTCACTGATATGTTCATTTTCAACTCTACATATGCTTCACTTTTCACATGCAGAGTTGAGCTGAAAGTTCTGCTCTTATTTCAGGTACTGCTTGAATTCCTCCAAAGGGTAATTGATCACCGAGACAAAAATAAGATGACGTTGAAGAATGTTGCGATGGTGATGGCCCCAAACCTTTTCACATTTCATGGGTTTGGCTCAAAGACTATTGAACAAAGCGAGTTTGTTATGGCAGCTGGGACAGCAAATGTCATGCGCTTTATGATTCAGTACCAAAAACTTCTCTGGACAGTAAGTGGGTTTTTAAGGGGGGCGTGGAGGATGATAAATTTTACAAAGTATATCTGAATAGAGAAGTCATGTGAAGTTACATCCATGACTTAGAAAAGGATCAGACCGATCCAGCTGGGTTCTTGCACATAGGTAACTCTTATGGGAGTGAAACAAAAACATTACCTCCAATGTTAAGCTCTGGTGGTCAGAGTTTTAGTATTATACGTACTGCAGGTGAACTCAAAAATAAGTCCTTGAGGGATATGTGTATTTATTTGGTCTATCAGTATGCATTGCTGTGGGCAATTCTTTTTGGCTTAGAGATATTAACAGGGAACACAGTGTTTGAACTCATTGCTCTTTTGGGCCAAACTTAATATTATATAAAACATGTTTTGATAAAGCATGAGGTTGTGTCATGGTCTTAAGCAAAGCTCTAGCTTAGACAAACTGGGCAAGTTAGAGGTTTTGCCCATCAGCACCCTGAAACAATTTTGACCTTTGCTGCAATTTTGACCTTTGAGGAAAAGTAATTATCACGATTTTACACACTAAGTGTAAAGTGAATATTTTTGGCTGACAGAAGTAAAGACGCTGTATGATTGTACCTCTCTTCCCCTGAGAAGTCACTGAATGGAATATTTTATCACAAATGGAGTGGTTTTAAAATAGTTTCACAGTTTTATATTATTTGAATCTTTCGTTATTACTGGAAAGAAACACTGTTTTTGAGTCCTACCTGATAATCTGGCCATTTAAAAAGATTTGGTAAGAAAATTATGTAGTTATTCGTGCTTACTCTCTATATATCTAGATTCCGAAGTTTATTGTTAACCAAGTGAGAAAACAAACTGAAAGCCAGAAGAAGGAGAAAAAGGACAAAGCTATGAAGAAGCTTCTGAAAAAGATGGCATATGACCGGGAAAAACATGAGAAACAGGAGAAGACTCCTAATGATGTAAGGAAACATATATCTGATATGCTTTATTAATAGGATCGTAATTTTTAGCGAAAGAATGGATATAGCCGAGGGCATATATACATTTTTTTTTAACTGATAATTTCAATAGATAGCATGTTAGTGTGGATTTCACAGTTTGTGGGTTGCTGGCATGACACATTTAGAGGACTGTACTGTTTTTGTTTGTTTTCACACATTTTTCAGAGTGTTTCTGTTCTGGAAAATGATACCCCACAGGTTGTTTCAATCTGGGCACCTGAAATAAATATACATTAGGTCTGCATCTGTAGAGACAGCAAGTGTTGTGACAAGACTCAGTATTACTGAACCCATGTTTAGATGTGTTGTTGCCCAGTGGAAGTCACAGTAGAGCATGTGTTTACTTAAAAACTAAATATATAGATTTCCCTACTCAATAGTTTGGAAACAAACCGTTTCCAAAACAGAAATTAAACGGCGTTTAATTCTTCTTCCATCTACAGGAGTTCCAGAACCACTGAACTCTTTGTCCCAGTCTTTAGTTTGAACATGCACAACCTGCCCAACCCAAGAAACCCTAAAGAATGAAACAAACATGAAAAATTGATGAACTGCTTCTTACGCAGATATTGTCCAAGTGGCTACTGCCAGCTTACCCCAATGTATATAACCCACTGTTCACTATCTCTCCTTCAGGTAATTGGCTTCTGCCATACCCATCAGTGATGTCAAAGCATAAGTTTCAGCATAACACTCTTCACAGATTCTTTAAAATACAAAAATCCTGTGGCAATTATAGTGTTAATTTTCCCCTGTAGTTCAGAAAGATTTTAGTTGAGCTGTTCCCACTGACATCAAAACTTTAAAAATACATCTCGTGCATGTTGAAATTGTTGATAATTTTTAGAATTACGATTTTTTGAAACGTTTTAGCCTATACAATATAGTACCTTAATTATAAAGCATTTGAAGTACATTTTTCCAAAGTTAGTTTAAATACATGAACAGGTAATACCAATTCTGCTTCGTGTATTCTGATACCGTGATGAAAACGTATCAGATTTGGGTGGTGAGAGAATCTCATATTTGGGTGGTGTGAAAGTTCCCCCTTGTGGTTTGGAGTCACAGTGAAGATTCTGGTGAGGTAGAGTCATCTTGTGGTCGCTGGTAGAAATGCAGTGCTCTGAGCATTCTGGTTTTCTTACCAAGTGTGTGCATGTTAGACTGTTAACAAAATAAGGGCTGTCATATTCTTAAAAATGCATTTTTTAAGCTTTTAAGCCAAAGAAGATAGAACGTGGCAAATGAATATGCTATATATCCAGAAGCTGCTGGAGACTTATATTTCAGTGTTCCTACCTCATTTTGTATGCAGTATTTGACCATGTCCTAATGTCCAAAATTAATTAATTCCCCAGGCATCACTTTGCCTTACTTTCCTATCTCTGTATAAAGGAATCTTTACACAGGATGACTTACATATGATTTTAAAATGAAGCTAATTAAGCACTGGAATTTGTTTTTCTTGATCTAATAAGAAAAGAATTCTTTGAATTCAATTCACTTGAGTTGATGTGATGACGCGTAATGCTGCCATCCTGTGTTCAAGACCGAAATAACAGCAAATACACTGAAAAAGTAAATGCTGTTTCAAGTTCAGATATTAGATTTTTTTTATAATTCAGTGCAAAGATATGTCTTCTTAATCCACTGGGGGCTTAGGACTGAGGTCTTTTAGAGTAAATTATGCCTTTCTAATCCACTGGGGAGACAGAACTGAAGCCTTGTGTAATATTCTTACTCAAATGTAAATGCAAAGTTACTATTCAATAATTTTCTTTAAGCTCTAGAATTCTGTAGAGATATTCTTCAGAATTAAATGGTACATTTTTTTACAAATCCTTCATGCTTATCGCAAGCATTCAGTAATTTTGGGTGCTTGAGAACATATTACTCTTAAAATCATATTCACAAATTGATAAGGCTTCATTGTGAATGGCAATTCTATACTTTTTCAAGTAAAAAATAGTCTCTTTCAGGAAAATTTATTGGTTTGGGTTTTCCTTCTCCCTAGTTTTCAATTTATAGTGTTTTAATTTAAAAATGAGGTGACTTTTCCTGTGCAGTTTTGAACTGTATTTTACTATCAGGTGGCAAGCAAGGCATCCAGACTTGTGGTGCATTTCCCACTCCAGTGAAACCTTCTTGAAATTTTCAATACTTAATTACCTTGTGTGCTGCTGAATAAAAACTGAGGATAAGTTTCTATTTTCTAACTCTTGCTGTGGCACCCTACATGATTAAACATAGATGGACAGAACCTGAGTCACTTCCATATTTCCTAGCAATAACTCAGTATCTGCATCTCATTTGGATAAAATTTCATCTTAGCTCTGATGAGGCCTCTCTATCAATCACATTTCCCCTTTTGAGATGGAGGTTAAAAAGCATTTACTGCAAACTTCAGGTGAGATGCATGTACAGTGTTGAGAGTGGTTAATATTAGAGGGCCTGTGAGGGTTACTTGCCTTTTGGGATATCTATGCATACCTATGGCCCCAAGTCAGTGTTGGGGATTAAGTCTTTATGTTGATGTTGGGCTGAATAATGCTCTAGACAGGCAAAGAATGACGCCCTCAGGACTGGAAATTTACCTACTGCCTTTAGCCATATTTATGCCATCTGTCATTGTATTCCCCTCTATGGTGCAGTTGTTCCAAAAAAAGGGAGCTATCACGTGAGCAGCACAATGCAATGCACTGGGCTGAGCTGCTGCAGGTTATAAAAACCATTGTATCCCACGGCCCTTCTGTTTGTATGATCTGTTTGAATTTACACAGAGTAACCTTTCTGCTGTTCCTGCTGAATATGTCACTTGCTGCAGTGCCAGATTATTTACTAAAAAAATTGCTACCTGGTGAATCATTTCTCTGTGTATGGTTTTCTAGGTTTTTTGTCCCAAACTAGGTGCACTGTTTTGCAGCCCAAAGAGAAGAGCAGCTTTGCATTTCTTTCAGACTTTGTCTTCCGTGTAGCAAGAACCTTTTGAAAATCAGTTTTGTTCTTCATAATGTTCGTTCCTCATACATGCTTGGTATACTTTGCACCTTTAATAAGTATGTATACTATTCCTTCATTAGCGAAAATATTGCATAGTTACATTTCTCTCCGCACCTAGAGAGAAAAATATTTAAGTGGATCATGAAAAATGGATCAGAAAAAAAACTGGGAGAGACCCACCCCAGATCCTATAGCCAGGCATCTGCTCTGTGATGTATAGATTCCAAGTCCCTCTGAAAAGGAGGGGTTTGAAGAAGATTAGTACCTCACAGATGACTGCTGTGCCTGCTGCAGACTAAATGTTGTAGGCCAATGTATTTTCCATCAAGTAAGGATGTACCTTCTTCAGATTTTTTAATAATGCAAGTACCTAATTCAGCCAGGGGTTGCAGTGTTTTAAATGTGACCTGAGAGGGCCTGTGAGGCAGGGGAGGAAACTTGCAAACTGAGTAGCATAGATGACCCAACTCTTCAGCGTGTTGTCAATTCCCTCATAGGTTCATAGCTTAGTGTGTTAATATGGAGCCCCTCACTTGGGTATTTTGAACTGTGCTGTGCAGAGAATAGGTCCTTCTGTCATTCAGCTCTTAGAGGTTTTAGGCCACATTTTCTTTCCCACCAACTTGCATGGTGTACAGGCTAGAGGTTCCTCAGGTTCTGTTCTGTTGTTTGGCAGCATGAACATATTGTGCAGCTGAGCATGATTTCTCCTGGAAATGCAGGTGGTGAAAGTGGCAAAATGCATTAATTAGCTGAGCTAATAATGATTCTCTGTGAATAAACAAAGTAATTATTCTGTTTGATCTGTGACCATAATGTTGCAGCTCTGTGGACATTTCTTGTTCTTTCTCTCATATACGCAAAGCAGACTGCTTTTTAAATAATTTATCATATGCCTCCTGTGTAGCAAAACAAGTTATCCAGCTGAAAGTGGGAGAAACTCCACTAAAATCAACTGTGACAAAATGATAAAGAACTGTATACAAAAATGAAAGCTATTTAAATTTACCAATTTGAATTTGATGGAAGACCAGTTAGGGACATCTGTATATAATCTTTTCATCCTTAAAATTTTAATTTCTTTTCATCAGGATCCCAAAAGTTTGGAAGGAGGCAAAAAAATTTTAAGTAGGATTTACTACCTAGCAGATGGCTACAGACACTGTCTCCTTAGGTGGAGGCCTTAAAGAATAGATTTGACAAATTCAGAGATAAATCTAGGGGAAGTCTCAGAGAGATCTCTTGTAATTTTGTGAATCTTTGATTCCATGCTTACTACATAGCAAATTCTCAATATGATGATTCTTACTGCTTTAGACAGAAATAGTTATGATGTCTAGTATTTTCAAATCGAGAAATATTAAAACTGGACACAGAAGGATTGTCTGGTTAAAATTGCTTACCATAACTCATCCTTTGTATAGTCATGAGCCTTCAGCTTTTTCAGGAAGCTGTTCTTCTGATTCTGCTCATGTTTGTACTTGTTCTGTACTCGTTTAACTCTGATGGTTTCAGAGAAGCTAGTCTAGATTCACAGGTGCCCAGATTTATTAATTGATTATGGAAGAAAAAATGTTCAGCCTTGCAATTGGGTAAATGGAAGGGTGTGGCATGGGAAAGGAGAGAGTGAACTGTCATAATCAACCTTGAGTACAGAGTTACTTTCTTTTCCTATCAAAATTACTATCTTTGGGTAAATGATAATATAATTGGAATAGAAAAACTTCCAAGAACAGAAATTAGGACCTTATTCACAAATAAATTATGCCTTTTATAACTTCAAATGTCATGTACCTGGAAGTTGAACAGCAGAGTTGTCCTTTGTCCTCCTTCTCTGTAGCTAATATGATTAGTATTCATCATCAAGGACTTGTTGGTTGAAATAAAATACAAATCCATTATATAGTCAGAGTATTATATAGGGCAGGTTGGCTAGCTGAATATATTCTGTACAGTAAGAAATAGGGAGAAAAACCTGCAGTAGTGAATATCTGTTTTTAAAAAATGAAATTTACAAAAAGGAAAGAGGAATCCTTTAGGATTGATCCATGAGTACTTTGTGTTTTCTTTTTTTTTTTTTTGGCAGGAAGTTCAGATTAAATGGAACTGGACAGGTTTCTTCCAGAAGTTTTAGCAGAGGGTCGGTGTGGGAGCGTTGTCTGGTTTTCATGCTTGCAGCAAGAATTTTCTGTACCAGTGTCATGTGCTTCTTATCATACCAAAGTGTGTTCTTAATATAGCATAATTGTTATTGGTGCTCTTAACATCTTTGAAAAATAATTAAACACTACTGTTCCTTCGTTCTGAAGTTCTCCCTGTTGTTAAGAAGAGCTTTGAAGGTCGGATGTAATTTACTGAACTGCTGCGTAGTTACCGTATGTTTGTAGTGAAGTGTAGCAGATAGTGAAGTGCAGAGCACTGTACTTACTTACTTATTCCATACTGTATTTTGAGAAGCTCATCAAAGCCAGCTGCTAGCTGCTTTGTTCCAACACTCTTATTGCTTTGCAGACTGATGTTCCTCAGGGAGTGATACGGGTGCAAGCGCCTCATCTTTCCAAAGTTTCCATGGCAATACAGCTGACAGAAGAACTGAAAGCCGGTGATATAGTAGCCAGGTTTCTCAGCCAGAAAAGGTATAAACACATCTTTGTTTTGTTATCATGTCGGGAGAAGTGTCTCTTCATTTATTATGTTAAGAAAAAAGTTTTTAAATACTCAGAGTACAGGTCAGTTCATGAACTTCTTGGCTGAATTTAGCCATCAAAATACACACTTGAGGAATTAATGCTTTTAAATGTCATTAAAGCTCAGGAAGCCTTCAGGAGTATGAGTGCTGTTAGTAAAAAATTAATTGCTATTTTATCTGATGGGTCAGAAATAGTTTTGTAATTTTCTAGGGACAAGTCGGAAGGGAGCTCCAAGAAGGCAGAGGAATGAGGAAAGAAGAAAGAAAATCTTTTTTAAAATAATGCATTTATATATAACAGCATAATAGGTATTGGAATATGATGGTGTGAAAATGTCATGTACGTGAAATGTTTTAAAACAAAAGCTACATTTTAGTCATTCAAATCCATTAGAAAGGGAAAAATTTTAATCAATCATTTGAAAATAAAATAAAATTAACACATGTGTTCATCATATCTAACCATTCAGCTAAAGCAAGAATATGGTACACTAGTTGAGATTAAAAAGCTGCTTTTTCCTAAATGCTGTTTTTAGAGTTTTAGACCATTGTCAGAGAGTTATTTTCTGGCTGGGCTTTAGCATATATTATTACAATTAAGCAGTGAGAATAATAGAATCCCTTTGTAAAACAGGGACTTTATTCTTCCACTGTCTTTTACTTCTTTTAGTTGCAGTACAATTAAATCCAGCAAGAATGTGGTTTGTCCCACCCAACCATAAGGTTTTCTCTGAAATATGCTGCATTTGAGGGAAATACTTATTTTTGCACGAGGGAAATACTTATCTTTGCAAGAGGGAAATACTTCTTTTTGCAGCAGCAGTAAAAAAAAAAAATCTGAGGGTAAATATCAAGCTACTTGTTAATAACAATGAAATTCTTTCCTAAAGCCTGCAGTTTATTATTATTATTATTATTATTATTATTATTATNATTATTATTATTATATTTTCTAGTGTATTGCTCACTTGCAGGACTGTTCATTTGCACTAGCATGCAAGGGTATGCTTGTTCACTGATTGTGTCAGTAAGCGTGCACACAAAGGATTGTGTAAAGTGCTGATCTTAATTAGCATAACTTCTCCCAGACATGTCTAGGTGGCTGATCCACAAGCACCTTTGAAATATCATCATTCATTGTGTTCTGTTCCCCACAGTGGAAATGTCCAAACATTCAAGAGAGAAGAGGTCTTTCTTTATGAAATAGGAGGAAATATCGGTAAGAATGGCTTCTGAAGAACTTGTTTTGCTAAAATAGGATTCCTTGGCACATTGTCCATGGGCTTCACTGTGGTTGCATTTTTATTCATGTCCCTCGTTCTCCCTGACACTAAGGCAGACAGTCAACCTTGTAGAGAAGGCAGCAGAGATGTTGGTGTGATCATTATATTAGTACTATCTTATTATCTCTCCCAGAGGAAGTTGGCAGCTGTAACAGATGTTCCTGATATATATGTACAGTGAATAAGCACAGAAGGGTTGAATACAAAGGTGCCTGAAGTTTATCTTTTTCATCTCTTTGTATTGAAACATAACAAGAGAACTTACAGTCCTTCATGTTCTGCATTTGAGTGTTACTTGCAGGTCCATTTGGGGAGAAGAAAATGCTCAGACAGAAAGATGACCATGTGATAAAATTTTCCAACAGTTAATCTTTCCTGCTCTACTTATTCCAGACCCTTTTGAATAAAGTAAATAGCAGATCAGGAAAGTTAATACCAAGGATAATTTTGGACACAGTTCTAAAGTTTTCTTCCATGAATGCAAGAGTATTTTTGCATTAGAAATCAATTTCTAATCACAGTATTTTTCATATGCTCAGGAAAACAAAAGGAGAACTAGAAAGCAGTAGTAGATTGGACTTATATTTCCTTTTTTCCTTAATTGTGACCCGTTAAACTCATTTGGCATTATCAAATTACATGCACTACTTCTTTCCTTTGCAAATTTCAATTCCGTATGTCAATTGCTACTTCCAGCGTTTTTCTTTTATTCTAATCACTATTATAGATCCATTTCTTTGCCTGTTTGGCTAAACCAAAAGACTTAATTAAATAGCACTTATCCATGTTTCCTGCAACAGGTATGTTTTAGTTTTTTTACTAAGTTTGGTAAGTAAGTTACCAAGATATTTGGGTGCCAGATGAATGTATTATATGTCCTCTTGCAAATCCAGTATCTACATACATTTCCTATGCCCATTAAAGCCAGTTGCAATGCCAGATGTAAGACTTTTGTAAAGAGGAACGATATCTTGTTTATTCTACAGAGGTGTAGTCATTGCAGGAAAAAAAGTTTTGTAACAGAATTCCAGTGAAACTGGAACAACTTACTGTTACTTCAAACATATGATAGAATTTGTATTTCTCTTAGAGGAAGTGCTGATTTGTTTTGTTTTGTTGTGATATACATTAGAAAGCTTAGATGTTTTCTCTGTCTGAATGGTTTACTTCCAGAGAACTTCAACTTAAATCAGTCCTTACTAGTCCTTATTAATACTCTCAGTTTAGGTAAGAGAAACTCTCTGCCTTTAACCTGCTGTACAGGTTTAAGTAAACCAGCTGTCCTGACCTTTGCCATCTGTCTCTCTTCCCAATGTGCCTGCCTCATGTGGAGGGAGCCCAAAACAAGAAGACTCGAGGGGCTCATGACACACTCATATCCTTACACTTAGGCTCATAACTGTAACAGGCACAATGCTGTGATCTTGTCCCCTGGCAGATGCAGCTGCTG
This sequence comes from Cyanoderma ruficeps, assembly GCA_008694505.1. NCBI lineage: Eukaryota > Metazoa > Chordata > Aves > Passeriformes > Timaliidae > Cyanoderma > Cyanoderma ruficeps. The sequence continues at coordinate 47,273,504 of VZDJ01007749.1, forward strand.
AAGTCTGCAGTCATTTCTTTAGTCGTCAATACACTGTAGGACTTCAGGGCACTGAGTGGGACTTCTGCCACTGCTTTGTGCCTGGGACTGGCTGGATAGGGACATGGCAAAGTACTGTCCCCATGCTCTCACTGCCTGAACATGCTGCACTGTGCAGAGAAGACCTAGTTCAGCAACATGGGCAGTACTGGTCACAGAGACTGGAATTAAAATCCTAGAGGGAGCAGATGGAGACTGCACCTGGTTGAGCAGGGAGTCTTGCCTTCTTGCCTGCTCTGTGCAGGGAGTCCAAAGAGCTGCCAGACAAATTCAGCAATGTTCCGGCTGTGTTTGCCTCTTGTGTCAGGAGTGCAAATACTGGAAATGTCTGTCTGGCATGAGCCATCCACCCCAACCAATTGCATAGCAGAATAGAAGAGGAGCTGTGATGTAGAGCTGTAAATGCATGAGATAATGCTTTGCCTGTAGGGGAATGGGAAGAGTGTGCAGATCCTGATAATCAGCATATGCTATTTTCATCATAGCTACTAGACATAAATTAATTGCCTGTAGTGCACCAAGTACAGTGTACTACTTTCCCCTCCTAGAACAGCAACTATTACAAGTGCTATGCAGAACAGCTGACTTAAGAGGAGGAGGATAGAGGGAGTAACATCTCCTTAGCAAGGAAAAACCTTGCACAAACTTAGCATTTAAAAAGGGGGAAATAACCTGAAATTTTAATGGGCTTCAATGCAAATGTGAATGTAGTTTTTGGATATAATCATGAGAGGATCAGGACATTGGTCCATTTTTACTTGCAGAGGGGTGTTTCCATCTGCATGGTTTGTGTGAAGAATCTGACCTAGAATGTGTCACACAGGTAGAACAGCCCCTTCTCTCCTTCCTTCTTCCTCTTGTCCCCTTTGTCCTCAAGGCTGATGGGAAGAGTAAAAGCACCTCCAACTTTTATGTGCATTGTCCTTTGTTAAACACCACAGAGAGACTTTGAAAAGGTACATGGAGTAAAACAGTAACAGGAATTTTGGAAGTTGTTTCCTTTCTCTTCTGGTACTGGTGTAACCACATGTCTTCTCTGTTTCTAGGAGAACGCTGCCTTGATGATGATACCTACATGAAGGACCTATACCAGCTCAACCCAAATGCTGAGTGGGTTATAAAACCCAGGCAGAGCTAAGATCACAGCTAATGGCAAAACCTCCAACCTGTGGACTTAGGTTGTACGGCTGAATGTTTCAAAGGCATAGTGTGTCCTTTCAACATTCAACCATTTTGTATATTAATAGAACTTTATCCAGTTTAAAAAAAAAAAAAAACCCCACTCAAAAAATCCCTAATGTTGACACAACAGTTATAACCACTAAACTTTCAGTTTTATTTGCAGCAAAATTTTGGAGATAGCACAGTTTTCCCACTCATGTTTGAAATGAGCATAAGTACCTTATATATTTTATATATAAGTACCTTAAATATTTTAATGGCACTAAGCTACCTCCCATCTGGTAGGTCTTGTTTAAGAAGAATTTATTTTTCAAACAGGTGTTTAAATTCTTTATATTAGAGATCTACAATCTGTTTGTGTAGCATTTTGTGTTCATATTTTCAGTGCTAGTGCAGTAGAGAACCAAATCCTGATCAGCACTTCTGAATGGTACAGTATTAAAAATACCTAACCTGGTCATGTGAATTTCACAGGAAAAAACTGCAATGCAATGTCTTTGGAAGTCCTAATTTAAAGTTTGATGAAAACTATTTAAAAAGAACTGTGAAAATGCTTTCTATGCAGCTTTTTTGCTAGATCTTTTAAGTGATTTTATTTTTACTCTGGTTGATTGTGCTCTTGAGATTATTACCAAAAAAAAAGGAAAGAAAAAACAAAGAAAAGATCACGTGACAAGGTGAGTCTTTTTAAAGCTCACTACTCTTGGCATTGTCCTTTCTGGCATATTGTCATGCACTAGAAAAACCTTTTAGTTTTTTCAGCAGTGATATGCAGCCATGTTACACACACTGATTTCAGGGTTTTTGGACATCTGATAGACTGAGTTTTGTGAACTGCCAAAACTTTTCTATTACTAGCATAATAAAAACTTTCAGGAAAATAAAAGTAACTGTGGAAGGAAACTGTAGTGTAAATTTCATAGGTAGCAAACCACGAAACCTTTCACTCAAAAACCATGTAAGGGTCTGTTGTGGGTATTACCTACCATCAGCTATATATCTGGTCTATCCTGGAGGAGGCTAGGAATCAAATTCTGATTTCCCTGATGCTAATAGATGCTGTCTAAACCACTTCAAAAATTAGTCCAACAGAGAACTATTACAAATCCATCAATTTTCAGGAAAGGACTGAAAGCTCCCCATGGAATTCACTGATAATGAATTATAGACTGAGGAAGCTTGTTGCAACACAAAGAGCTGTGGCCTGGAGCTCCAGAGCCCCAGTCCCACAGCAACACTTTGGGACCACTAGCTTGTGTACCATTTCACAATTTATTTGTAAACTAGCTCAGCTGTGCTCAAGTGCTTACACCTTCTTGCTGACTCCCTGAAGTTAACTACTGTGAAATTGTATCCTTGGAATGAAATACTTTCTTTCAATGCACACAGAGATTTATATTGACCTCATGGGGAGTATTCTACATACAATCAAGGACTGCAATACATTTTTTTTTACATGATCAAAGCTGATTAAAGGAATAAAGGACGTTTCTGCTGAGCTTTGGACATGGGCCCTGTGTTGACAAAGTAACCACTGGAACTCTCCCTTTTATATACAAGCAGTGAAATAGAACTCTGAAAGGTCATAGAAAAATCAGACATCTGCTGATTAGTTATCCACAGCATATGAACAATTTTGGGGCCATGTGTATTTATTGTTTCTTGAAGTCAAAGGTTGTCTTCATATGAAGAGGGTGCACTGCACTGGTTGCTTCTGAAAAGCAGGATGAGTAAAAGAGGAAATCATTCTAAAGTGACTGTACTGCCCTCAATGCTCAATCTAGTTGGGTATTCCCACATGGTATAGCACTGTGCCACTGTGGGCAAATCCTCTAAGACAAATTACTTTTGTCTGTGGAACAAACTCCCTGTTCTTCAAATGTAAGGAATAGAGTAGCAAAACAATACAATGCTTAGGTAAACATTATGAACCTAATGTAATAAATATAAGGGTTTTTTGACATGTAATACAAAAATAATGTGTGTTTTCTTAATACATTATAGTTCTGTAAAAGATAGCTTGTTACTGGAACTCTAGGTGTTATTTTAATCAGGAGCAAAGTGCAGATGAAAGGAACAGCTGTTCCTAACAGTTTCAGTATAAAATTGCAACCAACCTGTAGTTATGATCTCTTAAATAACTGGTTTTGGTTTAGTGCCATTGGTTTGTTTTTTTTAATTTAAAAAAGTTCTTTTGTAATTAAATGTTGTTTTTTTCTGACTTCTTTTCTCATTCCAGTTCTTATATTTGTGCATAAAACATACCCAAATGACACGAAGCAATGATTATTTTGTGGCTTCACCCTTCACATCTTTGTAGATAGCTTGTAGCACTGTGTATGACAAGAGACATTGATAAGTTGAAGTCCTGCAAAACAAATGCCTGCTGGAAAAAGAAATCACTGACTAGAAGTTTAGAACTTTGCTGCAATTGCAATACACCTTTGCTAAATCTGTAATATAACAATTACTGGGTACATGCAAAGGAACAGGAGACTTCTCAGTGCTCATTGAAAATACTGGCTCTTAATTCCTCATAATTAAATAATTAAATTAGGGCATAAGTGGGAAGTCCAAAATGAATTCAGGTAAGCTGATAAGAATCTTTTATAATTAAAAAGACAATACTGCTGCATTAGTTCCTTATTTGGGGTGATTTGGCAGGCCACCATTGTTTGACTGATGACGTATGCAGTTTTTTCACCTATCTGACAGATTATTGCTGTGTGTAACCCTGTGCAGGCAGAGCAGCAGGGACTGGGGAGAGGAAGGAGTGGGGAAGCAAGTGATGGTCCCTCTTACCGCTGCCTGGATGTTCTGGAGCATGTTAGGATGGTTCTGTGCTCAGAAACCCTCTGGTGGAGGAGGGGAAAGGTCCCCAATGCTTGTATGAGGTGTAGACACCTTTCTTGCACTGCCCATTCTTCTTCAAAGACTGCAGAATTTGCACTCATTTTCCATAGCCTCCTGTTCTTCCCTGCCTTGTGCAAAGCTCTTGCACCATCCCTGGATATCCGTGGGTGCCAGGAGGAAGGGTGTCATCCCAACCAAGTGCCCCCTGTGTGAGGGGTCAACAAGCAGCATCTCTGAGTGTTCCACTGAGGTTTCAAGAAGACAGTAGGGAGCAGGAAGATGAATGGATCTGGATGTGTTGGAAATATTGGCTGCATTTCTGTCAGGCCTTTCACTAAGCAGTGGCAAGACTGAGATGAATTCAAGGATAAGAAGATGCACTTTTTGGCAGTGAGCACCAACAAAGAAGAAAATATTTGAGAAAGGCCTGCTTGAAATTTTTCCCAGCCCATTATTTCTTTGTCAGACATTCTTAAAAGCAATGTAACTTTCAAATAAAATGCTCTCTTCCGAAGTATTGAGTTAACTTGCAGCAGCAAGCTAACTTGGCAAAAGATTGCTAAAGAAATTACTTCCTTGGAATCACACTTAAATGCATCTTAGGATTAGTTCTCTGCTGTGTTTCTATCTTTAAAAGGTTGCAGCCATTCAAAAAGTATAAAACGTGTATGTGCTAATCTTACAGCAATATTCATAATAATATTTTTTATGTAGAGCGATATTTTAAAGATATTTATACTGCTATTTGTGTTTGCACACAGACCACATCTGAAGTAGGTAAGTACCTATCATGGCCATTTAACAGATGGGAAAAGTGTTCATAAATGGCTGGCTTCTGGCTAGAAGCAGTAAAATTAATCTGATTTCTAGAAACCAAATATGATCCTCCAACAATTGCTTTAAAAGCCTGCTATAGTGCCAGTAACAGCAGTATAGCAATCACAAGTATGGCTTCTGGGGATTCTTTTAATAAATACAATGCTGTAATTTTTAGCCTGATTTCCAAAGGAAATTTATCTGGGGTAATCTTGCTACCTTGTGTGTGTCTTCCCCTAATTACTTTTGAGTCTGTTGGCAGACTTTAGTAATTTTTTGCAAATGCAGTGGGAGGAAAGGTGTGTGCCAAAAAATAATTAAGCTTCTACGAGCTTCATAAAACTAGGTAGTAGGAGTCCTTTGTTCAATGGGGAGATGACAGCATAAGCTCCACTTTTATTTAGACACCAGAACAGAAGAGTGAGAGAAACCATACACATGCTCTGGCCATGGAGGAAGGCTGTGCTTGGAGCTCACAAAGTGGGATTTGGGATCAGACCTTTGGAGGCCTGAGAAAGCGCTTGTGTTGCCGCCTCCTTTCTGAATCTTCGTTGTTGACGTGATGTGATGTGGGTGATTGCTGCTGAAGCTGCAATTGTTCTCCTGGGCTGGCTTTTGGGGTGCAGCCTCTCTGCAGCTCCTGGTTAGTACAACTCATGCCCGTACCCTCTCTATGGACTGAGCACCTTTTCAGCCACAGCTGAAGGCAGGTGAGGAGGTGAGTAAAAACACCTCTCCTTTCTCTGCTTGTAGGGCTGTTGGGAATTACTTTCACCCTGGGAATAACCAAATGAAAAACTGGGCTGTATCAAAGGACAGCCTTTCTTGCAGGTTTTAAACTGTGGTGGGAATACAACTTGCCATTAATGAATCATAGGAAATGGTGGTGGTTCAAAAGCCCTGCAGATATTACTACTCCTTGATAGTCCGTTTTGGGACGACTGAACGGATCCTTCCTTCTCCCTGTGGCACTGTAAAACCAATAGCTAATACTCATCTGCATTGAGAGCCAGTCTCCGTATTTCACCTATGGAATGGGCCTTGCCCTCTGTGTTACCATTGTGCCTCTGGAATGCGGGTACTCTTGAAAACAAATCGCCTTGGTTCCTGCGAGCAGTCTGTTCACACGCTGTGTCGCTAGATCAGGTCCTGCAGGGCAGCCAGTTCTGTACCTCTTTCCCGTGGGAGTCCCTGTGCCTTCCGAGCGGTGACACCACCGCCTGGTTATCCCCACGCGGCCGTGTGCGTTTGCCGTCCGCTGTCATTCACCGCCTGCCGGGGACAAGCGGAGAGTCATTCCTGCGGCACTCGCTTCCCTGCTCCGTGTGTGAGGGCCGCCGTCGGAGACACAAATCCCTGGAAGCTGCCACGGGCGGCTGTATCTGGGTGTTCCCCGCCGCGCTTTTCCCGTGTTTCCGTGCCCGGGGCGGGGCGGCGGCAGGTGGCGGTGCGGGGCCGCGCTCGCTCTGTGCGGAGGTGACAGCGTGAGCGACACCTCCATTTAGGCACCCGAACAGAAGCGTGAGAGACACCGTACTCGTGCTTCTGGGGAGGAAAGCTGTGCTTGGAGGTCGCAGCCAGCCGGCGGGATTTTGGTGTCAGGGCGTTTGGAGGTTCCGTTTGGAGAAGTGGTCACCTTGTGTGCCTGTCTGCGTTCATGCAATCCATCCTGGCGGCTGTACCGCATCGTGTATTTAGTTTAATGCATTTTTCTCACGTCTGCTGGCTGGTGATGTAGTACATAACTCATGTATCTGAGGTGGTGCATCAGGCAGGGACAACTTTGATGTCCAGTTCTTGGGACGCAGCAAAACTGAGAGTAGACAAAGCTTTGCACAGCAGAAAATCACAGGCTTGAGTGTGTGACTTGATATCTCTTGCAGATTTTCAAGACGCAGATGTACAACACACTCCAAATGATCCAGACTAAATAAAGGAACACATAATTTCTTGGAAATCTGAGGTCCCAAACCCTGAGCTGTGTTGGATTAGCAAATGGAAACTGGTTTCTTGCTTATTCACTTTTCCCCCTAGTCTCAGAATAATTTTTTGGTTTAAAATCTTGTGGCCTCCTTTTTGGCTTAGTTAAAATTTATACTTTGTATTACCTGATTTAGTTGTCTTGATTATATTCTAATATGTCCCCACGTTGTGGTCTGTTAGTTGTAAGGCAGATGAGCTTCTGAGCCCTTGCTTTGGATTTTCCTCCTCTGCTACATTCTGCCAGAAGCTGTCTTTATTCATAACTCTCCTTCTGCCTGCACAAAGAGACTTTCTTCCAGCAGGAACCTGAGTAGGTGAAATGGTGCTGAGGCTGTCGTGGGGCTTTGCATGGTTGTGAAAGACAGAGCAGAGAGGTGTCCATTGCAGTTTTCCTTTCTGCCTGCTGTGCATCAGCCTCATTCAGTGCAGCATTTTGCTTCTGTGACAGCAAAATCTTATGCTGCAGCCAAGTGATACCCATTTGGAATATTGTTGATCTTTAAATAAGCAGAATTTTCTGGGTTATGATAACGCTGAAATCTTATTGTGCAACCTTGAAGTACTGGCAAAAATGTCTGCTGGTGCTTTTAATGTGCCATTGTGAACTGGAAAAAAAATCTTCTCATGGTGCTTAGCAAAGAGAGAACATGCAATTCTGGTATAGTTAGGAATTCAGTTATGGTCTTGAAAAAAAGTAGATTAGAAAACATACTATGTAGATACCTTTTAAATAGTTTGAATTTTTCCACCAAGTTGGTGTGTTTTTATTTTTTATAGATCTTTGCTGAGAGGTTATACTGATTTTCCTTACATTTTTTGCCTTGGCTAGATGATAGAAGGAAATGTGAGAGAATTACTCTGGTGATATTTGGGGTTTTTACTTAATGAAAGTCTTAAAGTATTGTTAAGTCGATGATAGGCCACTACATGAACATGAAATGGAGTCTTTCAGAAGAGGATTTTTATTTATTCCAGTCCCCTATAAGCTGAGAAAATGTGTCAGCCGAGTCTGTAGACCAAATATGTCTGCCATTCCATTCCATTCCATTCCATTCCATTCCATTCCATTCCATTCCATTCCATTCCATTCCATTCCATTCCAGTTTCACCACAGGTCTTCTAGGAAAAATCAGAAGAAAATACCCACATTCCCCACCCTGGAATGAGGACATAATCTCCTGTAGGTGGTGTTGCCAGCACTAAAAGGCAGGGAGGCTGAGGGAGCTTTTTTTCTCTTTTTTTTCTTTTTAAATTGGCTATTTTTTCTCTTTGCTGCTGTTGTGGGGAATAATGAAAATTATTGTGAAAGCTCAGCATAAATGGTTTTTTTTCTGTACAACCACAATGTGGGTGTTAGGGGTTTATGAATAGAATACACAGGACTGCAATACTCTCCTCTGAATTTTTTCCAAAGAATTTCTAGGTTGCTTATAACAAATCCTCTTGGGTCATTGTAAAGAGGAATTTAGCAAGTACAGAAATACTTGCTCAACCAGTGATAAAACCATTGGTAATGCTAGGAACAAACCATTTTTTTTTTGCCAATGCACCTGTGGCTGTGGCACAGTAAATTCTAAAAACACTTGGTTCTAGGAAAAAGTAATTAGTGCATAAACTGTACTACTAAACTGCATAATTAGATATGCTGATTATGACAGGACTGGGATTCCAGGTCCATCCATTAGGCACTGTCTTACAAATCTGTGTGCTGGTGAGATGTCCTTAAGCTTACAAATTAACTTCCTGAAGATTCCTTGCAGAGTGTAAGCAATCCTGTTTAGGGTAGCTATTCTTAACTTGTCTGTGCTCTTACTTTTAGGTAATTTTAGCCCTCCCACTCTTTTATAAAGCCTTTTAGGGTTATTCGAGCAGTCAGTAAAAAAAAGTCCATCCTTATGGTGTTTCCATCTGTGCCAGCTTGCTTCACCTACATTATATACAGAGGAAATGGTCAGAAATATTATTCATCCATGTAACCCCAGAAGGGATAGCTGTTCCAAACAAGTATGTTTTTAAAGATGAGCTGCTGTTCATGAGGGAAGCTCCAAAAGGCGTTCCTGAGGAGGAGGAGGAGGAGTCTTGGTCTGTGTGTATGAGTATTTGCTGCTGGAAGTGTGTCTGTATGCTGTGTTGAAGGATGACCCACTGCTTCTCCAGCATTGTTGAGTGAGTGTGAAGGGACTGCCTATTTTTGGAGAGAAATTACCTCATCCATGCCATTAGCAGAACTGGCAAGAGTGATCGGTGCTGGCTGCTTCAGGATGATGTCATTGGACTTGGAAAGCTTTGTTGAAGTTTCAACTTGTGTGCAGGCATGCGCTTTGACTTGCCATCTCACCCTCTCATCCCTGAACCAAAGCTGGAGTTTTTCAGCAAAACACGTGGGCTGTAAGGAAGACTGCCTTTGGCCAGTTTGAAGGTCTGTTTAGTTTTGTGACATGCATCTCTGTGATGGTTGTCAACAGTGAATGCTTGAGGAAGGACTGAAGCATAGAACAAGAACATGATTGTAATTCCCTAGTACATTTCCTCAGTTAGCTTGTCCCTTCCTTGTGTTCCATAGCCATCACAGAAAATCCTGAAGGGGAAGAGATCCAGTAGGATCATCAAAATCCAACTCCTAGCACTGCACAGGACATCCCCAGGAATCACATCATGTGTCTGAGGTTTAATGAGGTTTACTTCTACTAATTTTCTGAATTGCTTTTGGATCCCTATAAACTCATGGCATTCACTACGTCATATAGGAGTACGTTTCCCCTTTTTTGCCCAAGGAACAACCCTACATGTTTACCTTTGCCATGCTACTTAGGGTTTCAAAAATCTTTTTGACTGTCCTCGCTTCTGGTCAAAGAGTAACAGCTCTTTTTATTGTCCTGTGTTTGAAAGCTATTACTGAACTTTGGTCATTTTTGTTGCCCTTCTTAAACCTTTTCTCACTCTGTTCTGTCTTCTCAGGTAAGTGGAAATCAGATACATACCTTGCACTCACATTTTACCAGGAAGCGTGACGGTAATTTTGTTTTTCTGTGTACCTTGATGACTTCTGATACTTGTTTGGGTTTTTTTGGTGGTGTTTGTGTTTGTTTTGTTTGGTCGGCTTTGTTTGTTTGTTGTTGTTTTGTTTTTCTCTGGTTTTAATTACTGAGTCAACATTTTCACAGGTATTAATGCAGTAGTCTTTCATGTCCAGTGGTAGTTCAGATTCAGTGACTGTGAGTGCAGTATGAGACTTCTCATTTTCTCAGTTGCTGTGTACTTAACAGTGGATTTCATCTGCTGTTTTTTCACCAGTCATGAGGTCACCAGTATCATGAGGTCCGTCTGAAGCTCTCTGCAGTTCGTTTCTTTAAAGCCTTCAATAATTCAGTGTCAGTAACCTACCTTACCACTCTTTGAGATCATTTGAGATCAGGTGTATGTTGAACAGCGTGGGCTCAAAGTGCTGCACTGGTGACCTGCCTGCAACGAGACTGCATTCTTTCCTTTTCTTTCTTGTCTTTTAAACTTGTTTATCCTTATGAACACTTTTTTATATTCTTTCTTTTTTTCCATTCCCACAAGTTAATTAAGCAATTTGGTGTTTATTTTTATTTTTTGTATCTTCCTGATGAACATGCTTACAAAATTTCTCAAAAACTCTCCAAATAGGTTCATGAGTCATGACTTTATAAAAGAATTGTGTTATCTTCTGTAAGGGATTACTATTAACAATTCAGCTGTGTCATACTGGAGCTCTGTTTAATTTGTGGGTAAAGACCATCTGGTGCTGGTAACTAGCCAGTGTTATTTTTCTAAATTTGTGTTACAATGTTTTATCGAAATGCAGTGTGAGATTACTCCTCTAGAGTCACTTCTGTAAATCCTAAAGAAGTAATATATAATCACAGAATGGCTTGGGTCAGAAGGGACCTTAAAGGTCATCTAGTTCCAACCCTCCTGTCAAGGGCAGGAATGTTGCTCATTAGACCAGGTTGCTCTGAACCCTGTCCAACCTGGTCTTGGACATTTCCAGGGATGGGGCATCTCTAACTTCTCTGGTCAACATGTTCCAGTGCATCACCACCCTCACAGTAAAGAATATCTTACTAACAGCTAATCTAAACCTGACCTCTTTCCATTTAAAGCCATTACCCTTTTTCCTATCACTCAGTGCATATAAAAAGTTCCTCTACCTCCTTTTTGTAAACCCCCTTAGGTAATGGAAGGTCTCAGTGAGGTCCCCCTGGAGCCCCCTCTTCTTCAAGCAGAACAGCCCCAGCTCTCTCAGCGTGTCTTCATCAAAGAGGTGCTCCAGCCCTCTGATCATTTGTGTCACTCCTCCGGACTCACTCCAACAGCTCCATATCCTTCTGCTGAGGTGCCCAGAGCTGGATGCAGTGTTCCAGGCTGCAATCATGCTGACTTCATGTATTGTTGTTAGCGTTCAGCTGAAGAACTCTCTGAGTATTTCAGGTGGATTGTCAGTTTCAAGCATGTGGATAGAGCTGCTGTGACACACAGGCTGCTGCTGCTTATCTAAATTTTTTGATCTTGGGCAAGTTGAGCCAGGGAAGTCACTGGTGCTGACACTGTTGGATAGCCCTGGAGCGAAGCTTCATGCCTAGCTCAGCCTCAACAGAGTCCCGGTGCCCTTGAGGAATCACTCCTAACTCAGGTCTCTGAGCTGTGCCTCAGCTGCTTTTCTTTCTTTTGCAGTATACAGAGTATTTGTTTTGAGGCTGATGCCGTGATTGGCGTTTTGGATATTGTTTGTAGTATAAGAGATTTGGCCTGTTCCTTTGCACTGCTATAGTACATAGCACACAGTGAAGGGACTTAAAGAATGTCCAGATCCCTGTTGAGTTTGCCTTTGAATGCAAATGCCTCTACTGCTACTAAATATATATATATGTAAATTTTGCTACGGCAGTATCAGTGGAGCTTTAAGACCCTTCTATTCTCTACTAATACCTTCCCTGTATTGTGCTACTCAAAGGATCTGATTGCCACATGTGGGCATCTCTGCTTTTCTTTGCCTTTTAACTATTTTGCTTTTTAGTTTTGCTGACAGTCTCTGTTGGGCTCCTTGATGGAGTAGCTCCCACTTCACAAAAGCACATCAATTCTCTCCTGGAATTCAGGTGAAGAGAAAGTGTCTGGGGCTCTGACACCGCTGCAACCTGACAGTTTAATGCCACGGTGTGCTTTGGTAAACCAAGGCAGGAGTATCTGTGCTCTCTAGATAGGGTTTTACAACCATTTATCATGGTTAGCAAAGTACATTTTTCGGTTTTATTTCCCTCCCCCCAGCTGTGGAGTTACGGTGACTCTGGAGGTAGAGGATTTTCTGGCTTAAAGGCTGTATTGGAAGAGCCAGTGTGTTTTGAAGCACTGATGCATCTCACTCATTCAGGGCCCCAGGTCACTTTTGAAACTGCAGAACAGCTTCCCACCATCCCTTCCCCTACCAAGAGCTTGCCCCAAGGGCTCTTTCTTAAGATCCAAATATACATGAGTGAAGTAAATGCCTTTTTTTCTGACAGATTTTTAAAGAGTGAGTGTATGGAGGTTCGGTGGTGTGCCCAGGAGGGTCAGGACTGTGCCCCTCCAGGGTGTGCATGTTTTGATGGGGTACCTCAGGGCAGCATTTGGGAAGCTGAGTCTCATTGGACTGTTGGCTTTCTTGTCAAGGTTTTGCTCTGACACTCATCCTTCGTTTGTTCACAATTTAAATACTACTACTTAACCCTGTCTAGATGGAATGCAACACTCTTATCTTGAACTGTTTGAAACCTCATGTAGTATTTCTTTGTTTCTCTCCCATTTAGAAACAGTGTCTTTACTTTCCCACCTGATTCTGTTTTCTCTCTTTCCACCCCTTTTGTTGTGTTCCAGTCCATCCGTGCTGTTTCTGCATCCCAGTGACCCTGAAGGCACGATGTGAAAGAAGGAAGGGCGATTGTTGTAATTCCTCAGTTAAGCTGCTACAGATATTCAGTATACTCAGAGACTGCAAACCATCAGCAGTCCTTTGCCTTTAGGCTTTGTCTCTTCCTTCTCCTAAATGATCATCCAAAGAGCTGCTTAGAAATGTTAAACAACTGCTGTAATTACCCAGTCTTTCTTAATGCCTTTTTCCTCTGTGTCGAACTTCCCGCAGATGCCATTCATTTCTGAATGAAATAGCATAGGCACAAATGATCTGTTCTTGAGCTATTAATTTATTTCTCCTCTGACCTTCTGTAGCACTTTTGAGTATTTACGGTGTCAGGAATGCCTTGCCTCACTGCTTTCGGTGTAGCTTTTATCTGCTTTTGGCTCAGTTTAGTTTAATTGGTCCCCTATCAATGCACCTCCTGTCTACCCTCTGGCAAGGGTGTGTGAGAACAAGGGAAAAGTAGTTTTTAGTGTTGGATACAGATACTAATCTCAGAAGTTATGGTAATGGCCAGGTCTTCAACACGGAGCCCTAGTTTTACCCTTTGGTTTAGTATAGAAATCTAGTTTAACTGGAAGATGTGCAGCAATTCCAGAAAACTGAGGACAATTTGATACAAAGTTCGAAGATAACTATTAAATCTATTTAAAATACTCTTTCTAAAGTACAGACCTCTGCAAATTTGCCCTAATAGAGCAAATCTTTGTGTCCCTTATCCCGGGAATAGATTGTTCCCACTCCCCTTCAGAATGTCCTCGGAGTGCAGCCAGCCTGTGGAAAAAAAAAATCAAACCAAAAAACACAAACCAGAAGAAGTTGACTAATCTTATATCAGAAACACAGAAAACATGAAGTAAGCAGAATTATTCAACCTAGTTGTCTCTGGGGCCTCACTGGAATTTATTAAGGAAGAGAAGGGCCAGTTCTAACTTTTATGAGTCAGATTTTCTAAAGATTTAGTGTATTACTGGCTGTCTTCTTAATACTGGGTGTATTACATGGGAAACTTGGTTCTGAGTGTGTGGTTTGTCCCTGTTTTCCCCCAAACTGTGATCCCCCACACTCATTAAACAGTGACATCCAAACAGTGAGAGACTGGTTGGCAACCAATCAATTAATTATTCTTTGTAGCAATCAACATATAGTAAATAGCACCTTTTCTTTTTCTCTCCTTGTATTTAGCAATTATGTGGCATAATTTTCTATAAAGTTTTCATGAAAAAAATTCAGACTTTTTATTCATTTGCTTTTATAGTTTTCATGTGGAAAACACTTCCTTTTTGTATGTACTGGAGTGTCTTTGGGAGCTGGAGGTAACTAACTGGTCAAGCAATTTCCAAACATAGACACTTGAGCACATTTTTAAATGGCTACTTTTTCAAAATTTCAATGCCCTTGTTTGGATTTCACATTCTAGCAGAATCTATTAAAGGCAAATCAAAAAGCACCACCCACCTGCATTAAACAAATATCAATGTACTCTGCAGTCCCAAAATGTGCAGTTTGAATAGCATGCATGGCAGAGTGAGCTTGTCATTTGCTTTGCTCACCATTATAGAAAATGAGATTATGTCGCAGTTCTGTAAGTCCGAAAAAGATTTAAACAGAGATTTGTGCTGTGAAATGTAATCCACAACGAAGTAACCCCATTCCTGTTTTTATTACATGGGCAGAAGGGAACATTCAGGGAAACTGAACACTGTAAAATCAATGTCAATCAAAATGAGAATTTGAACATTTATATAAATAACAGGTCTCTGGTGATGTAGCAAGGAAAGGAAAATTTGAACTTGCTTATTATGTGGTTTGGACTGAATGTTGGTTTGTTCAGCTGGAAGTGACAGCAGGCTGACATTGGACCTTGTTTGCTTTGAGCTGAACAAGACCAGCTTCTCTACACATCTCTGAAGAGGTGGAGGTTTGGTGTAGTTTGCTCGGTTGAGAGGGGGCTCTCCCTGCTCTCTCTGGGCCCCACAAACATATAAGGTGCACCAGGCTGGTAGAATCAACTAAGAAGGAAGTGGTTTTGGACAAAAGCTTTGGGCATGATGAACACAGATGGGAAAGGTGCATATAGGTTTTTCTCTGTTTTTATAAACTCTCTTGTGTTATATGTGTGTCCCAATGGGAATAATCCTTTTCCTGAAAGACAAAGATTTTTTTTTTTGATTTTTTTAAAGTAATTTCCATATCTTAGGAAAAAGTTGGAGCAAGGCCAGTCTGTGAGAAATTCTGCTGTGTTGAAAGTAAGTGTGCTGTGTTGAAGCTTCAGAAAAGAGCTCCTTCTCCTTGCTCAATTGATATAGGTCACTCTGCAGTTGCCAGAGGCATGACTGAGTCGGGTCATCCATGGGGACCCACGAGTTCTTGACAGCTTTGTGCGGCGTCTTTAAATCTAACATGGATATGTCAGCGGCTGCCTTCTATGTCTGCCTGTAGATGGAGCCTGACTGGAAGTGACAATTCCTGTGTCCTAATGAGCTGCTGATGGCTCACAGGCCAAGAAGCTGACAGAGATGATAACCTGTGTCGGCAGTGGTGACAGGGGAAAGATTACACCTTTTGGAGTAACATGACCTTTGTAGTAACATGACCAAGAGCTTTTGTAGGGCTCTTCAGCTGTTGGTCTTGGAGGAGTAGCAGAGGGCTGGTGGAGACATGACCTGCCAAGCTCTCACAGTTATGGTAGAGGTGGAGTCAGCATCTGCTACTCAGTACACTCTAGGACTTGCAGTTTAGGGGGAAACATTCTGCTTCTCATCCCCTGCTCCACCAATGGTGAAGCAGTGCTGTTTATCTGAATATCTCAGAAGGGAAAATCATTCAAACCCTCCAGTAATAAAAGTATCTTATAACAACATAACCAGTCAGTTCTTACTTCTGGAGACAGTAGCAGCAATATGCATGAAGGAAGGGAGATTTATGAAATGCACACTCTATAGAACTATGTTACATATTAGTATCACTTCCACATCTTCATCATTAGGCTGGATCAAGCAGCAATAATATAGATGATGCCATCAATAGCATCCTTTCTAGCAGTGACACATGGTCTTGCAGCAATTGTAGTTCAGGGGAGGTTGAATTACATATTTCTCATCATGCAAGTATTAAGATGTAGATTGAGACCCAAAACCTCTTTCTGCAAAGATTTAGAGACATCAACCTGCTTAAAAATGAATACAAAAGAGTTAGAGAGGTACATTTATTCGGGATTTTAACATTTCTCTCATGAATGCCATATTTGTCAATGTCTGGCAACTCTGTACCCTTCATGGCTCTTTCAGATCCTTAAGAAAAAAAGGTTTGCTTAGGAAAGTAAGAAAAAAATTCTATCCAAGCATTTGGAACTCATTCATGAAAAGATTTGCCATTGCTTTAAAGAGATGAAAGCTGTGCTAGCCTTTAATTCTGCATCTGAGATGCCCTGACTTGCAGCAGGGAACAGAGAGACTGTATAATTCCAATTTTTTTGTTAATGTGGAAGTTATTATCTGATACCACTGAACACCAAACTGAAAATCAACCATGGAACATCTTAAAGAAGGACTGTCAGTAAAAGGTGTTTCTGATATGATATTAAGTGGAATTACTTAAATTTAAGTGTACTGTAAGTCAAAGACATTGAGGAGGTGCTACAGCATTCATTTCCCTTTCTTCTTGATGTAGTCAATGCCATCCTCCCAGTCTCTGTGGGTGTGGATCTGTAGAGAACTTTGTCATAATTCTTACTTCCAGTTGACAATCTAGCATGTTTATGGTACAACACTGAAGAGAGACAGATAGCCCTATTTACTGCTCTATATGTTAATTCTGTTTTAGCAATGAAATATGCAGTGTACAAGTATAAAAAGATTTCTAGTAGCATCTGGCAGTTTCCAAAAATTGGGTAGGGAGACAGTTGGAAAATAGTATAATCAAAATGTTTGTACATCTGGAGCATTTAATCTTTTTTTACTCCACAAAAGTGTTCCTGTCCTTCTTATCCTGTCACATAGTTATTTCTGTAGTTAGAAATATAAAGTGTACTGAAGTGAGTTTTATTTCAGCAGTGTCTGACCACTCTGATTTTTCATACCGCTTGTAATGCAACTCTCTTCACAGTATCTTTACGTGCTTTCACGTAATGATGGCAAGAAGTTTTTGTCTTCTTTCCACCATTCAAATGAAATTCTCAATGTATTAAAAAAAATATTTTCACTTGCTCACAGTCACTTCTAGACAAAAACTATTTAAATGTATAAAAGAACCATTGAGAAGATACTGCTTGCAGACTACTTGCTAGTTTGCTTTCTGCTGATGAAAAAGATGGATCTTACTTGGTTTTTTAAAATGCATTTATATTGCTTTTAGCAGCAGCAGCAACAATAAAAAAAGCCACTACTCATTACTACCTTGTCAAGCAGAACAACTTTCTTTCTCATTAGAAAATAATTTAATTCTCTTTTACCTAAAATAACTGAGTGTGAGGACTAATGGATTGTTCAAAACTTTCACTCCTGCACATTTATAATCCAGAAAATAGTTTCTTATTTTCCACTATTATTTTCTTGGTTCTATGTACCCCTTCCACTGGGCTTGTGAGTTTATTTTGGCAGTCTGTTTGCAGAAATGTTGGAGAAATATAGCTAATATGATGATATTAATGCAAACTGACATGCACAGATATTTATGTCAGAAAAATGAAGCAGGGGACTTTGCTGTATGGTTATATGGCAAGCAAATCCATCTTTGAAACTGGCTGAATTTGCAAAGTGTGAGTGGTAATTAAAGTTGGGCACTTGGTCCCCAAAGCAGGGCACCTCAGAAAGACTTGGGTTTTCAGTAGAGCAGGGCCCAGATGAATGTGGTTTTTTCACTGTTTTTAATTGACACATCTTGCTGTGTCCCAAGCTAAGGATCTAGAGGCAGTCACAGGCAGTAGTTTATGAAAATCCTAATGCAGTCTTGGATCCATGAATGAAACCACTGTAGATGTGCTGAATTGTGTTTCTTTGGTGACGGAGAAGGTGCAAACAGAAATGTCAATCATTTTGATGCTGAAAGATGAATCTTCTCCATAATATGCTGGAATAAAGAAGTTTAATGTACCCAGAACACTGAACCACTCCCCTATCACTTTTATCTCCCCCCATTCCTTACCAACCAGGATAACTTTCCAGGCGATCAGCCCAGGAGACTTACCTGGAGTCCCAAGCTTTGGGAAAGGATAGATGTGTGCCAGTAAAGGCTCTCCAGGAGGAAAGTCAATAGAAAGACTTGTTTTTCTTTCTTTCCCTCGCTGGTACCACCAAGTTACAAATTAGAACAAAAAGCCTGGTCCTGAGCATCTGTGGAATGGAGGGAATGAAGTTTCAGTTCCATCTTGTTTGTTGTGGCTTTGGCTTGCAGTGCACTTGGAGAAGTGCCAGCGTTCTGCCAAGTCCCTTGCTCCAAGTCTGAGCAAGTTCAGAGACAAGGCTTGCATTCTGTGTATCAGACACAAGATAAATTACCTTCTTCTTCTCAAGGGGCTAAACAGTGTTTGATTTTTTAATAATAACTAAGAAGGAGAGATTGATCTAGCAATCTCCCTTGGCAAGGGAGCCTGTGCTTCTTGCAAGTGGGTAAGACCCAAGCTGTGCAGTGCCTAGCTGCACAGTTCCATCCTAATCCCGCCTCTGATGCGTCCAGAAAAAGAAGCACTGTGAAGAGTTTAGCATGTGCTTTACATACAATAATTGTGCTTTAGTCAGCTGGCATTACTTTAAACAAGCTCTTAGAACAAAATAGGGGGATTGAATAGAGTGTCTGATAGTGAACTGCAAGAGGACAATTTAGAAAGGCAGTAATACAATGGCTGCTACTGACTGGAGTCTTGCTCACAGTGAATTAATTCCAATATATTTGCCTCTTTATTTGATTCAACAGTGTTTCCTCTAATTGCATCATTGCCTTGGAGGGACACTAGTTCTTCATCAGCTCCTTCAAATTGGGTCTGGAGACAATGTGAAAAAATGCTGTCTCCTTTACAGTGAAAGAAGCCAACTAGAAAAAAACACCAGTTCCTTAATGCCGTCGCTCATTAGCTGTGAAGAGAATGATTGTAGCTGTATTGCTACAATGGCTGACTCCTCCATGCCCTTGCCTCTCCAGTCACACTAAATGGGCTTCAAGGCGAGGGAGTAAGTGATGAATATTTATTCTGTTTATTACTTTGAAACAGCACTAACCATAAGCAGATCAGCAATGGACAGACTGACAGTGTGTGTATGTGTAACTGCTGTGAAAAATTAAGAACGTGCACCATGGCTAAATAAGTTTGTTCTTGTTTGTTGCTGTAGACACGGATGTCTGGTTTTGAGGGAAGGCACATGGGGAAAGAGAGGGGCTGAACTGGATTTAATTAATTTTTTTTTTAAGCCGACATCACTGTGTACTGTACGAGTGTAAGAGGGTTTGCAGGGCATGTAAGCCTTCTTTGGAGTCACTTGGTTGGCAGCTGTCTTCCCACAACCGGAGAGGAATATGTGAGATTATATTTAATTTTTGTGTCATATGACGTTACATTTTTATGTGATGTCTGTGTGCTTGAAGAGCCTGTGCAGCTGATGACAGCATGATGATTTCAGTGTTGGCAACAGTCCAGAAGGAAGAAACAGTACACATACATACACACATCCTCCCCTCACTCACTTTCCCCCACACTCCCACACACCTGCCCTGGTTTCAACCTGAAATCTGCAGCTATATCATCTCTCTGATGAGATGGTGATTCTTGAAGATGTACTCAAGTGTCTTGTCTGATAGATGCTCCTTTATATGCTCCTTTAGTGATTTCCAGCCTCATGATGTAGTTGTAGATCACGCAGCACTTTAGCCTCTAATAAGCAGGGTAATGCTGGTGGCATGCACTCTTGAGGAGGAAAGGAAGCGATTAGAACACTGCAGTTCTTTTTTGTTTTCTAGATCTATAGCACCCTTTGTGCTTCAGATGAGTCGGTTTTGGACAGGGGACTTCTAAGAGTGGTAACTGATTTTCCATAAATGACGGAACAACAGCTGATGGATTTTACCAGTGATAAACCTCTGACTGCACTGGAATTAAAGCAGAACACTGCTGTGGCTTTCTTTATGGCTTTTATTGTTCTTTACATCACTTATTTACTTAGGATACAGCAACTTAATACATGAAATTCCCCTAGTGTCCAAGCTGTCCTAATTGCAAATGGCATATATCCAGAATTTAGAGTGTTTGAGACATGGGTCTGTGAAAGATGTGATTAATCCTGGATCTATTCCAGTGGGTAAATTCTAGTATACTATTTACTGGACTATGATTTCCATATAAAGACAATGAAAAACAAGAGGAAAGCTCAGTATAGAAAAGTAGTACAATTTCCTAAGAAGCCTTCAGTGACTCAAGATACCAGGACCTACCTAGTCCCAGGAATTTCTATTCACATTATTTAGAAATCCTGTTTCCCTCATTTACCAGGGGAGAATCTTGCTGAGTAGCCTGATTGGGATTTATGTACCATTTTTAAGCAGGGCAAACGTAATTGTTATCTGCAAACTTAATAAACAAAATAAACAAACTTCCTAATTTTAGTGTTTAGGTATCCACAGTTTCAGCCCAGCAGACAGAATTCCCTCAGTGGCTGCTGTTTGAAGAGATACTTTCATAAAGTTTTCTCTGCTGTTACTCAAAGTTGCCCTTACCTCCTGTTCCCTCACCCGCCTGCCTTTGCAGACTCCCTTTCCTCCTTTTATTTTTTTTATCTCAGTTGTTGGATGAGGACCTGTCATACAGAAGATTGGCCAGATGCACAAATCTTTAGAAGAAGAAAGAAGAAATTATAAGAAATTTTTATAATTGCCTTTTGGCAACTTTTTCTACTACCAAGGAAGGATGTGCATTAATCCTTAACAGAAATATTTTAGAAAGTAATAGTAGTTACAAGGCTCTGGTAATTCCTAGAGTTTTCATGTTCTTGTCAGCTGCACCAGAGCGAGTTGATAACCCAAGCAGTATTGAATAATTTCTGTCACAGGACACTATTATTGCTCTTGCTGTTCAGGGCCAATCTATATGCAGAGCTACTCAAGCACGTTTGAGGAAAATCTGTCTTTGGTAGATCTGTACATAATTCTTTGACGTGTTATCCTGGAAACCAGAAAAGAGTCTTGCTTTTTTGCTTTTTTTGGTGGAAATTGACAGACAGGAAAATAAAGGCAGAAGTTTCAAAGGACAAACATATAAAATAGATTGATGTTGCTATTGCAATGGGTAACCTAATTTCCTGTTTTCATGGGCTTGCCATAGGTATGGTCTTTGTATTAAGCCCAAATTATGACCTTTGGTTATTAACAGAAAAAAGAGGTGTTAATATTCCTAAAACATCTTAAAGACAAGTATAAATACTGTGATTTGCTACCATTTTGTGTAAAAACTTTGCAGTTGTTACTAAAATTAGTCTGCATGTTTAAGACTTTCAGTTCTGGCTATATATTTATTTTACACATATCAGCAAACAAATGTTTCATTGTCTTACTAATTTTGGTAAGACTTCTTTTCTTCATGACAACTAGATACACAAAGTTTGAATTTTAGCTCAGAATGAACTTGGATGTTTAGCTTCCCTTGCATCATAACTTGAAGGTGTGATAATGGCAGTAAGTTCTGGTGGGGATACTCAGTCTAGCTAGTACTGCCCTGCAGTAATAGTTCTCCATATCAGAACAGCCATTGGTATGTGACGGGTACTGTCTGCCACTCAGTTCTCATTCCTAATACGCACAAAGCTTTAAATACTCTTAATCCAACAGAGGTTTTCTCCAGATGATGTAAAATACTAGGTGCTGGCTTCTATTATGTTCACCACCATTATATTTAAATTGCAAAGCCACTGAATAAATTTAAAATTGTGAAATACTGGAGGTAAGCTTTGGTGCAGTAGGTCAGAGCCTTCAATTCCTTTTCATTGGATCCTGGTTTGGGCACCCTTAATAAAGAGGCTGAATGCCCTCTTGCCTGATGCCAGTGCGTTAATTTTTGAAATTTTGCAATTGTAAATCAATATTCCTTTCTAGGTACCAAGTCAGAGGCAGGTCAGTTTGACTCAACTGTGTTTGCACGGCTGTACAAAACGTGTGGTGACATGATTTTATGACTTTTTCTGCAAATGGATCCTATATGCTGGGTGGTTGAGATCTTGGTGGTTGAGATCTTTGAGGCTGAGACTTTTGGCCTAGCTAACGTACGCATTAACAGGGACATTCAAATGTGTCTTTATTCACTGGTGCCTTTTCATTAGGCTGGAAAATGAGCTTCAGTTGCTTTGGTTGCAGTACTTGATAAAGCTATGAACGCCTCTTGCCCTTCCGTTTAGAGGGGAAAAACATTAGAGCCCTCAGACTGGCTAATGAAATAGAGGGAGAAACATGGTTATTAGCTGGAGTGGTGGTTGGCTCCTGAGCCAACTCTTCCACTGTAAGGAAGCATTTGATGCTCTTAGGAGACTTGCTTATTTCAGTGGATAATGGTCCTGCTTATTGAGTTTGCGCAAATGCATTTGATTTAGTCAATTTGGGCTTTGCATTTAAGCAAATTACAACTTAGGACTCGATCAGCAAGAGGTAAATTAGTTTGAACGCATATAAAAGGATCTTGCTGAGGGTAAATTTACAGTCAAACCATTACATGGAAATCATAATGTGCAGTACATGTCAGGTTTGATAAATGAAGCAGGACTGTAAAATTGCCCTTTTCTTAAGTGTGCTTGCATTTAGCCAGCTACAGAGCTCAAGTACTTGTTATGTCTGCTGTCTTGAACTGGCTCAGGAGAGAGAAATCTCTCCAAAGTTTGCATTACTGAATTAAAAAAAAAAGACAAGAGAAGAATCCTTGCATACCCTGCTCTTCTTCCTCTGCCCCTTGGTCTCCCGCTCACTGGAACACTTGGGAAGTACAGGCATGGGACACTGATGCCTGTTAGGGAAAGAAATTATCACAGGAGAAACCTTGTGCACAAGTAAAATTGGGATTTACTGCCTAGGCCATTGCTCTGCAAATACGAGAGAGTGGACTAGGCGCCCTCTTCAAGCTCTTTTTACTGTGAGGTGGAGGCTTTTGATGTTTTGGGGTTTTTTTTGCTGTGAGATTGTTTACCCTAGAACTAGGGCCAACCACACATCTTTCAACAGCTTCCCCCATGGTACAAGAAAATAATTATTTTGCTTCCTTAATTGCCTCAAATCAGCCATATAATAAATGGGAGAAAAATCAGGTAGACAAACAGATTTTGATTTTTAATTAAGACTTTTTTAAATTTTGAAAATATACTATACCTGTAAAGAAAGAAACCTTTTGATATTCTTAAGGTCACTGTTTATCGGATTATCAGTGCAAAATACTATCAGACAAAACTGTCAATTTTTATATACCAAAAAGCAGAATATTACAGAGAAAAGGTTTATTAAAAACACCACAGAAAAGAGAAAGGTCAACTAAACAATAAAAATTTTTAGTTTCAAAAACAGGGAACAGAACTAGGGAACTTCCATGAACTAGGCAGCTAAATGGTAAACTTAATTCTCCATCTGTTCTAGTACTTTGAACAGTTTCTAAGCAGCAGCAACATCCAATGTCTTTTATGGAATCACATTTTAGAGACTTTGTAACCCAACATGCCACTGCCAGCTGGTGTTTGAAAGCACACTCCTGCTGCAGTTCAGTTTATAAAACTGCTTGGATGCTTAAAATAACATACCTTATGGACAATGTATATGATGGTGTGCTGGTGCGTTGTGGCCAAGCTTGCCTCAGTCTTGCACTGAATGTATTGACAACTCAAAGACCTGGTCTTAGAGCTATGGGGTGGATGAACATCGAGGTTATCCCATCTCTTTGAACCTTGCTTGTCAAGTTTAAAGTAGGTATGTTGGATTTTGATCAGTGATGACTGGTTAACCCTTCTTTGACTAAACTAGAAAGCAACGCTGCTGTCTTTACTTTGTATTTTCAAGTGTACTGTCTGGATATGTTCCCCCCCCCCACACACACTTTTTTCCCTTTGTAGGATGGCCAATAAGCAACTTAATAGCATAGGAAGCAACCTTGAATTTTCTGGCCCACAGTAATGTAGAAACACTGTTGAAAGCCTGCTTATGTATGCTTATAACCCTTGACTGCTTGTTGAATAGTTGTAATCTTCAGGAGAATAAACAGTCAAAAGTATACAGACACAATCAGTACAATTTTTGGGTTTTTTTTTCATTCTTTATTTACACGAGAAAAGCCAGATGAAAACCAGAGTGAGCTATTTTCTATCTGGCCCTGGTGCAGATTTGCAGATGAATTACTCCTATCTGTAGCAACCTTTTTCTCTGCTCTGCTGTCATGACATTCCTGACCTGTTTATTTCACTGCTGTCCCTTTGGCTGCACAAATGCTACTCTTGTATGGAGATGTAATTTCAGTATTTTGCATGTTGCAACCTTTTTATTCAATGTGCACCAGCTGTATGCAGCATTGGGTGAAAGCTGGGTTTTGCAATTTAGGGCAACCCACTGTTGCAAGTAGATTTTGTCTGGGGATTTCACTCTTCTGCCCAGCTGTCCATGGCCTAGAGGAGATACAGTAGAGTATTAACAATATCCTGGCCCTTTGACCTTAAGACTTTGCACAAGGCAGTGATTTTTTAAGAGCAGTCAAGAAGTTATTAGATTTTCCTACTAGATTTGCCTCAGTATCAGTGGATTCTAGACCAATCTCATCAGCTATTTAAGCTAAATTCACCTCCTTTGTTAAACCTTCTATTACTTTATGGGGAGATTTGCTCAGATTGTCAAAATGGACTGAATAGTAGGAATAATGCCGCCATTAACAGAAAGAAATGGGCTAAAGGGATTACATGTGCAAGGTTTATTTTTCCCTTTCTTAATGCTGCAGTTCTGTGAGAAATGTGTAAGAGGTTGTGCTTGTAGCTTGAGTTAAGGACTCCAAGTGTTTGGTGTTTCTTTTTTTGTGGAAAAGGAAAGTAACTAGTAATGTTTGGTATTACCTGCATCTGGAAGTTTTTCCCCAAACTGGGGTTCTGCTGTATTCCATCAAGAGGAACCCTACTGCTGGGTACTGTAGTGGATTGCAGAAGAGCTACTAAGTCTAATTGGGAAGAAAGGTTTTAGCAGTGGCATTAAGTTAAACAAAACATCCAGGGTGGCAGCAGGCCTGTCTGCAGCTTCTGCAGTGAACAAAATTTGCTGCTTATTTGTAGCTGGCACAGTCAGCCCATGCTGCCCTGCTGTTCAGTCGATGGATCAGGCTTATAATTTGGATTCTGGGACAGTATGGGCCAGAAGAGCTCTGGAGGGGTGTTTGCAGACAGTGAAGGACAGCCTGTAGTTTCCTCCGGTCCTTTGAAGTAGAAATTCTAGTCTGATGGGTGTCTCAGTAACAGTTTGACATGACGTCATTTGTTTCTAAGCAGCAATATTTTTTTACAGCTGAAGGTTTACTCCCCTCTCAACATAATTGTCCACAAGGCAGACAAAGAACAAACCAAGAAAAAAATAAGAGGAGCAATGACTTTCAAATGCAGCATAAACCCAGAATCTTTAAATAAGGAGTAAAACAGAGCTGTTGCTTGAACAGGTGCTAAATAAGAAATACTAGAATAACCTGTAATATTTTAATCTTTTCTGGATCTTCAAGTGGTCTAAACTGATGCAAACTCTAGAGGTACCATTCTCTGCTGTTTTAGGCCAGTCTACACCTCCAGGCACTTCAGTGCTTAAGACAACTCTAACTTCATATAATTCAAAGTTGTGGAGAAAAGGTTTATTCCACCTAACCCTCTGCCTCTGGGGTCATAGGACTCCACGTCACTCCATATGCATCTTTCCCTCAATTCAGAGAGATGGGCAGTTTTTCATCTCCCAGAGAGCCATTCTGTTGACACGGAACTCAACGAAAGAGTGAGGCCTTTGGCTGTTTAAATCAAATTCGTGTTGTATTGCAGTACAGAATCATAATGAAGAAAACCACAGGAAATGTAGCTACTCTAGGGCCTCAACTACCAGTCAGCTTTCCTTGCTCATGCCATCTAGAAGAGCCAAAGTTGCCAAAATAAATTATGTTTGAAAGGGGAGATGTCACAGCAGATTATTCAGCCTTGCAGAATTTTTTGTAATACTGTATATCATAAAAAATAGTCTTTGAAATTCTAGACACCTACTTTCATTATTATTTTCATTACTGAGTGATAGATAAATGCTGGGCAGGCAGCAAGCATCAGTTTAATTTTGTATTCAAATGTACTTTTAAAAAAAGGATGGGGGACTCTAGCATTGGGAGAGTTTTGTGCAGTTCTCTTCAAAATAGGTGAAGAGTCAAGTACATAGTCAAGTGAAAACTGGGAGATGGGTGTTAGATTTGGGCTAAAGAATGATATTGGTCCTGTGGGAGGATTAAATATGTATGAGAGTACTGACTGCTGGAGGTTTTTCCCAGGGTTTTCTTTCTTTGCTTAAATTAGATATTTTAGTTTCTGGAGTGTTGTCATTTTATGCTATGTTGCCCACTAAATTTGAACAGGAAAGGGGTTTTTTGGAGTTAAACCAGATAGATCATATGGGGAATTATCTGAACTTCATGAAGAAATGATTTGTACTCTTGAGTATGAAGAATAACACCATAGAAACATACAACCTGAATAATTTGGGGTCTTGTTTCAATTTCATGGCATGACACCTTAGGAGTGTACTTAAGAAATTATTTTGAAGAAAAGTCTGTGTGGTTTTGTGTCTAGATATGAAGCATGAAATGGTGAAAGTGAAAATCCTTTCTATATATTTGCAGCAGAAGTTCAGCCCAGCTCTAAGACTTAATGGATGACTGAAGAACTGGTAGACTTTTGTCATTAGGAAATGCAGATGATAAAAAAAACCCAACCAGTTAAAAATCCATTGAGGATATTTTCAGAACAGTTTTATTTGCTTTCATAAAATCTTAGCTGAAAACTGCAAGGTCTTCATAAAAGTTTAAAAACTGGCTTGTACGTGGGGATTGGGAACTTTGGGTGGTCCTTCAATAAATGTGTTCTTATGAAAGGTAGGGAGTACACTTCTCTTGTTGGTCAGAAACAAGTCAATGAAAAATTTTACTTGCACATACTGAGAGACCCTTCTGCAGGTATCTCAGACTGCCCAGAAGTTGAACAAGGGAAAGCCTAGAACTGTCATTCCTGGTGGTTTCTACAGTAAAAGAGAGATGTGAGAAATAGTTTGGGTTTTTTAGCATTTTAAGTTTTTCTTGTGCATTCTAAATAAAAATACCAAGCCAGAAACATATTCTCCTTACAAGCTTCTATAAAGAGCTGAATGTATGATTTAATAGAATGAAAAGGGAAATTATTCTTTGCAAAGAGTTTGAGAAGTGCTTGTATTTAAAATTGAAAACACAACCTTTTTCAACATAGCAGTTGGCCTAAATGATGAGGCTTTTGTCTTGTTCAGAGTAACTGTTCATCACAAATGTCTAAAAGTGACAACGCTCAACAAGATCAATTTTAAAACAATTTAAAAACACCTGGATCTGAGTTTTTTTATTTTGTTTTTTTTTAGCGGCAGAGTATTTAAAGTGTGAGGGGAAAAAAATGGCAGCGAAAATATCTGAATGCAAACTATCTACTAAATAAGGTTTTAAATACTTGTAGCTTGTAAACGTGTATTAGTTTGCAGTCTTGAATTGGAAAGGCATTGCACTGCTCCCAGCACAGTCAGCAGTGGCATAATCTCCAGCAGCCGTATACGGCTCTGAAGCTCACAACCTGCTGGTTTCAGGCAATTTTAGTCTTTATCTCGAATCTGATAATTTATTAATCTTTTGTATGGCAAAAGGGAGTAATAGGGAGCTGGGATCATTCCCAGATGCTCTGCTGAATCTTCAAAGGCAGAAAACTTTACTAACAGTACTTGGTGCAGCCACTCACTGGTTTTTCTGTTTCCTTTTAGCTTGTCGATTTGCTGAAGTAGCTGTTGTTTCAGCCTACTGAGTGTATTTCCTTTAGCAGAGAACAGCAGATGGTTGATTTTTTTCCACTTGAAAGTTTAAGAAATGTAATAATGTGCATTGTTTCATTGTTTTTGCTGTTTCCCACACATTCCTGGAAAGTCACGCATGAGAAATAATTCCACAGAGCTAAGAACATAAAGGTCTCTCTTTTTCTTTTTTTCCCATTCCACTTCTTTTATATAGAAACTCTAGTAATTGTCTTCAAGGCAAAGACATATTTATGTGAAAGACCACTGCTGATGCAGCACTGAGCAGAGTAGTGGCAATTTCCTGCCTCTGAGGCTGGGCATGGTTTAACACACAGAGCTCTAGACTCAGTTGTTCAAATTTCCATTGTGTCTTCAAAAAAAAAATCGCAAAAACCAACTCTAAAACCTTTGCAAGCAAGTTTGGTTTAAAAAGAATTCAATATGTTGAATAGAATCTAGAGGCTAGGAAATGTGCCTAGGTAGTGTAGTGGGCCAACAATTGGCTGTTGTGTGTTGTGAGATCTTCCGAACAATAACATTGTCCTGGGGTTTCCTTTGTTTATATTTTTTAAGACTTTTGGAAATACTCAACTGTATTTGAAGTGTTATGGCCTGCTTTCTTGAGCTGCTCAAACTATCCTGAAATATTATAGGCATGAGAATAGGTGAATACATGAGGCATAAAGAATAACACAGAAACTCATGAATATTTTACAGTGTGCTTGTTAAAAGCACAACCGTGTAGAAGTTGAAGACAGTACATTCCAATAATTAGGCTTTTTCAGAGACAAATGCATGTTTTACTAATTCTTAGCACTTCGAACATGGGTAACTGTGAACAGCCATTAACTGTTTCTTAACATTAAAGGCCAGTTGCAACTAAAACTAGAATGCTTGCTGAAGGCAATTACTTCAAGACTTCACAGGTGTTCAATGGTTTTTCTTCAGGTGTATTTGATTGATGTAGACTCCCCAAACTGTTAGAGCGCCAGTATACATATTTAATACTGTTTCTTTAATGCACTTTCCCAGTGTAAAGGTTTTTGGTTTTTTTCTCTCCCATGGCAGTTAAAAGAAACTTTGTATGCCAAAAAGGCCTTTTGAAAAATACAAAGCACTCCTGCAGGAGTGCTTGCTGGCAAGCACAAATTTTGCAGCTAGCCTATGCACAAATTTTGCAGCTGCCTTTCTTTTAGTAATGTCAGAATTTCTGAAAATTTGTATTCAAGGTTCTTTGTGGGCAGAAGAAAATGATTTTAAAAACATTTTTCATTTAATTGCATGGTCGTGCTGCCTTACTGCCAGGGGTTTTTCTGTTGTTCTTTTTTCTTTTGCGTAGGTAGGTGTTTTTCACGTTCCTACAGAAGCTGTTCTGCATGTCTGATCACAACCTTTGCAAAACTACAGTTTAACAACTTGAAACAATCCACAGAAAACCCAACCCACACTTCAGTGATGGTTTCATAGTCCTCTAAAACATACAAAGCATAAGGAAAACCACGAGGATCTGGCATTTTTGTGAGAATCTAGGAAGCAACTTTCCTCTCTCCATCTATAAATAAACTGCTATCCACATAGCACTATAAATTTTATTTTATTTAAGGAAGATTTGGGGTGGCTTCTGCATTCAGTATTCCTTCCAAACTGACAACATCAGGCAGAAGCAGCAGTGTTGAACTTTGGAAGCTGCTTTCATGGTAAGAATTTCATTAATAGAGAACAGCAGAGAACAGCAGTAGGTGTGGCACTAATAATCTCTGGAATGTTCTTGCTTCACCTCTATTCTGCTCCAAGTGACAAGATTTCATCCTCCTTTGGAAAACTGGTTTGTGATTTTTTGCTATTTTTTGCTAACTTCAGTATCATGTGGGAGAGAGCAGCAATGTTAAACTTTATTTATTAAGGATCATTTAAAACTGTATTTCAAGGTAAGTAATAGAACCCAGTACTACTCCCTCAATTAGAGACTCAATATCCCAACACGGAACAATGTAACCTCTGTTAAAATTCAATGCTGTCCAAGTGATATAGCAGGGATTTTAGGTGTCACATATTTTCACCAATAATCCCCAATAAATTAACTAAGTACCAATATTTTCCTTCCTGCACTTGGTTCTGCAGCTATAGCATGACAGCAGCCATATAGACCACATACAATTTCTCAGTGAAACTTCATGGGAAATATGATCAGAAAGGTTTTGTAAAAGCTCTTGGATGTGACCAAAGCATAATTTTTTGAAAAAAGTTAAAATGCTAATGAAAGATAATGTTGTGCATGACCACAAGTGTATTATATTAAGAATTCTAGACCACAAGTGTATTATATTAAGAATTCTAAAGGAATACAAGTTCAGAGATCTACCTCACCAAAAGCATTTAGTGAGC
This sequence comes from Cyanoderma ruficeps, assembly GCA_008694505.1. Lineage (NCBI taxonomy): Eukaryota > Metazoa > Chordata > Aves > Passeriformes > Timaliidae > Cyanoderma > Cyanoderma ruficeps. Next base: position 47,303,706 of record VZDJ01007749.1, read on the forward strand.
ATTTCAAAGGGTTGGACTCGATGATCCTTACGGTTCACTTCCAACTTGAGACATTTTGTGCTTCTGTGTTCCATAGAAAAGTAACAACCTGCATAATATCTTACTTATCACAAAAATGATGAAACATTTCCATTTCAAGCTATAAGGAAAGAGATAGATAAAAATTACTGTGTTACTGCCTTAATGAAGGGGCTGGGGGGAAGGGATTAGTTCATGTATTCCTGGGATGTACATTGAAATAGCCATTAGAATGTACCACAAACACTACTCAAATACTTGCACAAAGACATTTTATTATGAATGCAATGAAGATATAGAATTTTTTTTTTTAATCTGAGGCGCTTATATAAACTGACCCATACTGGCTGAGTGACCATCAGTCTGCAGGACACGACAGTGGCTGGACACCCTTCAGCTCCAAAGCTTTGCTAAAGTTAATCTCTTGAGGTTTTGCAGTACCCTTGGTGAGCTTCAGAAATCGAATACATCCTTTAAAACGGATATTAGTCGTCAGCCCAAACTGGGTCACACCATCTGAAGGAACGAAAAAATTAGAAAGGAATTATGTTAGTTTGAGTTGATACTCAGTTTTGTTCTTTGAGAGTCCTGCACAGGAACAGATGCCCCCAGCAATATATGAATGCTTTATTTGCTGTATATATTCATTATCAAAAAATTACAAACATTATGAGCAAATATGATGAATGCTTATGTTAGATAACAACCCAGACTTTTCTTTTTCTATCCTACTATGAAAGTGGCAGAATCTGAACACATATAAACTGCCATTGTAACCCATGTATGCAGCTTGCTACCTGCAAATAGTGTACAATACACACATGATGCTCTGCAGATATCCAACTTCTCGAGCTGTTTATCCACAGAATAATAGAGGGGAAAAGAAAGAGGCCAAAATGGATGCAATTCTCAGTCCTAACATCACAAAGAAGCCAGTTTCTCAGGATGGATTTCAGATGTTGTTTACAAACTGGTTTTGATAGTTTTCTGTATTCTTTTTTTCCCCTTACTGACTGTAAAGCCAGGAGTTGGAGTATAGTTCTTCCACTAATGAAGGAGGGGATGGAAGTGAGGATGGTTTGACTTGGAAGTTGGAAATATTTCTCTCAACTGCTTGAAATTCATGGCTAAACTTGTTTTTCAGTGTTCTTCCAAGTGAGTTGCAGAAGTAACTTTACACTTACAGAGACTGTCTGTCCAGAGCATTATTCTGTTTCACAGAGGATAAGATGGCTGAATCCATCTGTCTCTCCTTGCATGGGAAGAGTGATACCAGCACTTGAATGCCAGCTTTTATGGGTACCCAGAAATCTCTATTCTTGTCCACACTATGGTGGTGAAAATTTTCTCTACACAGAAAGTTCTCCCTCAGCTAATTCTAGCTGGTTTACAATTGCTTTGCTCTATCCATGCACTTCAAGAGGACTGGAAAGTACAAATACTTACTAATTTTACAAAATCCCATGGTATTGAGCTTCAAATTTGTGATGCAGCTGTCTAGGTATTGGGAATGTTAGAACAAACCCTGGATGAGCTAGACTAGGCAGCAAAAGAAGAGCAAAGTGTTTACACATGCAGTAGGTTTATTTAAATAATTTCATAACTTGCCACGCGGCTGAACTCACGAATATCCCTTCAACATGAGGTAAGTGTAGGTTTGTTTTGTACAGATTGCAGTGTTACTGCGATTTGCCTCTCTCCTCTTGACATGCAGTCCAGAATGAGATAGCAACTCCATCTGCAGTGTTTCTTCAGTGCTGCCTCCTGTGCTAGAATCTCATTTTGTTACAAAAGCTGCCACAAAGCTGTTTTGCTTCTGGCACAAAGTCGTTGGTCTTTATTGACAGTCATTGTGACTAAAGTTCAACTCTCACATGTCAGTACCAAGGACAATTTTTAAAATGTTCCAAGGCTTGAGAGAGAAGGCTTTTCAGATGCATCACACATTAGAATGGGTGAGAAAACATCTTCCAGAACATACTTTAGGAATTATCAAACTCAGAGGTGTCTTGCCATTGACCTCAGTATTCACTAGAGCAGACACATACTGCAAACATACTTCTCCTTTTTATTTTGGTTTGCAAGCTAGAGGGAATATTTATTATAAATGCAACAAAATTGGTACTTTGCAAACCTATTAACTGTATTTTCAGAAAGTAAACTGCTGTTAGAAAATTTATTGACTGTCTATGAAGAGATGAATACTAGCATTCATTATCAGCTTAGTGGAAGATGAAGCCAGCTACAGAGCTCAGCCCAATTCTCGATACTGTTCAGTTACCTCTGCATAAAACAACTTCTCTTGAGGGCTTCCAGAGTACTGATTAGCAAATGTAGATTATGGGGTTTTTTTCCTTTAAAACCCAGCAGACCACAAGCAAAGGCATTAATTAGAAAGAGATGGTGCATTCTTACCTCTCTATGCAAGCTGTTGTTCTTATTCCTCAGTTCCTCAGGTTTTAAGGGCTGATTTACACATACAATGCTGGCCCCCTCAAAGGCATGTATACATTCTTTGGTTAAAGTTTGCTGGTCCTAAGTTAAACTTAAATATGCCAAATGCTGTTGCTACGGCAACATAACTATTATGCTATTTCTAAACAAAAAGTTTTAAGAGAGAGGCTGTATGTGTGTGAGCAGCAGAAGGCAGAAAATCTGTCTGATCCCCTGTGACAGTGCCTGCACTTGAAATGGGACAGGGATATCTGCGAGAGTCTTTTGTTGCAGAACTTCTTGTTCTGAAATGCAGCTGAATGCAGAAATGAGCATCCAGGCCAACTGATGCAAACTCCACCTGTCTTATCAATCATCTTTAGCATAGTAGTCCTACTTACATTTAAACCACTACCAAGGCAGCACTATTGGAACCTAAGTAAAGTATAATCTGTGTGTTGCATGCTCACCAGGATAGCCTCCAACAAAGAGAGGGTCGTTTGTGTCTGCTGAGGTGGAGGCCCTGTTTGTGCTGTCAGTCTCCACCTGTCTGCCATCCACAGTCAGCTCCAAGTGGTGCTTGATCTTGTTGGCACGAACTTTGTGCCACTGTCCATCACACAAACTGCCTGCTGCATCAGGCTCATAGACAGCAGAGAATCGGCCTGCACCATTGTCAACGTGAAACATCACCTGAAAAGCACAGCATGGACGTCAGCAAGTGTTCAAAAACAGTTCAGTTGCTTTTGTTTCTTTGTTTTGTTTGAAGTCAACATGGTTTCACTGTACACACCAAAGAGTATGTGGATTGCTGTCCCCCTGGGATCTGGGTTCAATCACTGAACTAAACACAAGTGGAAATGTGCAAAATTGCTGTTTCGGTTGTCATTTTCCCATTTTTGGTCTTAGTTTTAGGGTGTTTTACACCCCTCTAAAATCTTTATATTGACAGACTAATGATTGGTTTTCCAGACTGTGAATCAAAAGATATCCAAGAGAAACTAGTACTATTAATGACAAAGCCTTTCCTCAAAACTTCTCATATGGTCACTAAATTAAGACCTGATTACAGTTTTAGGAGACTCAAGTATTACAGAATCTTTTAAAGTATCTTTTAAAAGTGTAAGATCTTCTAGATGTATGGAAAGGTACAAATGTTGCTCTCCTTCAAGAGCCCTGATATTGTTTGAGACATCCAGAGATTGGGGTAGTAACCTTGCATTTAAACTACCTGTGCTGTCTAAAACCAGTTTATGAAGAAACAAAACTGCTTTGCTACTCACTTTTCCACCTACTAATTCGATGCCAAGCCCATCCATTTTCTGGCTGCTGACTCCTAGGAGAACACCGTTCATTCGTGTTGTACGGAATTCAAGTTCCACAAGCAGATCTGTTCCCACTCTGTATGCACCAACTTGGAGAGAAAAGGGGAAACACAATAAAATGAAGATAAGCACCTAATACATTATTTCTAATAATCATCACACAAATGGCACTGAGAGTCAGGCAAAGTAACTAACTCGGCATTGTTAATGCACTCCATTTCATGTGAAACCATGTAAATAACTTTTATGGCAATTGTACTTAGTGCAAGACCTTGCTAGGAAGTCACATAATTTCTCCTCAGGTGAGATATCTAAAAATGATCAGCAAGAGTTTCAAGTACTGGTCTTACTTTGCCTCCAGCCAACAGGAGTTAGATAACACTGGGAGTTTTTNCTATCTATCACCATTACCTGTTTTGGCAAAGCCTGTTCCATCAAAGTACGTTCCTTTCTGTGCAGTGACAAAGCATTTCCCAACGTTGAAGCTGGAAGTTGGATTATCTAGGTCAACAGGTGATTCTGTCATTTTAAAATTCCTGATGCAGCCATCAATGCTATGGAGGACCTGCAGTCAATATTTCAAACAAAATGTAAAACTATGAGAAGTGAGCCTAAAGTATGCAATCAAGGAGTGCATTTTCTCTGCTTCTCTCCTGGATTTATGGAGCTGAATAAAACTTGAATTTTACATGGCTAATCCTTAATATCTGATTGCAATTGGAATCTACTCTTAATCATACTGAAGATGAATTACATTATTTTTCAGGGATGTGATCTGAGTCACATCTATTTGGCTTACTGGAGGGGGCATAAAATAATACAGCAAGTAATGAAACATAGCAAATTACATCAGCAGTGCAGGAATTTAATGGCCTATACTTTGCCTTTTTAATTGAGTAGGTTATGGGGTTTGCAAGTAGATGATAATAGTGGCTATAGTTCTATGGGCTGCTGGTAATTTTACTAGGTGGGTTTTCTTTTTCCCCTTACTTTAATCACTTTACTGTGGGCCTAATGTTGCACGGTAAGACAGAGCAGGTAACATCACTACTAAAATGAACAAAGCCCCTGTGTGAAGGTTGTTGACTGCACATAGTCTGGTGACTGCAGCGTTCAGGGCCACTCAGCTGGCCAGAGAGGCAGCTCGAGGCAGGGAATGTGCTCATGTCTACAGAGGCTCCTGTGCAGGGTAGCAAACTGCAGCTCCAGTTTGGCTTCTGCACTGGGCACACTGTGACCCCCAGCCAGAGGTCTGGGCACACTTAGAATGATGGTTTGAGTATCCACAAATCTGCCTGGGACAGAGGCTGTTCTGGGTGTGAGCAGGGCATCCCAAGGGGACCTCTGAAAGACACTGGCATCTCCCCCAGAACTTGCCCTCCCTTTTTCTCTCCAAGGGCTGCAGAAGCTTCATTTTGGTTCTCAGATTCAGACAGAAGCTTTGATCTTGACTTAAAGAGTTAGGAAAATCTATCCTCGATACCAGTGAGACAGAGGAGAATGATACATCATGTACTTGGAGGAAGAAAAAGAATATATATTCATAAGCAGTGCAGTTGAAAGGAGGAAAATAAACATCAGTGTATAAAATTCAGCCTAGAAATACATACAAAAAGGACAAAGGCACACCTGCAGAGAGAAGTCTTGACTCTGCACACTACCTCCTCTAACAGTATTCTGACCCATAATTGGAAAGAATTTCCAAGAATTTATTTTCTTGTAAATCAAAGCTGTATGTATTATGAAATTATATAGCTTATTACAGCTAAATACGCCCATACAATATTTCCATGAGAACTTGAGCAATACCAATGAATAAATTCAGTTCTGAGGTGAACAATGCTTTCTGTCAAAATTTTTGTAAGTAGTCCTTTCTGTAACTTCTAAGTCATCTCCAGATCAACAAATCTTGTTATCAAAAAAGAGAAATGCCAGAAAACAAAACAATCCTTCACTGCAAGAATAAATCAGAGAAATGAAAGATTTGTAGATGATTCGACAACGTTCTCTAACTTTACTATTTTCTCTTCCCTGTGGAAAAGCAAATCTGGCTATACTTTAGCATGGGAACAGATAATAGGACCTCTTTTGCTGAAAGCAGAGTTTTGAATGCTTAAAATGTGACATCTGCTGAAGCAAAACAAGTGGGTATCAGTCTTCTACACTGAAAAGGAAGCCAACCCATCTATGGTTACATAATTGATTACTTTCTAAAAGGGTAAATGGGGCTATAGAAGAAAGACCTGACTAAAGTAACACCTCACTTCAAGCTGGTTTGTTTCAGAGCCTCTATATGCAGCTACAGCACAACACTGTCTCATACATCATGGTGTATTTTACTGAGCATGACTGGAAGGCAAGCACTGGTTTTTACATGACATTTAAATCCCAAAGCACATGAGACTGTCAGGACCTGACATGACTGTTATTGCCAGACTGATCCACTTACCTGCATGGGTTCCCTCCATTACCTCTGACAAAAAGCAATAGATAAGGACTTGGTGTTATCTTTCTCCTTAGATTGGTATTTGTAAATTCCAGATATATTTCAAAGAGCATAATCTTGGCATAATGGTATTTACTCATGTGCAGCTTCTTTGGGAGTCTGTTTGGTTTCCTTACCAGATTTGTGCTTTGACTGCTCTTTATGGATTCTTTGTATCTACCCAGGATGAACCCAGACATGGCTCTTACTGACTTTCCATTTTTTGTGTGTCTGAATTGTGCTGCGCTAGATGCTGAATTTGTTGTTTACTATAATTAAATTCACTCAGTTTCTGGCTTCTGCTTTGAAAGAGCCATCTTCACAGAGAGCAAAAGAAAGCATGGAAGAGGGTTTTTTCCCATTCTGATACTGTTGTACCTTGGGAGGTTGGAAGGGCATCAGTGAGATGACTGGCACAGAGTTGTGCAGATAGATGTGGTAAATGGTCTGGGTGACAGAATATAGTGTTCCTAGTTAACTCTACAAAATTTAGGACAAAAGTAAATTAATTTCTTTGGGCTCTCTATCATCTTCCATGTTAGCATGGAAGCCAGGCATTTGAACCAAAACAGTGATAAATTGATATATGCACATTTTATTTGGAAACAGAAAGAGGACAACAGAATTTTCATGACCTTCCTTCAAAACACTCTCTCCTCTTTTAGTAATAGCAACACAAAACTGATTATTACAGTGAGCAGCAGTACTACTGGGTACTGTGTCCAGAGTAATTTTGGCTTCTGCTACTCCTTGTAGGAGATCCTTTCACTGTTTATTAGCATTTGCTGCTAGATTAATTACAGCCAAGAGAAAGGGCAAGTGGTACTCAGGAACCTATACACTAGCTGTGCAGTGATCCAAGTGGATACAAGTGTATGGAACTTTCTGCTTTTCCAAAACAGTAAATAACTCTGCTTTTTTTTTTTTATTATTAACTGGATTTTGAGTCAGCTCTTTCCACTGACAGAATGTTGTTCGCCTCCACTAAGGTCCATTTTACCCATATGCTTGAGCAGTCTGAGGGAAAAGCAAGACAAAACGTAACTGGGAAGACATTCACAGCAATCAAGACACACTTAAAGAATGTAAGATAACTTCAACAAATTTACTTACCGGACCAATTCTTCTGGTTGTGTAGTTAATGGGCAATCCTCCCACATACAGCATTCCTACAACATCCAGGATATCGGCCTTTTTGGGGCTCACAGTGCTGTTAGAAACACCATCTACTATGAGGTTTCCTTCTTGCTTCACTCGACTTACTTTTATCTAGAAAGACAGGAAAATGAGATACAATTACAGATAGTTTTCTGACAACCAAGCATTTTCAGATTGTAACTAGTCTTACAGTCCAAAATACATAACAATACACAAGAAAGTAATAGGAGTGGTTACAGAAGTACCGTGGCAGCAGCTATGGATAATATTTATGGAACAAAGCTCCTGAGCAAGGTTTTGTGCCAACATCTGACTGTGTTTTACTTGCATCTGAGTCAGGAGGCACCATGACAATTATCTACTAAAATTACTGAAAAGACTTGAGATTCCTTTAAAATGCTTCATTGTTATGTTATAAAGGCATGGCACAGTACTTTTTTTCCTGGAATCAGACAGCAATTTTAAGCACTGAGAATAGATAAGTACTTCCGAATAAATGCTGAATGTTATGGCACTGGTTGCAAATCTTTACAGCAGCACATGTTTCCAGAAAATACTGAGTTTATGACTTCACTAGCTTGGACATGCCTCAGATCATAGTTCATGCTAGAGCAAATTTAGTACCAACTATGTTCTGTTGATATTATGGCTTCTGTTCAGACAAATGGACTGTGAATCGCATGGAGGGAGTGCAGTTGCTGAAGAGCTGAGGAAATTCTAGGCCAATGTCTTTCTAGAAGTTTATATTGAAATCTCTAAAACTCAGTATAATAATGGTTCTCCATAAAAAGGAATAAATGCAAAATGCCTCATGCATGTTAGCAGATTTCTGAACAGCATAGTAGTTGGCTCACCAAAATAGCAAAGAGAGGCAAACAGCATTTTTTGGCTTTTCTTTAACATGACTGCTTCTGCTCCAGTGTGGCAGTGTATCTCATGCAGTTATGCACTGGGAAACAACTGAACACTGACAAAGATGGCCTGAACTTGATATTTAGAGGCAACTGTAAATTTGAGATGGATAACTACACCTTGGGCAGAAGGAAGATTTAGGTGAGTGAGACAGGAAATGGGAACAGACATTCTTACAGAGGACCTAAACAGATAGCAGGATAGCAGCAGCACCAAGTGGCTTCTGTAGGACTGATGGAAATGTTTTTAACCTAAATAATTCCAAATGGAGGAAAGGTTGTCACTAAAATGATTATTTTAAGGAGAAGCCTCTTCTTTATCAGAAACAAAGACTGTGGCCTTTTCCTAAAAGCATTGCCTTCCCTCCTCCTCCTTCTCAATTTTTTTTTTCTTTTTGGGAACTGTGACTTTGTCTCCGTTCTCTGCTACAGAAACAGGATTTACAAAAAGGAAAGGGGCACTCTCTTATGAAGTGTCAAGCTGTGTGCCCAAAGAGCACAATCTTCCATTAAAAAATATATGCTCCACTTAGTTCTCTTAGAATAAAGAGAAAATGTCTAAAGAAGCAAAACCATCTCTTCTGTATATAGAGAGGGAGTAGCAGAACATGTCCTTGGTCTGCTGCCAGTGCTCCCAGGCATTATATGAAAGAGATAAATGATTACTACAATTTCATTTTTTCCCTTTATGAAATACCTTGGTGTAGAGCCCTTGCTATCATCAAAAAGTTCATGACTAAAAATCTCATGAAAATAAAATTCCTGGAGAACAGAGTGGAAATGAGGCCATTAAAGTGTAAGAGAAAATGCAATTAGATTTTTTTTCTCATTTGGGGATGAGATGTGGATGCTGAATTTCTAAATATCTGTACAAAATTCAATGAAACTTATGGCACATCAATTCAACCCACAGTTATATGTATACTTTACTTCCCTGTCTTTAATGGTGCCTTCCAGCATGTCACCTAATGAATATACTGTGTGTCTGTTGTCTTTGGCCCAGTAAATAATAAATTTCATGGTTGTGATATCATTCCTTCTCTTAGCATCCAAATGCCACAGGCATTGCATATAATGCTCCCTCTCATAAAGTCACAGAAGGTGCTGCCAAATACATGAATATCATATTTATTCCCTACTGAATTAATAATCCAGGGAAAGTTTATTTACATGTTACTTCTTTTTTCTTTTTTCTTGTTCTCAGCACTCTGGTTTAACAATCACATTATTAATGTAGAAACAACTGGTTTTAATGATGTATTCCATCATCATGAGCTGATACTCACATGAGCCCTATTAAGCAGGAAGGAATATTTTCTGTAGTTCCTTACTATACATGGCCCATATTTTAAGTATGTTCAGAAATATGTGTTTCCTGAAGGATAAATTTCTGTGTACCAGTGCTTCTGACACAAATTTTGCTAGATTATTTTGTTTTTCCCTAGAAAACACTAGTTGTAAAGTTTGGCTAGTGTGGACTACATTTTGCAAATATCTCAAGGCAAAACAAAGCTCACTCTTACCATTGCAAAGAATAATTTAGAATTAGAGAATATTATACCTGGTGCCACTGGCCATCATTTACTTTGTTGGAAATCAGTGTGCTGGTGTTTCCACTTCCCAGATCATAACTGAAGTAAGGCAGACCGTTCTTTATCTGAACTGTAGCAAAATCAGCGTGGTTGATGCGGGCCATATAAAACAGCAAGCCAGAATCAGCTGTTGTTCGGACTTCAAATTCAATTGTAAGCCTAGAAATCAAACAAACAGGAAACAGTAAAGAAGGGAGAGTAAGCAGTAAAAAAGGCACTAGACAAATGTATCTAATCTACATTTTGTGCTTTCTCTAAAAAAAATTTATACAGCTAGTGGCCAATTTTACTTGTCCATTAGAATTCAAGAAAAATAATTTGGTTATATGCAAATTAATTTCACACGTATCTGACCCCTGATGAGCATTCATTAGTTCCTTTGCTGTGGAGTTACAAAACTACAATCTTGGCATAGAATTTCAAGATGTAATTCGCAGCTGCAGCTGTACCAGCTAGAAAATCCCAGCACCTGTAAAATTCCAGCAGTGTTATCCATCATCCACACACATAATGCTCACAAAGAGGAGAGAGCTGTAGTGACAGCTGGCAAATGTTGAATTTCTAATGAGTTGTATTGCCTGAAGACAGGCTGCAAAACTTTTAAAGATGCAGACAGAAGAGTTTACAATGAGGATATAAAACACTTATTCTGATCTCTCCCAAGAGAAAATGAGGCTGTGTTTGAGCAAACCTAATGACCCCTTGGACAGAATGGTAATGTTGAGAACCTCCTCTACAGTAAAGAACCTCTGAAGAAATTATTTAGATTTTCTAATGGTAAAGTTGTACTGGCAACACATCACTAACCTTGCTCAAAGTCAGCTGGAAAGTCAGTATCTGAAAGCAGCTGATAACATAAATGAAAAATCATTGCATGAAAGTGATCAGTCCAGGATCATTTCTAGTTTTCTAAAATTAGCATATGTGGTACAACATCTTTATAGGGATAAATAAGGGTGAGGCTAATGGATTTGGAAACTATAAGCAGCAAAATTGCTTAGTGGTGAGACGCGGCACATTTGTTAATGACTATGTGCCTACAGAGCAAAAATAAACAACTAAAAAGTTCTAGCTTCACAAATCCATTATAAAAACCTACATTTTTATAAACAGTTCATGGAATTCCTTTGCATGTCAACAGCTATATGTATATAGTGCTATACTTTGGGGTAGCAATGTCATTTTTACTGTTTACTGTGCAAGATTGATCTAAACTATTTGAGGAAAGGGGAAAGAAGTTTTGTTTATTAAAAGAAATTATCAAGTTACTGAACAAAAAAACTTTCCTCTGAAAAAGCCATATTTGAAGTCATGGAAATGTCTTTGAAGTCTTGGAACCTGATTCCATTACTCTGTTTGGTTTTTAGCAAATCAGTCTGGGATCTGTTTGTGCCCAAGCCTTTACAAACAAAGAGGTAAATTGTTTTTGTGAGAGCTACTTAGGTGGGCATTTCATTGCCTAGATTCCATGCTTTAATGCTTTTTTAGGTTTGCTTAAAGAAATTAGTTAGTCATGGCATGTCATCTTTTCAGATTATGTCCATAGTTTTGGGAAATACCTTTGAGAGAATTAGGAGGGACATTTTATTTTGACACTATTCCATCAAAACTCATTCCATCAAAAAACATTGAAACAAACAATGTACCTGTTTTTCACTTTGGTGTCATCAAATGCAACTGCAATGTGGCTGTTCCTTGAAAGACCAAACTGCTTGCCACCTTCTAAAATGGCTGGTTCTGTGTCAGCAGCACAGGAATCCTGGAAAATATACAGCAACCACACAAACTTTGTATTTTGTATCTGTCTCAACTGTGCATAAGCTGGGAGTCTCCCAACTGCTGTGGACTAAGAATACCTAGTCTAGAGACTGGCCCTGCAATTTTCCAGCAGGCTGATGTCTCATCACACCAGCTAAAGTTATAAACCAGTATGACAGTAACTTGGTGTAAAAGCAGAGCTCATTAAGCTGGCTGTAAAAGCAAATAAAAGTAATATATGAACATTGCTGCTTTCATGCTTTCACCAGTGGACATTTACAAGCGTCTTAAATGATTTCCAGGCAGTTCAGTGTACTCTCAGCTCACACAGAACAGTTTTACACAGTAGGATGCCCTCTTACAGAAATGAAACGAGATTTAAGTTTTAAAAGGATGCTTTGTTGTCAACTTGAAATCCAGTCACCTTAAAAATAATGAATGAAAAGTAGTTTCAGATCCTGCAGCTGTCAATGAGTCCTTCATTTCATGTTATTTCTTTATATTGTTTTACAACTGTATTCTTTGCTTAATATGCTGTTGTTTTCCCGGTGCAGTTGAAAGGCCCCCACAAACAATCAGGAAATCCGAATAACTGATGGATAGATGTTACAGCTGTAGAAATCCCCCTGCTGTCTAATGTAGAGACATTACCCAGGTTGTAAAGAAAGAAACCCGTCCCTGTAGTTCCACTTCTATTAATCTTGAACTGGTGCAACAACACAAAGAAAAATATCTTCTGTCCACTATAATTTTCTTGTTTTAATTTCGCCAGGTCTTTTAATCTCTGATCCTAAAGCTCTTGTATAGGGGTGCCTGGGGCAACACAAGACCATGGTAATTACCAGCTTCTACTCATGTCTGGCTTTTGCCTCCCACAGAGAGTATTGTTGGGAAACCGCTCAAAGAATCTAACTCAACACATATCAGACAATACCGCTGGGAAAGGAACAAACTCTGATAGCTGCAAGCTCTGTTTTTAAGCACTGTGGCTGCTATAATTTTGGATTGGTGACAGTCTCTTATTCGAGCCCTGACTCAGCAGGGACCTGCAAAGCACAAGGTGCAGTGCCTTGCTGACAGAGTTCTTTCTCTGAAACATTTTTAAAATGTCATGAATGACTTAAGTCCTGAGATTTCAACTGCAAAGAGGAAATTTATTTCCCTCTCTCACTTAGTTTCTTCAGTAATATTTTTTGCTTTTACACATCACAAAGATCTTCATAACAGTATAGAACACCTCTAAAATACAGTTTTGCATAATAAATGCTCTGGTTTGAATATGACAGAGTGGAACATCATGCATTATGACAAGAATAATTGATACATCAATAGGCAATGGAGGGGGAAAAAAAGGGAAAATTCACCAGGACCAAGCAAGGTTATGAATGTATGATACCAGTCTTCCAGTGATCATGAAAAAGAAAAAAAATCATATTCCCACAATGGAGGGTAAAATTTTGAACTATTTTAAGCTTTACAGGCTTATCTAGAAGTCTAATAACTAAGGTAATGACAATATTGTGCATATAATACCTTCAGTTACATTTGAACTTGCTTAAATTTGGAGCTAGAGAATAACTATTGGTACCGAAAAGAATTGGAAAATACATACACACACCTTTCTCTGGCACACTTTTACATTTGACATGGTAAAAGGATATATTCTGACAGTAAATATAATCCTAGGCTAGTATATGTTAGTAAAGGGTCTGACCCTGACACAAGCTGCTCCCCAGCATTGGTAAACACTGCAGTTTTTCTTCATTCCAGCAAGGAGACTGTAAGAAAATGCAAGGAGTGTGGGAGATTGTCCAACACAACATGGTGGTTGGAATCATAGAACACACTGATTATTTACTAAAACTACTTGTAATAGTAAGCATTCATTAAGCTGACGTGGAAAAGTGAGCAAAAGGAAAAAAAAATCAGTAGGGCATGTTTAAAAAAAATCCACATTTTATTCACAAGCCTGTGCCTGCTTTTGTTTTATCTAAGCACAGCCAGCTTTACAGCTTTCACAAGACTGTGCACTAAGCATGGGTCACCAGCCTGTATTAAAATATCTCAGCTTTGCTTTTTGAGTAATGGCCTTAATGTGTCCTGGCTGCTTAACAATCTCCCATATTACATGAGAGACTGAACTCTTCAGCTGCACTTTACTTCATTCTTGTAAGATGTCAGGGACTTGACTGATAGGTCAAAAAGCTCAGTGTGTATGGCACTGGAAATGAAGAACAGAAAAGGCCACTGGTGGACTGTCACACATTCTCCATATTCTCATCTGCTGTATTAGTAATTACAAAGAAAGCAATTAGCAGAAAAAGCACTGAAGCAGTCCCCACAGTTCACTAGATGCTGTTAATAACACAATGCAGAAATGCATGGATCAAAAGTGGGAGGTACCGTTGTGGAGTCAAAGGCAGAAGTGAGGCTGGCGCTCCTTGTTTCAGCAGCAAGCGAGCCCTGAGAAGCAGGGAATAACATGAGGCAGAAGCAGCAGTCACCCAGTGCTGAGGAACATTCTGGCATTCACAGCAAGCAGCAGCAGTCTGGTGGCTGGTGTATTTCCCAGCTGTACTACTTATGGACCTTGCCTTGTGCTTAGTAAAGAGTGGGCTCATTCCTCATTTGAGATTCAACTGCCCTCTCCTTTTATATGCAGATGGATGCATGTAGATAAAAAAGGTCCTAAAAGTACTTAAATAGAGCATATACCTTATTTAAGCCTCCTATGTAAAAATACGATTTTCTGCCATACATTTTCCATATGCAGTCCTTCTACACTGAGACTCTGTATAATTTACTGTCATATGAGTGCCACTTCATATGTGTTACCTTGTTACCAGACTGTAGTTACTTTTTTTGCAACCCTTAAAAATACTTTGAAGAACTCACTAATATGAATGTAACAGCTATCCAAAAGCTTGCCTTATTTAAGATATTTTCAAGTCTTCAGCATACTAAAACAGTTTCACCATTTGCAAGAGAGAAGTGGAATAATGGTGTTTTAGTTAGATTTTTATTTTGAATTCCTGTTTTAAAGTATCACTGCTCTAGAGATGTAATAAACAAAACCCACCTAGCTGGAATGGGACTAGTTTCTGATATTAATGAGTAGTTCTATTCCTCTCAATTTTGTTATTTTAAAAGTTAGTGTTTATAATCTTAGGAAGTGTGCACTTGCTCTTTCATGCTTTTCTATGGTTTGTTTCTTTGTTTTGTTTTTAAGACTTGATTAAGGGATACTACGACTGCATTCCTTCACAACAGTGAGCATTAAACTGGATAATCCTTTTTACCTTGTTGCCTGGTTCCTTATCTTTCTACAGTGGCCTTACTGTACTGCAAATTTGCTTTGCACTCCAAACTGAAAAGCTGCATTGGAGCCCTGGTGCTACAACGACTCCACCGTGTGGGAACGAATGACAACCGCTGCCCGAGAGCATTGAGAGGCCGGTGTTTGTAACCCTGGGGCTCGGGGCAGGGTAATAACACGAGAGAGAGATCGCCTACCTTGAACCCAAGACTTCCATTTCCGTGCATGGAGATTTTAGTAATACCTGATAAGTCTTTCTAGATAAAGGTGTGTCATATATACCTGGCCAGTAAAAGTGGTCATGTATCTCCAGTAGAATTTCAGTTCTTAACTTCTCAAAACCATTTTACTATTGAAGTGTAAATTCCAATAATGCAAATGGGTTCCTAATTGGGGAATGTGCAATCTTTTCACACCATTTTGGGACCTCACTCATACTAAACTATAGCCTGCATAAACCTGTCTGTTGTATCCAGGTCTAACAAAATACAAATAATTTTCCCCTCCAAAATTATTTTCCAGTGTATGTATTATTCATTTTAATATTCAGATGTGTAAACATATGTTTTGTGAACAGTAAAATATTGCATCAACTTATAAAACTA
The DNA here is from genome assembly GCA_008694505.1 of Cyanoderma ruficeps. NCBI lineage: Eukaryota > Metazoa > Chordata > Aves > Passeriformes > Timaliidae > Cyanoderma > Cyanoderma ruficeps. The sequence goes on from VZDJ01007749.1 coordinate 47,319,307, forward strand.
CTACACTTGTGAGAGAAGGAGTTTCTTCCTTAAATTTTGTTGTATAAGACTGCTTGCCACTATCTAGCTGTCTATTTCTGGTAACAACAGTTGAGCTCAATTTAGCAATGACTGGGCTTTCATTTTGTAATTCTCCTGACTAAAGCTATAAAATTGCAGTGGACAAATGGCCATATCAAATAGCCCTCCTGGTTTGTCTTTTTCTTCATCCTGTCACTGATATGACTGTTATCATGTGCATCAGAGAATAGTACAAGAAATATCATAATGAAATGGATTTCCCATGGGAAGACATCCCTTCCAACCCCAAGCAAATATTGCTTGGCTTACATCCTGAAGTGTAAGGGTTTATGGCCAACCATGCAAGCCAAAGATATTTCTAAAGCTATATCATTCTTTAAATTACTGTTGTGATAATCCAAGCAAATGATATCAGCCAGTTTTCCATTATCCACAGGTTTTACTGACCTGCAACAAGGTGTTCCATTTACAGTATCATGCTGAATTGTTACTATTTTTGTGGCAAAGTGCTTCATTATTTTTGATGAATAGCCTTTCAATTTTTACTGGAAAAAGAAACTTTTCAGACTCCACCTGACTGAAGTGATTTATACTTACAAGTGCTGACAATAGAGATGGTGTTGGAGGAGGAGAAGTAGGAGGGATTCTTTGCCCTTCTTTCTCCCTATCAGTGTCTGGTTCAGGTTGGACCAGAACTGTTGCACGAGTTGGCTTGTCTTCATCCTCAGGCAGCCTAAGTTCTGGTTCTAGTGTGGGACATCGGCCAATATCTGCATTTTCAAAGGACACAGGCTGAGCAAAGTCCATGGGGCTGAGAACACACAAAAAGAATGATGTCTGTTATTAGTTTTTCTGCCTTTTTATCACCCATTTATAAAGAACAACTATATGCTGCAGTGTAATTTCACTTCCCAGGACACAAAAGCCAGGACTCATCCCACCCTGTACAGAGAGGTACAGGTACTGAAGCAAGACACTTAAACGAGAGGTGATAGTGACTGTTGGCTTTTCTTCCTACGGTCAGTTCGGAGATACAGGCATCCTCTCTGGCAAACTTTACAGGCTATGTAGTTTCAATGGTACTGCAGAGGAGTCATTTACTCTGATGTGGAGTGATAAAATCCTAATTTAGGCACTTCAGATATGTGAAAGAAAGATTTAAATGGAAGCTTTCTATAGAGGTTTTATTTTATTCACCATTGCCTTTCCTGTTACTCAAATGTTCCTTCCAGATTACTGCACTTTCCACAAAGTAAATTCATTCCCATGGTGGTTCTCAGAATTTTGACTTCTCTTGGAAGTCACCCTTACCTAAAATAAAGTGTTATAGTACACCATAAATACCAATCACTGACACACATCTTACTGCAGCATTACTGTTGAATTTCTCTGATTTCATGGATAAACAGACAGTGTTGGTTTGCCTGTAAAGCAGCTCATTAATTGCATAGCTCATGGAGAATATACTGTAGACAAAAAAAAGTAATGGCATATAAAGAAAAGAGACCATATTCTAGGATTTGCTGCTAGTAGGATTTGTTGCAACAATGAATTTTCTTGTGGGAGCCAAGGCAGTTTAACCAGATCTCATTAACTGGACGTTTGTTGGCATCATTGAGACTTACATGGCATTAATGACAAGATTCCATATACAGCCCTCAAATGATGGTATGTTTCTGATAGGTGCAGTCTGAAACTGAGAAGAAGTACCCCCCACAAAGAGTTTCTTAACAGAGATGGGCAGGTCTGATGGCAACCTCTGAGTCTGGACTTTGTCTTCATCAACTTGAACACTGAACGTCCTGTGGAAAAGATTTGAAAGCAAAGAAATACATATTTTACACTGGTTATTGCTTGTATTAAAATCACCCCTTTGCAAGCCCTATTTACTCCTACATCAGCTGTAACAACGAGCAACTCAAATTGTGTTATTGGCAGCTCACATTAAATGCATATTAACCACTAGAGGGGTTTCAGCCAGCTGCTGCTGTGCTTCCATGGTAGTTGCTTGACAAAGCCTGGCAAAACTGTGCTGTGAAGGTGTGATAATGTCAGACTGTGGCTGCACAGGAAGAAGTGGTTTGCGGTGTGGCAATACTGACACAGTAAGGGCTGAGCTGGCTGTACTGTGATGGGAGATATAATCATCTAGAGCTCAGCAGGATGGGAACAGCACGGGGTCACATTTTGTTTAGACTCCCTACTTCCTTATTATCTTCTTGCTGGGGCACAGCCCGATTGCTCTGACTGCAGGAACAATGACAGACACATGGCACACTTTTTAAAGATCTCATAGCTTCTTCTGGGGGGCGTGGCAGAGTAGGAAAGTTGCTGATCGTTCATCATGTACTGATACAGGTGCTATAATTCATTCTAATGGGTATTTCACGTGGCACAAGCAAAAACAATCCCATGGTTACTGTTCAAGCTGAAGAGAGGAAGGCAGGAGCCTCTGCAGCACCACTTGCTGACTATTTGCTTTCTGGCAAATAAATTCCCTTTTGTCAACTGCAAAATTATATTGAACTCCAATATTCTTTCCTAACTATAATTACACATAATTACAAATGCGAGCAACTGAATATTGAAAATGCTTATTGAAAAGAAACCTGCTTTCAGACACAAAATGTTTGGCTTTCTTATTTACACACATCCTATACAGAACTGGACAGTGACATAAGCACCTGAATTATGTAAGTGCTGTACTATGTGAGAATTGTACAGTTTCCTCATAGCTTTGGATGAATTAATTTTGTTTGGAAAGCTGCAGAGTAAGAAATGTGATCAACTTTTCAAAGGATTAGAGAAAGCAGTTACTAAAATACTTGTCTTTCAGGACAATCCCTATGGTATCTCCCAGTCCCCTCAGCAGTGGAAACAAAAGGAGAGAGATTTCTCTGGAGGCAGTTCAGGGCAATAGACTAATTTAGGTTCCATGAAGTGTCCCAGAGAGGACATTTCCCTTCTCTGCCTTCCGAGGAAGTGTAGGGAAGTCAGATTGTCAAGACTCAAGTTATCCTTTGTGCTGCTACATCTTAGCCATGGCTAATCATCATAAACCTTTTGATTCCAAGCAGAAGAATGCAATTATGTACACTAATCTTCAGCAATATAATTTTTCATAATTATATGGACAATTATCTCTTTGCAGAGTTTTCACAGGGTGTTCCTCACATTTAAAAAAAATAAAGCCTGAGTCCATGATGAGCAGAGGAGGGGTTAATCTTAATTTATATCTTTTCACATCCATTTCAGGTTACAGAAACTTCAGAGTTCAGGTAGCTTGTTTTGTAACAAAGCTACTTTGAAAACACAGAGGTCTTATCTGAACAAGCACCATCACTGGATGGCATTGTACAGCAATTTTGCCTTGATGTACTCTCACATGTACCCTCATAAGGTCAAACTACTGTACTCGCTACAGCACTGCATGAAAGAATTTACTTTGTTATTTAGAGCTTCTTATTATTATCTGCATATTTGTGTTCTGTTACAGTGACACAAAATGTATCACAAAATGCAGTCATCTATTTCCAAAATAACTTTTTCTTCCAAAGCATTTACAGTTTGACTTTGACCTATTCACCAAAGTAGAGGAGACTTATTGACTGGAGGCATTATTTATGAGAGGTTTTTTAACAATACAATAGAAATCCAGTCAGAAAATTATACAGAAAGGAAAGCAAATTACAGAGAGGACAGAAGGGCAACTGGAAACTAGACAGGAATGGTGGGTCAAGAAGGCTGCACTGTTGTGGGGGTAAGAAGGTGAAGTGGATAAGTGCCTTTTGCAACATGCCAGATGTCACATTTTCTTTCTGATTTCTTTTAACAACACAGAACACTGTGCATAGTGCACTAATCCAACAAATATCTGTACAGGATGTACACATTTGTATGTTCAAATGTCCATAATAAACCCTGCTTGGAAAAAGGGCTATTGCAGACCATAAATATTATTGGCTGCCTGAGTGCTACACACTACAGTAGTGCTATTTCTAATCACTTTCTGAATGGTGAAGTATAATAAGAAAGTTTTAAAATGTCTGAGAAAGGGCAAAGGAATTCAACGGAAATTCAAGTGCAAAACAACATGGTCTGAGAATGTCTGTGATGGCTTTTTCAATACGAAAAGCAAGACTGTGTTTTCACTATTTCACCCTATTTAGCTGGACACCACTGTGTCCACCACATGCAATCTCAAAAAGGCTGCTGTGCTGTTGCAGTTTGTACCCTTTGAAAATGGTATTTTTCTCTATGTCCTCAAAAGGAGATTTATTGCACCAGAGCAGAATTTCTCACCCACAGATTTTTTTTATAAAATATATTTGTCAAGCATCAGAAGGTTATAAAGGTGCCATTTCAGGCAAACACAAGTCTCTGGAGAAACAGGCTAGTAGCCTACAAAAGCATGTAAACCCAGCTCTTTAGAACAATAATGATCATCAAAAACTTATTTCTGAGAATTTTTAAGGATAATGATGGAATGAAACTAAATTTTTTGTCTCAGAAGAAGCATTTACATGGATTGCCAAAGGCATTAATACATTTGGTTGAATTAGGTGTGTTGTGTGCTCTATAGCACTTGCATTTGTTACCCTCTAGCTCGTTCTATCCGGATGGAATGAGCTCTGCCATCATGAAACTCGCCAGCCTCTGGTCTGATGGTGATTCTGTGGGGATCCCGGATCCCAGTGGAGATGTGCACTTCCAGCCGACCTCTGTTCAGGAACACGGCATAGTAGGCCTGCAAGGTAAATGTTGGAGTGAAAAGGTAAGTTACATTTGGAAATAAATTATTTCACTTAGTTTTACATTAGTGTGTATGTTTCATTGTCTCACACTGGTTATTAATGTGCTCCCCGTAGACAAGACACGGCTGTTTCAGTTTTACTGCTGCTGCTATACTCAGACTCCGGCATTTTTATAGTGAGGAAGGGGTAAGGCGAGGTCATGCTGGAAAACATCGACAGCAGATTGACAGCAACAGCAACTCCCTATCTATTTTCAGGGAAGGATGGAGACTTCTAACCTACAATTCTTTTGATTTTTGTTGTTACAAGACCTGGTCTTGAACTCATCAAGACCTGAAGTGCATTAATCTCAGTTTAAGCTCTGTGTTTGTAGGGCTGGAAAATCATGCCAGTAGTTACTCCAGCACCAGTATAAGTGGTAATATCCCCTTCTGTAACCTAAAGAGCTGGGAAATGATGAAGGAGCCCCTACCCTAAAGTTAATGTCATCCAGGTGAGCCATTACAATGTGCTGTCCCTGGAGTGTGTTACTCCAGGTCACCAAGAGCTCTCTTCCAAAACAGGTGGAAAATAGAATAATGAGGTATCACTTCCCAGAAGTCCTGAATAAAGAATGCATTAACACATTCTGCTTATTGCTGTTGTAGTGTGTTTGTCTGTCAGGATTTTAATCAAGATTTAATCAAGACTTGAATAATTTCTAACTATTTCTAGCAATCACACTTTAACCAGTCACTCAAACACTGTGGACCAATACAGCAAATCTGTATTTTATGAGAGAGAAGGAGAGGCCTGAGCACTCAAGTCTTAAACTCCACATCAATGATGCCAAACAAGGGGCTTATCTTCACTGTGTTCACCAGCATTTTTTTTTTCTTTTGGTCTCAGGGAAACTGGGATGACCCTCATTTATGTCTCTATAAACAGGATTGAGAGAGTTTCCAAGCACTAACAGTGCATAAGTAGTTCTCAAAATGAGTGAAGAACAGTATTTTCTAATATTTGGGTTTGGTTAAAAAAACCGAACATGGAATACAATAGAAAACCAAATCTGCTGCTTAGCAACAAGCAATGGATACATGACTGTAAATCTGTATGAGAAACAATTTATCCAAGATAAAAAAAACCCAACTCTGAGCTTCTGTTAGATTCTTCATCAGATAAAGGATAACAATAGAAATAATTTCTTCTAAATAACTGAATTTTAACTTAAGCATAAACATCTGACAGTCTCTTGAAACAAACCATGGCAGTTCAGTAGAATTGTGGGGGTTTTTTAAAATCTTTTTCCAGGTTCCTCTTACCTGTCCTGTCTGCCTGCGCTTTCTCCTCAGAGGAGCAGCTTTCCTTGCAGAGTGCCTGCGCTTTCTCCTGGGAGGGACAATTGTGCCACTTGTGCCAAACAAGATGATCCCAGACTCATTCCTGGTGCTGAAGGAGAGATTGATTTCTGTGCCCACGTCAAAGGAGACTGGCTGCAGTTCCACAAAACCTGGCTTGGAGAAGCTGACTGTATAAATGTTCTGTAGGAAGGACAGGACAGGAAAGTGCATTAGTAGAATTAAAAGCAAGATTATGAATGCACAGGAAGATTTCTGAAATAAAATAATAAGCTATGTAAGTATAAATAGTGTGAAAAGATGGGAAGTAATAATACACACTTAGTGTTTTACTGCTCAAAGTGTTCTGCAAACACTAGTTTATCTGTTCACATTTGGCATCATTACTGTATTTGTGGAATCCTGTCTTACAGGAAGGCAAAGTTCCATTTTTATGTTGATATATCCTCTTAGATTAAAAATAACTGCTCAAGGTTGTTTTTATTTTCTATATGTGTTTTCCATTGAGTTAATACAGTTGGAGTTTGCTTTTAGATCTATACAATAGGTAATAAAACCCAATATGACTAGATCCTATCATTTGTCAGATGTGCTGAGAAAATACTTTTCATTAATCTTCATTACTTCACTAAGCACCACTGCTCTCTTGGTTACTCAGAGTCATAAACGAAGCACTTGTTGCACATGGCCCAACTCTTTGGACATTGGTAGCTGTTAACACAATTTAAAGAGTAGAATATGTAATTGAATAATAAATCAGTGCATACTCCCAAAGATTTTCTGGCATTGTTACCAACTCATTTATTCTTCCAGAAGTGGAAGACAAATCAATAGAAACAGTGACTTTTTCTCAAGTAGTTCACCATTTTTTCAGTACAGTAGGACTGTATTCAGGTCTAGAGATGAAAAATTATGCCAGATAAAATCATTGCAGGTGATGCTCACTTTTCTTTGAAATCTGAGGACATTTAAATGATTGAACACATATCCAGTCTTCATCCTTTACTTTCACTTCACTTTTTTTAAATTTTCCTATGTGTTGTTTTGTACAATTAGGATGTTTTATTTCTTTCACCAACAAAGAGGTTAATCCAATTAGATTTCATACTCTGAAACCTCAAGTGTTACACAATAATGTGAAAGTACTTTCTAAGATTCATAGCAACAGAAGAAAATGAATACAACTATCCTTCTTTCCTGTTCCAGAAAAAATATACTATAAATGAAAACAAATATGAACCTCTCCATCAAATTTTTGCTGAAGCCAAATCTATAAGATTTAAAAGCATTTGAACAATCTGCTTGTTTACAATTTAGCTTTACCACAACCTTGAAAATATGGATCACATAACAAATCTAGTCTAATATCCCGTCTGAGAGTCCTACTGTTGTGTTCTGTTTGCACTGATGAAGGCCAAAGGTACAATGGATAAACACAGCAAAATAGGGCCTTGGTCTTTTTTTTGGCCCAGCCAAGTTCCAGTTGCTGTTCAAAGTCAGGTTTTAATGTTTTGTAGAAAAAAAAATTGGGAGAGCATCAGATTAACAACTCATTTGGATTTATTGTAATGGTATCTGATATGGAATATCAGATATATGATATATACGGTATCTATCAGATATATGGTATATATGGTATCTGATGAATATCATTCATGTGTTTGCAAAACTGTCTTAAATAGTAGAAATTTCCAGGGAAGAAATACAAACAAGTTATTTGGACACAAATTTCAGTGGAGGTATCTTTTTATATAAAAAGACTTTTCCATGGAAAATTACTAAATTCTCTCCCAAATTTCAGATCAGATTCCTTAAAATCTATATGCACTGAAAGACTGTTAATTCCAAGCAGCAACAACTGAAAATGGTTGCATTTAAAGCTAAAATAAAAACAACAATTTTGCACATTCTTAGTGGTCAGTAAGAAATGTGCCTTCCAGGTCAGTGGTAGCTCATGACAGTAAGTAATCATACCTGAGATTTTATGTAGTGAATGACTTTATAATAACAATTAAAAAAAAAAAATCCTCGGGTTTTATGTGCATCGGCGTTTTTTTAGTTTTTGCAGTGTTGTCAGTGCCTATCCTCATTATTGTCAATAATTACCATTTTAGTCGGCTGAAACAAAGCTAAATCACTGCTAAGCAGTTCTGAAAATCCTCTCCTTTAGGGATAGGGATATCACAAGTGGCCAGGAATACTCTCCAAGTAGTCAGGATCTGAAAACTGGTCTACTTGCTGATCAGACTTATTCATCTTTCTTTCTCTCAAATGTAACTGTTTGGATTTTAAGGTTAGATTCCTATCTAAGGAATATACCATATACAATTAATCTAATATGCCATAAAATCAGAAACCAGAAAATGTTTATAAACATTAAGGCCAAAATACATGGAAATCAGACTAACCTCTAGTGTGCATCCTTTGGTTAGACCAACAAAGTCAGGACTGCTCAATATGTTATAAGGTGTCCTTGAAATTTCAATGTCTTTGAGGCAACCTGTGTATTTCTCTAAGTTCACTTCAGGCCTAAAAAACATTTAGAAGTACAAAGTGTTTTCAAAAATAGAGTTTAGGGAGAACAGTCAGCTAGACACACATACGTACACTTTCAGATGCACAGATGCTTGATTTTTATTTTTATTTTAACTACACACATACACTCAAATACATGTTGCCTTCTACAATCTATCAGCACACATTGCACTCTACCCTTCATCATTCAAAGGTATAACGAGAGGTTCATCTCATCTCCAACTGACAACAGTCCCCTTCTCAATTTTTTCTTTCTTTCCTTTAAAGCTTTTCTGTTGGTTGTTTTGTTTTTTGTGTTTTTCCTTCGGCAAAGGAGAGCTATCACCTTTGGTGTTATGACGCAATGGGCTATGAAATAAGGAAGTTGTTCCTTAGGCAAAAGCAGAAAGATGCAAGCTAGGAAATCATAACAGTAAGTAGAGACCATAACTGGAAGACATTTCTCGTGCCTCTTTTTGCATGATAGATCCAATGAAAGAATTTTAGCAGCATACAAATATTTGAATATTGTTTTTGCCAACACTTCAGGAATGCAATCAGGTGGACTGATATTTATTTTATATTTCCAGTATGCTTCTTATGAAAACTGCTCCATATTTTCTTAGGACACAGCAATACATCTGACTTTTTCAGGCAGTTAAACAAAACAAAGCACTTGGGCTTGTTACCGAATGTAACTATCCATCCAAGACAGGAAAATATTGTAATGGAATTTAAGTTCCATGTTTGACTCATCAGCTGGCAGATGAGAGGAAATGAGAAACCCCTTGAAAGTAACACCAAAATGATCATGCTTGATTGCAAAAGTACAATTTCCCAGGCCTGGGTATACCAGAGTGAGACCATAACTGCTGGCAACATCTGAACCAGGCTTGCCACAAGGAAAGCCTCTTCAAAAAAAAAGCTGCCATTGATACCATGGACAGTAAATCCAAAAAGAAAAAAATCCCCACTATTTAATTCACTAAAAAATATTACCCATGAGTGTTTACTAGAATATCTGAATAGTATGAACAGCTCAAAGAGAGAAAAATTAATTTGGGAAATAAATAAGGAGTTAAAACTGGGATGGGGCGGGGAAGGGGGGAAGCAACAAACACTTCAGTTCCCTGGAAGGAAAGAAAAAAAATTAGTGAACATTAATTACAAAATAAAACCATTTTGCAGTGATACTATTCAGCTGCACGTTTTGGCACTGAAAGCCATTCTTTGCATTATAGCCAACTGAGGAAGCGTGATGTATTCTCTGGCAAATTAGTACTCTATGCATAAGTTAAAGCAAGCATCTGGTTTACTAAAATGATCCATATGTTGCTTTATTTACAGTCAAGTAGCTATGTTCACCTTTCATGTTTCATTTTTATTTCCTAGCTCTTTTCCAGCTCCTTTATGGATTTATCTTCCCAGTGGAAGACTAGTTTTGCTGTTATCACTGTCACTGGTACCCATAGTCTTTGCCAACCAGAAACCAATTTTCTACTATCCATTCCTGCCTTGTCCAGTGACAGGCTGTCCTCATCCTGTCCTGTTCTAAATAGTTGCTGTTATAATTCCCAACCCACATCACAGAATCACAGAATGGGTAAGGTTGGAAGGGAGCATCATGGGTTGTCTGGCTCAACCTCTTTGCAAACACTGAACACTTCCTTGATGTTTTCTTTAGACTTCTTTTTTCCTTTCCAAAATACAGCAAACAAGGTCCAAGTTCACTAAGATCTTGCATAATTCTTGGTTTGTTTTTCGGGTATTTTTGTTAGTACTTTTTTGTCAAAATAGGCCAGTTTTGAGGGAAAACACACAGCAATTTGTGGAGCTTGAGAGGAAATAATCTTTCTGAGGTTCAGGGCAAGAGTGTGGGGGTGAAGTTGTATTTTTCCAGTTCAAGCCAGGACTTAGGCTGCAAAACACATTGAAGATCAGTTCATATCTGAGCACACCAAAACAAAAGCAATGGCTACAAATAGCTGCAAACTGAAAACACAGTCAGAAATAGGTGACCTCCTCTCTCTTCCCATCATACTCCTGTTCTTAACATGCGAAGTGCCAAATTACACAAAAAATCTCCACCTCGCTTTCATGCCCTTCTCAGTAGCTGCTTCACTGCCTCCGAGCACGGCGCTCCCCACCTTGCATGGGGAGTGCTCCTACAGCCTGGAGGTGGGAGCCAAAGTCAGCAACACATCTGGCTGGAGCACACAGCTGGCTGGAGCCTCGCTTCCGAGGCACTACGGTGTCACAAGCAGCACACAGCTGAAGTAAGCAGCTGCGTGAGGAAGACAGAAGTTGCTCGTGTAGGTGTGTGCACAGCGTGGAGCCCTCGGGAGCAGCTGTGCTGGCTGTGGCAGGAGCAGCTCGCTGAACTAAGAGTCTTAGCGTAGCAGCTGCTCTAAACATTGCCCATGCTGCTGCTGCTGCGGTGCCACCCGTGCTTTCAAGCTGCACTTTAACTAGACACATGCAAGTCATGCAAATAATCTGATTGTTTTTACCTTGCTTTCATACTGGGGTGAGAAAGAAAGACAGGGGAAAAAAAAAGAAAAAGAAAACAACAACGTTGCATTAATTGTTGCAAACGGTACTTCTTGTATTGTTGTTCCGTGATACTTATTAGCAAGGTTCAGCCATTTCACAGTGAAGCAGGTGTACATCATTTACAAACAACATATAATAAAAGGTGAGATTCTATGTATGCTATCAGGCTATAACAATTAACAGCTTTACTCCACAAACAGCTACCTTAAAATGTAACACGTCAGAGAGTTTTTATAACTTGATAGTATACTTGGCCAAGAGCAAAAGCAAACCATGTAAAACAATTTGGCAGAACTGACACGATCTGATAATGACAAAGTCATGGATACCTCAGTGTCTATTGTTTGCAGTAGCTCAGCTTTGCCCTAATCCCCCTTTCACTACTTTTGATTCTAATTTACCGTAACATTAATCTTGCCTCAGGCACTGACGAATCATAGCTGTAGGCAGAACGGTTACCACAGGTCAAAGTAGCTGTGGTACACTGATTTTCTGGGCAGCCACAAAGGAAGTGGAAGATAATTGCTCTAGACATTTTGTTATGCACTGGTGTGATTTCATAATTACATAATACAGTGTTTTATTTCATGGGTAAAATAGATCTTAGATCTCTTTATTGGTGGGTGATCTGACATCAGAGGTCAATGATTATCCTAATAAATTAACAAATATGTCCATTCTTTTAGTGGCAGAAGAGTCTGTGGATTAAACACAACAGTTCCTTGTGCACAAGACCACTTCAAGGCTCTCATTATGCCATGTAGTTGAAGCTGACATAGATTAATGGGCCTGTTTCTGTGTTGCTCATCTGTTCATTGTAGCACAGAATTCTCTGGTTCTTGTCACTGCAAAACTGCTGAATATTCATTTAAATTTTAAGTAAGTTTTTTGGTCTATTTAAAACCATGAAAGAAAGTCACTAAATTCAAGTATCTGTCATCCCATTTCTTTAGTTTATTTACACTGAAGTTAACATTTATGAATATTAATATGCAATATTTAACAAATAATTACTGGGAATTTTATAATTGTGTAGGAAATTCAGGATCAGACTTCTGAAGAGAAGATCTTTCATTCTGCTACATTAAATAGATGAAGAATATTGTGTCATATACTTTAAGTCCTGAATACAGGAGGAATTTTGTCTAAGGACACGAGGAACTAAATTCTGCAAATAATTGAAAATTATATCTAAGTAAAATATTTTAATACATATTTAAAGTATACTGACATTCCTTATGCAAAAAACATGGATACCCATTAAGCAGTAATCCCATGTGGAATAGTCTGTAGGTCAGTTTCTCTACTCATGCACAAAGTAAGCACCTGTCCTTAATTTTGTGAAGGTATTGAGCCAATTATCTGAATCTGCAGTCATAAATTCTATGCATCAAATAAATTAATACTTAAAAAGTCAGCTACATCGTGGATCTTGCACAGAATCAGAAAGATGTACTGCACTGCAAGTGTCATTTCCATTGCATCTGTGTAAGGTGAGCTGTGTGAAATACAAAACATATGCAAATAAACCACTATTCTGCTGTGGCAGTCCCAGGGTACGTTGGGAATCCAACATTCACTTACTGCAAATGAATTTGAGAAACTTGAGAAATTGAGAAATAAAAGCAGAGAATAAGATTACATTGTATTTACATCCCCTTACCAAGACTAAAGAAATTGGTTTAAGCCACATTACCTTAGATTTCTCAGGGTTGGTAATCCCCCAAAATATATTTTCTCGTGCCCTTTTAAGTTGAGTCCAAAGTGGCTGCCTGTAGAAGTTGTTGCTATGGTCTCCTCTTCATTAGTGTCTATGTCTACAATTGATATGTTGGCTAAAAGACATTTGAGATTAGTTACAAAATATCTGTCATGATAAATGATGCCTTAATGTAAGAAACAAACAGAAAATATTTGGAGGGTTAGCAGGAAAAGGAAGAAGCAAGAAGGGCTTTATTTTGCAATTAAGATACTGGATTTCCATATTATCAGTTATGGGCAGGGGGAGAAAGCTGCACTTCCCTCTGTTTCCATAACAACCTGGAAAGCTATAGCAATTCTGTACACTTTATTTTCTATATATTCTCTAAACCTGTTTCAATTTGGTGCCTTCTTTGTGTCACTGTAATTTGGAGCTAACACTTCAGGACATAGTCATGACAAGAGAGCATTTTACATTTAGTTTGTGATCTCAGTCCAAAGATTGCCCCTTGAACAGGATTTTTTAGTGTAAAAGTTTGTTAAGCACTGCCTTAGAGATTGGTGATCAGTCACTCTAAATCACTTTCAAACCCAAAGCAGTTGCTGTCATGTCCAATCTCACTCTGGAATCAGTGATGTGCTACATACAACCATCCTATTTAGGTGCTTGTTCCATGTATATTTTTAACGTATGGATTAATACAGAATATAAAGTTCAATAAAAGAAATAAGTAAAAATGCTAAGCAGGCCCCAAGATATACCGGGATGAAAAGAAAGGATTTCTTTCCTTCCTTCCTTGAAAACTGAATAGACAGATTTTCTGCTACACCTTACCAAAACCAGATTAATTTTCCTTTCATTTCTATACCTGTACCTTCTTTATGACAAACACATGATGTTTGAATGCTATTGATAAGTTACAGTTACAAGGCATTGTATTTTATATTAATACCTCCTGGGTTAAGTATGAACTATGATAACTGGCTAGCAATAAGACATTCCTCCTCTAAAGGTGCAGCAAATCTGCAAGTGAGATCACTAAATGATTTTGGCCACTGTCTCAACTCCCAAGTCTACTTCAGCCAAATGACATGGAAGAAGGACTGTGTGAGGTGTGAAGGCCAGGTAGAGAGCTGGCACTGCAGGGGGCAGCAGGAATGTGTTTAGGGGCTTGTGATGACCCTGAAGATTCAGAATGCAGTAAAAATTCAAACTCCAAAAGCACAGAGTATGTCACAGTTGCCAGAAATAAAACTAATTTGGCTCAGGTAAGACTCTACCAGCCCTATAAGCAGACTTCAAAACAAGAAAAGGGTTTTGCCAGCATGATAACCAGTAGTCTTTGTGATCTTATCAAATTCCACCACTTTACATTTTGTGTCAGCAACACTTTAAAGAATTAGTACAACTTCTGGAGATGTTTCCAGTTGTTTCCATGCAGATTCAGTTCATGGCACAATGCACATCATTAGGGAAGGGAGAGTAGTGGTGTTTGTCTGGTTAGATACTGTACTATCAGTGTAGTCACTGTGTTTTTTAAGCCCTTTGATATATGCTGAGCATGACAGGACTGTACAGCATAAAAGCTATTGCTGTCCTAACAAAAATCACATGTATGTGTCATGATTTGGAACAATATCAGGGAACTGATGAAAAGACTTCTTTCTTCCCCAGTCAGAAGAATTTTAAAATGCAATTAATGACTGTATAAAAAAATTATGCATGAAAAATAGGCTACCTGTTCATAAAGAGCTGTTTGACAGTGCAATCCCTCACACCAACTCAACACACTTATAATCTAAACAAAAGAAGCTGCTAAATCACCAGAACTTATAATTCCCACAGCATCTTCCCTGTGATTAGATGGTTAGGCGTACTGCACAGGTAACTGGAAAAGTCATGGTGCTGACACCACAGGAACTTACCTTGCTTTTGAATTCTTGACAGGGTGAAGGATTTCCATTTGCCATCATTATGATTTTGGCTGCTGATAACCGAAGCTGTACCTGAACCCAGATCGTAGCTGACTTTTATACGCCCACCACTGAGTTCTACACTCATGAAATCCTTCTGTTAATGAAATGGGTTAGATACACCATTATGATTCTTGTCCATTTTGGCAAGAGGCATAAGACATGAAATAAGCACTTTTTAATCCTGGGTGATTACAGACAACATTTTTCAAGCTTCAAAAAATGCCACAACTTATACATTTACTACCCAGGACTCTCATGTACAATCGTCTGATGCCAAGCTTTTTTCTTCCCTTATATTCTTTTTTGGATTGCTAATTTAGATGGAATTTTGCTGGCATCTTAGTTGGAGTTTTGATGCCATAGCTGTACTTTTATTTTAGATTGAAGATAAAAACAGATGTTATAATTACCTGAAACTAATACTCAGCTTTGAGTGTATGTTTGTACTATAATTAGTGTATGTATTGCATACCTCAGCTAGATTTAAACTTGCAAGGTAGAAAACAAAAATAGTGAAGATGGTAATGTTTTATCAGACTTCCAGACAGTAATCTGTGGAAGCAACAGAGCAACAGAGAGATGGAGACAAAGAGAACACTCTTATTTTCATCAACCACTGACTCCAGTATCCAATAGCAACTGGAGATGTCTGACTGGAGCAATGATATATGCTGCACTGTCTACAGAAAAGGAGCTGGCAGGATACAAAGAGCAAAACAAATAGCCAGAGAACCGGACAGCATCAAAGCCATTAGGTAAGTAATGGTGGAACTTGTGACCCGGGGCGTAAATGTACCAGAGAAATTTTTATTATCATTTTGGTCACGGCCAGTTCCACCTCTTCTCAGAGTAAAACTGAACAAACTCAGTATTCTAGGTGCTTAGGCATCTCTATCCATGCATCATTAGAGAGAGCATCCTCCAAGTTTTTATGCGGTGGGACAGTATCACAAGAGACAAAATATACCAGGGACCAGTTGCTTGTGTTTCTGAGATTTCAATTAAATACTATTTTGTAGAAAAATATGTGAGTCAACAATAATTATATAAAATTATCTAAAATAATGACATTATTTATACTTTCAATACTCAATTAAAAAAGTTCATTAGAAAAAGTACATAAATATTTCATTATCATAATAAAATTCCAGCTTTACTAGAGTCAGTCAGGAGGAGCACCCTTGTCCTTGATAATTCCAGCTACTTATTTCCAAAATACAGGAATCTGAAATAAGACTGGTTTACACAAACACAGTTTTTATAAAATAGCAAGTACTCAGTAATTCTTCAAGTCATCAGTGAAGACTGTTGTACATAATTTCTGCCCCACATGAAAAGGATAACGGAAAGACTCTGTTCCATGTCAGTCATGCAAATCAATCTGGATCAGAGATGCCAAAGATGAGTTACTCAGATCTGGACAGGTGTCTTTATAAATAATTTCTCCCTGTTATCCACACGCATTTGATACTGTGAATAAAAACCTTAATCAAGTTTAAAACTAATGTTTCTATTCTCTATTTTAGCTGTAAGAAATACCATTCGTAGATATTGGAAAAACATGATCACTATTAATCTTATTGCACCAGTCCCTCTTTAATCCCACTCAATAAAACATAAACATTTTCTTTATATGAGCAGGATTTCTATATAAGACTCTTCTCTTCCCATGTTCCCCCTGCCATCACACTGTGATATTTTAAACTATGAATAGACAAACACAACTGAAAACGTTCATACACATAAACATCTGGGATAAAGAAAAATTGATTAATAATTTCAGAAAAGCTGGAATTCTCCCCAGAGTAACATAATGATCCCTATTCATTCCTCCTAAACATTAGGTAGTCAACCTCCATACTCTAACTCTGTCTTAAGCTGGCCAGCAGTGAAGCATCATACCAGGCAACATCACACCAGGATAGTGGTACCTTAAATATTAATTGTTTTCAGGATCTGATGAATTCAGGGACTGCAAAGATGGCATGAAATCTGCAAGGAGGGTAGAGGTTAGCTGGTTGTTCTTACCAAGTCATCAGTAGCGAGATACATCAGCAGAGCATTTGATGAGAAGGTCCTGAACTTGAACATGACTGTGGAAATATTGGGGTTCCAGCGGATTGGGCGGCTCACCATGGCATAGCTGTCACCATCAAACTGCACTGTTCCTTCACCGTCTGCCACCTGTGGGCTGAAAAGAACAATTCCAACCATTTTCTTTTGCCATGTGAAGTTAAAATAAAAAGTGCAGGGCTAGGGAAACGTGGGCACAGCTCCTGGGAGTCTTCCTGAAATTGATTTGATGTCTTTCCAAACCTCCCACTGACAGGGACGAGATTCCCCATTCTATTTTGAGAATGCAAATGCCTTTCTTTTGTGAGGTCTTTGCTCACTACCCTGGTGACTGCGAAATCCACCTGGAGGCACTGAGCTTGGTCGCATGCCACGTAAGAAATGCAGGCACCCACACCACAGCCGTCCATGAGCCAGACTCAGTTCACTGTGGTTCTTATGCTCTCTCATGCTTTGACTGGTTCTGGTTACTGGTGGTCAGGAGCCTTTCTATCACAGCCCTGTCCCACCAGCCCAGTTCTTGTAACTCACTCACCACACTTACAACCCAGACTGGCTGGTTCGCCCCTTGGTGCAGTTGCAACCTAACTTCTGTTGCATGCACATTGGAATTTGATGGCTGCTGTGGAAATTCCTGCTACTTCCCACCGAATGTAATGTCACTGCACACAGGTTCCCTAGAGAAGCAGGAGAAACAGTCAGTGCTTTACCTACCTGACGGCACACCCTTTGCAGTCCCCTTCGATATCTCTGAAATTCCAGAGCCCTATGGGTTTGCTGTCTAGAAAAGTTTCGCCCATGCAGCCAGTGAAGGTGGTGACTCTTACAGCATCTGACTTCTGCAAGAGAGAACACAAACCACCTTAGAACTGAATTTAAAGTGATCTACTACATCTGAAAACATAACAACAGTAAAAAAAAAAAAAATATAAAATTTCATATAAAATCATAAACCCTCCCCCATAAGACCATAAGATGTTTCATAATATTTTAAATATCAAGAGTATTATTTAATCTGAGAAGCACTCCTACAGAACAGCTGATCAGTGAAAATGTGAACTGAACTTTGTAGGAGTCTGAACGGGAAAGACCGTTTAGATTTGAGACACTTGGGAAGGCCTAGGGAGAACAAGTCCCAAAGAACAAGGAGGTGCTTTGGCTTCCACCATCAGTTTTCCTGGCTGTTCAGAGAGCTGGCTGCTCTCACCTATTCAGGGCCTAGCTGGGTTTTCATTTCAGACTTTCAAGAAAGGACTTGGGCAATCTTGCCCACAATACAATACGCAAAGTGTTTCTCTTGTAACGCTTGAAACCCTGGAAACTGAGCAGACTGTCCAAGCTAAAAGACAGACTGACAACTCAGTGGTTACACCTGTAAAGTTCATGCTGAATTTTGTATGCAGAAAAAGTGCAGAGGGCAAAGCAATTAAAACACACCTCCCATCAGAACACATTAAGGTAGGGTCATGCACATAGAGTAATGCTCCTCAGAACATAACATGGTACCATGATGAAGGTAGTAATAATTAACAGTACACAGAGTACTCTGTTAAAAATTATCCTTCTAAAAATACCCAGATTCATTTAAATTTCAGTTCATCAATATGAGCTGATTAAAAATCTATACACTTAGCTATTTGTGGTAGACAAGCACCTGCTGTTTTTACAGCAATTACAAATATTAAGATCTTGCAAGAGAACACGGAGAAGTGCAATTTGAAAATACTCAAGGAAAAGTATGACTCAAAAGACTTAATGTGCTACTGATATTTCCCAGGGTAGTTGGATAGGTTTTAATTAGCAACAAGTATGAACTTAATGTCACTTCTAAGAAATTCATGACATCTAAGTATCATAGTCTTCTACAAGTCAGATGAAAGATGTTTTTAAAAACTGAAAATGAACTTTCTTTTTGAATACACTTCAGAAATGCATGCAAAGAGGGATGTGGACAAAACTGTAGGATAAATCTAAAGCCTTCCAAACTCAAATAATATAAAAAAGCAGATTTCTGAGTGGCCCAAGATATACCAGTAACCTTCCTTAAATAGCCAAAGAGCTGCACAGTTTTAGAAAAATCTTGGTTAACGTCTTAATTTTGTGAGCCTTACAACTGTACTACATAATGACAGAAATTACCAAAAAACCTGAAGTTGTATTTTAATTCAGAGACTGTATTTGACCAAAACAAATCTGACAGTGTTTAAAACTCTACATTGCAAATATACGAGCCATACCAAACTTAAAACAGACTGCCTTCCTACTGATGCCCTTGTCTTTAATCACCTGGAGAAAAAAGAATTCAGGAAGATTTTCCTGAGTAAAATGAAAAAAATAGAGAGTTCTTCAGAAAATATTTGGACAACCCTTACTGAGTTTGAAAACAGCTGTTCTGACATTGAGTTTTGCACTTCAATTTTTCTGCACGTTGTGTTATTTTAACACTTGAGGGCATATACAAATTTGAGAGTAAAAAAAAGCGAGTTCATTATTTGGGAAAGTCTAAATTTTAGCTTTTTTTCAAATGCTAAAATACTGATCAGGAACACAATAGTTAATTTAAATTGTTTTGCAAGGAATGGCATTGGAAAATAAGTGCTCATTAGTTTTTATTGGATAATAATTTTTTTTAAAGATTTCCATCTGTTCTAGTTGGCATACATCTTCTATTCATCCCATGAAGTTTAGCAAGGTAGAAGATGTCATCAGAAAAAATGAACAGACAGAAGAGAAAATTGGTCAGGGGTATGATGCAGATACCTGTAGGGGAACCGGGAGAGAAACAAAAATGAAGAAAATAAAGCAGAAACACCAAAAGCGGACTGCAACGGAGGAAGTGATACTGTGGATACATGACCAAGGAAACACCCCAAATGCAAGGGAAAATATTCTCTTATATACATATTGTTAGGAGATCAGAAATGTATAGAAACAGAAATGAGTTCCTGTCACTCAGGAACTGAAAGCCTGTCAAGGCAGCAGTGTGTCCAAGGTAAAGCATCCATCCATCCAGCAGGAATTGTTTGGCTAAATGCTGCATCAGTACAGCCAGCTACAGGGCTTCTGATGAAGGTGGGCAGTGAAATTTCGTATCTGCCTCGGTCTAGGCAAATCCCAATAACCTTTCAAAAGTGCAAGTGTACTACTTGCAATTGAAGCACCTACTCCAATGACACCAGTATATTAAAATTTCCTACTTCTATTTTAAGCAATAACAAAATTCGTCCACACAAATGACCAACTAGCACAGTAACACCAGAAAAGGCATTACCTTAATTTTTTCTGTTAAACCACCAACAAACAGCACAGCGTTAACATCCACATCCAGAATGGTGTATCCAGGAGGGGAGACAGCACTGAATGTGGCTGGCACGATGCTGGCTTTAGGACCATCCAGAGCTCGCACTGATATCGTGCCATTTTTCCCAGTCCTAGAGATTAAAAAAAAAAAAAAATCAGCATACAGAGCCAGTAGTTACACCAAACATAGAAAACTCTATTTTAAATGGTGCCATTTAACAGCAGCATACATGACTGATCTGATTGTGCTTCATTTTGATACACATGAACAGACATTTATGCCTGCATAAGGTAAAGACATGGTCACAGAACCAGGTCTTTTCCTCACCTGAATATCCTTTTTGAACAAAATTCACTATACATGATATATACAATGACCTTGCATTGACTAAAACAAAGAATGTTTATTAGTTAATATTTGAACTGAAATGAGGTGATAAAGCACGTCAGTTTCCTTCACTGTGAGAAACAGAATTTGCATTTCCTTTAGTGGAGTTGTCAGGCTGTTTTTCAAACAGGTACAAACCCCATCATGTTCAAGAATATTACTTCATTGTCCTTTATGAATCACATAAAATATTGATGGCAACACAACATCAATGGACTTTGCCATTTATGAACAGTTTCTGCATCAGTTTGTTTTCTACTCCTTTGATTATATTAATGTAGTTACTGGCACAGAAGGAGCTTGCTGACATATTTTTACAACAGAAGGAACACACTGTGGAGAGATATGATTCCTGAAACCTCCTTTTGAAACTTCTTATAGATGGGTCTCTCGTTTACCAGTTTTCAGCCACCTGTGACTGCTGGTATATGATTGAAAGTGGCTCCCTCAGTAGTCTTGGGTGAATTCCACCCCCATGGACTTGTGTGGGTCTAAGGTGCAACTGGTTTATAGCAGAAGGTTTACTGATGTGAAGTCCTTCAAGAGATAAAAGTAATAATTCTTGAAAAACTAAAAGTCACCAGAAACTTTTTTTAAACTACTGAAATGTTATGCTTTCTGAAAGAAAGTTATTGGCACTTCCAGTCTATATTTTGCTTAAATCAGGATTAGTTTAAAAACACTCAAGTGCAATAATGCAGAAGTCACTGAGCAGACTGACACTTTTTAGGGTGTCTAATAATTCACAAATAGTATGGATGTCTTTCATCTTCAAACAGACTGAGATGCTCACAATGGAGTCTCTTCTATAAATAATTCTCTCTTATTTAGAGAGGACAATGGAGCTTGAAGAAAGATCTTGGCTAACTTGACAGCAAAAAGACATTGCTACCCTCTGCATGACAAGTTATCAGGTTGGAAGATACTGTTCTAGTGATAATCAGTTCTGTAAAACTGGAGGATTACAGAGGATGTATCAGCACTATGTGGCTGGTATGCAAAATGACACTGAAAGGACACTAAAACTGGGAGAAGCTGGCAACTTCCTTGATGGCAGACAGGCCCTGCAGAAAGACCTCGACAAACTAGAGAAATGGGCAATCACCAACCATATGAAATTTAACAAGGGCAAGTTCCAGATTCTGTGTTTGGGATGGGGTTGTGTGTATAGGCTGGGGAATGAGAGGCTGGAGAGCAGCCCCGTGGAATGGGGAGGATCCTGGTCAGTGGCAAGTTGAACATGAGTCAGCAGTGCCCTGGCTGCCAGGAGGGCCAAGAGTGTCCTGGGGGGCATCAGGCACAGCATTGCCAGCTGGGCAAAGGAGGGGATTGTCCTGCTCTGCTCTGCACTGGGGCAGCTCCATCTTGAGTGCTGGGGGCAGTTTTGAGTGCCTCAGTATAAAAATACACATTAAGGTATTAGAGAAAATCCAAAGCAGGGCCATGTTCAAAGCAAGAAGGGTGAAGAGTCTGGAGGGGAAGCCTTTTGAATGGCAGCTGAGGTCACTTGGTCTGTTCAGCCTGGAGAAGAGGAGACTGAGGAGAGACCTCATTGCTGACTTCCACTTCCCTGACTGAGGGGAAATGGAGGGGCAGGTGCTGATCTCTACTCCTGTGATCACTGACAGGACTTGAGAGAACAGCACGAAGCTGAGTCAGGGGAGGTTTAGGTAGGATATTGAAAAAAGTTATCCAGAGGGTGGCTGAGCCCTGGAACAGGCTCTCCATGGAAGTGGTCACAACACCAAGACTGCCTGAATACAAGAAGTCTTTGGACAATGCTGTCAGGTACCTAGTGTGTCTTTTGTGGGTGTCCTTGGTAGGGCCAGGAGTTGGGCTTGAGGATCCTGATGGGTGCCTCCAACTTGGCATATTCTACAGTTCTATGAAAAATTTGTGTAATGGTATGCAGTGTTAGCTCCTAAAGAGAGGCATTATATAACTGAGACTACTTTAGGAAGGCATCAGCATTAAATTATAAACTACCTCGTAGTACACTCTGCTCCTTGACCCTCTGAAAGCACAGAAAATCTTCACTGGAAAGCATGGCTTATATTCGCTACAGTACTTTAAGACTGAAATCTTGCTGACCTAAACTGGATGTGTCTATAGTGAACTTGTGATTCATGCATCCTTTGTCCTCAAAAGAAGGGCACTACTTAAACTCTGTCACTAACAATCAAAACAATGGTAATACTTAAATCACAGTTGATTAAAATCACAACTAATCAGGTCCTGCTCCTAATTGAGGCCTGCTGAAGTCAAGTAACACTGATCTAATGAGTCTCAAAAATATTCTCTCATCCATCTGACGGTCTCACAAAATTGACATTATTTGCATGTTGTAAACCTGCTTTAAATCATTTTGTCACATACTGTTATGCCAGATTTGCCTTTGTTAATTGGCACTTGAATTGATTGCAGTTCTTGATGCCAATCAGGTCTGCTTCTGTAAGGAGGTAAGTAACTTGCAAGTGACATTTGCTAAACTCCTGTACCATCAAAATAAAGGGAATTCCTTTAGAAATTCCTATAGGAATAAGCAAATTTTACTTCAATTTCATAAAAAAAATTCAAGGTATTTCCATTATAAATCTGAATATACAATAAAATGCAAAGGATCATTATGCTTTAAATAAAAGCGATGAAAATTAAAAGTGTCCCTGGAAAAGCGATGCAGTAATTATCAATTTAGTCTAACTAACTAGAAATTTTGGTGCACGCACAAATCAATGATCTCTGATCATTATTCAACAATCAGATTTTTCATATTTAGATTTCATTTAGAATGCTAAGTGAACTTAAGAATTTTCAAACTTCTGTGCCACAACATCTCATCATTTTAAGGCCCTCTGGGATTCTTAAGAATGGCTATCAACCTATGGTGGGTTTAACACCTTATCATTATTACTGTCAATCCTTGTCACCACTGAAAACAATGGAAAAATTCAGTAAGGCCAGAATTTCATCTTATGTCCCCATGCTAAGCAGCTGCCCTGTTCCAGCTGCTCAGGCCATTCTGTCAGGCTGAAAAAATCTGTGACTGGAACTGAGCAGAAATTTGGAGAAAATGTGTGAGGGAATGAAATGTGTAAAACTCTCCAAGAGGTTGGGAAGGGAGTTTGAGTAGAACTATCAAATGGACTAAAATGCTCAGAGTTGAAGACTCTGCCATAGGGTATGTGATTTGTGAAGTCTGACTTATGAATGCAAAATCAGTCCCAAGCTCTTCATCTTAATCCCACAAATCCACCTAATGCCTCTGCAATGTAATTCTCCTAAACGCTGCTCTGTACTTCTGATTTGTGCAGCTGTATATAAATTGCTGATCCAGCACTTTCTTAGAAACTAATGGTATGCACATCCTATATATCCAGAACAACCAGCTAATAGGTAATGGGCTTTTGTAGGATGTGTGAATTTTATAGCATGTTCTGGCTACATATTCTGCTGAAGCAGCTTTCTTGTAAATGAAAACCTGGCATTACTGTGTCATGAAGCTGCTTTGGTATGCATAATATGAACTGGTGAAGATTTCAACACTTTGTATTGTACCCCAGTTTGTATTTTCCTAGCAATAAGGTTTCATTAAGCCAGCTTCTGGAGACCGTGCTACAATTTTATTTAATTCTCTGCTCTGAATGGCTGATTTCTGTGATTTCATTAAATTATTTAAAC
This sequence comes from Cyanoderma ruficeps, assembly GCA_008694505.1. Lineage (NCBI taxonomy): Eukaryota > Metazoa > Chordata > Aves > Passeriformes > Timaliidae > Cyanoderma > Cyanoderma ruficeps. Next base: position 47,343,606 of record VZDJ01007749.1, read on the forward strand.
TGAATGCCATTTCCTCCTCTGGGAGCTATGCATGTTACCAGAGTTAGAGTGCTTTGTTTTCTTTCTCCTTCATTCTCTCATTTTCTAACTATATTATCCATTCTATGTTTAATACTATGTGAAATTAACTGTAATGATGCAGGAGAAATTACTCAGCTTTCTATCAAATTACGATACAGCTCATGTTGTCCAAATTACTAAGATCTATTCAAGATAAAGGCTATAGAGTTATGCAATCCTTATGCTACACCATATGCCATGTGTTTGCTATTTGAATGGAAAATACAAGCTTCAACTAACAAGTCTGGGATTTCAATATTTATGTAATTTATGTATTTCTAAAGTTCAAAGGCATTAAATAGCTGATCTCAAATTACAAAATATATTTTAACTTTTCAGAATATCTCCTCCTTCAATTTCCATGAAATGTATCTTTCATAAATATTTCCAGTTTGATGAGACATTTTGCCTATGGGAATGGCATTCTGAGTAAGAATCAAGATACTGCTATGTGACAGACCATTCACTTGCAGTACTGTATCGAGACCAGAAATTCAGAAAAGCTGCTCCTCTTTAAAATTCAAGGAGAAAAGAATAGTAGTTATTCGAGTGCCAAAACCTTTAACTGATTTTAAAAGTAAGCTAGTTGAAGAAGACAATCAATACAGTGATAGATAAACAAAAGGGAATAAATATAAGGAGTCATAGATTGTTGATGCTAGAGGGCAAATATGTGATTAAAGTAAATTCTTGCAGAGAACAATTGACATTTCAATAGTAACTAGAGTGTATACACTTTTAGACCTTTTGTCAAACCAGATTAGAAATTCTAATAGTAGCCATTTTTTTCTAAAATCTTGGAAGTGAAATATTTACTTACCTAGAGGCTTCAATCCGGTACCAAAACCCATCATCAATGGTCAGATCTGGATATTCTACCCGTCCAACTCCAGATCCCACATCCCACAGGAAGCTCACCTTGCCTTTGCGCATCTCTATGGCCAAGAAGTCAGTCTACATGCAAAATACAAAAATAGAAGTGATCTCATGCTTTAATTTAGGAAGTTTTCCAGAACTTTTCACATTTCAGAAGATCTAATGAGGCATCAGAAACCCACATGTAGACAGTAGAGAATTAACATTAATTCTCACATTGTTCTAAAATGACATTATTTTTTTCCTGTTTTTATTGCTTCAAACAAGGAATCTTAGGCTAAAGACAGCAAATTATTTTTCTCAGTGATACGCAGCAAATGACTGCCAGACTTACAGAATGTTAATTTTGCAGCCATCAATAAAAGGGTTTAACTCAGAGGGACACTGAAATATCCATGGATGGTATAAAGATCTCAAGATCCATGATGCCATCTAGCTTTTTCATTTTGTATTAGGTAAATAAAATACATGTTGGAAATGTTGGAAAATAGGATACTTTTCCCATTTTCGGAATTATTATTGGTTATTCTAGAAGTCTGTCTGCTATAAGTCTCGTGGGAAAATGAATCATTCACCATTATTATGCTTGAAATTGTAGTCTTGACTTAAAATTACAATAAATAGGAGCTTTGACAGATGCAATATGATTAGCTACTTCATTCCCTAGGGAAAAACCACAACCAGCTCCAAAATTACTCTGGTTGCACTGTGAATTTTAAAGCTCTAATGTAGTTCACGTACAAGCCTGCTATTTCATATCTAGTTAAAATAAAGATATATGTAAAAAACTTGCTGGTCATATTTTAGAAATCTCTGTATTAATACCAAAGACAGTAAATGTCTAGATTATTTTAGACCCTCTACTACTGCTTTGAAGCCTCTGGGTGAAAAAAAAATCCTTTCTCATCTTCTTTATTTGTCAGTCGTCTGATTTGATCGAGCAACTCCGACATGAAAGGCAGGAGACAGACTCACAAACTTGGCACTTCCAAGGTAAAAAAGCAGATTGTCAGCAACTACAGTCTTCACATTGACAATGACGGTGTTGTATGTTCCCTTCTTTATTTCTGGTCTGTATGTGCGAATACAATTGCCTCCAGAGGACACAGACACTTTGATCTTCAAAAAAAGCATAACAGAAAGAATTCAGTTCACTGCTTATTATTCCAGAACTAACCACAGATGCTTCCAAATAATTATAAGACTATTATGCTTTTTTTTTTCCTTCACACTTTTCTATTACATGTACCAGAGAATTGCTTGGATATGTGAAGAAGGTAAAAATTGGATTTTCTTTCTGGGCTTGCTTAGTAAAAGGGAATAAAATCTCCTTTTGGAATTCACATTTAAAGGATGAACCATGTAGATTAAAAATGGCTAGAAGATATACTGGTCTAATGCAAGTAACAGTGGCATTCTAGCAGTACAGATAGTCTGTAAGTAGAATATGCAGCTAGGAAAATAAGCAGCATTCCTGAAGGAATTACAGCATATTGCTGTTGGGTAGTCATAATCATCTATTTTTCCCTTGTAATATCTCTGATTATGCCAATTTAAGACACCTTTTCACAATTATTTTTAAACCAACAGTTATGTCTATCACTGCTTTTACATAGTCCCTAATGGAGTTGGCATTCATAACTAAGTTTTATTTCCATAGCTGAGTGACACACACTTTTGGATCCATGTATTGGTTTCCTCAGGCTCTGAGCACAGATAAAAACACTTTACTGTTTGCTTTCATAATGCCAGCACAGACATAATGACAGTACAATGGTGTTTCAATCCCAGCTAGACATGCTTATGCATTAGAGGAAATGTACATAATGGCACTGCTTATGGCAAACCCTGCTAAAAAGGAGCTCCATTATAGGACCAAACTCCTAATTTCCTTACCTCAGAAATGCTGAGCAGTTAAGTACTTCAAAGCCCTCAGACAGAAGATGAATGTAACAAAACATATCATTACTGTAGCCTGTCTTTCTGTTCTGTGCAAATTTTATCACATATATGGTGAAAACTTCTTTCACCAGTACCCCACTATTTATCCAATCACGTCTTTCCCCGTATCCTATTATTATGTTATTTATTTAAACTATTTTTCAACAAATTTTGAGAAAGATTTCTTAAGCACCATCCACAAGATTCTCTTTCCTTTGCTATTTAAGTCACAAGCCAAATAATCTCAGTATTAACCAGATGATTCTAGAGTTGACAATATGACAATCAGGGAGATGGGTTCCAAACTCACTCAATGGACTAGAAATATATTCTTAAGCTCAAGTCTTAAGTACTGCTAGTGGATAGAGAAAAAGCAAAAATATGGAAAAAGCAGATATACTCAGCAATTTCACTGAGTCTGAGATGGTGTCATTCTTGAGTCATCTAAGTTCTATGAAATGGAATCTGGGGCTTAATATCAGTGCTGAAGTAGAAAAATACATTTTTGTTTCCACAACAATCAGTGATATTGTGACTCTTCCACTGCACTATCACCTACAATACTTCTTAAAAATAACCTTTTGAGATCCATTCCTACAGCTGTTATTCATTTAATAAGTGCGTGTTTTAAATGAAGAAACAAGACACAGAGTGGAAATCATCAAAATATTCTCTTTTTTTCTGAGAAATTATACTCCATTATTAGGTGTCTTTACACATGTTTAGAATTAGGAAGGATTCACACTGTAGAAAAGAAATAAAAAGTAGAAAATAAAATTCCATCAATACTCAAAAGGTCAATTTTATTTGAGAAATGGGACTCACCGAATTGGCTTGCTTCCGAGCTTGGTTTATCAGCTCTTTTATCTGAGAAATGTTTTTCCCTAAGTTATCCTGGAGTTCTTTGATTGGCTTGATTTTATCTAGCAGGCGATCTGCTTCCTTTTCTAGGTTTTTAATACTGGAATCTGCATCAGCAACTTCATAAGAAAGAACAAGGCAGAGCTTTAGAGAATAGTGTCTGAGGCTAATTATACATTGCAATAATAAAACCCGTGAAAATTCTGCATACACAATGCTCAGGAGATTGTATATGTGACTATAAGGTACACACAGGCCAAGAAGCTACCTGAACAAAATAAGGCAATTTCAGAATGTTTAGAACCAAGTTAAAGTAGCAATAGCAGCAAAACACCGGTGTTAAAGCAGGATGTTGAAGATCTAACTGCGTTTCAATTCAGGACGGTAGTTATAGAAAACATTTCCTGTAGCAAAATGCATTAATGAATGAAATATTTGCTTTCTTCTTTAAAAAAATCCCCAAATCTTGAAGAAAAATGCTGGATAAATAAAAACTGGTTGGTTTCCATAAGTAATTTCTGAAATTATTGGGTTAAAATTAACTTGAAATGAATCCTTAAACTAACTATAATGGGCACAAATACAAAAAGATTTTATTCTGGTCACAAGCTTAAAATTCTCTATGTGTACATTTAAAAACAGTGATTTAAAAACTGATTTAAAAACAGTGCAGTGACAGTAAACTGCAAATGGTTTTCTTTTTTTTCAGGTGAACTAAATAATTTTTTACCATAATATTTTTGCCTCTCTTTTTCTGTAAGGCTCAAATTCCTTTTTTGCCTTTCAGCATAATACCCTCTCTTTGACAATTCATCAGCAGATCTAAGGATTGCAACACTTGGTTTGCATGAGGGTGTGGGCTTTTGTGGATGACACTGAAAGGGACAAACATGCATTTATCAGAAAGATGCATATTACATGAAAATAATAATAATAGCAATAAAAATAATGCTTAGATGAAACATGAAAAAATTCATATCTAGTTTTTTGACCCAAACGCTCATACTAAAACCTTCAAGATGATTCTTAAGGTTTCATGTAAGTTAAACTAGCTACCAAGTCACTTTATCTCAAAATTTTCAAAAAATAACTGTTTAGCTCTTTCAATGAATGGGAAACATAGAGGACCATGCAGAAGCTTTGGTGGTAAGCAGTGAGTCATTTTTTACTGGAAAATGCGCACCATAAACTGCAAGTAAAAAAAATATACGTACAGATTTCTGCAGGCAAGATATGGAGACAAAGAAAAGAGAAAAAACAGAGGAAAACATAAGAGACAGAAGATAACATAAGAGAATGTTTTGAAGATCTAAACAGACAAGTAAAGTAAGGGAGAGGATGAGTCTATAAATAACTTTTTACCTTTTAAATAGTCCATATCTATCAAAATCAGAATTCAGCACTTGAATTTTGACATAGAGAGGCTATGTCTGCTTTTGCATTTAATCATGAGTGCCAGCCTGTTCACTTCATACATCTGGAATGGTTCACCCTACATTAATTTAATCTCATTCTGTAATCTGAGTATCCATCAACATTTGGAGAATGACTAAATTGTACTTCTGGAGAACATTTCACAGTTCAGCTTTATCTGATATGAAAAATTTTGCAAGTGTTAAGACCACTTCTCAATGCAAACAAAATAATGGTGACTGGGGACAATCAAGAGATTAAATTTCAAATTATTACTCCTAATCTAAACTAAAGTGCTAATCTACACACAGACTCAGAATACTTGAGCTGGGACAGATGGCCTAGTCTAGATTCAGCAGTGCCAAGAAACCATTGCTTTGTGACTGCTTCTTAGTTGTTTCCCTCTACCCTGCAAGAGACCTTACAGACCTGCTGGTTCTACAGTTTGCTGTAATCTGACCACACTATTTCAATCAATAAAATACTTTTCATATTGTCTAAACTTGAATGCACCCAATGGGAATTATACTGGGGCTCACACATGTATCTCAGCTGATGAACGATGGGGAACTTGCAATAGGCAGGCAGTGACAAACAGCCTTTGGGATTAACTTCTTTGACTTGTACAGCAACATTGTACAGCAACAACTGGCAGAGGATATTTGTCCACAGAATGAGAAGGACAGCCTCCTAAACTGTATGTTTTTAGGTGCCCACCTTCATCAAGTTGATGACAACAATCTGGGGAGCCCAGAATAGCTGAGAAATTAATTCTTCAGTCATTTTCTAAAGACACTCTAGTTTTGTGGCTATTTACTCCTGTATGAGAGAGATGGTCTAGCAATCTACCATAAAATGTATTATAATATAGAATTCATTTTTATCCATCCTAACCAAAGTGAAACTGCTAAAGTAATTGTCACATTTAATAACAGAAATGTTATGGCAAAAAAAAAAAGGAAAAAAGCTGACAAAGTCCCATTCCCAGAATCTTCTTTCTTTCCAAAGTATCTTCAGTGTTCCTCTAAAAATAGTTACGTATATGAAAGAAGTCATGCATTTCTCCTAGGACTGATTATCTGATGACTGAAGACAGATTTAGTGTGGGGTATTTTTCTTGAATCAGACAGTGAATTGCCAGTCAGAATCTTTGACTAGTCACCTCCTAAATACTTTAAAAAGTAATCTGAGGAACAAATCTATCCATAACACATTCATCCTGCTGACATAAGATTTTCTTGCAACTACTAGCACTAGCCTTTAAGATCTAAAATTCTTTTCACAGAATTGTTAGCATTCAAAGGGACCTTTGGTCCGTTCTCACATATAAGAAGCCCAGAAAATAGAAGTGATAGAAAGTTCTTTTATCCCAGCATACTGTAGCAATGCTATGTAAGTGAAATTCTGGAGTGTCTCTGTTTCATTTTGAGAAATGAAAACCATAAACTGAAAAAACCGCCACCAAACAACCTGAAAAAGATCTTACTGTTCTTGACTGGATCCTTCACCACTGCATTTGTTTTGGCCACATCGTCTCTAAGTTTACTGTAGTTTTTTCTCAAGCCCAGGAGATTCCGATTGAGGTCTTTAATCTGGGCCAGGACTTCATTTGCAGTATCGTTGGCTTGTCTTGCTTTGTCTTTGGCTGCCTGTACCTTTATAGCCGTATCTGTAGGTAGAAAATGATAATGATTTTTATCATAAATAATAAATTATATATTATTATAAATAATAAATGATAATTGCCCAGAGTTCAGAAGTAGCTTTTAAAATTGAAGATACATATTTGTGCTCCAAAAAACTCCACTTTTTTTTTCTCAAGTTTTGACTCTGAAAACTCCCCAAAATACAACAGCACCTCAGAAATACGATGGAATCTTTAATAGACCATTATCATTCTCAGTCCTGACAAGAGAAAGACAAGAGAACCCTGATTGCCTTTTTTCATCATATCTAAGTGGTTCCTTTTGGAAGCACATTATTAGAGGTCATGCACCATTCTGGCTGAGTGAAAGTTGGAGTTACTATGTTACTTCCCTCTATTAGTCCCACAATTATTTTCAGCCACTCCTTAAATTATGCCATCCCTGCACATGTGGGTCTTTGTCTCACTTGTGATCTATCTCATTCTGAATCTTTCTGCTTTTATCTGACTATTTGTATAGCAGGCACACAAGAAGTATTAGCTTAAGCTTCTCCCTGCTTTCCCAAATCCTTGAACAAGATATATGACAGGGTCTTTTTCTCTCCCTTCCTCATTTGATCATTTTCCTGTTGGACAACTAATTTACTCCATTTTCTTATCCATGCCATTTATTTGCTCCAAATTTCATTCTTAATACTCATCTGCTTGTTTTTATGAGTGTCTTTGTGCCAAGAATAAGCACCCTGTAATTCTAATCTGCCAAGAGTTTATTACATTGCTAATGATCGCATAATTCATATTACCATTACTTGTTCCATATTTCGTATTCTGTGTCCTAAGGTTAACAGGCCTTAGAGGTCCATTTTGGTTGACTGAGACATCTATCTGTGCTCAAGATAAATACCCACGTCAGTATCTTGAGCAGAACCCAAGAAATGGTAGAGGATGAGCATGAAATATTAAACCACTTATTTTATGAGTGCTGATTTCAAGGATTATTAAATCTAAACCAAAACTTTTCAGTTAGCTGGAATCTTAAAGCCACAAAAATGTACAAGATGAATAGTAAATTGTTTTTCATGCTAAGGGTTTACAAGCAGTCTGAACCTTCCAGATTATCAGAAATCAGACAGGATACAGACTTTCTTCAGAGACTTTTCTTAAGGTGAAACTTCAGTTCAGAAACTGCTCCTTGGAGAAAAATTCATAGCAAAATAGATTGATTTAAAGCATTTAATTTTTAAAAACATTCATTTTATCTTTCACTATCCATTATAATGAAAGTGAGTTGTAGCTCCCTGTCCCTTGCTATCACAATGCAAAGCAGCTAACATCCCAGGACTTTGGGATTTTAATCAGTATTACATAAAAAAACCCCAAGTCTATACAGAATGACAAATGTGCATATGTGAGGCACTGAAATACTGAAGTTTAATGACTCAGCAATGGTCCATTGGCAAAAGCAGCAGGTTGCTATGCTGAGGCCAGAAAACTCCTAAACTAAGGGGAGGAGCAGGGTTTGGATGTGTGGTGGTGAAACCTCTGATTTGCATAAGAACAGCCCAGATGTCTCACCCATCACCAGAGGATGACCAAAACAAAGAGACCTTTGTTTAGCAAGGAGATCTTTTTTGAGCCAGATTAGGAGAAAGGCCAATAAGAAGCAAATCCTGAGGAGCTGGGATAATGCTTTTTATTATGCCAATATCCTCCCTCACACAGCTGACTGTGGTGTCAAAATCTCCTGCCTGGGGGCACATATCAGGACATTCACACACAGGCCTGAAGGTGTTCATCCCTTCTGAGAAGACCTCACTGGTCCAACTACATCATCAAGAGTAACAGCAGTCATATCTTAGAAGGGATGAAAACCCACCAAAAATCCCAGACTCATTTCTGGGGCCTTCCACCACAGGACGGCACACAGGCCACAGCGTTGCATCAAACAATGTAAAACTACCCTCCAGGGGAGGTACATGGGAGTTCCCACCTGAAACTGAAGGTACCTTAACCCACCGAACTTTATGTTGCGTGGGGCTTTCCCCACCCTGGATATATCAACACTGTGACCATCACTTTGACCAAGGAACATACAAATTGTCAACAATTAAGTCTGGTGGTGGATCCAGGTACGGTGGTATCTTTCCCCTCCACTAACTACTCTGGTCTCATCTCGTCTCTTCTCGTCTCGTCTCGTCTCCTCTCTTTTTTCTTTTCTTTTCTTTCTTACTGTCAGATTTCTAGAGTTAATAACTAAAACGTCCACATACCTCCTTTCTACTGAAACCAAATTGTTCTAAACATAACCTGCCATATTTATACGTACATATACATGTATTTATACATCTATCTATCTATCTTCACTGGTCAATCCCTGTCATTTCACTCTAATCCACTCCAAAGGATCTATTAACAAGAACCTCAGTCACCCTCGCCTTCAGGGGTGGGTCATGAGAGCACAGCACTTTAGAGTCCATTGAGGAAAACTTGTTTCAGTTCTAAGCAATTTACAGGCTAAAAAAGATGTACAACACTGAACATTGGCTGGAAATGTTGAGAGTGTGGTAGAAAGGTAAGACAAAACCNTTCTACTGAAACCAAATTGTTCTAAACGTAACCTGCCATATTTATATGTACATATACATGTATTTATACATCTATCTATCTATCTTCACTGGTCAATCCCTGTCACTTCACTCTAATCCACCCCAAAGGATCTATTAACAAGAACCTCAGTCACCCTCGCCTTCAAGGGTGGGTCACAAGAGCACAGCACTTTAGAGTCCATTGAGGAAAACTTGTTTCAGTTCTAAGCAATTTACAGGCTAAAAAAGATGTACAACACTGAACATTGGCTGGAAATGTTGAGAGTGTGGTAGAAAGGTAAGACAAAACCCAGCAAATTTAACCCTGCTTTTTCTGTAAAGTCAGTAAGATTTATTATTCTTGGGTTAAATTACACTGGTGAAATTACAGTGTTTCATTAGAGGTCAGCTTCAAAATGACTTCTTACATATAAACAAAAGACTATTTTGTTTAATTATTTTCTTTCAGAAACCTTTTGCAAACTGCAGAAGCATGGTACCTTTCACTACTCCAAAATTTTAACTGATACCATATAAATCTTTTCAGTTCCGTTTTCTCTCTCACATTACTCATTTTTGTCTTATAACAGGCAGTGGTCAAAGGAGACCCAGTGTGGACACAGGCAAAGATTGATGACACAAATGTTAAGTGATGGAAAAAGAAACAAGAGCAGGACTGAGTCAAATGTTACAACACTTTTCCAACTTACCGTTAGGAATGGCTGACAGCTTTCCTAAGGTTTCATTCAAACCTCTCAAGAGAATGGAATTCTTCTCATCAGCATCTTTCAGCCTGTTCTGTGTGCTGTCCAGATTATCACCCTGTTCTATAAAAAGATGCATATGATACAGATGCTTTAACTCTTTATTTTCACTATCCTTTCTTTGCACATAATTTAAAATGCATAATAACAAGCAAGCCATTTTTCATTAAGATATCGAACTGTGTAAATAAGGAAGTCCACTAGAACTTGTGGGGTTCACTGATCATCTTCTCCAGTTTCTTTAAGTTCCCTACTTCCATAGTATCTAAATGCTTGAGTTCCTTGTACTGGTGTATATACATATCATGGGTTTTTCAAAGGTGTGCAGACGAAATAACTTGTTATGATGTTATGATTTAGGCAAATTCACACAATGATCACTGATAGATTCCAGAGCTGTGATGTTAGTCATAGTTTTGATTCCTAGATTAAGCTACTGCCTTTCTTCTCTAGGGTGGTTGCCTGAGCTGAAAGGGTTGAATGTGGTGTGAAAGAAACAAGACCCATTAGGCGAGCTTGTTGTTGCAATTAATGGCCAGAGCCTGGTTCTCTTGGATTTTCTGTGACATGACATAATTTTTATGGTGACATAACATCCAAGAAAAATATAAGATCACTAATTGTCAATATGAGATGAATACACTAGTGACAGATTATGAAATAAATTTTCTAAATTATTTGGGAAAACATCCACCTAGCAAAAAACATTCATAGTTAGGAATTGGTTCAAATCGAAGGATCAGTACAAATCAAAGGCACAGGTGTCATATTTAGTACATCACAGTTGAAACTGATGTCCTCATTTACAAGTTCATTCCTATTTTTCAGCATTTTTTACTTTGAATAAAAATTATGCAGGGTCTTTTGAACTGTATCCAGCAGAGCAATGCAACAATCTCAAAACTGAGATTCCAGCTAAGCTTTATGGCTATTGAAACAGACATTATCCCAAAATTCAGAAGTAAATTTTGACACAAAAAAATGTAGTCAGTGCTTAAACTACTATTGTAGTGGGCAATTTTCATTATTTCTCTGTATCAATATGAAGCTCTTTGGAACAGACAGCTGGTAATTTCTTACCTTAAAGGCATATCCCACTGGGAAACTAATTTAACATCACTGAGCTTGATAGCCAGAAGAGAAGACTAATTTGTAGAAAAGGAATTCAGGATGACAAGTTACGACTGTGACCTTCAGGTTTGTGACAGGTTATTGAAAATAAACACCTATGTGGTTCACATTCCACAAATTCTAAGAAAGTATGGTTTCTTAAAATTAGAAGTCCAAGAAGCAATTTGTAAAGAGAAAAATCAAACAAAATTTATATTGCCTACAAGAAATTATTAATTAAATTTTCCAAGGCTATAGCAAGACTGAAACAGCACATGGAATTTAAATGAGCACTATACTTTTGTTGTTAGACCTTTTGAAATGTCACTGAAGAAGAAATCTGTTTGCTTTATTTAAATTAAAGCAATGCACAGGACTACAGGAGTGCCTGGAGATAAGTTTTCACTCCTGCAAAATGTTCTGCAGAAGAACAGGACATTTGTGTGAACTGCAAGAGGCACAGTTAACACTAGAATAAAGTTTGAAAGAATTGCATATATTATATGATCACTCTTCTCCTTAGAAAGAGCTTCATCTTTAAATCACAGGTTATGTCCCCACTGCTGAAGGAGGCTACTGGTAATGTGATATTGTTAAACCAGGAAGAAATCATTCGATTCTGATTTTGTGCAGCCTGAGATTTTATCTGAGGTATTTTCCTGTCAAGTAAAGATATAAAAAAACCCTGTTTTAATATTCACCATTTAATTATGAAATGATGGTCTGCCTGATAATTTCTTGGTGTTTCTAGTGGAATGTTAGTGTTTATAAAGTGTGTCAATATTTCTGAGAAGTTTGACTCATTGATGGTAGTGGCATTCTAACTTTGTAACATACTTTTAAATTATCTCTTTTTCTCCTCTCCACTCTGCTTATCCAGCATGCCCCAGTTATATTTCTGAAGAATCATGTTTCTGTTTTCAGCTTTGTAACCATAGCAGCAAACTGGTTTTTATGGAATTTAACAAAGGAAGTTTTCCTAGGACTTCTGGAATTGAATATTGAGACACTACCTATTTAATAGTTTTTTTTAAATTCCTCAAATATAATTTTACTGTGGACGGGGTTTTTTTAGTTACAATAATAAAGCCATAAATAGGTGTTCCTAGGGAGGCTCTTACACAATGAGAAGTGAGGAGATACTATGTCCTGTGTCAGCTTTTCAAGGAAATTGTTCATTTTTCACAGAGATATTGGGGTTTATTTTGAAGTAACTTCTTATCTTGTAATCAAGATGGCATCTTCACTAAGCACTGGACTAATCTGTTGCATGAATCACAAACTGAACTGACTTCATGTCAGCTTTTCCACATCCTTTAATTACTAGCATTTATGAAAAAAGCTGTGGCAATGATTTGAAGGCCCAAGATCCTGCAGTTAGGCGCTGAAGTTAGTCACAATACAGGTAGTTACAGTCTAAGTTTTTGCAAACAACAGAACCTATCTGACTTGGAAGAGGTTAGTGGGTCTGCACTGAAAGATGCCAGGCATTGTCAACTCTCATTAAAGTATAGGTTGAGCAGTATCATGAGAAATTCATCTCAATCCTGTTTTCACTTGATTAGCTCTGCACAGAGATGGCACAAGATGCCAATAAATGCATTGTCTGTTGTTCAAATCAGCAAAACTAGTCACGCATTGCTGAAACTAAACCCTAAAGAGTAAGCAGGAACCTGAAGGACTTTGCATGTATCAGCCTTTGCATTTTCTGGTTTGGTTAACATGAACAAAGATTTTCGATTTCTGTTTATATTAAACAGAGGATTACAGGATAAAGCATCGTCCCTTATTCCTCTGCATGAATGAAGTGGAGTCAAACGAAAACAAACAATGCTGTGTGCATATATTTCATCTGAAGATGAACTCAGGAATTTAATTGCTTACTGTTTATATAGAGTGATTCATGAGAGACACATGGTTTTACAAGTGTCTGCAGATCACAGAAACAGGTGACACTGGTTTATTGCTGATGGTGTGCCACCATGATGGTGGAACATACATACAGAGGAACAGAGTGGAAACAGGCATCTTCTGACAGTATGGATAAATGGCAGTTTTTCCACATGAAACTGTCCAAGAAAACATCAATAAGGCTATGCTACCAAATGCATGTATCCCAAAACCAGACTAAAGTTGGAAATCTACCACGGAGCAACAAATGCATCTGTTTTTATTGACTGGAGACTGCAGAAATGAGATGACTGTTACACACATCCCTTCCTGTTATCTTTGTGTTACTTCTTCCAAATAGCATTGGAATAGCACAGTCTCATCCTATAAAGAGGAACATAGGTCACAAGCTGAATTTTATTTTCCTAAACTAAGCAAGACTTAGAAACTGGCATTAGGAACAAACAGGAGAAAGAGATGTAACTAGAGAAATGCAGCTAATTAAGTTTAACTTTTTAGAAAGAGTACATTCAGCACTGACTGCCTGCCATAATCTGGTGAATGCAATATGCCAGGTCAGCAGAAAGAAAGCACAGAGAAGAATACACAGACAAGGGATCTATCAGCTGGGTATGTTGCCTATCAGCTGTAAAATGTTTTAGCTAAAAATATCCATGTGTTGTCCAACAAGACATGTTCCCCTCAAGCTGTCAATTCTTAAGCAAAAGAAATTACATTAGCAGAATTTCAATAGCCACCTGACAGCAGTCTCCAGATGAAAAGGCGTTTATGCATCTTATTTTCACTTTTCATTGATCAGCAGCATTTACTCACTGGTAGCCCAAATTTCAAAACTCCTTCTTAGCCACAGTACTACATACAGATTTTGCTTCTCCCACCAGGGAGTTATTCTTTCTAACTCCTCAGCCCACAGAGAGAGAAATGACTATATCTCCATTTTAATAGCTTCTGTCAGAAGCTTTGCTTTGTAAGGACTGTTTCAGCAGTCTTTGGTGGTAATATAAAACATTTTCATGATTAACAGCCATTTTATAACTCAGGTAATTGGCCACAAATCAGGGGAATGTCATAATGTAGGAAGAAAACACTCCCATCTCTATCATGGCCCAGGCTGCATTTTTAGAGTGTGTATTAGTTGAGTGGCTTATGGGTCTTCATTATTTTAACTAATGTACTTCCTGTAGTGGAGACAGAGAAATTTTCAGTTGGTGATTAGTTCTGTCTACCAGATCTTTATAAAGTGCCCGTTAGCCATCCTGCACTTCCAGTTGAGACTCTGAAAGGGTGGCTTTATACAGATTCTAAGAAAATATCTTTCTGTTAGTTTGACACTGAACTCTCAATTTCTGTCGTGGGAAAATCAAGACATTCAGAAGGGATTATGTTCATAATACTAATAACGTGTTCTATGTTAGTCACAATACTAATAATATCACCACTTTGGTGCAAAAGCAGAGTGGGGAATAGAAGTCTGTCATTGCATTTTCTTCTTACACATCTGCATTCTGGGCACAATGTTAACTGATCTCCACGGGTCTAGCTGTGGAGCATGGACATGTTTTATTAGATGTAAAAAGGCATACTGCTCAAGTTCAGAATGTTTGTCTTTATGAAGCACTTTAAGATATATCAGAGAGCATTAAAGAATGCTCCATCTCATTACCCTTCAGTTTGGGGCAAAAACATAGACAAAGGTCTAATATATGCATTTTAAGCATTGCTGCTTGCTTGCATTAAGTTTGCTTTATGAATCTTTAGGCTGTTTGGACATTTTCTTCTGAATTATGAAACTGATATCAACCATAATTTTCACTGGTACAATGAGAAAATAACCCTTTTCAACATTCTCTGCAGTAATGGTTGTAATATATCTCGTCTCGGGATTAAATTGAACAGTCGTGTGGACACATGGAATTCACGTCCACCCTCGTAGAGATCCCATTTTAATTTGTCCTTGAAAACAGGGCACTGTGCTTTACTCCCCCTACACCTGCCTGAGGGGTACAGAGAGCTCTGGGGTGCTGAGTCTGCTCACTGGAGCGCTGTGGCAGGGGAGAGGTGGCGCAACCATTTTAGTGTTTCTCATACACCAGCCATGGCAAGCTACAGCAGTTTGCATTCCAGAAAGCGTCACTATTTTTTCCACTTCAGCCATGCTACTGAAATTGTACACTGGCCTCTTCCCATAGTCTTGTTATTTTCTATAGCATATTTCGTGAAATATGTTCCTCCAGCCCTAAATCTGTACAGAATCTGGAAGTAGGGAGTTGCAATAAAGAAGACCCTAAATATACATCCAAGATTTACTAGTAACTCAGACACATTTTTTCTCTCAGTTCAGCTACAAGAAAATAATGATGTTTTTCACTTTCAAACAGTGTATGACAATGAAATGCAATTAATGACCTTATGAAAGATTATGCTTTATGACCTTATTAGACATAATGTTTACTTGTTAACTAGCCCTGCAGTTGGAAATCCTAGAGCTGCCTAAACTAAATTCAAGTGTAGTAAGAGCCAAGAGGTGACTAAGCTGTATGGATCACCTCCTTTATGCTATATGCTCTTCTTAATGTATCTCCCAGGAGGCCAAAGAGAATTTTGTATGCAAAAACATGGAAGACAGGCCTCTATTATGAAAATCTGCCTTGATTCTAATAAGAAGTAAGTTTCTTATTGGTTTCTTAGTTTAACTAAGCTAGCAGGATGGGGAAGCTTCGTGCATCATCTCTGTGACAAATTTAAAACTCGGCCTTGAATATTTACTGTGCAATTTTTCTTGCCCTTACTCTTGCCCTTATTGTAGTTGGCAAGAGAAGACCTGAGTTCCCTCCTCCTCAGCCTTCTTGTCCAAGAAGTGGATAGAGGGGACAGGAATTCCTGTATAATGCCTGGACACAAATCAGGAGAATCTTCTTCCTTGATATATGGTCCAATTTCAAATCAGGTAGTGAATTCTACATTTTCTCCTATATGGGTTCTTCCTACCAGAAGCATAGCAGTCTCACAATATTTTTTCCTCTGTTTAATGAGCCTAATGCCATATACTGCACATACCTTTAACATCACTTTCTAACATCTTGGCTTCATTAAGGACCCTGAAGCTTTTCTGAAGAGAGCTCTTGGCACCATCCTTCAGAGATCCCTCAGGACCAGATGTCTGTAGACAAAAAAACAAAGTGTCAAACATACAGGTCATAAAAAACTTGAGATCATGATCTAAGTGAACAGTCATCTAAACATTACGCGGGCTCTGAATTACATCCCATTGCCATAATATTAGTCTAAGAGAACCAATATATAAAAAAAAAATCTAAATTTTTTTTTAATGGAACGTCAGATCCCCTTTGGAATATCAGAAGTTACTTCAATAAAGAGAGACAATGCTTACAGTATTAAAGAAATGGATTTGACTCTAAGAGCAACACTGTCCAAAACCAACAAACAAAACATATTTCAACTTAAATATGTATTTATCCTTCCAGCTGTGGACAGAACACCATGCAATACAGTATTTCTCTCGAACTGTAGCTACAGAAACTTTGGAGGCCAGACTCTGATAACGACAACTGAGATTCTTTCGTGTTTTAAGAATTATAATTGCTAGGTGAGTAAAGAAATAAGAAATAGAGTTTTAAAAGAAGGGCAAACTGCAGTTAATCTGAAAGAATTTTATTACTTAGTATCCATCCTTCATTGTATCGGGCTACCTAAAGATCTTTCTCCTGAAAAACATCCATCTCTACCTTCAGTGCAGAGACTGATCAATAGATGGAATGATTTTTCTGAATTAGATTAGTGTTTTCAGTCAGTAGGAAATGCTCCAGGTTCTGAACCACTTACTGTTCAGTTTGTAAGATTGAACTCTGGTCACACATCATACTGAACACATTTCTTTGAGAATACTCCTGACAGCCAGATAACATTCTATATTAGTCATGGGTCATAGCCTTGTAACTGGTATGTAATTAAGAAGCAGCTACTTTTCATTTTCCAGGGCAGATACATATACTCAAAAATTAACTGTGTGTCAATTAAATGACACAATTATTATTGCTATTCATTATTTTTATAATGAGCAAGCCCAGAAGTGACATTTCACATATTGCTGAAGCTCTGATGTTTTTCAATGACACTGTAAAAAACATTGTGAACTTGCTGTTTCTCTTAAAAATCTTAGAGAATGCTTTGGATATTTTCAAAATTCAGAACCAAGCTTTTTGTTATGGGATATCTCATGCTATACATGTTGCCATATCACAGGGATATAGCTATTAAAGATTCCTTGCATTTAGGTGGTATGCAAATGTAAGCTTTTATGTGATTTCAAGAACTAACGAGCACATCACTGCCATTTTCCAAGCTCACCTGAAATATTCAGCTGTGTACACATTCCTTTCAACAATGAAACCATATACATTCAAAAGATTAAAAAAATAGTTTCTTATTGATTTTCTCTACCACATAATAACAAACAGCACTGGTAACAGAATAATATTTTAAAAAGCCATGAAAAAAATCCAAAAAAATACCCAGTGAAGCAAAAGACTGCTCCTGAAGGAAGAACGTTAGGCCAGATTTTGTGACAGATGCACTTGTCAAATCAGATAATACTTATAAATTTCTTTAGAAATTTAGAAACAGAATCCAGGGCATGATCACTCTGTGACAACAGACTTCAAAAATAAGGGTGGTTGTTGTTGCTGCTGCTACTGTTGTTGTTGTTGTCCTTGTTATTATTATTATTATTATTATTATTAATATTATTAGAGTAGGTATGGTTTACTGGCTGTTGAAGCAGTTTATAGTCAATAAAATGAAATTGGAAGGCCAGATTTGCAATGCAAAACCAAGAAGTTCATCAAATCAGGGACAGTAACAGGGCATGTGCTGACAAGTAGTCAGAAACAGATTTCAGCATAAAGTTAATACTAGAAAAGCCCTTTTAGAGAGAAATAAACTTGCACTTATTAAAAGCCTTATTTTATATTTTTTAAAAACAATTTTTAAAATGGTGATTAAGACATGATAGAAAATGTACTTTTTTACTAGTTTTTCTTGTGGTTCATGAGATGTCAAGTTATGAAGCAGTCAGTAAATAAAACCCAAACATTTTATGACTTTATGTAAGATGAGTTTGTATAAGGCATGTGGCAAGCCTGGGTAACGGTGAACAACTTTTTAATGTAGTAAGATTTACAGCCAACAGACTTTGACATTATTTTCTAAATTAGGACAAATATTGTAAAAAAAAAAAAAAGAGAATAAAAATGAAAAACAAAAAAAAGGGGGGGAAAAGACTGTGATTCAAAATAAATTTGAAAATTGCAGGGTCTCTGAAATTTAATTTGTTCTGTCTCTTCCAAAATGTCCATAATCTGCAGGTAGTACCTTCCTCTCTACCTGTGCCTCTCTTCATGGCCCCTACCTTCCCCATGCAAACTCTGTGCAGTTTCAATCTCTGCTTCATCTTCTGGCAGAAGTGGGACCACATTATATACCCAAGCAGTGCTGTCTCAGTCATGGTTTAGAGGCATAAATGCACTGGAGCAGTGTCGAGGATCACATGAACTTACACAGGTACAAGGTTTTATAGGCCTCAGTGCTAATTCAAATCAGTTAAAAATTGTTCTGCCTTGTTCTTGAATTATTTTTTCACATACACTTACATTGTGAAGTTTTCTCCTACACAAGAGATAGGGTTACTCTCATTTTTACCAGTCCTGAAGATGAATACCAAAAATAATTTGCACCTCAGAGCATCCTCACAAGGATGTCTAGGCAGCTTTATGTAAGGAAATTGAGACACCCAATAGAACTCCTGGGGCACCACCTACAAAGAAACTCAAAATCAAAGCAGAAAGCAGGACCGTAAACACTCAGTGTGTCCTCTCTGCTTCCTACAGTTCCCAGCTGAGAGTCCTCTCTAAAAAGCCTAAGAATAATCCACTTTTTAAATATATACTGTAAAACTATGATTCTGATCTATAAGATACAAGCAGAATATGTTAACCTGACTCCTATCAGTTACTGCCTAAGTAATGTAATGCTGAAACTGCCTGGATGCTACAGATTTCTCATTTCTGATTAATTTATTTTGCTTTCAAAGGGGAGAACAAATCCATCATAAAAATCTCAGGAGGAATTTTTCTGTCATATTTTTAATACATTTTCCCCCCGTCATTTATCAGGCTTCCTGTAATCATGATGGATTTTGAGCATCTTTTCATTTATGCTTTTAGCAACATTAGATTAATTTGAAAATGAAGTAATTTTCCCATTACAAACCAAAAACCAAAAAGCCCCTGAGATACCACTAAGGTTTTTGTAAATAATTTGATCCAGTGATGTACAGGAGAGAACCTAAACCCAAAACCTGTCCCTACCATCTGGTTAGTACACCAGCTCGTTGCTGTTGGGAAACTTTCAACCCCCTGCCCCAACCTTATTCCTGGTGAATGGGAAAGGTGAGGATCAGGGGTGCATAGTGAGCTACAGCACTTTTCTCCAATATCTGCTTGCAGCTGGAACTCGTAGTCTTTTACAGAAGACAGACATCCACAACAGCTCTTATACAGAAGAGAACATGACTACATCTTTCAAAAGGAGGGAATAGACGTGATCTCCATCTTTTACACAGGGTCCCCAGAGCAACTTCTCAGAAAGTTGGCAACACAGTTTCCAGGGGCTTACACTGCCTTCTAGAAACAAATTCACCAATGTTGCCTTCTAGGAGACTTTTTGAACCATTGTGCTCCAGACAGCCCTGACTGAGGGTACATTCCTGGTCTTGTGCTGAAGCTCAGCTAAAAGCTCCTTCGGACCTCCAGAAAGTGGGACCGTGATTTACCTGGTTACCAGTTAAACTCTTCCCTTAGGATGAGCAAGCGTTCAATAGTCTTTAAATAAAACCAAGGAAATAGAATAAAGAAGTGGTGACTGTAGTTCAAAACTGTTATATTTTTAAAATCTGGCCCAAACCCCACAAATGATAATTTAAAAAATAACAGCTAAATATATTGTTCTCCAGCAACTCGATGGTAAACCACCGATGACCTCTATACCAAGTCAATTACATTTAAAAGGCATCAGCTGCCTCACTTTTCTTCCTCATCAACTAGATCCCCATTTCACATATACTGCTCATAAAAAAACCAAGCTCCCTCTAATGAATACATTCAAACAGTACCTTAATATTTCCATCTCTTTCCTTGCTACTCACTTGCTTCTATTTGCATCATATTGTCCATCTTGAACTCCATCACTTAAATCAACAATCCCCTTTCTCTCTATGCTATAATCATCTAGTGATATATACACTTTTGTCACCATCCTGTAATTGCTAGCTTTATTTCTTTATTGCTGGATGTGTCTTTATTTTTTTCCCTTTTCAATCCCTGAAACAGCTGCTTGTCTCACTCATTCCAAGTTGTCAAAGCAGAAAAAGACAGCACGTATTAAATCTTAATGAGAAAGAAAAATCAAAAAGGGCCAGGCCCTTATTTACTTCTGGGGTGTAATTAGGCATTCTGGTGAAACAAAGAATTATTTACAGAGAACTAGCACATGCTAATGTGTGAGATGAATTTTTTTCATCAAGAGAGAAATACGGAAGTTAGTGTTATTTGAAAAAACACAGAAAACGTAAACAGCCTACAAATATGAGAATTTTTGTGCAGTGGCTAGTTCATTTTATCCATCTGATGAATACAGACCTTTACAGCATGTGATTGATTTTGCTATTCTCATAATCCATTTGACTGAAGTAGCTCTCTGCAAGCTTCCTTTATTCATGTACAAGTGCTGTAACTACAAGTTGTTTCTGCTCATCTACATGTTTCTATATCAAATATAAGTTCTGCAATCTACTATTATACTGTCACTGCCTCATGTTTCTGTGTGCACGTGAAGTGCGTGTCTGTTGGTCTCTGACTGACTCCCACAAATTAACTTCTTTGATATTTGAAATAAAAGATAATTTTGACTATGCTTAGAATGTTTTCTGCTCACAGTATATCCATCAAGGAGCTGAGATCCTCATTGTGACTCAGGTTGGAGGACTGACTTTACCTTACAATCCTATTTTTAAAAGTTCTCTTCATTTTCTCTGGATATTGGCATGTTCTACCTCATAGTGAGAATAAGATTTCTCTGCAAAAACCGGTAGAGTTCACAAAGTGAATAAAAATTTCCACTCCCCTCCTACAATTCTCCATTTCTAGAATTCTGGCTAGATGCATGCAGTTCATCTGATGTGCAGAGAAGTGCGTTCAAGCATTTTCAGGGAACTAGGTTGAAAAGTTAATCAAGGTAGTGAGTTCTTTATATTTAATGAATGTATTACCTACATCTAAACTATTGAATGTCAAATGGCCAACACACCTGACTCAAAACTGTTGGCCTGAGCCATACACAGAGACCAAAAGGTGGAAGAGAAAAGCAGAAAGGATAGTAAATAAAATGGGGAAGAAAAGTAAGGATCAATTAGGAACAACTAGGGATTATCAATTAAGGATCAATTAGGAACAACTAGGGAATATCTGAAGGTACATGTAGCTTTGACAGAGGCATAGCTTTCTGATCACAAAACACGAATGTTTGATGGCAAAGGTCTTCACATAAAGTTTTAAGATGGCGAAACATGGATCTGAGATCAGGTGTAGCACGTTCCATAAAAAATCTAAACCTTCTCAATTTACCCATTTTCCTTACCGCTTGCATGGCTTCATTTGCAAGAGCCTTGGCTTCCTTGGCAACTCTTTCAGCTTCGTCTATATTATTCTTGATGTTAGTATAAGCATTGAAAGCACGTGTGGCATTGAAAGAGAGGTTTTTGGCTTCAGTAAGGATTCTGTTGGATGGGGAAAGTAAACATATCATTAAACCAGCTGTCAGACCTCAACAGAACACAGTATCCTACATTTTCAAACCCAACGGACTGTATTTCTAAGGTGTTTGGAGACCAATGCTACATTTGAGTTTTTCAGGAGATCTGGCATCATGTGTTTAATGGAATTCACATTTCAACTGTGCAGAAAGGCATAAAGAACAATGTTTGCTAAAAGAGGAGGTTTTGTGATATAAAAATAGATCAGGCACTGAGAAAAGTGCTTAATGTTCTAATACAAGTAACATATTCATTGTGTGGGATTTTAGGTTATGTGCTGAGCCAGGCAGCTTAAGGAAACTTGCATTGTATGAACATGGAGGATCATCACAGACATGTTTTAAAGTAGAATCTCTGAAAAATTAATTTCTTGGTCTGGCTGCCAAACACAGAATTGCTAGTTTTGAAAGAGATCTTACAGTCTAACCCAAATCCTGAATATTAATTTTGCTGACCAAAATGAAAAACATAGGTGGCAATGCTTCATATTGAATGTGATGTTCAATTTACATTAAATACTCCATTCTGATAGCTATAAATAGCTTAAATACAGTTAGTATTTGCTGGTGCAGGGACAGAGTTCAGCCAACCTCCTTCGTAGGGGAATTTCTAGTCAGAAGGCTAAGGAAATAACTTTTCTTGCACTCTCTCAGTATGATATATTCAAACATATTCTACAAAGAATTGCTGCACCTACAGAATGAACTTGAAGACAACTATCTCAGTAGTCATTATGACCAATGCCTATGTTGATTTTACTGAATAAAGTGTAAATGGGCTAAAATCCCCACTTGAACTGGATAAGAATGGATCTGAACTTGGATTTTTGCCTTTCTGGGAAATTCTCTAGCCATGCAGGTGTATGACAGTATAAGAGAGACAGCGATTACTCCTTTTGGACCTGTTCCAGCTTGTATAAAACAGTCATTGAGACAGTGTGTGTGGAAGGCAGGAAAATTTATCCTGGCAATTTATCTATTCTCTGGAGAACTGTGACAGCTGGGCTCTCATCCTCGCATCAATTACTTACTGATTTCTACAAAATGCCACAGAAAAGACAAAGTGGACAGAAGGTATAGTCCCTGGACTCAACATGTAGTCAATAGAGGGAGAGAGATTCCCTTGAGGTTACTGAAGAAACTGCATGACTGAGCTGCCTCTGCATCACTCTTGGGAAAGCGTATCTCTTTCCTCAACTACAGCTGGAGCTCACCATGCTACTCTAAGTTTCTCTGATGCTCTGTTAGACAAACGTGGAGCCCAGAATAGCTACCTAGGAAGTAGGTCAAGAACTGCTTAGACAAATGGTTCAAATCCTTTCTAGTTAGGAAAAACCTAAACTGGATTTGCCAAATACCAGTAGTGTTTATTTACAAGCAGGCAATTAACCATAAGGGAGAAGCCTATACTAATGCTTCCTTGCACACAGCAGAAATAACTATTTTTTCTAGGTTAAGTTCATGAATGGTTCCACGTTTTAACACTCAAGAGAACATCCTCATTGTCGATCAATATATTATTTGAATCCATAGAGGGCTACTGGAGAGACAGGGCTCTCCCTCTACTTCTCCTGTAAGAAGAAACAGTAATCTACACCAAATTTAGTGTTGTCTGAAAGACATTCAAGTGCCAGTTGTGAAGATGGATATACTTTTTAATTCCTCAAACTGATAGAGAGTGTATATGCCTGTAGAGTATAAATATTTATTGTCAGTGCATGAAGTAAACAGCTTTATCCTGATTATACAGCCACAAATTATTTCTTTGTCCTTTGAAGTTATGTATCTATCTGACCACATCAGAAATTTAACTTTGAACTGTCTGCTTTTAGACATAATTTTTAATGTAATTGATTCTGTGGAGTTTATTGTCTTTTTTGAGAAACAAAGGTTGATATCTGGATCAGATATAGGTATGCATAGAACTGTTATAATATTCTAAACACTACCCTAAGCTCCTTAAGGCCAAGTCATCACCTACATTAAGACAGAAGCACATACAAACACCCATAAAAAGGTCTCTTTGGAATAGTTAAACTTTTATCTCAAAGCATGTCTTGCCAACATTCAATTAGGAAGCATAAACTTCTTTTTTGTCTACATTTTCTCTCTTTCTTAGCTCCCTCATGACAATCTTTCACGTATTTAGATATTTATACGTGATTGGGTGTGACACTAAAGTCACTCATTTTTAGTGATACTAAAGTCACTCATTTTTACCCAGGAAACCACAGTTATCATTACTTCATGCACACCTCAAAACATGTATTACACTTGGTATCTAGAGTAGTGTAACTACACTGTAAATGAAGCCAGTAATTTTGCAAGTATAAGATCTAATATCCTGTCTTTTCCTCAAAATTACAGATGCTGGTAAGAAAAAACTGTATTAAGCATCTGCTCACAAGTCGTTGGGATATTCAAGTCTTCAGGTAGATCTAAAAGATATAAGCAGCAAAAAAAGTAGCATACTGTTGATGTTTAAAAAAATATCTATTTTTTTCATGCAGTGCATTCATAAAATAATGAAACTCTGAAGCTGTGCTGGGGACAGGTCCAACAGGCAGAATATCCATGGTCTATTTCTGAGTATTACTATTGCAAATTACACCTACTACTTATGGCTTGCGTTCTTAAGTGCATAGAATGCAATAAAACAAAAGACACCCCTCTCTTTTCCCCCCGAAATTCCCAAAAAAACAACAAACCCCTGTTTTATATGAGTTATATAGTATCATTCTTCTGAAAGAGCTGAGTGGTCACATAAATGAAGGGCATTGCAATTCTCATATTAGGAATGTGATAGAGGTAGACAGAAACTGAAGTTTCTGTTCTTGGATTTAAGCATTTTGGTCCCGGACACCTACTTTTTTGGGAGAGTGTTTTGAAGCCAGTAGGGGAATTACTATGGCGGACTTCTGACAGAAAAAAATATAGCATCACAATAATAGTCTCCTACTAAAATGGTTATCTTAAAAAGCAAAATACTACTTATTTTTAACAAATGCACATGAAAATGTGTAGTCAGCTCTTTAAGAAGAATTTCTATTTTTTTCACAACATAGCAGTAAGCATATGATAAGTTAAAACATGTTATCAGGGCATCTGAGGGCACTGTTTGCTGTCCATGCAGCCTATAAATATCACAAGACGTAGAAAATGGTTTACAAGAGATACATAAATTGACTAACTCAATAGCTGTATGCTTGTACACATCACTGGTTATTTGTACACCCCCAGTGACAGATGTCAAAGAAGAAGAATGCCCTTCAAGTTCTGTGAAGGAACTTTGCAAACCTGCTTCATGATTTTAGCATTACCAGTGAATGTCTGCCTTACCCATCCAGCACTGCAGATGATTCATTCAGCTGGCCCGCGTGGTTCTCAGCTTGCAACACCTTTTCTGGAAGCATCCTGTCACGAATTTCTTGTGATAAGTCATCTATTTTATCTTTCAGCTGATCAGACATTGGCTGTATCTTATCTGCAACACCTTCTACATACTGAAAATGACAAAAGAAAAGCCTTTAAATTTCTGAATGCAAGTGTTCTATAACTTTATCTATGTATAAGGGTGTTCCTTCTTTCCTTGTGGGCTATTATCTCAACTTACTCATGCAGTGAAACTTCAGGGAACTAGTATAGAAAGAGTAACAGGAATGGCTGGACTGGAAAGCAGAGAGGAGATAAACAATATTCCAAGAGATACTTGTCTCTCTTGAGTTTAGTAGAAGCTTTTCTTTTACAATTAAGGAATAGTACCACTTATAAACTCTAATTTGGATTGGCTTCCTGAATGATGCATGCAAAGCTGTATTAAATTGTTGCTGTGCTCCACAGTAATAACTAATAAGTGGCAGAAGTTTCATGTTTCAGGACCCTTTGAGTGACTACAATGTCTTTTTGGTTATTAAATCTTCTGAGTAAGAACTATGCTTTTTGAAGACTTGCCATTCCTGTTCCAAAAAGCTGTCTCACTGTGTCTCCTTCTCCATTTCTCCAAAGACCATTTTTCCATTTATTATGGCAAGCTGCAATGCATGCTGCCAATATATTCAGAAACAATGATACTTCACGATACCTTTTTTTTTAGCTAAGGCGCTGATCTCAAATTGTTGATAAAACTTTTAAGACAAAATTTTCAAAAATATTATGCAAAATAATATTTCAATCCTCTCCCTGATCTGTCTAGACTTAAAATTGTGGCCACAGGCAACAAATCATTTCTGAAGTTTCCCTCCTACACCATTTTTGTGCAGATAAATCTGTATCTATATTTCAGAGCTGCAGTGAGACTCTGAATGGGTCTGCTGCATCTGTAATTCTCAAGATAAAGTCAGTACCACAATCAGAATAACATATTTATAAATGGCAGAGACCCTAAAATATTATGAGATAGCTCACATGTAACCCAACCAATCACTTAAACTCCAAGTTACTAATTTTTATACATCAGACTAGCTTTTCTGCCAGCAATAGAAAAAAGAATTATCCCAACTAAAATATTTCAATATTAATAAATACAAAGAAAAATTAGGTGTTACTTTAATTATTTTTTTTTCCAGAATGGTGCTTTGTTGTACTAATTCTCAGGTAAGGATGATAAAATTCTCACCTCTACAGCTATGTTAATGTCATTTACAAGTTTATTGGCTTCATTAAGGACATCATTCCCTTCCTGAAGGGTCTTTTCAACATCTTGTCTCCCATCTTCTACAGCTTGCTTCCTTTTCTGTAGGATGAGTTCGCACAAAGAAAAAAGAGGAGTTGTTTACTAGAACTGTTCAAATGCCAGTATCTCAGTATAAGACTTAATTTTGTCACCATGCCACAATGCCCCTTCTGCAACTCTCTGAGCTCTCAGAGCTGAAAACAGTGACAACAATAAAGCACATGTGCGGTATCCTTCCTTTGTGCTCCTATCCCCAGCTGTGTATTGTCCTTCCACATGGCAGGGTTTCTGTTGCTCTCTAACAGAGGTAATTGGCTGAAGTACTGCTGCAAAATGAATCAGAAAGTTATAAATCCTTATCATTACCCAGATATTACCCAGATGTGTAAGTTCATCATTTTCTAAATCACCTTTGACTATGAAGGAAAAATTTATGAAAATATTCTGCTGCTTTCCCACCTCCATCCACTGGCACTTCACTAAGTGCTGAATGCAAAATAAAAGGTTCTGAGTAATCTAGAGATTCCCGTTTTTCCAATTGGTAAAACTACTGCATATTACGTGGTAAAGACGGAGTTCTGAATAAAGAATTGGCAATTTCCTGTGCAAGATCCATTGAGTATCACAGATTAGTTTGATATGAGGCCATGGCAGCCATGTGGGCAGGACTGCTGGAAAAGCACTCTGCTTCAGTGATGCAGAGAATATTTCAAAAAACTGAAATAGCAGGTAATTTCTCCAACCTTTATCCATCCACTTTTGGGAAGAAAATGCACAGAACAGAGATCACCTAAATTCGTAAGATCACTGCATTTCCTTAATTCAATCAAGTGCAGAATTCTCTTCTGAGAACAGAGGTCTCAGAACTCTAACCTCATATTGTACTTGAGGTGAAAGCTCACCAAGATACAGAGTCAAAACATTTATCTTCATTAGGTTGACTCTGCTCTTTATGTCTTGGTTAAATGCTTGTTAATGTACAGTATAATATGCTCTTTAAGTCTCTGCAATTTAAATTAAATCACAAGCAGACCCATCTTCTGTGAGTGAGATCATTTATAACAGCTACTAACTACTCAGGCTAGAGTTTGATTTATTACTCTGTAATATCCACACACACCCCCTTCAGTCTTCTTCCCAGGGGTTGGAGAGGGAGATGAAAGTCTAAGTTTTCTAGAAGCAAATATATGATAGCAAAGACTTTAACGGGATTCCTGTTTAAATATTGAGCACATGATTTGAATTTTACATGACTATTTATACTGGGACGAATTTAATTTCCCACAGAATAATAAATCCAGTGTACCTTCCACAAAACAGATGGTATTATTTCAATAAAGCAGGGAAGTAATTCTACTTTTAAAAGCCAGTGCACTACCTCATTCTGAGAAACATGTTCCCTTGAAATTACATCAGATATAGTTATGTTTTAATCATACTTAGTTATATTTTAATCATACTTTTGTTTTGCTAATATTTTTGTTTCAATATTTAAGCATGCAAAGGTTCAATCTTTAATCAGAATCCAAGTAATTGAGGATAAAACTTGTCAGTACTCACCTCCAGCATGGTCATATTTTTTTGGTTGACTGCAGATAAACGATCGGCCTCCCAAATTTTACCTTCAGCTTCTCTCAGCAGATCTCGAGCATCATCCACTTTGCTGTGGTAGTCTGCTAGCTTGTCCCGGACCTCTTTTTTGAGATCCTCATTTTTCTCACTGGGCTCACCAAACAATTTCTTCACCTTATCCAAAAGATCTTCTGCATTCCTGAAATACATTGCCACCCATGAAGATACTGAGTTCATATTCCCTACACCAAATAATCAGAATAGTCTAAATAATATGCAAATTATTAAAATAGAAAAATTAAATCTCAAATTAAATTAAATTAAGTCTCAAAGTAATTTTCAAGATGGCACATACTTAATAAAGTGAAAGGACAGCTGTTTTTAAGCCCTTACTTAAAAGAGGTTTTTAAATTCCACTAAGGTCTTACTTATGGAGCAGAATGTATTCAAATATTCCATTGAAAACTGTCTTTTTTTTTTACCTTTTTTTGATTGATTTGGTTGATTTCCATTCTTGAGGTCTGACTAGAAAAGTGAGGTTTTCTGAAACATTTCAATTTGTCTAAAAGATTTCCTTCACTCACATTGATGTGACAAGTGACACAAACTAGTTTCCTACCTTGAACTGAGGAGGATTTGTAGATATGCCCACTTTCAAACTGTCTTGAAGCAGACAATTGCTTTAGACTAGACAGACAAAAAATCATAAATGCTTTCTGGTGAAATTGAAAAAAACACCAAACCCCGATCCTTGGATTTATGACTTCCAGTAGTCAAAAATTTTTCCTTATCTAAAATGCATTCTGGAATATTTTTAATGGATTTTACTGACCCCATTTTTAAGTGACTGGAATACTGTCATCTGCTTGCCTCGAATCGGTTTCACACGAGGCAACACCACTGTGTTAATCCAATGTCAAGGGCAGGAAAAAAAAAAAAAGAAAGAGGGACCTCAGGCCCTTCAAAAATGATGCCTTAGAGATAGGAAAAATCCTAAGTAAACAGGAATATGTAGGATAGATAACAACTATGGAAGAAATTTATCATGCTTCCACCTAGTACAGATTAAGTCTTTTTTCCCTGTTTCATTATGCCAATGTGTGGAAAACAAGAGCTTCATTTTCTGAAAAAAACACTGCAATCTGTCCTGCAATAAACATGTAAATAAGTGCATACCAAAAAGACATAGGAAAGGAGGAAAAGATATGCTGATACTGGACATAATTTAGATGAAGGGTCTGGAGCCAAGGGAAGTCAAATTGTTATCTTAGCTTTGGGATTTTCTGAGATGGATTAGAGTTTTTTTCCCCATCAATTCTGCCTCTGGTTTTGACAAAAAAAATATTCACATTTTGAATTTGCAACTTCTGAGGACAAAATATTTAATCAAAAACTAAATCCCAATATTGACAGCCTGTCAGAGAAGAGTAGAAAGGAATTCAGGATTTCTCTCATACCTCCTCCATTATTCTTCCATAAGAAGCTCCTGTCTTACACTTCTGACAAATTTTGACACCCTTATGACTCTGCTGTACTGGAGGAATGGTACAAACCGGATGGATTTCACTTTTATTCCCTTGCCTCACAGCACAGTTCAAACTACTTATCCATCCAGTAGTCTACCTCAAAACTCTTCCTTGGAGCTCTAAAGACAGCACTTTCATATTGATCTGTTGTGCGTTTTCCCTCTGCTCTTTCTAATGAAGTATGAGGCAATCTGTTCCATATAATCCCTTGCTTTAGAATTTCTGTGCGACTGGACTGCACCACATTTCTTGAAACACTCTCTTGCACACTTAAGGTGTGCTACTTTCACTGGATACCATCCGAGAAAAAGAATTAAACTATACAAAATGGTTGAAGTTTTAGAAGAAACAATCACAAATCTGACCTAAGACATGGAACGCTGGATGGTCTGGATGCTCAAAATGAATGCAAGAGAACAAACAAGATTAAAAAGTGATGACAAAATGATTAAACCCCATCAACTGCATATGAGTCTAAATACGTTACAATTGCCCTATCAGGAGCAGAAGTAAAGATTGTAACATCATGAATAGCATGGATAAGGTGATTAACTGTCCAAAGTCTCGCGAAAAACAAAAATGGGGCTATCAGGAAGCAATGTCAAAACATAGGAGGCATAGCTTCCAACACTGTATGGCTGAGTTATGCAATTCATTCTCCCAGGAAAGAAATTTGCAGAGGTTCAGAAGCCATCAGACAAATTCGTGGAAGAGAAAGTCATATAAAAGTAAAGCTTCTCAGCATACTAAGCAGAAAGAAAGAATTCTGGCTCACAGCATCCGTTGATAGCAAGTCAGTGGCATATGAGAAAACATGAAGGAATGTTATAAAATAGTCAAAGATTTACTTCATAAATATGAAAATCATGGCAGTTCAGAACAGCAACTGGTGTATTTCTCTATATGCTCTTTTTACAGAGAAATTATTGACTTATATGCCATTTCACTACATTAAGGCAGTGAGAGCCTGGATTTGAAAAATGTGAAGGAAAATAAGGGAAAAAACTGCATATGTAAGAGAAGCTTTGTCATCTATGAAAGCAAGAAGACTTTACTTCATTTGTCTTCTTCATTTAAGTTTTGAGAATTCACTGAAAACATAGGAGAGAATCCACTGAATCGTGTCATTCTGTTCTTGGACAAAATCCTTTAAAACAGAATACAATCACTGACAAAAGACATCTCCCCAAAGAGTAAGCATGATTGACTACTTCAAAGTATCATGAGGCTTGCAAGAGCCTAACTGTATTGAAAAGCAAATATTTCAAATAGGTCAGTAGAGAATACATACATGTGTGGAGCACAGTGATCCACATACAGGCACACGTACCTCCAGAGTTCTAAGAATGATTAATTTTTCTTAATTCTTCTTCCTTGCAGAGTGTATGCTATCCACTATCTTACTACATTATTTAAACAGTTTTAGAACTTTTTTTTTCAAGAGGCAGTTTCAGAAAACAACATCTCTAGGGTCCTTTCCTCCCCTGCCTGTAATGTACAGTGACTAGTTCTCCTTCTGTTGAGTTGACTGCCAAAATTTCTTGGATCTCAGTGACTGCCTATAAGGAGGTAACCCTACCCTTAAGATGAACCAAAAACTTTAATTGAAATCAATGAATATATTCATGTATCTCTTAGTAAAAAATGTATGCCTATATTGAGAAATTTCAACACTTGCTTTGTGCAGAAGGAGTGGAAGAAGGAGAGAAGTTCTTTTTCTCAAAAAAACTTTACTGCATTTTCTACTCCAGCTATTGGGCTAGAGTAGGAAATTATTTCATCATAGTCTGACAGTTTCATGTTGGCTGTAGCATTTGAGGACTAATAACATCTCGTTTTAAAGGCCAGTCCTAAATTTGCAGGCAGCACTTTCAAAGGTTTGGCTAAATTTTTCTCATCCCCATTTTTTCCTGGTTTATTTCTGTGTGTGAGTAGAGAAGGCGTAGAAGAGGCTCAGTGGAATCAGATGAAAAAAACAAGAAAACACTACTCACAAATAAGTTTGCAACATATTCTTTCTCAAGAGAACAGAAAGCAAAGCTATCAGAGTTATGGGAAGAAATACTGCACTAGCAGGATTTCCAAAAAATGATCTGGTTTATAAAGTCTAACATAGGCAGTGCAAATCAGATTCTAAACTGCTTGGAATTCTCAGCTAATTTTGTATTCCATTTACATCTCCTTACAGTATGCACATACCTGATAATTGACATTTTCAGGCCTGCATAACTCTATCCCAGACAGTTTTCTGATCCATCACAACTTCAATGGACCATGTCGCTGCTCAGCTGGATTCCCTGCTAGTTGTTTGTACTGGTGAAGAGCTAAGCAGAGTCTAGCTCTAGAAATATGTCTGATCTTACCCACAGAGATCGAACAAACTACCAAAGAACTTTAACTTCAAGCCAAGTACTTTTCTGAATCGGGTAAATTTTAAGCATTTGGCATAATGCTTTATAAACAGCTGCCAATACAATTACATATATATATATTTACTTACATATAATTAAATAACCAAACATTGGGCTCCTGAACTATGCCACAGAGATGGTTTATTCTCACCTACACTATTCTAGACATGGCAAAATACATTTTAATGTCTACACTATTGAACAAACTTTTTGGATGGTTATTATTTTTATTAGACCAGCTAGTTTTCCCGAAAGAAACCCCAAGCTTCCAGACGAAATTTTTACTACAAAAGCCATCCATCAGGTCTGAAGCAGAAGCTAAAAACAAACTGAGAAAAATTAGAATTCAATTAGAAATGCTGCTGGTACCTGTGGAGCCAGGAGGTGATTCCATAAGGATTGCTTTCCACATATGTAAGCATTTCCAAAAATGCAAATGCTATATCAACAGATATTAAGTATTAGACTTTGTTTTCTTTCACATTTCTGTGAGCCTCAGCTAGAAAACTTCATTGGCCAACATGAAAATCACATTTACTAGAGTCAGACATTGTTACCAGCAAGATGAATACAGGGGTCTCTCTACTCACTTTAACTCATCTTGAGCTATTTTTTCTTGCGTCCTGAGCTCTCTATTTCTCATCTCTACGACCATTCCTTCAGCCTCACTCTGCAGTTCTGGAATACTCTTCTCCAAAGTCTTGTCTTGAGTCCTGAGTGTCTCATTCAGTTTTATAGCATCTTCATTTGCAGCTGCAGGGGACCAAAATATATTTATGTAAGCAGCTTATAATTAAAAACAACAGAGAAGTTGTCAACTCTATCAGCAAGTGGAACACAACTTGCACTGGTTATTTTTGCCGTGAAGTATAAAGTATGGTTAATGAAATGATCAGTTACAAATGAGAAAGTAATATATGTTTCATCCAACTTTTTATTATAGTTCACTTTTCAACACAATAATTAAAGAAGTCTTTATATCCAGTATAAGAAACACATTACTCCCCTCCTCTTCCCCCTGAAAGAAAGAATTTGCATTGAACCTTCAAAACAAGCAGAAGTTAGTTTACTATATTGCTTGCAGAATTAAGGAGCAGGCAGTACATGCAATGAAAATTACACTTAAATTACTTTTGGAGAACCTCTTTTTTAGCATTCAGACTTAACAGCACTAGGAAGAATAAACAATTGTGAAATTTAAAAAAAATGAAGCAGAAGAGCAGTGAAAGACACCCACAGACGTCTAACTCCGCTCATTTAGAAGAAGATATCCAGAATAGAAAAGAAAAATATGAAGGTTGGAATATATGAAGGTTTACTGTAAATGTGTTTGGAACAGCCGAATTATTCTGAACAAATAGAGCTGCACACACAGCATCATATTCAAGGGGGGACTAAAATCTTTCTGCCATAGCACACCAGAACATATTAGAATGCCCACTTTCAGAAGCAACTAGGTCATTTATGGCAATTAGTTCCATCTTCAATTTTAAAAAGTACTGTTGCCCTTCCATAGGTACAGAGCTGCCAAGTAACTGATTTTTCCAAAATGGCACTGTTCCCGGTCACAAGGGCAGTTATGAGCATTTAAAATTAAATCTTTAATTAAAGAAATTAAAATCAGCCTTTCAAACCTCAATAAACTACTATTTCATCCATGCATTGCATAGGTTTAGAGCAAATTATGAAGAAAATTCTAATATAATGATGTCTTTGATTAGCAGGTGAGAACTGAGAACTGAAGTGAGAACTGAACTAAGTTTGTATCTTTAATAATGAGTGGTTTTGTGTGGGGTAGTGAGGTTTGGAAAAAGACTACACTGCTCAAATGGATGATTTCTCTATGTACTATATTATTTATCATTACTAAGGTATCTCAGGCCAGGAATAGGTCTATATTAATTTTTTAAAATTCTATTTAAAAAATAGTAAGTAACCTTCCTGAATATTTACCTTAAAAGAGAAAATGAATATGTCAGCTAAGCTGACATAGCTTAGCTTTTCTTAGGTTCAGAAAAATTTATACCCAGTCTTATCCTTCTCCTAACCATATTTTGTTTTGTGTCTTGGTAGAATGCAAATATCAGAGTTCAGTGGTAAAACATTTGGGTGCACTGACATAGACAAAGGCATGGAATTGCAAAGCAGGGAAATTCCATAGCTAAGAAGGAAAATTAGTTACAGCTACTGAGAAGTTCAGAATCTCAGCAATCAGCTCAGTTGAAGTGGATAAGTCAGAGTATGGTCATTAAAACCAATCACTACAAACTTCCCACTTTTAACGAGGAGTTTTGTCAGTCAGGTAAAAGGCATGAATGAGAAGAACCCAGCTGTGTTATGAATCACCAGTGGCACCCAGCTGTAAAACAAAGCTGTTGGGACACAATTATGAGT
The DNA here is from genome assembly GCA_008694505.1 of Cyanoderma ruficeps. NCBI lineage: Eukaryota > Metazoa > Chordata > Aves > Passeriformes > Timaliidae > Cyanoderma > Cyanoderma ruficeps. The sequence goes on from VZDJ01007749.1 coordinate 47,378,233, forward strand.
GCTGACATAGGCAAGTTTTACTCTCCTGAAGAGCAAGATGCTGAAGAAACCTCATTTCATGCTTTTTACCTGTGGTTCAGAAACACGGATAAAACTTTCAGCAGAGGAAGAGAAATTACATGAAGGTGAGTAGGAGATTTGGGAGAACACTCTTTTGTGTGATTCAGTCTCGAGAAAAGGGGCCAAAGTGGAATATGATTCCTCTCTGCAAATTTAGCTAGTTGTGGGGGAAGGAGGAGAAATACTAGGGAGAGGAAAAAACAACTATTTGAACTACAGAACAAGGTTTGCAAGGGAACACGATGATAAACTAATCATGAATATTTTTTGCTAGAAATGTGAACTATTGTAATTAGGAAGAGTACTGAAACTGCCTCCTCTCCAGATTGTGTGTATTTGTAGAAATTACTTTGAAGAGGAGTTTTAGAGTTTCTGATAGTAGGGGAGTGGATGCCTTAACCAACAAGGTGTCTCTCAATCCTGTGCTCTTGTATTTCATGTATTCCTAAAATGCTAACCTGGCCACTAGGTAAACACATTGATTTTAAAGTTTTTGTCTACTTCTAAGATACTACATAAATTTATTTCACCCCCTCAATGTTTTCTAACTCTGTATTTCCTACTGCTAAACCTGCTTGAGGAAATTTTTATTTGGGTTACAAACACTAAGGATAAACTTTGTAGAATCAAAGACTTTGTTTTGCTCATCATCCCAAATTCATCCTGAAATATGAGGAAACACGGTCTTTTTTTTAAGAAAATCTTTTAAAATTGCTCACTTTTTCTTTTTTGCTTTTGCCACAATTTTTTCTTGATGAAGTTAGAAGTCCTAAGGATATCCTAATTTGCTGTTCAGTTCATTTCCAAAGCACATACCAGGATGTGTTACACAAAAGGCAATATAAAATGTATTTTATAGCACTTGGACAAGAGTGGAAGCTTTCCCTTTCAATGAAATAGGCATTCAGCTACTAAAACCAGCACTGCAGTGAACATTTGGAAAGTTTTTCTCAAATAAAAAACCTGCCTGTATTTGCCAATTATTTTAATATTTTTCAGCCAATATCTTTAATTATCTTTATTTAATAGTTTTATGAGATATATAGGTCTTGCTTCTTAAGGCCATCTAGAATCTACTTTTCTCATAAGTATTTACTGCAGGGTAAGTGCAGTGATTCAGTCTGTGGAAGATCGCGTGTTGGCTTTGGCTCCATACTTAGGTAGGGTTAGGAGGCACTTTCAAAATTCCAAGCAGCAGATGTTCATTAACAGCAAGAAGTAAATGCATTTTTGAAGTAAAGTTGGTGAATTAAGATGAAATGTTAATGTACCAAGTGCTAAAATTACATCAGGCTTTCTTACCAATACATATTTTTAACTGATTTGAAAATAAACAAAAGCTAAGCCCTGTTTGTTTACTTCATCATAATAGCTCTTCAGATAACTGCAAAAAATCCTGAAGGAACATGCTCAGTTTTCTCCTAGTCTTTGTTCATAATTACCAATACACTAAGTGCTTATATAAAGTCTATACACAGATTTGAAGAAAAAATTGAAGACAGTTTATTGCCTTTTCTTCACTCAACATTTTAAGCACATGACATTTCTCAGCAAGTAAAATCTTCCTCACTGTCTCTCAGACCCTCTTCCCCTACAATCCTCCAGTTTTCTAAAGAAAAAACTCAAGTATTTTGATTTTTTTCCAATACCTTCAGCAGCTTGGAGAATGCCTTTGACAAACTGTCCAAGAGATTTCGCTCTGTCATTAGTCCTCTCGGCATCCTGCCTGGTCTGCTCACCATCTGCTGTCACCTTGGTAGCCTGGTGATACAAATTCAGGGAAAATATAATTAATGAACAGGACAAGGCTGCACTATGTTATATTCCTACTGGCTGAATCCATGTACAAAACCTTCCTCAGGCCGGAGGCAATCAATGAATTATTGATCAGATGCATGGGAAATGAAATGCTCTGTTCAAGTACACAATTAAATTTTATTACCTTTTCCTTTAAATGGAAATTGGAAGGCTTTATTTTAGGTTCTTAGAAACCCGACTTGTGTGCAACAGCACATCAATGGAGACAGGATGAAATTATCCACTGAATAATAATATCTTTGCTTAAAGAAATGCTGTTTGGAACCTTTTAATAGATTCTTCAGGGAATACTTTCCATAGTTTCACAATTCTGTACTTTTCAATTGACAAAGTGCAGCAAGATATCATGACCTCTTTGCTTCTTCCCTGGGGGCATCCTCAAAGACACAGTTCATTCCAACAAGCAAGAAGAACTTTAAATCAATACATGAATTTGACCAAGAAAGAGAGAAAAAAAATGAAGAGTAGTTTTATTCAGCTCTAATGCTTGAAGTTGTTAGTTTATAACATATTGGGGTGCTCAGTAAAATTTTAGCTTTCTGTTACTAAAGGTTTTTTAATTGTACTGAATAACAGCAGTAGCAGAAAGAGAGACATCTGCTGCAGACCTGAATTACATGCTGAGGAGAGGAATCATCTTAGGACATTGAACTTAGCTCTTGGTGTCCCTATTTACAAAATAAACCCTCTTTTATTAAAAAAAAAGCTAAGCATTTCAAGGCACAAAGCTTGTTGAGCTGTACTGCAAAGCAAAAAAAACCCCCAAAACCAAAAACAACCCCAAAGAACAACAAACCAAAACCCAAAAAACCCCCAACAAATAAAACCAATAAAACCTTAGCTTTTTTCTTTAGGGATTACATTGCCAAAAAAAATTCTTGAAATAGGGTATTATGAATTTCCCAGTCTGTGTTATGGCTAGAAGGTCAATAATTCAAAATGCACTTATGTTTTCCCTGACTTGAACTGCACAAATTTTTTCTCCCTTACAAAAAACCCCACAGTTTTCAGTAATAGTCAGAGAAACAGTAGCACTTAAACACATTTATTTTTGCCTGATTAGCTTCTAGATGGAAGCCCTCAAGGTACTTTACATCTGGGTTTCTGAAATTAAATCCCCGGCATTATCACTCCACTTACAATTTTGGGCTACTTCAGAGTAGTTACATTGAAAGTAATTTACACTGAAAGCAATTTATATGAAAATGGTTCAGGTAAACAGAAATATAAAGGAAGAATTAAGAACCCACACAGACCGGGGGGAGTTAGTTCTATTCCATCCCTCTATCAGTAGAAGAACATGTCTTTTCACACTTACACAGCTTTAATCATACTATCGGTTACTTCCTCTAAGATTTACAAACCCTTTTTCCCTGCCTGGATACAGAACTAAAATATGGTTACAGTGAGCTGCAGGAGGCAATTGGGATAGAAAAAAGGCAAAAATTCCAAATAGTCTTGATGGACCACTGCTCTAATCGTGCTTGGCACTTCTGATGTCATTTAATTCTTCCTGTAATTGAGAATAACTTATTATTTATTGTCAAACCCTCCAAAAGCAGCCTTTTATTCTTTGAGTTTTATTTGTTTCAAATATTCACATTCAATTTTATTATAATCTGTAATATTTCTAGTCCTTTGCTACAAATGATGTTTTATAACTTACATATTCCTTTCTTAGTTTTGATTACTTTTTCCACATTCGTGCTAGTTCAAGTTGGCCACTTTAACCTCTCTATTTATGACTGAATTGAATAACACTACCACATTTTTGTGAAAATTAATCTGTCATTGAACAATTTTCATTTCCTTTCAGTGACAGCTCTCTTTAGTACTTAAATCCCATTCAGACCCACTGAAGGCCTTCTGTATTTTGACAGAATTTCCTTTGCTGAAAAATAGGCTTTCACTTCATTATCTGGTCTAGCTTTAATTCTGTAAACCATATTAAATGGCAAACATCCTTCATACTGTAGCTGGCCATTCCGTGGCTAATTAAATGTTTTCACTTGTTAATATGGTCCTAGTAATTTTCTACATATCCAGTTTACCACAGCTCACCATTTCTATAATGTCAGTTTTCAGTATCTTTTTAGAGTTTAAAATGGCCCAAAACCTCTTGCTATTAAGTGTCAGGCAGACTGGACCCAGAGTAGGGGTTTGGAATGAGTCTTCAAGCAGTTATTTGGACACAAATAAAACTTTTTGGCATAAAGGATATCCCTACCACTGAAGTCAGTAAAGAAAGTGTTTGAGATCAGTGAACATGCTTTGGTGATGTCCACAGCTTGTACTTGGTGATGGAGGTTCCATAAAAGGCTTTGTTCCAGTCTGGAGCAGCCACTTAGCACTTTAAACTATAAGCAAGTATTAGCAGCTACGCATACTTTTTTGTTTTGGTTTTGTTTCTATGTTTATTTAGTCTGAGGACTTAATCAAGCTTTAAAGAACTCCTCTAGATAGCATCTGGAGGGCATCCTACAGGAATTTCTCCAGCTAGTGAGCTGCAGACCACAGAAGGAGGTGTAAACACAGACATCACTGTACAGATGGAAGTTCTTGGCTCTCTCTCCAAATGTTTTCAGCTATTGCAGACGAAGTTGCCTCTACTACTACTTCCAGAGATTTTTGATTCAGAGAAATTCAGTACTTTAGGAGAAAAGTAAAAGTTACAAAGACAAAAGAAGCATTTCAATCAAGATGATCGATTCTGATCCCTGTCTTTCTTGAATGCTCTGAAAGTACCTAATTAGAAGGGAAGTGGGGGTTTTGATGAAATGCAGTGAACTGAAAGGAACTGAAGATATCAGGTCTTCCTCTGGTGGTACATGTGGGAACGTGCATGCAAACGTGAGCATAATTACTGCAAGAAAGACATGAGGAGCTTCTATATGGCAAAGTAAATGAAGCACAGAATAATGTAAAAGAAGGGAAAGGAGTGCTGCACTGAAGTAAAAGATCACTGGTTGAAAAGAGACCACAGAGAAGCAAAATCCCCAAAAGTTTTCTAGTGACTAAATACTATTGTCTTATATGTCTTTTTGTAAAAATATTGGAATTTTTTTTTCATGGAAATAGATTCCTCATCAATCCTCACCAGCTTTTTTCTTCATCAGTACTGGTTTCACTTTGAAAATACAGCTTGCAAATCAGATACAGGGAAAAAAAATTGGTATCTATGGAGTACTATGTACTCCAAGTGCCAGCCATTATGTAGTTATCAGCTGGATCTTCATTTGGAAATGAGCCTTGAACACACCACATCAGGACCTGTGCTTCTTTTTGGAACACTATTCTTATTTACAAACACAGTAAGAAGAAAGATAAGACCTGCCACCAGTTGCCAGTCCTTAAATTTAAAAAAAACCAAACAAAACACCACAAACTACTCCAAACAACTCTGTAAGGATAAATGGAAATCATAAGGCTACTTAGTCATCACCATGATGAAAAAGTGCAAAAAGGGAGTGGTAATAATGTGGTCACCACAATAACTGCCCTAAGATCACACTTTTGATATGTTTTTCTCTTCTAAGAGTTGTCTACAGAAGGTCAGAATCTGCATTATTTTAGGTCATCTCTATAGGGGAAATTGGAAAAGGATATTAAAAAGAGCAACTTTACAAGAGTAAAAAAAAAAATGTCTTAGCCTAAGATTAAGAAATATTGATAGAAAAAATATAACCTTCCCTGCTTGTATAGCTGACACGTGTTAAAATTCCAGCTAGACTTAAAACTATTAGTTGCTTCTTGCAGAAGAATAAAAGATCAAACAGAAGTGGAAAAGCAATCTTTTTCACAATGTCAGTATATACAGATAGATACTGGTGTATGCACACACATGTGGATGCCTACATATGCAAACACACTTCAGATGCTTTCTTACCCACTACCCATCTCAAAATTGAATAAAAACCACACAAAGAAAACAGTTTTCTCTGAGAATTTTAGCTCCTTAAGCCATGCACAATTTAGAGACATGATGCTAAAACTGCCTGGAGTTTTATGTTATTCCCTGAGGTGTATATTGATCAGTACAGTACTCCACATCTTTCTTATTTGGCTCTTTCAACTCGCAAGCATGACTTTTGGTAGTTCTTCACATCCATGTGCTGTGGACAGCTTTATTTATACCGAGGCTGGTCCATTCCCTATTTTTTCTCCACTAGGTGGCACAATTTGTATTATTTTCTTAGACATTGTCTTTGCCAACCAAAACGAGGTCTATATTGAAATAAAAGTTTTGTAATAAAAAGAGCACATAGCACATCTGTTGAAATCCAGAAGATGCTAACTATGCTCATAAATGAAACCTAGAAGACATATATTTAACTAAACTCACACACCTCTTTAGTGTCATCTTTTCCTGATAAGATCATTCTTGGGCGATCTGTATGGATGTGAAAAAGCTTTCATACCCTATTAGGAAGTTTTGCAGAAAATATGTGCCAATATATTGGCCCACAAAAAGAGATTTTTAGAGGACTTTCTGCCATTTTAGACACTGAGACTGAGAAGCATCTTATAAATTCATCTATTCATTCATGTTTAATGCATATTCAGAAGATTTCTGTCATTATGCAGCCTCAATCAAACCCATAGACCTCAATGTGATCACAGACTTACTCTTGTCAGTAGTTCATCCATTTCTGTCACCAAAGTATCCAGATTTTCTCGTGCTAGCTGAAGAAATCTCTCTGGTGCTCTCTGAGGTGAAAGCAAATGCTGTCGGGAAAGAGACAGGAGAGTGAACATCTGTATGTAACGGATGTCGGCGCTTGCAAATATTGAAGAGAAGAAGCATCAAACATTTCCTTTCCATTACAATATGCAATCCCTTTTGTCATTGACTCCTGTCACATGCATCCAACAGGCTTTTTTCAGGAATAACTTTACATAACTTGTAAGTATGGTAGGGAACATACAGTATATAAAATACATAACCACTTTCTAGACCATCAGCATGAAAACTATTTGATTTGTATGCAACATCACTTTTCTATGCCTGACGTATTACTCCTTGCACATATGTTCAGAAATTACTGTTGCAAGATTTATTTATTTAATTAAAAAAACCTGTAATACTTATTTATCAACCAAAGCAAGCCTGAAATAATTAAATCTTGAATTTTTCTTCTTCCCTGAAGCTGCTCACAGCTGTATGCTTGAACAGAATCAAGTACAATTGTACCGAAGCTCTGTTATTTATAGATGTGAATACTGCCAACCATACCTTTAATTCCTGAGTCGTGTTCTCAAAACCATGCAACATTCTATATGGAGCAGGCAGTGGACCACTAAGGTTAACACTCAGGATCATCTGGTTTAGCCGATCCAGGTCATTGAGAAGGAGTCCTGTGCATTCATCATCACAAGCTGGGGGAAGAACAACAAAGCTCATTTCTTCCTGCTAAACATTTAAGACATTTGATTTATGTATTATATGGCACACATGCAATCTGGTGGGAGGTAACACTAATTTCATACATATTACCCCAAATGTGTAGTGTGAGAAAAAATGGAAACAACAGCTAGGGACTAGGAAAGACATTATATCTTAGAATTTAGTAGTGGACAGTTGAATATAAAACACAAAGATCAAAATTTCTAGGCTTACCTCACAAAAATTGGAAATAATTAATGTTGTCCACTATGGACTAGCCAAAATAAAATATTACATTAAACAGGTAATTGGGATGAAGCTTGAGAAAAGCAGGTGGGCACTTTGGAAAATCTAAGGAACTCGCTAAGAAACATAGTATGCTTATGGATTTGAATGCAAGAAAAAGCCTAAAAAAAATCTCCACATAACAGCATGGCCAAGAATACTAAACCTGTGATGCAGACAGCTGAAAGCATCCAGGTAAAAATACTGAGAGTTTTCTTTTAAAAAAATGCTTTTTCCTCCCTCTTTTCACTAACCAACTCATAAGCTTTTCATGTATGCTTCTTTTCTTGTAAATATCCTTCAGGATGAAAAATATTGTTGCGTGCTGCATATATCAAAAGAAGTTTGCATTCCCCCCACCCCCTTCCTTTCGATTAACTATCACAAGAAATTCTCATCTCGTATCATTTATGCAGCAGACAGGAGAATTCTTCATCCTTTACAACAGAGTAAATGTTTCTCTGCATAAAGAACTGGCAAACCCAAACATCTCAGGAGATGAAGCAAACTGCGAAACAATGAATTCACTGGTGATGTTAAGAGACATGAAGAGTTGTACCTAAAGTTTTACAAGTGTGTAATTATTTATTTCAGCAAAGCTAGGCAGTTTAATAGCTAAAAAAAACCCCACTAGGCAAAGTGTGTGTGTTTGTAGGAAAGAGAAGTAATTTTCACTTATTTTTCCCTAAAATTTATTCTTCATGTAGATTAAATCTTTTCAGTTCATTAAAGTTTTCACAGTTACCTAAATATGGACCATATTCTGTTGACTGTTCAATATAGCAAAGACAAAGAGTAGAGTCAAATACAGAGAAAAAAAAAAGCAAACTATTTCAATACACCATGAAACTCAAGTGGTGATTGAAAAGGAGACAAGGTAGATGCTGGATTAGCACAGTAAGAAGTGGGTGCAGAAAGCTAGATACTACTGTTAGTTTAAGTCTTCCTTTTGCATTTTCATTGCTTCCATTTGCAGACTTCTTCCTCCTATTTCACAGTATTTCTTACATAAACTGAACTGCTCTGGAACTAGAGTCAATAACTGTGGGCATGATACATTCTAATATATGCTCCTACATTAAATTCAACCTCCCCCCAACTTATTATCATCCCTGTTCTTGCCATCTGTGTGCTTGCCTTTAGAAGCCTGAGAGGGTTGAAGGAAAATCAAGTTTTACAGCAAATAATGTTTTATATAACAAACACCTGTTCTGTAGCCGATCAAGAAGGTAAGGAGACCTGATAATCATTTTGCAGGATGTAGATAAGTATCTTGAACCTGAAAAGGGTGGGCCTTTAGAGTTTAGTTTTTGCTGTGGGGTTTTTTTTTTTTTTATATATATATTATTTCACTTATGAAACAAGTGAAATCTATTCACCTTCAAATTTTCCTAGCGTTTGGTAATAAATTGCTAAAAACTTGTTATGTGTTAAAGACAAACTCAATTCACACCAATAAGGAAAAAAGAACAGCCCATGAAGAGATGAAGTACTCTCAATGAGTGGGCAATTGATAAGTGAGCGTTCAGTATAAATTAACACCTCTTGCACAATAATCAGGTTGAAAAGAGGAGCTGCATCGAGTGAGACCACAGCTGAGTAGATGAGACAGGCCTAAGCTACTCCAGCATGTGGTCTGTAATGTACTGTAGCTATAGGAAATATTTCAAGAGCATGATTATATTGTGCAAGACTAAATACTTTTGTGTCTATCTATAAAGCTGTCAGGATAAATTTGTGTCTAATATTAACAAATGCAGCACTAAATTCAGATCATTACAGCAGTGCAAGCATGTCAGAGGCAAATCATGCAATCAATATTACAATAGTTCAACAAGCAATTAATGCAAATTACTGCATTTTCCATTCTCACCACACTTTTCCATGCACACTAAGTCTCTAAGGACTTTGACTTACCTCTTGTGAGAAGCATGTCCAAAGTATGCATGCCAAAAGAAATACTTTTAAGTTTACAGACATCTAACCATTTATTCCATCTTATGAAGAAACAATGCGCAATAAATGACACACATCTGAGCCACAATGTGTTCCTCCAACTGAGTGATTATCTAACACATTTTTGCTTTAATATATTAATTTCTGTGAAGATTCAGAAGACTGTTATGACTAGGAAGTTTCTGGTCTAAGGGTAATCATGCAATCTCTGATGGGGAGTAGTATCCTATGATAGTCAGAGACTGTTCAGTATCAGCTTCCTGTCATTTCAAATAAGTTGTTAAACTACTGTCAGCTCATTAATCTGTTGGCTGTTACCTAATTTTTCCCATTTTGGCACTAGTCTTGCACCAAATAATAAAATAGCCTTCCTGTGTCTTCCAAAACAGAACCCCAGTAGAGAGCTGAAAGCTTTGGCTTCCTTGTCATTGCTGCTGGTTTCAGGTAGCTTACATGCTCAATATGTCTCCAAAGTATGGGAAAATTCATACCCAGATCAGGGTCTAAAACACCTACTTGGGTTATTTCTGTTTTTTACTATCTAGAAATCCTCATCTGCTGGTTCTGATACACATCAGTAGTCAAGATTAAAGACTGCTTGAGTTGGGTAAAAGACAGGAGTGTGGGTCTAAACCCAACAGGAACTCATGTGTCACAAAAATGAAGAACAAGTGCTAATTTATCGGCTTCTAGGCCAAGCAGGGATGTCCTTATTGAGCCCATGCAGCTTGAGAAGCAGTTGTCCAACACAGATGTAAATTTAATTCTTTTGTTACAGCAGAGACACACAGACACACAGAAAAACTCAGAACACTGAAGAAGCTAGTCCGAGGCTTCATAGATGTAGTGTTAAACATGGTATCTTTCTTTTCAGCTCACTCTGTAAAGGCTCTCAGCTCCTGCTAAATAAAGCACTGTGTAATAGCTGGGAGAGGCTTCATTTCACAGATTCTACAAGATCTACCTCTGACAGAGACAGCATCTCCGCCTAGTTCTGAATTTGGAATGGCTGAGATCAGGGAGCTCCTCACTGTTTTAAAGGAAAAACCTTGATTCTACCAGGACCAGTGGCTGGGAGCTCCCTTGTTCTTCTTGGTGTAGGACTGTGATGAAGCAGAGATTGACAGCTGGGAAAAAAAATCCCTCTTGTTGCAAGCATCAGTCTTGAGTGCAAATACTTAAATGCCCAAGACCTGGCATTAAAGGAATCTCATTATATAAATTTCTCCTTCTACCAATACTGGATATTTAAATATATAAAGATGAACGTTTGTTGACTGCAGCAAGGCCGAGGATTTTTTTATTCTCTTCGCCCCACAAGACTGAGTTAAGGAAAAATTCTTAACAATGAAACATCTGCTTGATCTCCCTGTGTCATGATTGCTTCTTGTTCAGTCACATCAACTGCTTTACATTTAGGCTTTTGCTTGACCCCAAGGAACATTTGTGACAGGAGCACACATCCAAGGAAAGGTTTTGTAGTTTGTGTTGCAACACAGCTCAAAACACTGAAGACCTTTTTTTTGAAGTCTCCATTGTAGTTATGACAGATAAGGGGAGTTCTGACTTGTCATATAATATATAGAGCCACACAACAATAAAACCAAGTTCTCACCAGGATCGTTTTGTTCCAGAAATATGGCACAGCAGTGAGCAGAGTCATTGTTTCAATAACATTGCCATCTAGGCTTCTTCATTTTATGTACTACAAACTCTACAACTGAAGTGGAATGTCACAAGGTATAACAAAAAACACACAAGAGGATTACTATTTCTAGGGAAATGCATGATTGCTTCAGGCTTGATTCAAAATCTGAGAGAAGATTCGGGAGAACTTTTGTCATCCTTGACAGTATACAAGGATGCTGGCAGCATTATTAAAATTAGTTTTTAACCATCACTATTTATTCTTTGGATACTGACTTTTTCAAAAGAGCAGGGAAAGTGAACCTACAAAGTTAATCGCTTGAGTCCAAAAATTTGTAAGAAAGTTTTCATCAGCAGAGAATTATGAATATCTGTATAGGACAACCTAGATGGTTACTTTAGCTGGGGAAATAATTCAGTTACTAGCCATCAGAATTTTTCTTTGATGTGTAGTAGAGCATACTCTTGTATCACTTATTAAAAAAAAATCTATTTTTTGGATATAATTTTTCATGTCCTGATGGCATCCTAGAGAAAACAAAATTGTTCCGTTCTAAGAATATAATGGGAATGGAATTCTGTCTGTGCCATGCACCTATAATTATCTTACCATTGTTATTTATCAGTAAGTGAAATCTTCCCCTTTAAGCAGAGGCTTTCAAAATAAATACATATTCTATTTTACCTGTAGTTCTCTAAAATATAACTGTTATAACACAGCATGGAACAGTGACGGGCACTAAGCAACTAAAAAATGACACATAATGAAAAAAACCAGGAAGAACCCAGTAAAACAGATTTTCAGCTGTATCAGAAATTTTAGTGAACATGCATACTTCTTTGCTTTTTTCCCCTCACCTTTTCGCTAAAAATCTTCACTTAAAAAAATCTTTAGAATGTTTACGATAAGGGCTGTATTAAAAGCTAAACATTATATTTAAAGAAGAATGCATTATAGTATTTTGGCTGAAATACCTCTCTGATCTGATTTAAATATGCATTATTTGGTTCTTCAGGTCATACTGTGTGTTGACCTTTTATAGAATTGGCCAAAAAATTAATTATTTAAATGCTTATTCTTTTTTAAATATCCAAAATAAAATTTCACTTTCTTAAACATTAAGTATATCATACTAACAGAACAGCTTAATCACACTATGTCTTATATTACTTACAAATACTTTTTCAAACATGGGTGACTGTATTTGAATGTATTTTCTTTAAGCTAGACCGCTTTACCACAAGTACAATGCAATTGCAGTAGTTGAAATGCTACTGCAAATGAGCAAAAGTAGGTACATGCATTCAGCTCATTTTAACTAGGATTCTGCTCTTGACACTAATTAATTTTCTGTATATTTAGAGTATTAATTTTTTTTTTACTTTTAAACTTTTGTTACAACTGAAGTTGGTCAGAAGGGAATTTACTGAGAGTTTTGCAATTGGTTGATATATGAAAGCAAAAATACATTGTATACAGAACCAAATACTCAGTTGCATTAAATTCAGATTGGAACGGCTCAGTATTCTGAGAGCAAGGAAGGAAAACTTCAAGGTTGCCCTAAAGGTGTTTTTAATGGTTCTTTGACAGGACAAGGACTATTAAAGCCCATTAGGGGCTGCAGCAATGAATTTTTACCAACAGCTGAACTCTGAAGCCATAACAGACACTGTTTACCATGGGCAAATTCTCACGAAATCTAGGCTTGCCACACTGACTTTGCCACAGACCTGTGTCCACCACAGGCTACAAGGTTATTGATCAGGCTTATTTTCTATCGGGTCAGGGGTACTGCATTAGCAAAGGCCAGTTTGGAGCAACATGGGTGTCAAAGAACTTTTAAACAAGAGGAAGATCATACAGTAAGAGCTAACAGGCATATAAAATATCTACTGAAATACTAAACTGCAGCTTTTGCAATTTATGATACGGTTATTATTGATATGGTACCAACAGTAAAAAAACTACTTCCTGTGACAGGGAGATTTAAAGTACATCCCATCTGTTCTTATAGGTGGCTCTTATCCTTATGACAAAAGAAAAGAAATCTTCTCATTTGATTCCTCACTTCTAGTAGTCAAATGAAGTGTCCATGTGCACATGTGAAGAACTGTTTTCATAGTGAAAACTGATTATTTAGTTAAAGTAAAAATGTCACTAAAGATAGTGTAGGTATATTTCAACACTCACATTCAAATATGTTGCAGTTAAATCAGAGATTATAGCAAATAACATCTTTCAAAGCAAAAAGGTGGAAAATTTCATTTGCCTGCAAACAGCTTTTTCCATTCACAAATAGGATTTTTAACCTTATTATCCACACAATGAAATAACCTGATTAACAAATTGGAAAACCATTATAAATGATAACTTGCACTTAGACTGTTTTGTACAATGAAACTCTGTCATCCTGGATACCCAAAAGACTTTTTAGAATACTGATAAGGTAAAAGACCAATAAAAACCGTACTAAGTCATGGCTGTGATTGGAAAAATAGGATAATACTGGCAATAATGTAAGAGCTATTCAGGATATTGAAGAATGAGATAATTTTCATGTAGATGCCACTCTGTAAAACACAGTCCTTATTTTAACATTTTGTAGCTGTAACACTTACGAACTTAACTTGCAATTACAATTCTCCTTGACACACAGACCACAAAATGGAACTCAAACTGTAGTTATTTCAGCAAAGGGACTACTTACTCCAGTAGCAATCATTTTGCTGTTCAAAATAGAGCTTAAAACAGTAAGTTCAGAATTAGGTCCCAAACTACATTATACTGCAGGACATTAGAAATTCATTTTTCTTAAGTAAACTACACTTTTAATCAATGAATCAATGCCATGTTGCTAATACTAAAGAAATGGAAGCAATTGTATCTATATTCCCAGTAATCTATAATCTCTACCTGGGATTCAGGACTGATGTAAAAGCACTTATTTCAATGGACTTAGGTAGAAGCTGAGTTCTGCTAAGTCCTGGTGACTGACTGAGAGCTAATCACAATCATTAAGTTGAGTGAAAAAATGTTCTGCATTGTGTAGTACCTGACCCTCTGTGCCTAATATCTTCCTCTTTAAGCACACCAAGAAGCCATGTATTCCATTCTTGAATTATATGATGTCTTCAGACATTTTAAGCACTTCTTTGTTTATTTTTTCTATTTGCTTTAAAAATGTTTGCAATTTGTTGTTACCATTTCATTTTAGTACTAGAGAGGTGTACACCTCTGGATATTGAGGTACAAAAGAAATGAATTCTTTGGAGAAGCAAAAAAACCCCAACAAAAGTAGATGGTACCTACATTTCTTGATGTTACATGTCCCTCACACAGACAACCCACTCCCCAAGAAAAAGCTCTAATTAAAGATAAAACATTTAAACCAGCTCACTGTACCTTGCCAATATTTTCAAATATGAACAGATAATAAATATAATATACTGTGGACTGACTGGAACTCTACCAGTATAATACTTTAAATTTAACAGTCTTGGCATTGGAGGGAAAAAAGTAAAATCACAATAAGGTCAGTCCCTCCACATCCTGGGGGAGATGGGGAAGAGGAAAATGCCTTACTTCAGTCAGGGCTGACCGACTTTTGGAAAGATTTTGCTACATTTTTTAAATAAGATATAAGCATACAACATTACGCGATATAAGATTGTGGCTCAAAACAAGCACTGTCCAATATAATGAAAAAGAATACAAACAAAAATACAAGAGAATCACTTGGTATGTATCAAAATACCAAGGGCATTTTGAGGGTAGGACAAAGATACCAGTACTGTAAAATATAAATTGGTGGGTTAGGCTATTAGTTCTCTATTTTTAACAAAACAAGCTCTTTGGTAGATATAGTGTACTGTCATTCCTTACATATTTCAAATTCCAGTGGATGGTTGTTGAACCAAAGTGATCAAGTAAACCTTAGTAAAAATTTTGTGTGTGCCTTATGGCATAGAGCATTGTAATTGCTGGTTACACATTTAGGACAACACTAAAAAATTCACCAAGAGAAAATGTCACAAGAGTAGCAACAACCTTTAGCAAAATTACAAACTCCAAAAAGCCAAAAAAGAAATTCTTCAAAGTTTTTTTATCAATTTTCAGTGGTAATATTAGAAATTATTAAGAGTTTTCTTAACATCTCAAAGCTTGTGAAAAAAAACCCCCAAAAAATGAGCAGATGCCAAAGTAGTAAGAAACCTGGCAATTATTTTCAAAGAAACCCACACAACTCACTGTTACGCAGGCAGGTTTGAATTTCTGAAGCATGACAAACGCAATCAAAAGTTATCCAAGATTCCATTAGTATACGTACAAACGCATTTGGTGCCATAGCGCGCATGCCGATGTTCACAGCCAGCACACTTCCACCCCGTGAATCCAGGCCTGCAAGTGCACTGCCCAGTGACAGCGTCACAGGGGACAGGCACAGAACCGTATGGATCACACTCACATGCCTGGCAGGACCCTCCTGGAATCTGTGGGTTTCCTGTGTAGCCAGAAGAACACCTAGACATTGCAAATACAAAACAAGGTTTGTCCAACTGAAACACAGTGCACAAAGGATACTCAGTAGTATTGCAAATGTAAATTATACAAATATCCATGAACCATTAAAACAATCTTTGTTGCTTCACGACCAAGAGAGAAATATTGCAAACTGTCCAAGAAAGTGACTTCTAATCAGGACACAGATTTAAGTTAATTTAATTTTTGGTTAAATTTATATTAAACCACAACAATAAAACTCCTCCACTATCATTGTTTGGCCTATAGAAGCCAGCCACCTGTGTTTTGTGTCAGACCTGAAATCTCCTGGTAGACATTTGCCAATTTTGATCATCTTAATCCCTCAGTGTTTTGATGGATGAGGCAACAGAGGCTGTTTAGGTTACTAATTCACAATTTGGCATTAAAATGTTTATGTGTAACTGTCTTTCACAGTCAGTGCCCATGAGGGCACAAAAATCACTAAAATAAAGGGTATGAGTGACATCAAGATACATTATTAGCATGGCATCTAATTTGAGATAAATTATTTTAACTTCTGAGCCCTGGAGGAAAAAACCCCTCACATATCAAAAAGTAAGACTAGGACAATATCTGTGAAATAAACTAACATTGATTATCAATTTACAGTGGTGTATATAAAAATTGTTTACGTTGGCTGCGTTTTAACAGCATACAAAGGAGAAATAAATTATCCAAAGGCATGTATTTAAACAGTAATAAACACATGCTTGTAATACTGAAGAATATTTATCTCCTTCATGCCTTTTCCTTATTTCATTGTCCCTCTTTTTGCTTTTTCCATTCATCCTACCTTTGGCAGTACTGGCCTTCGTATCCAGGTGGGCAGGCAGTACACCGGTAGTCACTAGGTCCTTCAGCAATGCAAGTAGGGCTAAAACTTAAACAAAAGAAAATAAAGAAATTTTTTTCTACTGTCATGCATCATTTCACTTTGGTCAGCAGTGAAGAAGGGCCCAAGAAGTTCCACTCTTAATGTAAATGGCAGCATTTTCTTATCTGTTTATAAAAACCTGTGAGAGGTTTCTCCTCTCTATTACAACTTCTGCGAATGCCTTGCTGTGACACTTGCACAACTTGGACAAAGGCTCTAAGGGCTGTGTCCAAGGGGATGGAGTGAGCAGTGCCCACGCTGTGGGCTTGTGTGATGGAACGGTGCTGTCACTCCCAGTGAGCAAGCAAAGGAAGCACTGGGAAGGATGTGAAACAAAAGATTGAGAAACTGAGCTAATGAACATTCAGCCTTTCCAGTCTGATTCCATCTTATTTTGAATGAAATGAGGTAAGCTGGGAAGTTTACTTGAAGGTAAGATATAAAGAGGGAAAAGGAACCAAAGTCATAGCTGTGTGGAATCTTCTAAAAAGGCAGCATCAGATGATCTTCTCAAGGATGTATGAGAAAAGCCCAGTCTACAGAGAAAAAAAAACCCTAAAAACTACCTCCTTCATGATCAGGCAGAGGTCTTATTTTAATCATTGAATGCTATCTTTTCTAAGTCACTTTACTACTGACTGTAGTGTGTACCTGTGGGCACTGTGCAAAGTAGCATTTAGTTGAAATATTAGTGTATTAAGCGCCTGCACAGGCAGTTAAAACAAACAAAAAGGGCAGGCAGGGCAAAAGAACAGAACTAAATGTTAAGATGGTGCAAACCCATAAAACTCTTTCAGCTCTTTGTGGAAAAAAACCTACAAAAGCACAGAGGTGGCTAGTGGTGAGCCTAGGGCTCCTTCTAGGTACAGTACAGTCAGCATCCTCATCTAACTTGTTTATAATGCATTAAATCAATAATGCTTGAACAAGTATATAAAATTACGCCTTTGCAAAAAATGTAAACAAATTGATCTATTACTCACAAACTCATTATCCAACACATTTTCACCTCCATAAAAATAAATCCATACTAGGAACAATTCATTCTCTCAGTTCTTTTTTTTCTTTTCTCCCAGCTCATCATGTTTGAAGCTGACTGCTGTTTATACAGCAGTATAAACACAGTATTTAAAACTTTAGTGGAGATTTATACAATTTCATAAATAAAAATAATTGCACTATATCATTCACAAATACTATCGTATCAGTCATGACATAGCAAGGTAATGAGATAGCTATCTGTATTTCATGTAGATTATGATTACTTGACTACCATAAATTAGCTGCAGGTACACTTTTTCCTTAATAGCATCTTGAAGAGCTTTAACTGATCTGCACAAGATACAAATCTAAGGTCTGATACTCTCATTTTCCATCTAATACTGTGGCTTTGTGAAATGAATCTATGCCACTATATCCAGAAGTCAGGCATTTAGGCTAGACCAATTATTCAGGCATCCCCTATCAACACTTGAAAACGGACATGCACAGACAGACTTGTACAGACATTTGAAACATCTCCTTCCCTGTCCTCTCTCCAATGGTGTTTTTCTTTAGGTTTAACATGAGTGAGATGTACAGTTGTTGGTCTCTATATTTACTATACAGCTCCCAAAGTTTGTTGATGGCTGTGACTAGCAGAAATGGAAATCCCTTCCATGATGTCAAGAGACATCTGAGTTAAGCTCTACAAAACACAAGCAGTTCTGTTCCTGGACATGCTCAGATCTGACTCCTTTCTCAAAAGCACTAAGAAATTGGATTATCATCTCATGATTAAGTGTTTTTATTAAATTAAATTCAGACTATGTGTTATTCTCTGATTTCCTGTGAAGGTTTATGAAACAAGAGAGTCTCATGATCACTTTCATGTGAGCATGACACAAAAGGCTGTGACAACACCCACAGCCATGCAGGCCATGTGACAAAATGAGGTAAGGGCACTTTGCTTGCTCTCCCTCAGGCAGCTTGGCAATTTGAGCGTGCACCTAGGACACTTAAGGGAGTTTTTAATAAAAGATGGAGATAAGACAACGGGGAATGGTTTTAAAACATTAGAGGGGAAACACAGATTAGATGTTAGGAGGAAATTCTTTACTCAGAGGGTGGTGAGACACTGGAACAGGCTGCCCAGTGAAGTGGTAGATGCCGCAATCACTTGAAGTCTTCACAGCCAGGTTGGATGGGGCTTTGAGAAACCTGGTCTAGTGGAAGGTGCCCCTGCCTACGACAGGAGGGTTGGAGTTAGATGATCTTTAGGTCACTTCCAACCCAAACCATTATATGATTCTGTGTTACACATGCTACCCAAAATCCACATATTTCTCACCTTCAGAGCACTTCAGCAACATCCACTTCTTGAGTTTATGTTAGGTTTCAGATAAGATACTGATCTCAGGAGAGACCTGCTCATTTTCTCTCATTTTCTTATCTGATACATACATTTCTGGGTAACCAAATATTCCTAAGGCCCCCCCCTCCCCCCAAAAGAAAGGAATATTTGCAGCAGCCCTTCATACTGCCAGTTAGTAACATAAAAAGCTTTTTCCAATATTTGCTGATTTGCAAAACTGAGAACCTTGGTTGATCTTGTTCTTTGCAACTTGAATGTCTTTTTCTGATACTATTAGACAGAACACATAACCAAGTCATAACA
Source organism: Cyanoderma ruficeps (assembly GCA_008694505.1). Lineage (NCBI taxonomy): Eukaryota > Metazoa > Chordata > Aves > Passeriformes > Timaliidae > Cyanoderma > Cyanoderma ruficeps. The sequence continues at coordinate 47,397,455 of VZDJ01007749.1, forward strand.
GAAAACACTCATGAAACAGGCAAACCTTACAAAAACTTGTAGTTAAGAATGCATTATAACTTTCTGAGATAATGGATATTTTTTAAATACCTGAGATTTTGAAGTCGTTTTAAAAACTCTTGCTGTGGATGAAAGATCATGATGTCTTTGTATAATAATGTTTGAGAAAGGACTTTCCTCCTTCAAAATAAACCCAATACCAAACCAAAATGATAAAATGAAGAAAGAAGAAAAAGAAACCCCTTAAATTCTCAGCTATACTGACTGAAATCCTCACTAAAACATCCTAAAGGCCAGACAAAGCACAGAAAAATGGTTATATGGAACACTTCCAGATTTTCAAAAGCACAATCATGATACACAAACCTGTTCAGAGCACTACTACAGTACGATGCCAAATATCATTAAGAGCTTCTCAGAAAAATAACAAACAAATCTCAAGTGCTAAAGTATCATCTGTTGGGAACACATGCAGAAGCATTGTGGAAAGGCTCATTAGCATACAGCAATCAATAAAATTGACGCTGCAATAACTATAATGCTTTTAAATTATTCTATCTTTCACAAATTGCCTAAAACTCATGTAACATTAAATAAGGAATCAATAAATTCCATAGTGGAGCAAGAAAGGCACTGTAACACATTTATACCAACATAATATATGAGTACAAGACTTTTTGCAGCTCCCTTGTGGCCACATTGCACTTGGGTTCTGCTCTAGCTCTCTTTATGAGAATACCTTTATAACACACACTCATTATCTTGAGTATTGCATTTTCTAGCACTTATTAATTTATTCATCACAAATTACCAAGGGAGCAATTTCTGACTTTTAAAGGAAGATCAATTAGCAAAAGTAGATAAGAAATTTCTTCTATAGCCAGCCATCTGAAAAAGGACACAGGGAGCCCAGAAGGAAGCTCTGGCTTGCTGGAAAGGCAATTCTGTGCCATGAGTTTGTTGACTTACTTGTTACTAGAAATGGGTAGGGGACAAGCACAAGGCCGACAGTCATCCGGAGAGCCTTGGACAATGCCGTAAAATCCCGGTGCACACCTCTCACAGTGGGGTCCAGCAGTATTGTGCTGACAATCCTGCCGAGGAAGGAGACAGAATGAAAGCTGTGTGTGATGATTACAAGAAAGCAGACAACATTCTGCTCCCAGCCTTAGGGATTGAAACTTACTTCAATACATAATTTCCCTGATACGATCCTCAGTGGGAATGCTTGCTTTAAGCATATATCAAATGCCTGCTGAGTAATATACGGGCTTAAAAGGAAAAAGAATACAGGTCTGTAGCTACCGAGATGTATCCTACAGAATTTCTTATGCTATTCACCCCTTATTCCCTCCTTTGTCCTAGCCACTGGAGAAGAAACAATAATTAAAATTCAGTCTTACTGTACCAGGCCATGTGTATTACTGCCTGTAAGAGCAGGATTGTGCTTACTGTATGACACATGTACACTGTTTCTTTGTTTTGAAGGTGTTTATTTTTCCTTTTTTCAACAACAGTAATTCAGGGGTGAAAAATCACTGCATAATTTTAACTCTAGAGAATCAGAACAAAAAACTTCAAAATTTTGCTTTTGAACTCCCTGAACTTCGACACTTAAGCTATTTAGGCAAAATTGTATTAAAATATAATCTTCTGTTTTTTTAGATTAGTAGCACAACTTAGGAATTTTACATTAAGATTAACTTGGTGCAAAAGTTTAGAAGCGTAATACCTGACAAATTGATGTTTTAGGGTCACACATAGTGCTGTGTCCATGACACTGACATACGACACAGGTGCCTAAGGACTGAGCAGGTGTCCCTCCTGCAGGTGGAGATGGAAGCCTATAAAATCCTGGAGAGCATGACTGCAATAAAAATAGATGCAGAAGAAAATAGATCATTACAGAGTAGACTGTGTATAGGGAGCATTGCAAGCTCATCTTTCAAATCACCAGTTTTTACAAGTTGTGAAAAGAATCTGACAGAGTTCCAGCTGTGTTACAAACAATACACAGTACTTTACATACAACAAGAACCAGCCCTAATTGGAAACATGGCTGAAAAATCCCTGGAGCACTCCACCAGCATCAGGTTTTTATACTACAGCTTGAGAGATCTTTCATTCAGATGCAGAACACCTTCATGCTCTCACTGTGCATTAAGCATCATTCCTTTCATTACTTAAGAAAACAGTTTGTTTTCAAAATAATTTTTTTGCATGGACTGTTGGAGAGCAAGCATGATGATTGCTTCTTTCATCCCTGCTATGTTTTTCAGTTTTGACAAGCTAGTATCTTCCTACAGACAACCTGATGGATAACAAGCAAAAGCCAAATAATAAACAAGAAAATGGCTGCTTGGCTGCATTATTTATAGCTATATAATTTCAAGACCATAAAAGTACAGAATTCAAAACGTTAAAGGGTTTCCATGTCTTGAGACTAGCAGACCCAAACCAAGTTTATCCATCACTATCTCCTCTACTGCAGCTTGGCAATAAAATTCCAAGAATAACGCAAGAACTGCTAGCAAAGCTGACACATGGAAAATCAAACAGTTGATCTTTATTTCAGGCTTACCACACAGTTCTGTGGAAGCCCTTACACAGCCCTCAGAAAGCACACAGCTATGGCAGCATAAAAAAACTAACAGGAACATTTTGACAGTTGAGACCATTAGGGGTAAGTGCCTACAGAGAAGTCACTTGTCCCGTGTATAAATCCCACCACCTAGTGGTGCAAGAAGCCTGTGAAGGCTGGCTGATGAGGTCATTTCCTGCTGATGACCACAACTTCTACTTTTTGGAAAGAATAGGAGTCGTGCACCTTCCACAAAGCAATAAAATGGATGCAAAATAAAACAGAAGAGACCCTGCAGTAAGTAATTTTTGTGACCAAAAGCATGATTCTTCAGTGAAGCACTAGATGACATGCTAGATTTATTCATATATCACCACTCTGACAGTTTTATAATCATTCCCAAAACCTCCAGGAGTCTAAGTTATGGAAAAAGTATAAACACAATTATTTTCTTTAGAATCACAAAGAAATTAATCTTAACTCATTTCTGCTTTTCCCCTTCTATTTTGACTTAGACCGCATTAAGTTCCCTGAAGCATAGAAACAGTCTATCTTCTTTTTCATGGTTTGTGAAGAATTCTAACCTAGATAAATAATCTCAAATGAAAGTAATTGTGTTTCTCACTAAAATATCATTTTTTCCCCTTCCTCTCTTATCCCCACAAGTGTACTTGTCCAAACAAGGTACAAAACACAGCTTTACAAGTTCTGAACAACTTCAGAACCAGATTATAAATACATGGCATATCCTCAAAGAAAACTGGTATCTGGGTTTTTTTTCCTGATATGCCATTGACAGTCTTATCACCTATTTTGATTGAAGCGTTTCTGAGATGAAATAAAACACAGACAAATGATAAAACAGACCATATTTTTAATTGCTAATTTGGAAGATTTTCAGAAGCAGCCATTAGGAAAATTCTTACCACTACTTCTGCAGCGTACAGCTGGATGTGGAAAAAAAAGGGGTAAGGGGATATAAATGCCACTTCTAGTAAAAAATGCTGTGCATATAGTCTTCATAATGCTATTATATGGACAAAGCATGGTACAGACACATACACTCTGTTAACACATGCTTAAAAAATGCCAGGGTGTCAGATTTTTTTCCCTGCTAAAATTAAATAAACCTTCACAGAACACACCATAACCTTCACTGAGCACACAAAAAATAAACTAAGTTATGAATATGTGAAGATCACACAATTAAGGTTGCAATTGAGACATTTATTGAGCCCCTGGTGGGTGTGAATTAAAAAAAAGTTCTAATTACATTATCATATATTTTTCTTCAAAAATTCAATTTTCTACAGTAATTAAAAAAAAAGTCTGTACTTCTAAGCAAACGTTGGAGTCCATTAATTTCTCATGTATTTACACAAGTTCAGGTGTACTCTCTTGTTGAAATAGTGTGCAAAGAAAATTACTTCATTCACTTTCTTGCACACCTTTCCTATGAACTTACTGTTTCTGTTGACTTATTTGCTGTATAACACAATCATGTATAACATCCAAAGGGATCAGAGTTCTCACAGATAACAAGGTCTCTTTCTCTGCATTTACTTCAGTTTTTCTCCCATTGCTAGTTCAGAGGAAACCCTTAGAAATCCCACTTAGGATGTTTGAGGCATTTGCAGAATACTCAAGGTGTTGTTCCCTACTACCTCCACCTAACAATGGCAACCAGTGAATTTAGAATTGTTTCTGCTGATTAAAAATAAAAACATGGTATTCTGCACCCAGACAGATTGACAGTCTCATCATCATCCACAGCACGGACAGTCAGAAATATTAACTTCTGTTCTGCAGTCAATGTATTATATCTTAAACAATTTCTCTGGTACCTATAGTAATCCATTTTACAAAAACATATAAGTCAGCTGATTCTCTAGAACACTTGGGTACTTTTGAAATATGCAAACTTCAGCATGGAAGTGTAAGTAAAAAAAATAAATATAGGGCATGTATAAGGAGCACCCAGGTCACTCAGTTGACCAACACTTTTCTCCTGGTGCTCAATGAGTTAGTATTTTACTATTACAAGAGTATTATACCCTTATCTGTTCAAAAAGGCTTGATCTGTTAGCATCAGTCACGCAATTCAGCCTCAGCAATGCTGTCCCAGTAAAGCTGTATTCTAAGTATTTGAGTCATTGCCGTGGTTTCAGTGGCATATTTGCCCACAGCAACAAAAACAAAAACAAACAAACAAACAAAAGGCTGAAATTCCCTGTGAGAGAAATACCTGTGATAGAAAATAAGTAATTAATTTATGGGATAATTGCTGCCAGTTAAATGAATTTATACTCAATTACTATTCACACCTTGCTGGTGAATGGACCAGAGAAGGTGCAAAGACTTTTCCTGGGAGTTAGGTTAGTACTGTACCTCACAGGACAGACCAGAATAACCCAATGGGCAGTCACATTTCTCTATCAAGTAAGCCTGAGGAGCCATCCCAGACACAGGGCCGCCTTCAGCAACCTCCAATGAGATCTCAGAAATCCTGGAAAAAAGGAGACAACACCTCTAATGAGTTCAGTCAAGCACTAACTCAAACCCAGCTACTTCATAGTCAGCTGGCATGAGAGGAAACAGTCTCATTTGGCTGTTTGTAGGATTCTTGATCTACAGCAAACAAACAACACTGGGTTTTGCATCTTCCAAGAAACTACAAAGTTAGCACCACCTCTGGTCTCATTTTCTAGTTCTAGGCAATAGTACAACTAACTAATTCTCCAGCATGACTCTATCTCCTTATGTAATCTTTTTCAGCCAAACTAATAGAAGTTAACATACAAAAATTCATATCTGATTCTTCATTTTGAGGGATTCATTAAGAAGTTGATGACTCTCAAGGGTATGGCAGTAAAATTGCCCTCCTAATGAGCTTTTAATGAGGCAACTATATTAAAAAAAAAATCTATCCTCAGCAAATAAAGAAACCTAGCAAGCTCTAGAACAGACTTCAAAGACATTGGACATTTGACTTCTGAGCAGAAATTTTAAGATCAGTAGCCAGGTATCTTTTTTTTTTAAATTTTTTTTTTTTGATTATTTAGACATATAAATGAAAAATTTAAAACAAGCATGAAGTACTACTACAGAAGCAACGGATAATATCAGAAAGGGATGTATTTCTATAAATTTAACTTTCCAAACATTTGTTTAATCGTATTAATAATAATGATAACATCCTTGCCTCCCAACCACTCCTTGTCTTTCCAGCATGTATACTGACCTGCTAAATAGGGTTGAGTACATCATGGACAAAGACAACAAATATAAAATCTGATGAAATACACGTAATTCTAATGTATCAGAATGCTGTACTTTAGCTTACTTCTTTATTTTGGGGATTTGTTGGTTTGCTTAAATGAATGTTATGATCTGGAACACCTGTTGCCTCAGACAAACAAAATGTGCAGAACAGTGTAAATTTTAAAGCTTAAAATATAATGCTAACCTAGATAAAATGTCAAAGACTGACTAACTGGCTGAATAAATGTCAATAATGTGGGTAGAGTCTATTCACTAATTGTCTGAGCACAGTGCTAATGGAGAGGAGCTCACAGAAATGCTCACCTCCTCCTCATGCTCACAGCCTGTTCAACTTCTCCCAGACCTTGATTTCTGAGGGACTAAGTGACGCTGTTCTGCTCATTGGCATATAGGTACCAATGTCAGGATGAATGGAGGAAAAGCAAATGCCCACCACTGAACTAGATGAGAGTTTTGTGACTGAGATTACATGACCAGACCCACACATCTTGACAACCTTGTGTCAATAGAAAAATCCCCAAAGCAATCTAGTAACTTAAACCCTATGCTCTCTTCTTATTACCTGAAGAAAGGGGTTCAGTCAAGCAGGGAAACTGAACAAAAAAAACCCCAAAAAACAACAAACCCCAAAACCCAAGCAAACAAAGCCAAGTCAAGAGAGAAGACTGAAAATAAAGAGGGCAAAACCATTCAGATCTGATATGTCAATGTAAAGTTATGTTAAAATCACTGTACATTTAATGGGAAAAGAAAATGAAATCTGCCTCTCCGTCATCCTCAAAAATGAGGGCACAGTTTAAAAAGGGTTTATTGTCATAGAGCTGTATTTAGATAACAATACACTCTAGGGCCACAAAGCTACCTATTATTTGTCTGAAAATGTTACTTAAGGAAGGTCAGGCTTGGCTGATTTTTGGAAATGGTCTATTAGGCAGCAGTCAAACAACTGCTACCTGATCACTGTTGGAAATATTGAAATAATTTGCAGTGAAATTGAAAGCATACTTCAGTTCAAGAAATTTATTATCATAGCCCTGTTGCAAAACAAAATCTAATAAAAGCAATGTTTCCATTTAGACTGTTGAATGTGAAAATGAGGGCAACAAAATGAACAATACAGGAGAAAAATATTTGGGTTGGGATTCTGAGCAGAAACCTCTAAATCACTAATAATGCTGCAGCTTGGAAGCAGAAATAACATTAGCATTGCTACTAAACTGTTTAGCTAATAGAGTGCTAACACTAGAATGAAGCTATTTTTATGATCCCAATTGCTGCTGCTACTTTGACTTTATTTTAAGTGTTTTTCCTGTAGTTTATAAATTACCTGCAGCTTTTAAACTTTGCAATTGAAATTAAAGCATTATTAAAACCTAAAAAACATAAAAAGACTTCATATATATTGTTTCCTCCTCCCATGCACAGATTCTTTAGCTTTATATATCTTTTTCTGCTATGCATAGTCAAGTGAAAAGAAAAGCTTTAGCAGTTTAGAACAGGGCCCTTATTTGGAAAGCACAACACACTCTATTTAAACAACTGTTTTATTGTAAGTCACTTAATTCAAACATATGTTTAAATTTGAGTACAAATATTGTTCTTTAGAGAGTCTCAGCTTATTTTTAATAAAAGCCTTCAATTCTTGTGCAAGGTAATATTTCACTAACCTTTAAAAACATTTTTGGGGATTTATATTGTAGTCTTACGCAAAACTTCAACTGAAATCATTCAAGGTGCTAACTGGAAAAAAATAATAATGTATTCCTGCTATATTCTACCTAAAGTCTCAGATGCCATGTGATAAATGTTAACTTTGAAACTAGACAGATCATAAAAATCCATTGTAACATAACCTCCTCCCAAATCAAATACAGAATTATATGCAAGGTTATGACTTCAGATGGAGAGTTACCAGAAAGTCCAGATGAACTGTTTGCTAAGCTCTGCTGTCATAAAATGTCATATTCTGAAATGCCACACTGTAAAAATTTATTCTAGTTCTTTAAGTGACACCTTGCAAACCTGCCTTGGAACTGAAAAGTCCTCTCCTGTTCTGACTGCCTCATTATTGGGTAGCCTTGATAAAATCGTGGTGCAGTGCAGGCCTGGCACAGCCACAGGAGTCACACACACCTCAGAACAAAATCAGCTTTGCTGCCATAACTTTCCTTTTGATGCTCCAGCAGAGAGAGGACTCAGGTTTTGCTTCCACACCTAAACTAAGATCTGTACTGCTTAGAGGGAAGGGAGAAACATACATGAAACATGAATATGCTTCTCAAATTTTCCACATTGCAGTGGGGTTACCTTCATAACTCTTTTCCTGGGAATCCCCTTGCTTGTAATACAATATCCTAAATGGACTATGCCAAAAATAAATCAAACCAATGTTAAACACTTCTGGCATCTGTTACTAATATTTAGCATCTAGACAGTGCAAGATACATGAATACATTTCTGTAAATTATATACTTGAAAGACAAACAATAGCAGCAACAGTGACTCTTTTCTGTCACACAGTGTTGTGAAGTTGCATGGTATCTGCCCCTACTACTCACCTTCAAACTCCAAAGGCAAGGCTCTTAAAGACCTATCTGTGCCCTAGAAAACTAGAAATAATTTTAGCTTATCATTTCTATGACAGAATCATAAAAAGGACTTGGAGTAAAAAGGACCTTTGGAGTTTATCTCTGATTATTCCCATCCTCTTGCCAATAAATTTTGATTGCAAAGGATATTGTGTATTAATTATTAAAAACTTTATGCAATAGTGTATGTAAGCTATTCTAGAACTCCTCTACCCCCTGCAGTTTATCTTTCATGTCTAATGTGAATCTTTTCTGCTGAAGTTTAAGTTCATTATTCTTTTTGACTTACCCACCATGGCAACAAAGAACTCATTCTTTCCTTTTTTTTTGTGACAATATTTTAAGCATCTTAAAGCAATTTCTAGTTTCTAAACATATCTAGTTCTTTATATTTTTTCTCACAGGTCATATTTTCTAACCTGTAATGATGGTCACTGATATCCTCCAAGCACTTTAATAACTATTTTCTTGAATTCCATTAACCAGAACTTCACACTTAGTCTTTACTAGTGTTGGGTGGAAATAAAAGAAGGTGGGTTTTTTTTTCACTTTGCAGGCCATATCTATTTATACATGCAGACAGAGAACTAGCATTTTTTCAACAAGAATATTGTTACTGAATCATGTTCCCCTGGTGATATGTTGTAAACAACAGACTCCTCTTTGAAGAATAGATAACTAAGCAGTTGTTCCTTGCTCAGCTGACTGCTACTTTCAGTGTAAACCTTGCAGTTGACCTTTAGATTGAAGAGATTTTTGTACCGTTCCTGTCATGTTGCTGCCTGATGTCCACTTCAAATGTAGTGTTATCTTAATTTCTTTCCATAACTTATTCATTAATAGATTGAATAGAAGGTGTTGAATCTGACCCTGATATATTTAATTCCCCACCTGCAGGAGAAAATTCCTTCATGCGCTAACATTATTTTTAATTACAGCATCATGTTTTCATAAAGTAGACCTTTACTCAAAAAATACCCTAGGTTTGTTTCAGAATGTGTGTGCCTACATGTGTTTTCTCTTCTAGAATCCCGAAAACAGAGATTCCACTTGCCTACTGTGATTTAAATCTAGCTCATAAAAATTCCCTCTTCTGTGTCTTCCATTATGCCAAATGCAAATTCCTTCTGCTCCTTCTTCTCAGCAACGGCTTATAGCTGGTGTCATGAATACAAATTCTATTGGGACTAGCTGGGAGGTCTTTGAGGCTATCTGACTAGGGCACTATTTCAGATCACTGCATGAAAGAGTTACCTGCTCTGCCTCATGATATTGCCATGAGTTGCCTTGATAAGAATGTAATGAACATCATACAACACATTCATGAAGTCTTCCCGGGATACAGTTCTACTTGGTCTTGAGTCATCTCCATAATGTTTCCAGGTGAAATCTGCCTGAGACATTGTCCTGTTGAGACCTGGGTTACCATGATAATATTCCCAGGGTACAGGATTTCTGCCTCTTTGGTCATCACCATAATATTCCCATTCATGCTGAAAGACAGAAACACAAAAGACATATGATTACCAATATTCAAAAGAAACATGTGCCTAACTTTTGGGCTAAAAAAGCAGATGGAAATGTTACCTCTGTCATCTCTATCTCATGCCTTGTCAGCTGGCCTATCAGAGGGGCAGCCATATGCCGGACAATAATTCTTGTGTTTGTGGGAGGCCCACCTCTTATGATGACTTGTGGGGAGTAAGTAGTAAAACCTGTCTCTTCTCGTGCTTCAAAGTAGATGGCATATTTCAGTTTCCCTCCATAAGCGGTCAGCTAGCAAAGCACAAAAAGAAATCTCATTTTCAGTTAGCTAAAAATAAATTCCTGGGAAGGAGCTAGATGTGCTCTGCACCGATGTGCAGCCTGATGAATGCATGCATGGTAGAAAATAGCAATATGTACTTATGGAACTATCTGGGGACAAGGGCTGTGTTCAAAAACACTCATCAACAATTTGTTATTATATTACACTAAAACCAGTATGTTATCTATTTCCTTATATGTGCCTTGGTGTTCCACCAAACCAAGAAATACCAAAAGTGCAAAATAAATTGTCACAGAGGTGCATAACAACATCCAAAAGGACAGTTCTTTCAATCATTTTCTCCCATGTAATCTACAAACATTTTTTGCTTAAAATTGAGAGAAACAAAAAAATTGCAAGAGTGTTAGGTTAAATTTGTGCAGCTTAACTTTTCAAATAACATTTTTATGAGAAAATTTATCCGGTGGAAAAATAGAACATAGATATTTACAGAGATTAACATGTAAAATATTGTTTGTGTTACTTTATGAATTTCCACAGTAACAGAGCAAATAATTTTTAATAATGGAATAGCATTTACTTTCTTTGGAAGTACCTTCCACTGTGTGAAAACATGCTTATGGGGAGAGAAAAAAAAAACCACTGTAAAATAATAAAGTAAGATTTAAAAAAAAAAAAAAGAAGACCCCTGTCAGTATTCAGTGGAGTTTTAGGTTTACCTTTCGTCCCTCAAACTGCTCTGGAAGTCGCCAGTAAACAGGTTCTGACCGAAGATCCTGCATCACCTGCTCTATATTTGCTACTATTTCAGGAGGCTGGAATGCAATCCCTGAAACAGTGCTACGCTGAAGCTTTTCATCCACCAGTGGCAGAATCATTTGCTCTGGCTTCAAGGTCACCTATGCATATTTGAAAAAATAGAGAAGAAAATTAACTATTTTTCCCCATGAAGTGTTAGCCTTTAAATTCTAGCTCTTTAAAAAATTACTTCTAGGTAATTTCATTTCACATCATGAGCAATTTGTCACAAAGCAGTGTTGCTACTCCTTCAGGTATGAACAGTGCTAATAATGACTTTCCCCTTGAGTCTTTTACACCTTGTCCTCATGTTAACAAAGAATGTAGCGGCACTGGTTAAAATTTTTTAATCAGCAAGTGATTCCATGAATTTTATTGAAGTGATTTTCATAGTGCTATTTCAGTTTCAGGCCTCCTTTATTCAGATTGTGAGAAATGTTACCTTAAAAAGAAGCAGAGTTCTCACCACCAGTTATATGTCACCAGAGCTGTAAAACACAGTGCCCAATCCTTTGATACTTCTATGCAATATTGAAGCTAAATGTTCTCCAGGCAATTTGCAGAGAGTGAAGCTTCAGTGAAGGTTTGTGTAACTCTAATTTCAGCTTTACTAAAAAAATGCAAGGATGCCACTTATATGCCTGCAATTTTCTTAGACTGGTTGACAAAGTCTCATCAGCATTATACTGAAATCATCATTTTGATCAAAAACTGTAGTAAGAGTCAGAGAAATTCTGTGCCAATGGAGGTATCTCAGCGAATGTGTGAACAGATGCAAAAGGCTGGTATTAATATTGCTTTCTCCCAAAGAGTGAGGAAGACAAAGAAAGGAAATGCAGGTAACAGTCATACCATCAACAAACTGGTTATGAGATAGGAGTCAGTAAATGAGGAATCAATCGAACCTTGGACTGTACTTTCAGTATCCTGGTATTTCCGTTTACAGCAGTATTTATGAATAGACATGGAAGCACTCCTAACATTGCCAACTCTAAGTGAGATCTACTGATTTTGTATCATAACTGTATTTTACTGTTTAATACTTTAGATACCAAGAAATGGGTCAACATATCTGAATTTCAGATCATTCATCAGCCATGCCTTATTGTCATTTAAAACAGAATTTGCTTGTTTAAACAAGTCCAATGTCATTTGAAGCACCTGAGAGTATCCAAAATAGCCACTAGCAGCTGGCAGAACAGTCTCATATTACAGTTCTGTATCAATTCCGAAATAGATGAGAGTACCAAATACTAGATGCGACATGGACATACACTTCTTTAGATACGAGCATAAATACAACAGGAAATTAATCAAGACAAACAAAATAATCAGGAGGTTTAAATTATTTCTGCTTTGTGCTGCCACAAAGGTGAAAGCACAATTATCCAGAACTGTTGCTATTATGGAACTTGATTAAATTTTATAACTAGTCAGCCTTCTACAGCCTTTCATCTCCAGTCTAGCAGCACATGATGGGCAAAACTGAAATAACGAGAAAAACTGGGCCAGATCACAATAAATCACTTCATCCACTGGGAAGGGAAAGAGGTGCTATGGGACTGAACAGTGAAGGGGAGAATAAGTGCCATCCACATGATATTAAGCAAAAGAGATTAAGTTGATTTCAGCCTAAAGTATCCTTATCTAACTGATGCTTTTACATGACTAGTCTGGGGCTTTGGCTGATTTGCATTAGGCAGACATTCCTTCTACGGTTTGCATTCTTTCGAGCAGAGATGTGAGTGACCACACGTGGGGACAGAACTAATCATTTTCCATTAGAAATCTCTCCTCCAGAATGCAACTGAGGAGCTGGCATGGCAGCAGTCTCAATGTGTATTTCGTGCTTGTACAGATAAATGGAGACATCCCGTCAGCGTTATTTATCAGTCCAGCATAGATTTCAAGGCACTCTTCCACAAACAGGTGTAGAGCTCTTTCTTTGCTCTGATGCATTATATCTTTCCACGCTTGAATTTAAATAAAGCTTCAGTAAGATCTTTTTTAAAAATAAAAGAAAACCCCACCAAAACAACAAAACCAACATGGAAAATAAACAGATTAACTGAACTATGGGAAATTTATGCCAACAAGCATCTGTGGCCCTTGACTACACCTGGGTAAACTGTGTATCACGTACCAGGGATTATGTTGCAATGCATTAGACAGCATAATTTCCCCACACAACTAGCTTGCCCTTTCTTGGGTTTAATAGCTTTACTTTGGCTGGATGTCAGCTATCCTATCACTCATTTTCTTATCTGCTTATTTCCTTTTAATGTCCTGACCCCGATTGTCTAATGGAACATACCGCTCTCACCGCTCCTCAAAGCATAAAGAGGAAAGTGACTGCTTAAATGTTTGGCCGTTTTCTAGCTACCTCTCAGTGCCTGACTAAAAGATGCCAGCAGGAAACAACATTATCGCATTACATGGCTCAGCAGTTTCCTACTCACCCACACGCGGATCAGCCCCCTCGCCTCGCTGCACTGTGTAGTCAAGCCAAAGCAATAGCAACTGCTGCAGCCAAGTGGGTTTCTGGCAGAGAGACCAAATGTACCAGACTTGCACCTGTCACAGTGGACACCTTCCACATTAACCTGGAAGAGAAAGAGTATTTTTAAGAGGAAAAGAAAAAAAAAAGCAAACCAAGTTTTATTTCAAGTTTTATTTCAAGGTAGCAATAGAAAAAGAAAATCCTATTGTAATGATAATAACAGGGTGCAACAAGAAATAATAACAAGCGTTAGGAAATATTCAAGGAACTCTCCAGCTTCTTATCACGTGTGTATGCAAACATATGTAATTAATGTAATTAAGGCATTTGCATTTGTATCCACTGAGTAGCTCTGAGCAATAGATGCTGGCTTCACACTGAAAGTTGTAAGCACAGAAAAATTAAATGGCACTTTGGGCATGACATGCTCAATAACTGATTGATAAGATAAGAAAAATAAGTTGTTCTGAAATTGCCCATGCTAATCAAGCCTTCTGTTTAATATGAATTAGAATTGACATGTTCAGATATTTAAGGTACAGCACTAAATGTTCTTGCTGAGAAACGTATTTTAATGGAAATTCTGTAGAGAAAAGCTTTCCTCTCTTCATGATTGTTTTCCACATCATTGAACAGTATTAACAAGGCTGAAATGTTTCACTGTTCTAATGTCAGTGCTTTTATTTTCATTTTTCAATTAGTTCAAATAAAAAGCTATTCCAGATAGGGAAGATACACAATAATTTATGCAGAGCCTTTTAAAACCATTTTCATACTGCGACCAAAGTATTAAAAAGAAAAAAAAAAACCCCAATATGAAAGCACTGGTTGACTTTTTCTCCCCACACACCTTTTATTGTTCTCTTGAGACTAGTGTGAAGAAGCCAATCTAAAAAAAATTACAGTTTCCAAAGCTTATACAAGAAACCAATATTATCCCTCAGGATTTAGCAGTTTTAACCCTCATTTCCACATGCTCTATCAACAAATGTGCATACACTGTATTTAGCTTAGATTTTGCTGTTTTTTGTCAGGGCTGACAATGAGGCTCCTGAGCCTTTGAGAGCTCATTTCTGCAGCTGTAGCAGGTTTAAATAGGAACGATTACCATTTTATAAAAATCTAATTTCTTCAATGTAGACCTCTTTCACAAAAAGTTACACAAAAGATTAACCAACCCTAGATTTAAATTTAACCTTGGATTACAATTCTGGGGGGAAAAATGCTTACTCAATTCAGTATTATTTGTCCATTTTCTCCCATAAACGGTGGTTTTTACTTGCTTAGAATATTGTTTCATGTCAATTGCACTTCCTTATCATTAATCATCAGCTAAATATATACTGTTCATTTGCACTCAGAGAAACATAGAAGCAACTATATTATTAGCCTGAAAAGAATCAACCAAGAAACGAATGGCATTCAAAATGCCACAAACCCCACTCTTTCTACTTAATGCTCACAAAGAGCTACAAGAAAAACTATGACCCAGAGAAGTTGTGGAGTCTCCTTTCCTAAAGATGTCCCAGCAGTCTGGACACAACCTTGAGTCATGTGCTTGAGGGGACCCTGCTTGAGCAGGGCAGTTGGACTAGATGACCTCCAGTGATCCCTTCCAACCTGACCAATTCTGTGATTCTGCGATATGCTGGACCTAATCCAGAAATGGGGCACCGAGATGGTTAGAGGGGCTGCTGCTTATCATATCTCAAGAGAGGCTGAAAGAATTGAGATACTTCCATTTCTGCCTTTCAGAGGCTGGCACAGAACAAATAGCAATGAGTTTTATTCAGACAGTCCGTGTGGTCAACTCCCGTTTTATTACGGTGTCATCTTCAAATGAATCAGTACTTGTGATATAGAACATGATGCTTCCTGTTCAAATATACCAGAAAAATGGTATAAATACCAGTGGTCAAGCAGTTTTCACAAAGAGGTGGAGAAATCTCACCCCATCCTTGGAAGTGCTGCCTCAGCAGTGTATTTCAGACAAGGTGCTGGACTAGATGACCTACATAGGTCACTTCCAACCTAATTTGTTCTACAATTCTGAGTCTTGAAACTCAGAATTAAGTGACTGTTGCCTATTTATAATTACCTGGCAATCCAATTATTTAAATTCATCCTTCTATATCTCTTTGTGTCAATAGAGACCTAAAGCAGAAGAATGAATCTAAATCACAGAGTCTCTAGGGGTCACTTTTAAAAACCTCCCCCTAGAAGCACAATTATCCCCATTACTAGGTCATGTTACCCATGCTTCTTTCTAGCCAGCTCTTGAAAATCTCCTAGAATGGAGATTTCACATATTTCTGGATAATGTGTACCACTGCTGCATAACTCTGATTTTTTTTAATGTCTAACCCAAAATTCCCAAGCTTGCATTTGCAGCTGTTGTCCCTTGTTACATCTTCTGTCATCATCAGAAAGAACTTGATTCCACCAACAACTCTTTTAAGAGGCTAATAGGTTGCAATTGTGCTTCCTCTTAGCCTCTTTTTTCAGACTAAGAAAGTGTCCAGCTCTCTCAGTACATCCCCACAGATCATCTGCTGTTACAGTCTTCTCTGGGTCCTCTCCAACTTCTCAACAACACTTCTGAATCAAGTTCTAAAACTGGATGCCATTTCCAAGTGCAGTCTCATCAGCACCAACTACAGTAAAAGTAGAGCACTGAGTGGATAAAGCCTTTGCCCTGCTCACCATGCTCTTTGTGATGTCCTGCCTTGCAGCTGCATTGGCCACTGTGCTCACTGCATCCACATCAGTGGGCAGTTTGCCTTTTTTACCATGAGAGTATATGGTTGGGTTATATTGTGTTTTCCAGCAGGATTGACGCTCAGGCTTCTTCCTTCCAAACTGTACTGATTCTTGAGGCCATTCCACTCCAATTAATGATTTTCTATTTTCCCAGTCATCAGGCTTTTCAAGAACCCTCTAGACAGTAATTCTACTCTTCAGCATGTCAACCTCAACCTCCTCCAAGTCAGCAGTATTTTCAAATGTGCTGATCATGAATTCTGTCATCTGTGTCGCTGATGAAGGTATTGGCTCTGGGACACTCTGCTTGCTGGCTACCAACTGCATATCAAACCACCAATTACTGCCCTGTAGGCTCAGCAATCCAGCCAACTCTCAAACAACCTAAGTGTGCTGTTCTTCCAAGCACAATTCCAAATAAGAATGTTGCAGATGATGATGCCAAAAGTCTTTGCTTTAGTGATTCCGAATTGGATGCAGTGTACTCAGAACAAATACTATTGCAGTGAATTCTACTCATGAAATGATGAATATTGACTCCCTCTAAGTCAATGCACTTGGAATTAGCACTGTGGCATACTGTGATTATTGATGCGTTTGCTTTTATTGTGCCCATAATCTGAACAAGAATTGTATTATGGGGATGAACTGGCAACAGTTCTGTAAGAACAGAAAGAAATAAAAATTGGGGAAAAAAGAGGATGCTAAGGATCCTCCTAAGAGGACGCTATCCTGGCACATGTCAGTATGTGAAAAAGCAATTGATAAGCACTTAAGTCTTTCTTTATGTTGAATTCCTCCCACATCAGTTGGCAAATGCACTATAAAGACCGATGAGATTGTTCTGCATTTATTGTTTGAAAAAGCAAGGACAAGTGCCAATGAAATCTGAAATAAACTTCTCAGCAGTTATAAGAGCAGTTTACAACCTTCATTGTCGTACCTTGCAGCTGCATTGGCCAGAATGATCAATGCATGAGCACTTTCCCTCTGTATCACAGCTCTGTGGATCTGTCCCAGCCAGGAAGCACTGACAAGTGACGCAGTGTGGATAATTCCAGTAGCCCAACCTGCACTCAGTGCATTTGTCTCCAGAGAATTCGGGGCGGCAGAAGCAACAGCCTGTATTTAAGTCACACTGGGAACTTAGGGCTCCAATGAGGCTGCACTCACAGGGCTGAAAAGGAGAGAAACAGGGCAATTGTAGTTGTGCTTCTGACAAAAAAACCCAAACCAAAACAAAAAACCAAACCAAACAAAAAAAAACCAAAACCAAGACCAAAACCCAATCAAAAAGCAATTCACCTCTTTTAAGTATCTATAAATAAAATACAGCAGTGGATTCCCACTGTCTAAAAATAACATAATTAAATTATAAGGCTAGTAATTTATTTTTATTCAACATAGGTCAAGCATTTACACTAAATACACTGACAACACTGGTGAGATTTTTTTGATAGATATTACTTATCACTGGTAAGTTAGGCACTGAAAACTAATAAACCCAAAAGGGTCAAGGACATACTTTGTGGACAAAATTAACTCAGAAACTATAAGCACTCTCTAAGAGGTATTTTGTATGTACATTCTCTGCAGACATGTTCAGAACATTTTCCAAAAATTGGAATTGCTCAGGAGCAATTGGTTCAGTAGTTCCAGAGGAATCTAGTTCAACGTCTATTACTCATCCATCAGATAGGTAACTATTCTTTGTACAAACAAGACTCCTAGATGACAGTAATTTACACAGTAAGGGCTAGAGATTTAGTCATGTGATATATTTTGAAGTAAACTTGCTCAGAGAATAGGACTTGCACAGGAAAGTGAGGATAGAAATAGGTGATTTTCCAGGGTGTCTAGATATTAAATACAAAAGTAGCAGGGAAAACTGCAGACTTCCAAAGAACAGAAGAATCCCTCAGTGCTATTACTGTGGTAGCACTGCACAGTTAATACAGGACATTGGCTGTAATCACTAGTGTGACCAGAATATCATATGGAGAAGTTCAGCTTACAGAAAAAAACACTCAGTGCCAGCAGTACAGGTTACCACAGTAACTGACATGGATAGACTTGCTAAAATTACAGACACAAAGCTGAAAAAGAGAGGAAGAAAATGTGGATTCAGTTTCTAGGCAAAACTGTTTATTATATGACTACTTAGAGCACCTTTTCTCTGACCTGAAACCACCATTTATAAAGAAGGTGAATACATACAGGAAATATACAGATGCAATCTTTACTGAATGCCAGAGAAACTATTTAACCACTAGTTAAATATTAGTCTGCAAGATGACCGTCTAACCTAAAAAATAAAACTTTCTGACAGAGAAAGAACTTTATTCTACAAGATACATTTGAACACAAAGCTGAGAAAGCAAATTGTTCACCATTCTCTGAAATATCTTTGTGCAATATCAAAACCTAAATTACAATCATATGCTGTGTTTGGTTTATGCAGTTTTTTACAATGCCCTCTATCCCAGACTTACATCAGCCCCAGAAATCTTCTACAAAGTCTGCAAAGCAGGAGATTCACATCTCACTTTGCAGAAATTAGCAGCAACATACTGAAAGAGATGTGGGCTGATAGATCATCATTAATTTAGATGGTGCCATGGAACTGTCATACTAATGTGCTCACATAAAAGACAATCAGACAATATACTCCCGAGCTCAAATGGAGGTCTTCAACCTCATTAGGCTGGTTTCAGAAGCCAAGAGTCTATATCACAGCAGCACTGCAGAGGTTTCACAGGAGTTTTTCATACATACAAAAAAGAGATCATTCTTGTCAACTGCTTAGCTACATGACTAACAGCCTTTTAAGAACAAGTATGAATGGTGTATGACTATGTTCCAAAAAGATACAGTTTTCTGGAATAATTGTAGCAGTACAATTAAATCCCTTATCATCAGTGAGCACAGCAGGGAGGAAGAAGGCATTTGCACTTTACACCATGTCCACTCTCACCAGTTCTCAACCTTAACTGCATACTGCACCCCTCAGCTCAAGGTCACGAACAACATTCGTTGTTGGCCTCCTTGACATTCTAGAATTGTTTTCTATTTCTTCTCCCTTCTGTTTAGATATTTTAACTCTTTGTCAAATATTGGAACAAGAAGGATTTAAAGACTAATGATAAGGTTTATTTCCCCTTTAAGAACATGGGAATAAAGTGCAATTTACAACTAAGGTGGATGTTTCTTTTCTTTACTCCTTGCCGTCTTTTATGCACAAATTGAAGCCTTTCTCAAGCAGACTTGGAGCACAATTCCCAGTGGTGTCACCATTAAGGGAAAAGTAAATTTGTTTCTCAAAGGCACTGCTGATTACCTGTAAATATACATCTACATACATCATTCACTACTGTGGTAATCTCCTCAGTCACGTTAAACACAGCTATAATAAAATCAGGCTCAAGCAGGACACTGACTCAGTGCGACAGCAGAATCAACAGGATATTTTGTTTTACAGGTTGCATACCTGAGACAGATGATCTGGAGTGTAGTAACAGTAACAGAATGCCAACATTTACACCACAGTTTCACACCAAAACTCACAATATGGAGACAAACCACAATTTGCAAGCCAAAAACTGTGTTCCAGCGATAAATTATTGTGAAAGATGTAGGGAATACATAGAAAATAGAAATCCACTCACCTTGCAGCCTCTGACAATGTCATGGCCCCAGTGATTTGGTGCACATTTGTCACACATTTCTCCAACAGTATTGGGAGGGCAGATACAGCGTCCACTGACGGGATCGCAGTTATTGCCGAAACGTGAACACTCACAGGCTTCATGGGAGACAGAAAAAAATAAAGCAAAGGAAAGGTTATCCCTTTATGTGACACCTGGAGAGCAGACCTTAAGTGGGTTAGGGTCATGCTTTTACTATACAGTAAACTCTCAGTTATCTGTGGACACGATGGGGCAGAAAAGGTAGGGAAAACCCCAATAAACCAAAATCAGTAGCAGTGAAACACAGGTTAACTGTGGCTGAAGTAACTGCAATGAGGACAGAATGGGAAAAATAAAGGCACCAACTGCAGAGGCTTCTGAGATGGTGCACTCTTGTGACATAACTGCAGGAGTTCTGCTATACAGTTTCTGGGCCCATGCTGTCTCCTCTAAGAAGCCACCTGAGGGCCTCTGAGCCATATATGCAGGGAACTTGCAGTCTATTTAACCTCTTATACCAATTTGAGAAATACCTTCTGAAATTTCTGCTGCTCTAAAGAGACTTTCCTTAGAGAGCAAAAAAGGCGTTTAAGTTTCTTTTTCCCTTTCTATTCCTTCTTTTTTCAGCTTACATATCCTCTGCCTTGGGAGGACATTAACAAACTGTTGTTTCCTCTCCATGAGAAACTGGTATTCTTTGCAGATTATATTAAATTAAAAATACTTCAGGTTTGGAAGTGCTTCCAGAAGTGGTCTTTTCTCTTAAAGGATTATTAAGTGAACAACTCATTGGTGGCAAATATTGATTCAAGCTATGTAAGTAGTAAGTAGTTCTGGGGCACAAGACACACAAGTGATTGAAAGAGCAGAACTGGTGTGTGGCTGTTTTCACACCCACCGTCCACATAACACATGAGGTCAGAGAAAAAGCATCATAAGAAAACTGTCTGTGTGATAACGTGTTCCTTGGGGTGTTTAAAGGGCAATGTAACTTTGTTACTGAGGGCTTCATTTATGTTCATTGCCTTTACTGTGAAATACTTCAATGCAGATTGAAACTAGAAGACAAGGGATGTGCAAAGATAGAACTCCTATCTATAGTTCAAATAAGAAGTGGCCTTTATTTATCCCCACCAATGCCTTCAAGATAAGGTAATTGATGCAAAGAAGATAGCAGGTTTCGCCTCCATCATGCCAGGAACACATAGTGTTGCATGCTATTTAAAATATTTTCACACACTGTAACTTGAAGTTTCAGAATACATCTCATTGGGAGACTGAGGCTTTCTGATGTGACAGCTGCTCTATGGGCTTCCAGGTCTTACACAAAATTGGCTAAAAAGGTGTGGAGGGAAGGAGATACTCAAATGGTTTTGCTGTTTTTACTTTTATAATTATTTTTCAAAATAAGAGGGAAAAAATACAACACAATTGTTGCAAGCAATAGTGAAATAGATTTTGTATCTTTGCTGCTAGAATGTCAACACTGACAATGCTTTCAGGGGTTTTTTAGGCTTTATGGATTTATATTGCACAAGAAAAAAATCAAATTATATTCCTTTTGGATAAACACTGGATAAAAGAGGTCCAATATGTTACTTGATACTTAACTGTCACAATGGAATTTATTTTTCTGTACTTTTCCTTCCAGCATGATTTGATATACTTCTATTAAATTTCTGATTTTCTTCGTGATTCGTAATTTAATTCTTATTTTTTGTCATTTGAAGGAATACATTAGAAGCCTACTAAAAATAAGTGTGGAAAAAACAGCACACTGAAAACAGAATTCCTCTCCAACTGTTCTATTAACTTTGGAACTTTCAAAATTCTGAATTTTCTCAACATCTATAGCTGCTTCTGTTGCTTTAAACATTTGACCACAGGCTGGTACATTTATATTTAAAGCATTACTTGGATCTACAGCATTTTACCATTTCATTGTTGTTTCTTAAACTCTGTCAGTTATAAGGTTGACAAGAGACAATTAAAATTTTAATGTGTAACTTCATTATTAGCCATCTCATTTTCCCTCCCCAACTGTAGTTATCAACATTTTGTTATGTTTCACAATACTGATGTGCTTTTAACTTGTGAAACATTAGAATAAGATGCTAATCATAAAGATTAGATTTTTTTCCCCCTTCATTTAATTGCTAAAGGCTTTAGGACTGCAGTTATCTCTTCCATTTTATTTCAAGCTGTCTCATCAGGGAGCCTGGGAACCAATCTCTCCCTTTTCCAAGGTGCCAATGTGTCTGAACTTTTCAAACCTGTGTTTTTGAACTCTTCATTACCATGGGAGACAACACCACAGAGCAACATTTTCGAACATAATCTATAATCCAGCCTGTTTCAAGGTTCATCCACACTACAGGTAAAACTGAATTTTGCTGCACAAATGCAGGTCTCCAGGCCTTGATGCTCCTTCCATTAAAAAAAAGGAGTAAGAAAAGGCAGAGAGCTAAGCTTGCTCCTTGTGGCATTTTGGATAGGAAAGGAGGAAGAATAGATCACCAGACATTGTGATTTCTGCTTCTGGAAAGAACATGCTTTATACCTGAAGAATAATACCAACATTCTGGCACCCCAGCAGTCAGTCACACTAGACAACTATCTACGTGTCCTGTGATCACACCTAAATAAATCTCTGAGACTTTAAAAACACAGTTCTATCAGGAAAGATGGATACTTCCCTCTGAAAAAACCTATTGATTGGATTCTTTTTGATATAACAGTCCACACTACTTCAAGAACAGGAAGCATTCATTTCAGTCTTTGACATAATTTCCAAAAGGACAAAAATAAAGGTAAAGAGGTGGCTGGATATATTTATGTCTAATGCTAGCATTTCAGCATCTAGAAAAGAAGACTTTTCATGTGTTTACACAAGGGGTTTAGCAGATAATTTTACTTAAAAATCTTCTTGTACACAAAAAGTACAAGTAAGCAACTAAATATTACTGTACAGGAAAGGATTGTGGTAATGAAAGAGGATCAACCATATAAGAACAATGAAAAGGGATAAAACTAGAAGTAAAGGGAGTTTGTGTTTTTCTTGTTTTCCTTTTACACCCGTACAAATTGATGCTGTTTGGCAAAAATTTTAATCAGACGTCTATGTTAATCTTAACTAAATTATAGGAATTTCATGGAATTTTTTTGGCATTTACTACATGGAGTAAATGACACTCCTGTTTCTTCTAAATGTAGAAGATTAACCATAAACTGTCCATAAAATAGCAGAGATTGCTTTGGTATTTCATTCTTGCCTATCACCACCCTTGTCAAGTGAATGATGTACAAGGCTGTCCATGAACCCCCTGTCAGGAAAATTTGTTATGCAATCCAGAAATAGCCAAACTAGAATCTTAAGAACAAACAAACAAACAAACAAACAAACAAAATCAATCTGAGCTTGGGTGGAAAGCATTTACATACGAGTACAGCCTCCTTCTTCAAAGTTGTAAAACCCATGTGCACAGCGGTCACACTTCTTCCCTGTCACTCCAGGCTGGCAATAGCACTGTCCGTCTCCATCGCAATCAAAGGACTTGGAACCAAAAGAGTTGCAGTTGCAGGGAACACATCCTCTGGAAGACTGTAAGCCAAAAGTTCCAGGCTGCCACAGAGTGAGGAAGAGCAGTTAGTACATGGAATGATTACCAGGAGAAAAGAGGAAAAGCTGAGAGTGTAAGGAGATCAGGGTTGCTCTTCCCTCTTCATCACTGATACTGCTTTCAACAGGTTAAATTGTAGTGGTAAAACCCTGGACCAAGGACACTAAATGCCCTGCACTACTGAGAAAGAATAAAGATTTCAGAATGTTACCTGATGCTATAATGAATGTTCTGCAATGTAACACGTTTCTTATGAGGCTGTGTTTCCTGGAGTACAATTCTCACTTGGAATGGAAGGTATGTCAGCACAAAATACATATCCCATCTCTGGTTTTAAGGCTATGTCAGGCAGAGTTTGTTTCTAAGAGAGTGAATCCAAATTCTTAGCTATGAATGGAGATCGATTCAACTGGAAAGCCTCTGAACTAGATTTTATCTCCTCTGAGTAAAGGCAGTATCTGTATACAGTAACTTAAGGGCAATTCGTTAGAGTGATATATATAGGAAAACCTTTGGAAGAACAAAGAGATAGTGTATTTGTGTTCAATACAAAAATAATGGGGATTTTTTAAAGATAAAAACTGTCTTTGGATTAGGCCTTTGTTTCTCTTCTATTTTTTTCTTTTCTTTTTTTTTGCAGTGATCAATATAAAGTTTCTACAGAACCAGATTAGATGTTATCAACTATAGTAAAAAATTTCTTCCTTAACTTCACTAGTGGAGTGCAAAAAATAAAGAAGGGAAGACACACACTCATTTGTATACTGTGATACAGAATTCTGCACAAAGCTTTCAACCAAAGACCTCGGAAGTTTCACTGCACCAACCAACCGAGGCTTCTTGGAACAAACCATACTTGACATTCAAACGATAAATTCAGTCTTGAGCTAGAGTGCTTTAAAATGGGAGTACTTCTCTACCTGTTTTTCAGGCATGATGATTTTCAGTGAATACTGAAATCCAAATCATATTAATAACTTCACTTGAAACTGATATTACAACATTAATAATAAAATCTATCAGCAAGTTTGATAGAAAAGCAGAATGTTAAAAATGAGATATTAAAAAGATCACTGCTAATGAATATAAATGAAAGAAAATGAAAAATATTTACTGTATAATGTGCTACTTTATGATCCAGGCATATGAGGTGTTAGATTTTTACCTACTATAAATCAGTAGATCTTCAAATCAATGGAGTTGTGCTGGCTTTGACCATGGGAGTGATTGTCCCTCTGTACTAAGCACTAGTGCTGTGTCCCGTTCTGTGCCACTTACAAGAAAAAAAGACATCGAACTGCTGGAGCATGTCCAGACAAGGGAAATGGACCTGGTGAAGGGTCTGGAGCACAAGTCCTGTGAGGAGTGGCTGAGGGAGCTGGGGGTGCTTAGTTTGGAGAAGAGGAGGCTCAGGGGGAAACTTTTCTCTCTACAACTCCTTGAAAGGAGGCTGTAGCCAGGTGAGTTTCGGCCTCTGCTCCCAGGGAATCAGCAACAGGACAAGAGGACACAGCCTCAGGCAGTGCCAGGGGATGCTCAGGTTGGAACAAAAGGAACAATTTCTTCACTGAAAGGGTGGTCAGCCACTGGAGCAGACTGCCCAGGACGGTGGTAAAGTCATTCAAGAAATGACTGGACATGGCATTTAGTACCATGATCTGGTTGACAAAGTGGTGATCAGTCAAAGGTTAAACTCAATAAACTTGGGGGTCTTTCTCAACCTTAATGTTTCTATGACTACTATTTTATATTGATTTGTTCCACAGTAGAACCCCTAACTAACTAACCTCTTGTATTGGTGAATTCTCTGAAACTTCAGAAGCTTTCCATGGAAAAGTCCTGAAATCTGATCTCTAAGGTTAATACAGAAGTTCCCCACCCACACAGAGAATCTGCTGATACGTGTCAGAATACAGGACCACATCTATGGTCAGAATTTGGCCTGAAAATCATATGAACCTAAGAACCTTGACGATGCATGTAATAAAGAATTACACTGATTTTCATTTCCAAACTCTATTTGAAATGTTTTGCAAATTTCATACTTCTGTCTGACAAAACATGGTGTATCAGAGAGAAAGAGGTAGTCAAACTCATTTAATTAAACTTAAGTTTCAATAAAATACTTGACTATCTCTAAAGATTTCTTTTACACAGGAAGAAACACAGAAATCTCAGGACAGACATTCAGATTAATGCAGTGAAGTAACCAATGCACAGCATGCACTCAGTTCTCAATATAAAGTTTGCCAAGATCTAATAAATTGTGTTTATATGGGTAATAGTCAGGAAAAGTCTCAGCACTGCACACTGTGTTAAGTTGGAAAAGACCACCACCATGCTGGGTTGCATTCTGTGAGGAGGGCTGCACACAAAGACATTTTGGTCAGTCATGGAAACTTTAACCCCAAGTTAAAGTTCTCAGCTAAGTTTGCTTACACACAGAAATTCTAAGAATCACATTTACTAAACAACAGATAAGATCCTAGAATACAGTTAGGAAATACACTGAATTTTCTGAATATGTCATTATATCGTGTCTCCATCAGTGTACTGTGTGAGCAATACAGTAACCTAATATGTTTAATTGAAAAAAAATTCATTTCTCTGAGGAAATCTATATGAACAAATACAGCATGGGTCCCAGAATCTATCTGAGGATGCAAAACACTGCCAGGTATTTTTCAATCAGGGGTGTGACAAGTATGGAGGTTTTGAGTTGCAGGGAGAACAAACAACATTCCTAAAATACTACTCTGTTAGAAGCAGTTGTATCATAATTACTTAATTTTCGGAAATAAGTTGCTTTGTTGGTCTGTGATAAGAATGAACACTCTTATCATTTTGGGCATTACATTCACATAACTGGTACTGCACCGAGTTAAAAATGGCTGAGATAACTGGCCATATTCACTAATGACATTCATGTGACTGGCCATATTCACTTTTAACACCTGTTATGTTCAACATTTTAAAACTAGATCTTAACTAAGATCAGCCTCTGGGGCTGATCCTTCTTGCAACCTCCTTAAGCTATTCATTCTTGAATTGTTAGAAAAGGAAGTCTTATGCTGCAAAGTCTGAGAAAATCCCACCAATTCCAATGATATATGTACATCTCCCATGCATTTTGTGCATACTGCTGTTGATGGTGTGTTTTTGGGACTTAGTCTGGCATTTGATTTCTCGCTGATATCACTGAGGGCACAATGAAGCCGTTAGACTTGGGGAAACATCTTAAAACGCTGCTTGTCTTCCGAGCCTGTCGGTTTCTTGGGAATTTCTTATATTGCAACACGGGTATGAAAAATTAAAAACCCATGCAATCCATGTGAACTCCAAACACAAACAAACAGGAGACTTCAGCCCATGCAAAGCCGAGTTTCTCATTACCAGAGCTGCAGGCCGGTAAGCACCTCGTGGGCACCCACTGGCACTGCTGGTGCCCCACCTCCGGGGGGATACTCGAATCTGCTGACTGCTTCCCGCATTTTCTTGCAATTTAGGCACCTGTCTGCTGATTTCACAGTGTCTGCCCATGAATCCTGATTTGCAGATACATCTTCCCAACATATCACACTGCAGTGACACAGATCCTAAAGCACTGCAGCCACAGGGTATGCAAAACAGCTTTTCTGGGGCCCAGAAGTAGTTGGGCTTTAAGAATGAAAAGTAAATACTGTTAGAAAGTGAAGATAAAAAAACTACACCACATAAAAGAGTACAGAAATAAAGACAGGAGTAAACACTGAAGTAAACAAAGATTAATTCCAATTAACCACCAGTGTTGTATTAATGA
The DNA here is from genome assembly GCA_008694505.1 of Cyanoderma ruficeps. Lineage (NCBI taxonomy): Eukaryota > Metazoa > Chordata > Aves > Passeriformes > Timaliidae > Cyanoderma > Cyanoderma ruficeps. Next base: position 47,424,837 of record VZDJ01007749.1, read on the forward strand.
AATATTTGCTGGGTACCTTATGCAATCAGCAGATTCCACTGATACCAGCATTTTTTCTTTGAACAGACTCTTTAAATACTGTTGAAAATGGAGTGTCAGCCACTTCAGAAATTACACAATTTTAAAGGGTGAAAATGATCCTTTTGATTTCTGCAGAATTATTTATGTGCTTTAAGTTACACACTGGTGGAGGTGTTCTGAGGAAATAGGCCTAACTCACGAGTCCTTATGTTGAACTAAAGAAATGTGCAGTCAGCTACAGCATATTCCTTAGCTGCCTGAAGACAACTCTGTGAAAGTTTATGAAGCAATATTTCTCTGCAGTGATTTATGAGAGAGGAAAACAATGTCAAGGCAAAAAACACTTTCAGCAAAAAATAATACATAGTTTGGACAACACAAGAAGAAACACTAAGAAAAAAAACATAAAGACAGAACATTCCAGCAGAACTAAACTAGCACCCTGCTTTTTAAAAAAAATAAACATCAAATACTATCACACATTTTGCAGCTTTCTTCATAGAGGGATTATCTCCCAAAGCTGCAGTATTTTAATCTATATTTTACATCAAACATTCAAAATATAAAGTGTATATACTATGTATACAAATGTACTTATAGATGCATTGAGGCTTAAAATGCATTCATTGCACGTAAATGCTATATCTTGTGTTCTGTTCTAGAAAACAAGTAGAAAACATTTAAAAAGCAACCATTTTACCTTTCTCTACGTAAGAACAATCTATTTAAGTGAAAAATAAACAACAGAAAAAAAGCCTATCCAGAACCAAATGATATTTAGTTGCAGCAAACAGTGGAGAAAGCTGAAAGGAAACCCCATTTCTGGTCACTCACTTTGCAGATGTCACAGCGGCGCCCAATGACATTGGCTTTACACTGGCACTGGCCCGTCCGAGAGTCACAGATCTCTGAGAAGGAGCCATTCATGTGACAGTGACAGGCTGCAGAGGAAGAAGAAGGAGATGTCAGTGTGTTCCCTGAAGCTAAATCTAATAGGCAAATGTTTACAGTGCAGCTTTTGCCACCCTGAGAAACGCCCAGTCTGGGTTAAGCAAGAAGGTGTCGCTCCCATACACTGAGAGATTAAGCTGCTCATATTAGTGCAGAATTTTTCTCCAAATCATTGCAGACAGAAATTTTGCCTCAAGTTCATGAACAGTTTTTTTTAAGTGTTTCTCTCAGATCAAAGTGGGATGTGGAGGGCAGATTACTACGTACATGCCCAGAGACTCAGAATGGGCAGGGCAGTACTGAGATAAAAATACAAAAAAGGGGTAGAGACCCTTACAAAGAGTGTGTACAGGACGTAGGCCCAGCCAGTGGAGCTGCTCCACGTGCTGGTTCTGCTGTCCTGGAGTTCACTCCCTTTTCATGTAGTCATCAGGAGATGTTGGCAGGCTGCAAACCCAGTACAAGGTTGACACTATACAGGGGCAGTAATGCTCTCATGCCCCAGGCTGCACTGAAAAACATACCAAGGATTATCTGCAACGATGACTCTCCAGAATTTCTGTCTCAGCAACAGCATCACAGTTCCCAGAGGAAATGTAACCCAACTGACCAATCTAACTCATCTCAGTGCTCTCCTGAAGATTTAAAAAGGCAGTGAAAACGCTGTTTCTTGAGGAAAACAGCAACATTTCTGGCTCTTAAATTTTTATGTTTTAGGAGAAGACAAATTTTGGGGAAGATGTCTATCACCCTTTATGTTCTTCAACCACAAGAACTCCTGTGCTCTTCAATCCTTTTGGCATGCAGAGATTTGGAAAAAAACCCTTAGCACTCGCAGTAGAGAAGAAGGATGTGATTGTTGTCACAGGGACTCTAACCATACATGATTCCATCAGCATGAGCTGGTTCCTGCATATAATTTTTCCCCCTCATAGGGGAATGAATCCGCATCTCTATACCAATTATCAATCTACTCTCTGAACTTGAGCTCCAGTCCACATTTTGCTTTCCTGCAGTGCCCTATCTGCATGTGTTGCTTTTTCTTTTCCTCAGCCTGACACCTTCATTTTAAGAAACACTTAAGAGTCCCAGCAGCGAACACATGGCAGTTGCATACTTTCATGTCAGAAGGTGCTATGTGAGACAAGGCAGTTACATTTTTCCTATATATAGATTATTACAACAGGACCTTCCTCATTACTTCATTGGACTCGCTAATTTACAATTTCCAATTATAAATTGAAAGGGTTGGTTTGGGGGTTTTCTTCCTACTTTTGAGGTATTCTGCAGCAGTTGTTTCTTTTAATGAAAGAACTTTCATTAAAACTTTATGACTTGCCATTCTGTTCATGGCATTGTTTCTCAAATGTTTGCAAGAATTCTGGAATAAGTAACAAAAATGTGCTGGTTCTGCTGTTCATACCAGTCATGTATTCAGGGATTTCACTTTCCTTCTGTTTTGCAATGTATTTTTTAAAAAGTAAAAATTAAAAGACACTTCTGATGTAATTAACATTGCTTATCTTTTCCTTTCAGCTTTCAACACTAAACAAACCTATAATTTACCTCTTTCATCCTGTATACAGCCCTTTTTATCCTGATATTCATGTTTTAAAACTGCTGACACTCCAAATGGTGCAGAGTGATAAGTATCACATACATATATGTTTTTAGTATATATTTAATTAAACTGGTCAGTGGGGAAAGAAGATGCTAAATCTCAGATTCAACAAACTACAATCCTCAATGCAAATTAAAAATGTTTCACCAACCTTTTCATACAGACCTCAAAACCCGAGCTCGGTCTGATTTGAATTGTTTTGCTTATCAGGCATATGACAACACAAGAATCAAAAAGAAAACTTACACTGATTTTATAAACAGATGAGTTTGTCTTATTTATATTACAGCAAGCAGCACTCCATGGTGTCTTAACTCAGTCACAGATGACTGAGTGCAATGCAGTGGTAAGGGAGAATTTGGAATATCTGGACTTTGATTGTTTTTCTTGGCTCTGGCAGTATGCACATTGAGAAGAAACATACAGTCAGGGCTATTCAATTAATAAACTGATACTCAATCTGGTAAATTGAATTTATCTCACCTAGAGCCTGGGTGAGATTCATTCACCCTTGCTGTGAAAATTAGCTCTTGTCCAAACCTCCAAATGGTTATTATAATACAATACAGCCTGTTGGAGAAATTTGTCTTACTTTCTTCCTGAGCAACACTGGTCAGGACCCTTCATTCTCTCTGGATTTCTATAAATATTTATGAGCTTGTATTTATGATCAAGCTACACACTTATGCTCCTACAACAGCAGCAGCCATATACTGGAATATAGGCAGATGATTATTTGCTTTAATTCATCTCGTGACACTAAGCTCTATTACCATCAGCTCAACCTCAAGGTATTTGCTTCAGCACACTGCGCTGTTTCCCTCCAAAAAACAACCTACTAGAATCAAATCAAATCAGCTTAGGACATTAGCTTGTTGTTCTTAGATTTATGGTTTTGTATAGATACACCAAAAAATTCAGAGATGCTATGATGATATAAAGCTGTACTGTCATTTGAAACGGTTAATGCACACAACAGCACTGTACAGAGAAAGACCAAGAAACATTTCAAACAATAATTTGAAAGCAAATTCATGCTTTGCAATACTTTTGGATTTGGCTTTTTAATAAGGAACAAAATTGAAAACAACAAAGTAAAGGCACAGTCCCTCTGATATTGCTGCTGCAGGGCAAACTTCATGAAGTCTGCAAAGGAAATAAAAAATCATATGCAAAGAAGAAAACCCACATGAAATGCAGAGAGTAGATGAATACAAGGTAACTGCAAGCACAAGGATATGAATACATTAGGGGGCTTTCCTTGTCAATGATACTGACAACAAAACAAAGCTTGTAATTCAACATTAAGCATATATTTCTTTTAAGTATTTTTTTAATGTTTTCCAAACTTTCCTTTTATAAAATCTTTCTCAAGCACCTGTCACTACTGTGGAAATGGTCAAAGCATCAGTCCTATTGATGACTCAAGAATGGTGACAAGCTATTGGAAGCTGTAATTTTTGAAATATACTTCTTCTTAAATCACTTTACACACTTAACTTTGTAACTTATATGACATCATTCATCATAATCTGTTAACTTATGGAGAGAAGAATATATAGGATTATCCAAAATTTTCTGGCATTGTGTAAATTAGGTACAAAAATCATTTATATAGGTATGTCTTCGGGGTTATCTATGACTTTGTGTACATCAGTCTTTATTGTGCTTAGCTGAGAAACCTGGTGATGTTCTGCATCTCGTTAGCTCCCACACTCTGGAGGTCCAACATAACCTAGGATTTTCACTTTTAAACTACAAGTTGCTAATAGGGCAAGTCCTGGAAATGGATGCAAGTGCCTCAGACTTCTCTGCTCACAACACATATTGCAAACATGGTCCCCATGTTCCTACACACAGAGCAGTAAGACAATGCCCCAGCATAATTTTATCCTGCTATAACACCTTTGTACTCAGTGGGGTTACTCTTGTGTTTATTACAATGGACCAAAAAGGAATAAATCCCTGTGACCATGAAATAAAATGCTTGACTCTTTCAGGACAGCTTGTAACTTGTTTTATTCCACTTCTCAGAATGTGAAGGAAGAGTACATGAAGAACGTTTTAAAGTTAAAAGTACTTGTTCTGCATTCTGAACTGTGCCAGCAATGGCTCAGAGGGAGCCACTGCCTCCTACAGAAAGAAAAGCTCCTGTTCCTACCAAATCTTTCATTTCCACTGAATAATTTTTGCAATCCCTATGGGGAAGGATGTGCTGGGGCTGGTAGTTAAATAGTATGCCACCACTCAGCTGAGAATTGCTAGCTTGCTGCAGTGCCAGGTATCTTCCTCCAGAGCATTTTAGAAAAATTGTCTGGAGATGTTAGGGTCTGACTGGCAGGTGGGAGAATCTTGACCTGCAAGCAGCAGCACCTTCCAATTATTACTCAAGTTATATAAGTAGGAAACAGGTTACAAATGCTGCCAGAGCTGGACCCTGAAACTGAAACATCACTCCCTCTTTTCAATCTTACAGGAGAACAGGATTTTTTCTGTGTAGCTTATAGCATTTTTTAGTGAATAGTTTCCATTTATTTGTATTTATTTTTGTAGATCTGACATTTAGTATAACCTTTTGCACCTACACAATGCTCCACTGTTTTTTCCCCATGTCTGCTTCAGCTAGAATTTTTTTAATAAGTTCTTCTTTCTATTTACTTTAAAGCCTCCCATTCTAGATGCAGATGCACAGTATCATTATTAGAGCTGTATTATTCTCTTGCTCACACATACAGAGGTGCAGCCTTCCTCTCAGGAACAAAGTTATAGGATAGATCAATACTGTCAGGAGCTGTAAAAGTTCGTGACTTACGTTGACAGTTCCTTGCATGAAGAGCATCACCAAAATATCCATCAGCACACCTCTCACAATATTGGCCTGTTGTACCTGGCTTACATATCAGACAAGCACCAGACAAGCTGTCACAGCTGCCAGGAACGGAGAAGTCAAGGTTGTCATTACACTGGCATGGCTGGCACGATCCCCCTGGTATCAGAGGTTGTCCAAAATAGCCTTCTGCACACCTAGGGTAAAAGACAGCATCAGTTAGGACCCTTAAATAATCCTCTCATTAGAAATACTTAATTCTGTTGCTTCCCTAATCACCGAAGATGATTTGATCTTCTCTCAAGTGTGTCTTAAGCATCTTTTTTCTTTCTCTCTCCTTCTCTTTTTAAACAACACTGAAGACACAGTACCAGCTGAAATCCTGCCAGTTCTGCTAGTAATTAGACTTCAGTGGGAGAAAAATCTTGTCACTGGCACTGAACGTGAGACAAGGTATAGCAAGAAATCTTAGTGGCACTCTAGAGGAAGGGGGATTGGACTAGATGACCTTGAAAAGTCCTTTCCAATCCAAACTATTCTATGACTCCATGTTATATATACTTTGTATTTCAACACATTATGTATACATGTTCTGTACTCAATCACTAGCAAGCCTGATGATTATTTTTCCCTCTACCTTAAAAACTTCTTTAGTTTAGAAAAACACCTTTAGAATGTAATGCAGACATGAATTTGTTTACCTAACAAGATCTGGCCCCTGAGTTGGATTTCCCCTGATCTACTACATGGTCAGATTTGCTTAATTAATGGATTTCTAATCTCTGTTTATGGACAGGTAACAAAAACATTGGTCATTGGCACAGGAACTATGTTGTTGTGTGCTATACCTTTCATATTTTAAGAGAACTGTTTGAAAATATCACATCATTTTCCACCTTGCCCACTTGCAATTATCTGTGTAAAGTAGGTTAGTGAATCTGACCTAATGTGAGGCTGTATTTAAAGCAAATTTCTACTCACCCCACAGCCTATTTCCTATTTATATTCTGGTCTCCTTTCCCTTTCTGTTACATTTTTCACACTTCATAGTAAGAGCAACTTGTAGATAGTGAAGAAAAAGAAAAGAAAAATTGCACAGTTCTGGCTAATGAATTTATTCATGCGCATCTCAAATGAACTCCAATTAATACAAGGAAAACAGAAAGTACATAAAGCACATTGCACAAAATAATTTTCCTACTACTTTAAAGTCAGTTTGAATGTGGTTTTAATGTACACAGATACCCTCACTTCTGTGTAGTAGTAGTGGAAAGCATGGCAGAGGAAAGCTTTTGTGTATGATCCTAATGCAGGAATGCAGAGCTCCACTATGCTGTCACTCACATGTGTGCATCAAGTTAATCCTTTTCCTTGCTTCCAGAATATCTCATAAAGCTTTTAATTGGATCCTAAGCAAAACTGTCTAAACATGTACTAAATATTATTCAATGTCATCATCAAAAATCAGAAAGATTATAAAAACTGAATAACAGAGCAGGGAGGAAAAATTGGTGGGAACTTATTGAGCAGCTTTTTGTAATTTTACACAAAATAGGATTTTCTCCCACTCTCTCAAAACACCCACGATGCAGACCACAGAACAATAATATGTATAAACAGTCCAGTGGTTTGGGTGCATGTAAGCACTCAGGACCATGAGTAACATTTCCACAATCTAGCCCACTCCTGTAGCACAGTCATCCCTCAAAATCACTTCCTCATAGCAACAAGACATCAAAATCTTGTCATTAGAATAATTCAGGTATTTTATTTTCAGAACCTGTCCTCAAAGTAGCAATTTACTGTATTTCCTGCAAAAGAAGAGCTAATTCTTTTCTTGATGGAGGACATCTCAGCAACTACAAAAGACTAATTTTTAGCTTAATTTTGCCAAAATAACTTGGCTTGCTTCAGTGACAATACGTCAGTTACAAAGGCCAAGATGTATCTTAATATGTAACAATTAATAGCCATATTTTATAAAAACCAAAGCATATCTGGATAATTTATGCAGTTATCTTAGTTTACCTAAACCAGATTACATCTGAAGTTAACTCATGCTTTGCTAATGTACTAGTATTTGTCATAAATCTGTATCTTTTGGTCCTACTAATCGATTTGACTTCACTTAATTGTGTTTGTTTTCTTCTTTCCCTTTCATTTAGTGGTTAGTTCTGTATTTGACAGCATTCATAGAAACTTATCAAGCAGTTCATGGAAACAATACTCTAATGATTTGTGTGAAATGTACTGCTAATAATTTCCTTCTATTAACAGCAGGAGACCTCGATAACTCTGTATTCTCATCAGTTTACACTTTGATAATTAAATTTAAAAATCCCACTTCCATCACATAGCCATATTTTACTTATGTACATATATAATCTCGAATTCAACTGAAGATGATCCTGAAAGTAAGGGTAAACCAGTGAAAGCTTAAAGAGAACTGTGTACATGTATTTCTGTAAATTCTTTCTCCTTTTCTACCACTTCTCCTTAAGTTGCAGGGAAAGATTAAAAAAGTCCACTTTCCTTAATTCCATCTTTATTCCTTTAATGACATTCTTACTTCAGCTTCTTTTCTCAGGTTGAAAGAATTATATATTTGGGAAGGTTTAGATTAAAAAACACCAATAGGTGTGTGGCATGCAAAATTACTTTTATGCATTGCACAAAATACATGTAAACATAAATGACTTCTAACTATAACATAACACCTCTGAAATTAAAAAAATAAACAAAAACAGGAGTAAAGAAGAGAATAAATATTGTGTCCATATTATTCTTTTCTACTCTCAAATGCAAGTGAGTCTGTGAGTCTGCTTTTATTTAGCATAAGTGGTGCCAAATACAGGGCTACTTCTTAAAAATATGTGTACTGGGCCTGGTCAGTATAGAGTTAATATTCCTCACAGCAGTCTATATGATGCTTTGTATATACACATATATGCACAGAAACGCAGTTTTTCTATTTTATAAATTTCTTTTTATTTACTAGGAAAAAAAGCCCTTGGGACAGAGTTAATTAAGCCTGCAAATCCGAACACTTTAAAGTCTGGAAGTACTATTTTTTACAGAGCCTTTGAAATTTATGTGCATTCAACCTGTGCACAAAATCAGGCAAAAGCCCTGTGGAGAAACGGCTTGTGAGCACGCAGTGAGATACCTTAACTCAGGTGCACGGCACAGATGTTATTGTTGTGTGACCAACTATAAATCTTGCATTTTCTAATGTCAGAATGCCCACCTTTGCAAGCTGCAGACAATCCTGCGTAGCACATTTGTTGTGCCAAATCTCCTGAAATGTTTGACCCTTTACCCATCAGTACTGCAACACAGACTTGCTGCTCTGGCACTAGTGGAAGAATTATATTTGCTACAAGGAGCAGCAGTTTGAAGTCACAGTACTCGAGAGGCTGTGGCTGGTGGCACTCTGTGCTAGACTTCAAGAATAGGGTAGACGGGGGCAAGAAAGGACATAGGTCAACTCACCCTTCCGCTCACACATGAGGGACACTGACCCTCCTTCTAGGAGGAAAAGGTCACTGGATCACATAAATCATGGAGTCCTTCAGGAAAAGTTAGACACACCTATTTTGCTTCTTTCCCCTATCAAGACTCTGTTTGGAAAATGGATGTAATCATCCTGTGAATGTGCTGAGCTAAAAAGACAACCTTTTGTCATTCTCATACATACTTTCTATGAAGTTAAGAGGATGTCCATCCTACCTCTTATGCCTTTGGAAAAGTGAGCAGTGATAAAAGGAAGAAAAGTCTAATTTGTTAGGGAAAAACATTACATGGGAAAGCTGAGCTCCCTCTACAATTACAGATATATGATAACTCCCAACACGGTTTCGATCTGCAATTGTTTTGATGGTATTATGAGCTGGACTCCTCAGAATATTAACCAATTATGGCACCATTTTCCTGAGAGTTCCAGTGAAAGAAGTAGCAATTTTTTTTTTTTTTTTCATTTTACAAATCAGACAGATATATGCATCTCCCTAGGGGACACAGGATATATTTTTAGGCCAAGTAAGTGCAGTGCTGCACACACTTCACGATACTTAACATGTCATGACAATTTAGCATTGTTCAGCTAAAGAATCACGTGGCTCAGATCACTTGTCACTTTGTAGTTGCTAAAATGAAAGAGAATTTCATGTTAATTCTCTCAGCAATTATACAACCACTGCTAATAGCAAAACGCAACATGCTTTCTCCTGATCATTATTATTGACAGCTACAGACATTCTAAAACAACTTGTTACAATTAAAAGCAAATAGTTCTGTGAGCTTTGAAATTAATGGCCTAATTTCCAGTGGATTTATATCTCATGGTTACAAGGCTAAAGGCTGATTATTTGCTGCAGGATGTTGCTACTCAGCAGGGAGTAATCCCTCAGGCTACACCAGCACTTTTTCCTTGCCCTGTGAAAGTTTTCTTATGGGCAGAACATTTAGCAATCTCTCTTGTTCTCTCTCTATCTGTTTAATCAGGTGTGAGTTCACACAGTATTTTCCCCCTTAGCTATGACATGTCCTGATTTATTAACCTCTATTCAGCCACTTCTTTTCATAAAACCTTTAGGAACAATTATCATCTTTGAGCCCTCCTACTGCCCAATTTGGTTGAAATTGACCCACAAGGTGCAGATGACTTCGCAGGCAGCCAGAGAGACATGCACAAAAAGATCACAGTAGCCTCATTTCCTGAGGAGACCAGGCTAAAATCCAATTTAGCCATTTAATCAGACTCTGTCCTACTGCATCTACAGCCTGTGCTCCACTCAGAAGCAGCACTTGTTGCTAATGGAAGCTGTCAATGACCCTGCATTGACAAACTGCCACCAAAGTGCTCTTGATGTGATTTATTCCTGCCGTCATTAACTTCACAGCCCACTAGCTGAAAGAAGGTGACCACTTCCCAGACAGACAGGAAAAGACAGGCAGAAATAGCAGCAGCAGGATCAGACTCGGTGATGATGGGTGGAAACAGGTGACAGCCTGCACTCTCACTTCAGGACAGATATAGCATAACAGGAGATTTAAAAGGAAGTAGTTGTAAATTGGAAAGAGGGGACTACAGGGAGACTCACAGGTTTCTGCTTTTCTGGTTGTCTCTTACTCCTGGTTTATTCCTATTTCTTCTCATCCCAGCCTGAATATTTTAAGTCTTCATTCAGAAGCCTTACCTTTTTAGTGTTTGCCTTGAAAAATCCTTCAAGCACCTCATGGAAGGGTGACATGAAATGACAAGAGCCTACTACTAAGAAACACAAGGGCCAAGTTTCCATGCCCCTTAACTGTCTAGCCAGGTGTTACACAGTTATCTGGCTCCCCAAGCCCCTCTTAAAAAGGTGTCATTGGCAAGGTCACAGGGGACTGAGATCATGGAGACAAAGCCAATACTGATTCATCATGACCTCCAAACAGCAAGCAGAGGTCTCCTGGCACACTAACTGCTCTTGAAATCTGTTCCATCCATGTGAAATCCCAAGGGACCAAAGGCATGCAGACACAGTGGTGATATCCCTTGCCTATGTGGTCTCACCTCCTGTGGAAGGGGGTTCCTGGGAGCTTAGCACTAGCACTCACATTAGCTCTTTGTTTCATATAAATTCTCCACGTGATCCTTTCAGCATAATGCCTTTGTAAAGCTAGCAATAAGTGTAGGAAGAAATACATATTGAACTTTTCTATGTATTTGACAAAGAAGAATTATCTTTTTTGTCGTTAAAGGCCAGTTTGTTCTACTTGCTAAATAAAGACTGCAACAGAAAATGAGAAGCAACAAAAATGTAGAATATTCTTTTAAAAAATAATTTAAATCTACAAAATAACTTATTAGAAGAGCTGTATTTTCACTGTATATTAACTTCTCTAAGTGAAGCATCAATAATTTACTGGATATTTGAATCACCATGCTCTAAACATTCAAATGACAGAAGAGACAAAAGGTTTACAAAAAATCTCAGAAGAGTGATGGAAAAGCTAGTAGAAACTGTTTTAACAAAGGCTCTCACTTATCAGCAAATGCTTCTTGGAAGCCTTGCATTTTACCATGAAACAATAAAACAAGCATAAGAAAAATACACATTCATGGATCCAGTATCAGAGGAAAATGCACAGGAATTTTTTCAGTGAGCTTCAGAAAAGGAATGGGGATGAGAAGGGGAGGTAATAAAAGGTAGAACAGTTCCATGTGATCAATACTTTTGTTTCAGGTCTCATATGACAAAAAGCATGGTGCCTGCTTACCTTTCACAGCGTGGTCCCACATAGCCAGCTGGGCATTCATCACACATTAATCCACGATGTCGGTCAAAATGACACGTTGGGCTAAAGCTGTGTTGTTGATATTGAGAAAGAAGAGGGACAAGGAAGAAACATAAAGAAAAAATGGTTATCAGCATAGCTCTCTTCCCACTTCAGAGATTGTTAATTTGCAAAGAGTGCACAGGAAAAGTGATTCTGGTCTAGGACATGGGGCTTAAGTTAGACTCCAGCAAATTGAATTTGGAATGACTCTGCTATTTCTGCGACACTGAATATAGAGCAGCGGATGGCAGCATCCCAATAGCCTGTTATTACGGGACTTGAGCCTGCCAGTGAGTGGTCTTGATACCATTTAAAAGGCAGGAATGTACAGCTGTTTGTTTGTGCCCCTGAGGGCCTGGCAAAACAATCTGTGCCATAACGTGGCCCCTATATAAATCTTTCTGAAGGACAACCGATTAAAAGCTCGGTTAACTTTGTGTATAGTCAGCTGTGAAAGGAACCCAGTGAACAAGAAAGGGGAGGGGCAAAATGGGAAATATCTGGTACAGCTTCCCAGAGAGCGTACTGGAGTTAATCGAGTGCCAATGACCTCAAGCAACAGGCCACACAGGCATGTTGAAGTTTAAGAATAGCTTCCAGACTAGAAAGCTTTACCTCTTTTGTTATGCTCTAATTATTTTTGGCTGGTTTGTTGGGTTTTTTTCCCCACTTTTTTTATAAATAAGGATACTGTAGCCATTTGCAAGCTGCACAACCCAATGCGTGTGTTTAACTATGGACTGTGTTCCTTCACTGTTAGCATTTTGCTTTCCACAATCTTTCTCCCTTAACACACTTTTCCAAAGAAACATCCTGACACACTAAAAGATACTACACAGAAGAAGAGGCAATCTGTTCTTCTGTAATTCTGTAACGATTATTAGAGACAGAGACACATGAGCATCTTTATAAAGTTTCATCTAAATAATGGTAATCAATTCCGGTCAACTAAATAGAAAAAGGAAAAAAAAAAGAAAAAAGAATGGGAATAGGCACATAGCGGGGTGACCATTCAAAGAGGGAAAATAAAGCACCTATATGGAAAAAGATACTAAACTATCTTTTACAACCTAGGAAAAGAGAATTTGAGATGCAATAGAAATGCTCCAACAAAAACAGCAGAAGGAAGGTAACAGTGCAATAATTACAAATAAACATAATCCAACCTTGGATATATTAAAGCAGGATATACTATGACAGCTTCTAGAAAGTAATAGGCCCAGGGAGGACAGAAAAGCCTAATTATCATCATTTAATGTGATTAGCTGCTGGTGACTAGACCCCATTTCTCAGGAGCCATCCACCCTGTGATCTATCCTCACTTATTCTTTATTCTGTGTTATCCCACAAATATAAGGACTGGTAAGAAAAATGTGGCACGGTCAGGTCCAATACACATAGACAGTTGCTGGGATTTTTCCCTTTCCTATGAGGATTATGTTTGCATTATTTTGCAATGTCATTTCCTTAACAATAGATTCACAAATGGATGAAGAGTTAGTTGAAAAAACAATAATTGTTCCTTCTATTTTTTAATGGCAACGAAACCACACATTATCATTGAATATAATCAGCAGCACCTGACTTGCTTCAAATAAGTTCCTGCTTGTCAGTCCCAACCTCACTCTTTCCAAGAGCTTCATGGGAAACTTTGTAGAGATGCTATCACAGCTCATTATAGCATTGTACAAAATCGACTGTACCAAAGTTCCACCAAGGGCTCTGAAATTAACTGCATAAATTTTAAATATAATAATGATAATTATTGTAAGGAAGATAATGATGATAATAATAACGATAATGTACTTATTATTACTAAGCAATAATGATGAATAGTAGAATTTCCATGTTTTAAGGGTTATGCTCAGACCTTGTCTCCCTGATTCTTGCTGTGACTTAATAGTTGGACCACATTTCAACACCAAACATTAATATATTGAGAAATTCCCATCTGTGCGCTGTAAAGGAAATATATGATAGCAGGCTGAGAAGAGTTTATCTTCCTGATTATTGAGAATCTCATTACTCACTAGTGCTAAACACTAATGAACTGTGAGTATTGATTTGTCAAAACAAGCCTCAAAAATTGTAGTCCCCCTCTTGATTTATCATTGCTCTTTACAGTTTCCCCATATGGTAACAACACTAATACAAGTGAGGACACAAGACAAGTATGAATACACAGTATGAGTATGTATGTGATAAGCCTGTTGGGAGACAAGGCATCCTAAAAGTTTCCTTGTGGGTTACGGAAAACATCCCCTGATGATATGTTGGTGATTTTATCTAATTCTCCAAGAAAAAAAATAAAATTTCTGAGATCAACCCAAATTCTTAGTTCACATGCTATAAATTTACTCCCGACCTTCCCAGGCTGAGTGAGACATCTTCTATCTCCCATTCCCAGTGACAAAGCATTCCTGCCAAAGTCTTTGTTACTCATACTCAATTTACAGCTACATCAAGAGAAGCGCAGTAATTATCCCAAATATGTATATTTGTTAGAAATTATGGAAAAATTATTTCCTTTGTAACTGCTTGAGAACTAAGAATGTTAGAACAATTTCTAAGACTGCTACGTTTACAAGAAGACATAGGACAAAGGATTCATGTGTCCTGTGGACAGACCATTTATAACATGGGTATTGATTTCATCTGCATCACATAAGCACATATATGAATATATATGCAAAAAGAAGAAAATACAACCCAGGATGCAGAAAATAAACTTAGACAACTTAATTTTAGTTCACTGTTTTGGCCAAGAGCTCTTTTCTGACATATGGAAACCCATTTATGACTGCTGCGCTTCAGAAGGCATATGATTGGCTTCAGTGACTGCATATGGAAACTCCTGCCATTAGGAAACAGAAAAGGGAATTAATAAAATCCACTGAAGTCAATGGCAGAACAACACAATCACCACATCATTTCTACAACTGTTAGAACAGTTCTCCACTTTATGTGGCATTGCTAAGAAAGAGTCAGGTGCTGTGGGAACAGTGAAAGGAACCACTATAAACATCATAAATAAATGAGATTCTGCTATAAAATATAAAACTTATTTCTAAATAGAAACATATCTCACAGGTTCCTTACATGGACAATATTCTCTATGCAGTGGGAACTGAGTATTAAGCTTAGAAATCTACAAATGTCCTGTCATATCATGTTAGGAATTAAATACTTCAGGAATGAAAATCTATACACAGCTATTTATAATAATTTGTACATACAGTTAGTCACTTGGTCAGTTACTCAGAAAGAACATGACATATACTACATCTGTACAGTGACATGAATTTGGTACCAGTTTGTGTTTCACATGAAGGTATCTGAATTTTTTGCAAATATTATCCCTAGCATAACAAACTCATCTTACTAAACTAAGAAAGCAAAGAAGTATTTTAACAGCATTCAGAAAACACACTGAATCTTTAAAACCTCTTTTTTCCACATTAAAAAAAAAATAATTGGTCTAGACTGTAACATCATGAGAGCTTGAACCTTACAATGAGTTATACAAAACTAAACATTGTCAACTTCAGGACTCACACAGTTTCACAGTTCAAGGAACATTTATATTGTGTGCTTGTTCTGTACCTATTATATTTTTCAAGACAACTAAATATCAAAAATGGGGCTGTTAACTTCAAAAAAGGAAAAAAAAGCACCCAGAACTGATGACTATGTAATGGAGGTCTCCAGGCATTTTGCCAGTCATAACCTAAATTCAATCTATTTGACTTGGGTTTGTTGCATGCCTGTGCAAGACAGAAATGTAATAGTGTTTTTCCTTCTTTGTCAGCACAGTGTTCTCAAACAAGAGAAAGATAATTGATTACTGAGGCAAGGAAATACCAAGTAATAAGAATGTCAGAGGAACCATGCCTGAGCAGCAGATATGATAAACCCATATATATGTATCTAATAAAACCGACTCAAGGGCTGTGTTAACAGGAAGGCAGGCTCTCATTCTAGAATCCCCTGGAATTTCCACTCATAAGTGCTTAGACTATTCCTGCTCTGATCAGTGCAATTTTAATAGGATGCAATGACACAGACAAGATTCAGAACAGTTTTATTCAGGTACATCATGTAAAGTGCTTTTGGTACTATGATTTTCCAGGTACTGTCTGTGACAAAACTAATGAGAAAATGTTCAAGCCACTTGGTCTATTAAATTAAGCAATGAAGTAGTACAGAGAAGCTTTTGTGATGAAGGAAATTTTGGTTCTTAGATCAGAATTTTGAATAACTTTTCACTTGTATTTTTATTTAATATAACAAATTTATTGTCTTTTTTATGAGATAGGCTGACAAAATATTTTCACTTACAAGATGTAAGGATGAATCAAATTCCAAACTAATCACATAATATGGACTGGAAGAAAGGGAAAAGTAAAAGCAGAAAAAACCCACATGTCAAATCTGCAAATTCAACTTTAAAACTAGAAACAATTACCCTTAAGGAGGACAGAAAAGCAAATGCTAGTTATTAATTTGAAAAGCAGTCATCCAAATTCTGTGTTGTTTTTCTACCTTAGTCTCATGCAGCTTTTGTCTTCATCTGCCTAGTTAAGCACTATGTACAATCGTAAAAATGAAAGTTTATACTGCAGAATATATTATTTGGTTGAAAGAAAAAAGATATCTCAAGCATACATGTAAAAATATAAATTAATAAAATATGCGATTTACTAAGGGGAGAAGTGCAATATTCAATAAATATACAACTTACTTGTTCGAAGGTATGTTTAGGGGGCAGGCACACAACTGACAGTCTTCAGCTGTCCCTTTAGTGGCATCACCGTAGAAGCCAGGCAGGCATCTATCACAATATGCACCACCTGTGTTGTGTTTGCAGTCCTAAACAGAGAATGTAAATTACAAACTGACAGTTAGACAACTTGCATACGGGAAAAGGTCTGCAACACTTATCCTTATTTTCTGCTGCTTGTTGAGAAACAGTTCTACATGTTAGCTGTCACAATCACTGCTTCGTATGTTCTTGTCGATAACTTTTTTCCGTGTAAAACAAAAAGAATACTGAACAGAAAACCTTTAAATTTACACCACACAACAGCTGCATTATTGTTTTAGCTTGCTTAAAGAAAACTAAATTTCAAACCAGCCTAAGACAGGTTTAGTATCACAGTCCTGCAACAGGCCATATTTTGTGACAAACTGTTTTCAGATGTTGATTCCAAAAATACAGGCCAGAAGATATAATTTATAAAAATGAATTATTACTTTTGATATGGATGTGTATTAGTTAATTTTACAAGGCATATGGCTAGCATTATTTGTAAACAGTAGCAAAGCCTGAATTACTTAATTCTTATTTGCTAGAATAGAGTCCAGCCTCTATGTCATGAGTAAGAGGAAGGACAAGTATACCATGTATAGATATATCCAACAGTTTCTGTTCATCTATGTGACTGCATAATAGGAGAAAAATTAAGCTGAGCATATGAAACATGCAGTATTAAAATGGCAGTACTACATTTGCATTTTTGTATATAGCTTTTGTCTGATCTCAAATTAAACAACCTTTTAGCAGAATGGAAATTGGTCCAGTGAGAAAAAGCTTCTCATGATGACTTGTAAGAATCAAGTTTTAAAGAGTAATTACACTTTCTATTCTTCTTCCCTCTCACCATATAGGATTTAGAAATTCTACATAATTTCACAGAATCCATAATAGATTCAGAAAATTACTTTTCTGGTTTAATCTGTTTTCTTTCTTCACCCCACATTACTAGCATACCACACTATTCCTTTCACTGCTATTTCCCACAGGGCTACCCAAGTGTAGCCCTTTCACAACGCAGAAACAGAGAAAGCAGTAGGAATGGTTTTTGCTGTTAAATGCCATATTGATGTGCTTGGTATGGACTGAAAAAAGGATTGAAAACGCATATGTCAACTTCAAAAGGCCAAAATGAAAGCCATGAGAGAGATTTTTGTTAATGGGGTGTGTTCTGCAGTATTTTAGACTATGGGCCAGATCAAATCTGGAATGTTTCATCCATTCTACAGCTTAAGAACTCTGGAGGTTTGTTTTTGTTTGGTATTTTTTTTAAGTGTGAGTACTTTCAAACCTAAGATTTAATTTAAAATTGGTTTTTAAGACTGCTTTAAAATTGTTTTATCATTTTAGTAAGTCATGCATATGGTAGTGATTGCTATTTAACAGCCTTACTGTCTGGAATACATAATTTATCCTCAATAAGGAAACAGACAGTATTCTAAGGAACACTGATTCCTTCCTCACAGCTTTCTAGGATTGTAATGATTTGTACAAAGTTTTTTTGCACTGTGCTCCGCACCTGGGCAGCCGAAAAAACACAATACCTTTATTAGTCACGAGCGCATTGACGTCAAAAGTGTTTGTCTCCAGAAATATTGTTTGTTGTTTTAAAGGGTACATTCTTATTGCTAGTGCATACAATCAGCATATATTTGAAATGAAAGCCTCAATCACAATACTATATTTTAGCATAATTTGTGGATTGTGAGCTAATACCAAATTATTGAAATGCTTAATCAATCAAAATTACAGCTTTACAACAGTAAGCTGGGTTAACTAGTCCATTTGATGGGTATTTTAAACATTAACATTCAAAAAGAATCTAACAGCCATATCAAAAAGTAGCCAGGAACAATATGCTTTTAAAAGAAGATGTGACAAAAATAATTTAAGTGTTTCAAAAGAAAAATCCTCTGCAATTCAACTTTTTTAAGACATCATGTCAAATTATTTGTACTTTTTCTGAAAAATAATGGATTCTTCTTTTGTGATAAGTTTAGCTTTAAACATCCTCACACATATCTTAACATTTTTGAAGAATATGAACAGTTTATATGTCAAGGATGTTATTAAAGTGAGAAAAGCTAATGTACTACTTTAAAGCTTCACATCTCTTGCTGAGTGGTATTTGCAGGGTCTGCTTTTTTAAAGTAAAAGACCTGAAACCTTCTATTTTGTAGGAAAACATTTCTTGTTACAGAGACCTTCACTCTGACTGCCTTCACTTTGACAAAGTATTTTCTGGCACTTTAACATCAGTCATTTCCATGTACTGTGTCTAATCCTACTCAATCCAGACCTCTGTGTTTAATTCCTCACAATCATAGAATAATAGAATATCCACAGCTGGTAGGATCATCAAGTCTAACTCCTGTCCCTGTGCAGGACTCCCCAGGAATCACCGCATGTGCCTGAGAGTGTTGCCCAAACACCTCTTGAGCTCTGTCAAGGGTGCTGTGACCACTTCCCTGGGGAGCCTGTTCCAGTGCCCAACCACCCTCTGGGTAAAGAACCTTTTTCTAATGTCCAACATACATGTCTCCTGACACAACTCCAAGCCATTCATTTGAGTCCTGGAACCATAGAGAAGAGATCAGTGCCTACCCCTTCTCTTCACCTGACAAGGAAGTTGAACCTGCCATGAGGTCTCCCCTCGGTCTCCTCCAGGCTGAACAGATCAAGTGACTACAGCCACTCATCATATGGTTTCAACTCAAGTCCCTTCACCATCTCCGTAGTCCTCCTTTGGACACTCTCTAATATCTTAATTCTTTTTTATATTGTGGCACCCCAAACTGCACACAATATTCAAGGTGAGGCCATCCCAGTGCAGACCAGAATGGGAAAATCCCCTCCCTTGCCTGGCTGGTGATGCTGTGCCTGATGCACCCCAGGACAGCGTTGGCCCTCCTGGCTGCCAGGGCACGGCTGACTCATGTTCAACTTGCCATAGACCAGAACCCCCAGGCACCTTTCCATGGCACTGTTTTTCAGCCCCTCAATCCCCAGTCTCTACATACTTCCAGGGTTGTCCCATCCCAGGTGCAGAATTTGGCACACTTCTTTGTCAAGCTTCATTTGGTTGGTGATTGTCCATCTCACTAATTGGTCTGGGTCTCTCAGGAGGTCCTCTCTGCCCTCAGAAGAGTCAACAGCTTCACCCAATTCAGTATCATTGGCAAACTTACATAGTACCCTTTTGAGTTCTGCATCCAAGTCATTTATAAAGATATTGAAGAGCACAGGGCAGAGGATGGAGCCATGTGCTTACCCCACTAGTGACACATCACCAGTCTGATGTCACCCCATTCACTACAACCCTTTGTGCCCAACCCATGAGCCAGTTGCTCACCCATTGCATGATATGCTTATCCAGCTGTGTGCTGGACATTTTGTCCAGAAGGATCCTGTTAGAGACAGTATGAAAAGCTTTACGGAAATCCAGAATGATTACATCAACTGGTTGCCCTTGATCGCCTAGGTGGGTTGTCATAAAAGAAAATTAAATTTGATAAGCCAGATTCTCCCGTCATGAAGGCATTCTGGTTGTGGCCGATGACTGCACCATCCTTCAGGTGTTTTCCAATACCTCACAGAAAAATCTTCTCCATAATTTTACCATACATGAAATGAGAATGACAGGCCTATAGTTTCCATGCTATCCTTCTCGACTTTTTGACATTTCAGATGTTAGCCAGCTTCCTCTTAACTAACATCTTTCCATATTTCCAAGACTGTTCAAAAATCATTGAGCAAGGCCTCAGGATGACATCAGCCAGCTCTTGGAGTATTCTTGGATGAATCCCATCAGGTCCCATAGACTTATATGGATACTGTAGATGCCACACTAGTTCAGGGTATACTGAGAGTTTATCATGCTCACAGCCATGGTTCTTCAGCTCAAGGCACTGGGACCCCTTCAGCCCATCGTCAATGCTGGAGATAAAGGCAAAGAAAGAATTAAACATCTCTGCCTTGCCTATATCCTTGTTTATGAGGGGACCATCTTTATCCTGGGCCCATGTTACTTCTGCACTATCTCTTGCTATTAACTTATTAAAAAATCCCTCTTACTATTGCTCCCCATATTTCCATCTAGCTTCAACTCCAGTTGAGTTTTGACGACACCACTTTTCCCCCTAGAGTGGCAGGCAACATTTCTGTGTTCTTCATTTCTGTGCTCTTCCCACATCACCTGACCTTGCTTCCACCACAGGCACCTTCCTTTTTTGCCTTATCTCCAAAAGAAGATCCCTGCTCAGCCAAGCCGGCCTTCTGCCTGTTTGACTTCTGACATTTTGGAATTGCCTGCTCCTGTGCCCTTAGGAGGCAGTGCTTAGAAAGTGACAAGTACTGATGGTCCCCAGCATGTTCGAAAGCAATGAATCAATATTTAAATTTAAAAACAAAGAATAAAAGAGAACCCCACATATATAGGACCAAAATCTGAACATACCATACTGTGTATGTTAGTTTATCTGAGAAATAATTATCTTGTGTATCCTAGACTTGTCCCCCCGAGCAGTTTGGACCTTACAGGACAAAGAACAAGGATTATGTAGTATGTAGATGTGACCTGATCTGCCTGTTCTTTTCAGTGATGCATTAAACTTCTTGCTAATCTGACAAATTTACAGATCAGTACTTTAAGTACTGAAGTAGACACGTCCTTCTAAAAATATTATCAACACTCATGAAAGATTTGTACTTTCTTGATATCAATTGGCTGAATCTCAGTTTGAAACTTGCCAAATATACGGCAATGGTTTTGAACATCATCTGGTTTGAGCAATGTCTAATTATACTGAGATTATTTCCTTAAAGCACGCTTAAGCTTCTGATGTCTTAATTTCATGTTCATAGGAAAACTGTGCTATTTTTTTCATGTCATGAGACTCAGTATAAAATAGATCATGATCAACTTCTCTAACCTGCTCAGTAAATTATATTAACTTTCTTTTTATTCCCATGGAAATAGAGGTTATTCCAAAACATTGATTCGGTAAAATCCATGCTTTTTTCACAGTTCCATAGACTTTGCGGCGAGGAACAATTTTATGTCCAAATTCTTATGCTTTCAAATTCTAAAATAATTTCAATACAATGATTTCAATTGTATCTCACACTATTTTGAATTCATTAATTTTCCGTATCTCTTTTACCTCTGAATATCTTTAAACTTCAGTTAGGCAACCTCTGTGTAATTAAAACCGTGGGATTTATTTTCATCCAGGAGTTTGTGTATGACTCAGACCTTGTCCCCTACAAACTTCCTTGCTGCTGTCCTGGAGAGTGTTTTCCACCATTTCCTACTGAGCCAGCTCTCCTTTTTGTGGAAGAAACCAAATGAACTTCTTTATGCCCAGTATCAGGGAACCCTAAACTCACAGTGAAAACTACTCCTGAGTATATATGAAAATGGAAAGAAACATTTAGAATAGAATGCTAGTGACGAAAATAAAGCCTTATACAGGGATTATCACAGAGTCCAAGATAGTACATTTGGCATGTTGCTGTCCTTCCTCAGGATACCTCTCACAGAGACAACTAGGGAAGCTGTTAAAGCCAGCTAAAGAAAGTAAGCCGGGGTGCCTATTTTAGTATATTCCCAAGCTGTCTAGACCAGACAATGGTATTCTGCCTTTGAAAGCATGAATAAACTCTTCTAGCATTTTCAAACTACCATAATGTCAAGATGGCATGGACAATTCCCTTTCCTGGTATAGCAATAAAAGTGTAATCAGGATGTTGCAGAGGCTTTACATATCTTCACTTGAGCGAGAGCCTGTACTGCATTTAGCTAGGACACATCATTTTGTTATGGCATAGATGAAGATGGGTAAAGACGTTTCGTCTCTCTGGTGACAAACACTGTCTAAAGAACACGTCCACCAGCACTGACACTGGCCTCATCCTACATGGTATATGCTGTTCATACACAGAGGAATACAATATGAAAAGGATGCCATTGGGGACTGCCCACTTAGGGCAATTTGAGCATATCTTTGGGGAGAAAGATGTAATTTCTCTGGGCTTACTAGCAGGAACATAGTATCCTGCAAGGAATGAAACACCTTGAAATATGCTTGCTTTTCACAAGGTTTAGGTTTAAGCAGCCTCCTAAAGCTACTGTAAATGTGTGTGTGTAATAGAATAAAAGAATATTTCTGAATGTTCCAAATTGCCCTATGTACCAAAGCAGTTATGTATATCACAATGGTAACGAGAACGAGGTATCGTGCAGCTCTCTATGGCTGCTGTGGGGATCAAAGGGCTTTGCAGGTTACTGCAAGATATATGTTAAAATGAGCTTTTTATACAGGCCTGTGTCGTAGCGGATGATTTGAGCTTTTATCATGAGTCAAAAACACATTTCAGCTTCTTTTCAACTACATTTCAAAGCTAAGGAAGAGCAAAAAGAAGTATCATATCAGTAAATTAGGTGCCTAAATTGTCTGTTGTATTACTGAAAAAACACCATGAATAATAATAAGGAGGCCAAAAGGCTGTGTAAACCTCAATAGAAAGAATGCCTTTGATGTGAAACATTTCTCTTTTTCAGCATTCAGACTTCTCTCTCTCTCACTTCAAAAGGCTTATGATCCAAATTGAATAGCAGCATTTAATAGCCTGCATGGATACTAACCGATCTGACTTACAGTGCTTTCAAAGTTGTAAGAAAATCCAGAACTGATTTTAAGCTCCCTGTGCGCCTCTTCTCTATAGCCTGATCTAGTATAAGCTACAGAACACATAAAATACAGAGAGCTTGATAACGTGTACAGATGAAAGTGCATCTTCAGCTGGTTATTTTCCACTTCCTTGTCAGTGCTGTCTTATCTTACACCAGCACCCTTGAAACATCAGAAGAGGGAGCTCCACTGCCTGAGTCAACAGTTCACATCAGCCAAAAGGCACAAAAAGCAATATGCAGCCTACGTGGCCTCCTCTTTTATCCAGGCTGGTGCTACAGTTAAAAATAAAAAGGGAAGCTGTGCAGGGGCTAAAACTTGAAGACACAGAAGCCAACAACCTCAGAGCTTACATCTGGCTATGATATAAGATGATATAAGCAGAATAGTCAACAGTTATGGCATACCTTAAACAAGATTCTTCCTTCCTTTTCTCTCCTGTTAATTGATTTTATCCCACACAGATATTATAAACATAGAAGCTGGAGAATACCGTCATTAATGCAAAAAGAATTTTGTCAGGAAACACAAATCCATATTACCCTAGTGATAAACATTTTCACCGAGCATTAAGCAAAAGATTCAAAACATGCTGTCGCATCAAACATGCTTTTCATTCCAGGTACTTCTTTGAGGCTTACAGTATAATTAAATTGAGAATAATTTTAAGCTTCTATTCATGAAAAAGCAATTTGAAAAATCCACTGATCCACACATTAAGGATATCTTGTTTTGCACTGCAATGCAATTAAACATCTTCTATGAGCAAAACAGGAAGAACAGTAATAATTCTAAGTGCCAAATTATATTGGAAAAAGCCTGAATTTTTATTCTGGCATTTTCCCAGCAGTTTTTTTTTTTTTTTTAGGAAATAAAAAGGGAACATTTAGAAACATGCACATTACAGAGTCTGCTTGAAATTCTGCAGGGAAATGAGAGTATATTCCACTAAACTGGCACTGGCTTAAATAATGCTTCTGCAAGACTAATGAAATTAGACATGTTGTTTCAAGCTTCATGCCATGTCAGACATTATAAAACTAAAAATGCCCTTGAGTCAATCAGAAAAGTATATTCAGCATAATTCACCCATTCCAAAAGGCTACTGAGCAGGCGGGAAACAGTGGTGTACTGGTAGGCTTACTATGGATAACACCACAGATTTAATTGCTGAATGTAGTAGGTAACTACATAAAATCTCTGTAGTCTACAAGAAAAAAAATCTGATTTAGCTGAGATCATATGGTTTTATTATTTTTCTGAAGTACTTCATTAAGTGTTCCTTCAAGGTTTACTATGAATTTAGAAGACTGAAGACATTAACAATATCTTCTCATCAAACTACAACAGAATTTACAAAGTTACCTGCTACACATTATAAATTGAATATACTGCAGGAGACAAATGGGAGGGGAAGATAAATCTTCTGCATGAAAAATAATTCATACCATTTTCTGCTTTCTGCATGCCATACCTTAAAACGATTGTATTTTAAATCATAGATCCTATGTGATAAATAAAATCTTTCCTTTTCTTAACTGTTAAAGATACCATATTTTGGTATGAGTGGATCCTTAACCTCAACATAAAGATCTCTTCGGTTACTCGCTGGCTTTTTTCTTGATTACTCCAGGCCTCAGAGGCTACAAATTCAATTGCACAGGTATACTGGATTGATGTTGGCCATGTCCATTGTCTCCCGTAGGGGCACTCACCAGGCATGCTCCTGTGATGTCATCACACACATCTGCGTGACCAAAGCACGTGCACGGTGTGCAGACTCCACCAAAGATTGTGCCGTTCACGCGCCTGTGTCGAGGCCAGCATGACTGCAAGAAAAGTCAGATTAAAAGTTAAACTCTTGTTTGAACAGAGGAAGGAATGGGATTTTTATAATTTCGTTGGATTTGATGCTTGCGCGCACAACAAACATACTTGCCAAATGAATAAAAATACCAACATTTCTCTAGAAAATTCTTCTTTCTGGTGCTGTGGCTTTGCACTGACCTTAGCCTTAGCAGCAGGTATGAGATTAGAGGAAGCTTTAACTTGATCATTCTTCTGAAATGGTAAAATAAAACAGAGAAATGAAGAATTGAAATATGACAGCATGAAAGCAAGAGGTACAGACTGAAAAACAGCCAGAAGGTGAAATAATGAAGGAGAGAGAAGAAGGAAAAAAACCTCAAAACAACAAAAATGTTCTCTGAGAAGTTCAGGCACAAAGAGCAATTAAAATACCATTTACTCTTATTAGGACTCCAGCAGAAGGTTACACTGAAATAAAGCACAGGCTGAAAACAAGGCTATAATTTTGTTTACAAATTGTGCTCCTTAAAGGATAGTAATTTCCCTTCAAGAACTGCTCTGATTTTTAAATTTCTTTTTTAAATGTAAAATTCAAATCAGTATTAAATGCATTGCAAGTAATTTTGTAGGAAAGGTGACACCATACAACTGTGATTCATCAGCGAAAATTCAGCTACTCCCTTTGCTTATAATAAGATGTCAAGCAGCAGTCTTCCTTACTATATATCTCACAAATGGCTTTACATTTTTTGCAAATTATCCTTCTACAGTAAGACTGCTCATGTGATCCAATAATTTTGTATAAGATAAAAAAGTGCATTACAGATTGACGACCTTCAAAAGCATCTGGATAATACAAAGAGAAAGTTTTGCACTGACAGAATACTAAAATATCATTTAATAAAGAAAATCCTTTCTCCTTCAAATATACTCTGCTTATATATCCCCTTCAAATATACTCTATACAAAGGTAACAGACTCTTCTTTATAAAAAAATAAATATGTCTCTTTTTGTCTTACTCTTGAAAAATTGAAAGTAATCTAGAGATTAACTGAAATTATTTAAAAAAAAAAATCCAAAACNAATACAAAACCTAAAAACAGCTTAGAAGAAACTGCTGTATTTTTATTTCTGTGGCATGAGATGCAAGTGTTTTCTGCATAAATCTGTAAATCTTTTTGCTCTTTTGGTGACCAAAAACAATCTCTTGTGCCCAGGTACACACAATACCGCTCAACACAAGGCTCCAAAAGTCATTAATTTTAACAGCTTAGACACGAAATATCAATAGCAGGGCTCAGAACAGAACTAAAACATTACATTACAGATTGAGATCTTAAGGAAAGAAATTGTGTAACATTCAAGAGTCAGGAAAGTTCTTGACCATCAGAGTGATGCAAGTTAAACACAACTCCTTCTGTAGCAGAAGTAAAAAAAGTAAAGAGAATGGAAACAAATCTGAGGGAGAAGAACAATTAGAGGTGAAGATGTTGACAAAGGCATGAAAATTCATAAATGAAGCAAAGTAACTATCAAAAACGGGTCCAATTGGTATTAGAAATTTAAAATTTTATCTGCTTTACCTGTGCTCATGAAATTCTGTGTTCCTACACATACAAAAATATATGACTTTTATTTGGCCAGAGTTTTGTAGAAAATAAATTACAAATTTATATAATGGAAAATCTTAAAAGAACATAATTTAAATGGTTGTCTTTGGAGGACTGATCTTGTCAAAACATTCATGGCATGAAAATAAGAAAATAATAGTTGTTTTTAGTGCGGCAGCATCTATGCCAGGTACCACATCATTATGCAGGAGACAAATGCATACATTAAATTAAATAACATGGAGAAAATGGAACTGAAAAACTGCACAATATCAATAAAAATGACACTCTGCTTGGTTGAAACCAGCTGAAGTAAAATGTTGAACGAGGCTGAAAGTATTCAGAAGAAGAAACAAAAACGGTAATTGGGGAAAAAAAAAAGATGTTTTCAACTACTCTTTCCATATATTCCTAACTACTGTCTGTCTGGAAATCTTAAATGTCACCTTTTTTATTTCTATGCCCACTAGCATGCATAGAAACTTTAAATGTGCTTTCTCTTGTGGAGTATAATCTTAAGTATGTATCAAGTTTCAGGGACTGTTAATAATTGAAGAGAAGGTTTAACACTGAAGGACACAATGTTGGACAAACAATTTCAGCAACACCAAGGCAGGAATTCTACCCAAGCACTTCAGCTTCTACAACGAAAGTAGATACTGATGTATCTGCAATCAGGGCTTTTCCAATTACTCTCTTGCTTAAATCTGCACGGGGAGAATAAATGGAGAAACAAAAAAAAGTGAAACACAGTGATATTGCATCTAGCATTTTTCTTAAAATAATTGAACAGACAGACAATGTCCAGGCTTTAAAAATTCTCATCTGAGGTAAAAAATATTCTCCTCCAGTTATTTTTCCATCTGTATCATTTTGGAAGCGATAGGAATATCCATTAATTCCTTCAGGCCTTCTTTCTACATTAGTTTATCTAGCCCCAGCA
Organism: Cyanoderma ruficeps; assembly: GCA_008694505.1. NCBI lineage: Eukaryota > Metazoa > Chordata > Aves > Passeriformes > Timaliidae > Cyanoderma > Cyanoderma ruficeps. The sequence goes on from VZDJ01007749.1 coordinate 47,452,449, forward strand.
ACAAACCACCACACTTGGCATGAGACTAGACTCTAAACCCTAAATATCACATATAAGCATGAAAATTTTTAAAGAAAAAGAGAGTTGACAAGCAAATGCCTAGAGTGCCTGTGTAAATGGCATACTGTTTGTAGTTTTGTGAAGCAGAGCATCTTGGTGTTTGAAACTATTTCCTTAAAGGCAAAGCTTTTGAAGAATGTTTTTTGGCTTCTGTTTACCCCAAGCGATGCTCACATGAGGTAGTTAATCATACACATACTTGTATGAACACATTCTGTGTGAACTAATGGATTTGTTAGGGAAATGGGTATTTTTCTGAGCATGTGTGTGCATTATTTTCTGTTACAGGAACAAAATAAAGTGACACAATCCTCAGAAGAACTCGTGCAATTCTTCTCCAAGGCAAATGGCAAAGCCTTGGGAACACAAAATAAGAAACTCAACCTCATTAACTCAAATAGATTGTTCCATCTTTGTTGTGCACAGGCCTGATAACTGCCATTTTCATTCTACTTGTATTCATCCATTTGTATTATCCATTGGCTAAAGAGTACAAGTATTCTTTCTGCCTCCTTTTTATGAGCCAAAATGTCTTTTCAAAAATTAGAAATCATCACAGAGGTGTAAAAGTTCAGATTTTAAATATTATCAGATATAATAAAACATCACCTGGAAACAAAGGTAACTAGTCAAGCCATGGCAAATTCCTAATAGGAATGGATAGCTCTCATACTATTTTCTACCAACAGAGGTCCACTGTCTGCTTCCAACTATCACAGTGTTAGCAACATTGAACTAGACTGCATCATGATACTCACCTCACAGGAGGTACCATCATAGCCTGGAGGACACTCACACAACTCCACTGCAGATGCTACCCTTCTCCCCCTTGAAGTGTGGTCAGCAGCTTCCATAATAACGCTTCTTAGTCTGGACAAAACAGAAATTAGATGGGCAAAACAGAAATTAGAAGGATATGTGCAGCTGAATGCAATAAACACTTTAGAGTGACATGCAGTGGCTTGTTTCTGTTTTCCTGCTTAAAAATAATGAGGTTTTCATATTCATCTATTTCTTTCTAAACTATATGTCTGTAGGCTTGTTACTATTTCTGTTCATCATGTGAGAGAGACTATGGTCAGCTACCCCCAGATAAAAATAGATTTTAAAAGTCTTACAGCACTGTACCAGGAGATAGAAGGCTATTCCTGGCCTGCAAGCCACATGTGCCGACTTGCATTGCAGCTGCATTTAGAACAAACCTGACACTTAAGCAGGGTCTTCAAAATTTTTGAACCACTAGTCCAGCTTTCTAAAATATTACATTATTAAGTTTTGGACACAGGGTATTTTTACTCTGGGGATTTGGCCTCTAGAAAAGATGTCCGCCCTGTCCAGAAGGATTGAGGATCTAAGTACAATGTATATGAAAGAAAAATGTATGTACATGAAAGAAAAAGGAAATCTTGTGCCATTTACCCTGGTCTCCCCAATGCCAGAGAAAAAAAGTACTAAACAGCTGTTGTTTAGGTGAACACTGACCACAATTTTTATTTCAAATGCGTGGAAGTATGATGAGAGAAACAACAGAAGCCTTTTGATAGTCTTACCGTTATTATCAGAAACAGATGCAATTTACCTCAAGTGTATCTTTCTGTGGAGGGAAACTGGGATTTGGGATTTTAATTCTTATGAGAATTCAAAGGAACATTAATGTATTACAGAGGCTAAATTACTTCTATTTTCACCCAGTAATCTTAACAGACTGTTTGATAACTACAGCTACTTGAAGAGCTTGTTTTAAAATTGTCTTCAGCAGAAAATACCTTTCATTCATGACATACATTTTATTAAAAAGTTTCTCTCCCCTTCATAATAGGGCATTTATCTTCTGGCTGCAAAAAGTCCTGAAAATTATTTGGATGACCTTGGACAAGAAAACATCCAAGAAAAATATTTTGTTTTTACTACAGCGGTTGGAGGAAAGCTTAAGAGAGAGTATTTTCCCACTTGATTTTATGACTATTCCAAAAAAGTTAAAGATGAAAGGTAATGGGAAAAAGAGGGGAAGATTTCTGAAATTAAGATAGAAGCTTCAGAAAAATAGAAATTTTACCACCACTAGGAATATGACTAGACTTTGGAGGGACTACCACTGCGTATCATGCAGTTAGAAACTTCAATCTGATTCGGTGATTCTAGAACCTCTGTAAAAGGTTCTTGATACTGTTTTAAGAGAAGGATGCTTATTTCTATCCAGACCTTCAGTAAATTCTCTCTCACTTTTCACTATATCCCCTTTGCTCCATTGCTGTACATTTATTTTGCAATCATTCATTTGAATTTTCTTTACAATAACATAACCAATCTCTAGGATATTAGATATCAAACAGTGATTACTTTTCCAATAAAAAAATCTAAAATTTAAGAGAAAAAATCTGTTATTGAAGAAACATTTTTTTAATAAAAGGTCAAATTTTATTTCTCCTTTGAACTACAGCTAGTTCCCTCTAAGCATTGATCTTGGAACAAAGAGAAGCACTAACAATCCACCCAGTATTATCCCACATTTGTATTCACTGAATCGTTCCAATTTTCATTACATTCTGCTATTTGCTAAATGGGATTTTAATGTGTTTAACAGTTTTTAGCATTAACAGTTACTCAGTGCAGAAAGCTGCAGTGATTTTCTTTTCTCCCATTTTGATGTTGCAATTTTGATTCCTCGATGCCATTCTGCATTCATTAAAATACATAATGCTGGCAGTAATGGGGCACTAGATCCTGGAGATGCATGAACAATTTGAGATTAGACATCAAGACCAAATATTTAAGCTGACTGTTACTGTCAGCAGGCAACTGTTGACTTCTAAAAACAAACAAGATTAAAAGGGAAGGGGACGTTTCAGGCAGTATCAGCATAGTTTACTGTCTGCTGTGCCAGGCATCTGAATCACATCGGCTACATAAAGCACATGAAGTAGTGACCCAATCATTGCTCATTTGTCTTGGAGACAATTCTGCATATGGAAAAAAACCCTTGGCCTCTTCTTCCCTCTTTCTCCTTGTGTCTAGCACTGACTGCCCTCCATGTGGTTGCAAGGAATCTATTCTCTTTAGCACTCCAATTTCTAGTGCCTATCTGCATGTTTGCAACACTTACCATCAGTGACCATTGTGAATATTGAAACTGAATAAACAGTGCTACTAAACTTTCTTTGAAGAACAAGCTAACAGTACTGGATCAAACAAAACAGAGAGATTTATCTTTTCTCGGCCCATTGCTTCAACCACAGATGAACTTAACTGCAACTGTTTGGAAGATCTCTCAAGTTAGAGAAGGATTTAAACCCAGAAGCTCAATTCACTTTCAGATGGATTGCTGCATTTCTGTATTCTCAGTTTTTATCCTACTTGATCATTGAATTGCCCACTCATATAAGAAAGTTTCCTAATTATGCCGTAGAACAAGAACAACACTGCAAGCTTAAAATTACCTAAAAAACATGCACAAAACCATGCTTGAGTCAAACCCAGCATTACTGAATTAATATTGTTTAGCAGACACTTGAAAGCATAACAGATTAACTAATGCTTCTAGTAGGTTAAGCTAAACAAGGGTAAAAATAGAATCTGTAAATTAAAGTTCTTGCCAACTGGAGACAGGCCATTGAATTTTTAAGTCTCCTTCTACATGACTGCAAGAAAGTTACTTGATGTCTCCATTCTGGTCTGTTTTTAAGCACAGACTATAACAGCACCCCTGTAAGGATTACAGGGACATTATGTGGTGACATTATCCATTTTGAAAACTTTCAGTACTTAAATGAACAGGTTGCTTAATATAGCAATATCTAATTAGCATGTTGCATAATTCTGCTGGTGCTTTGAGGCAGAAATTGTCATTCATGATGGATCTAATAACCCTGTAATATTTCTGTCTCTCTGCCAGACCCTCTTAACCCTTTCAGAGGAATATCCATCTGTCCACTGCACATACCTGTTTAAAGACAATAAAAACCTTTTAGTTCATATCTTATTTTCTATTAAGGCTTAGTTCTACACTATTTCTTTTCAAAAATATCTTCCTTTGGCGACTATCAGTTCCTTTGGAGTCCTTAATCAGCCCTAGATATCACAAAGAATATCCTTGTCATTGGGTCTACATATTCCCTGAAGAACTAAATGGGCAGAATGTTGAGGAAAGGGTTGTTTTGCCTGATCTTAAGAGTTATGAGCACAGCTTTGCACCTAGCATGTTTTAGCATGAGTGAAAGTCAAAGAGAATATAAAACAGTCAACAACGAGGCACATCCTGAAAATCAGCAATATCCCTACACAGGAGATCATAAGCTGGGCTGGATGGCAGTAATTGCTGTTGCTGCTACAACAGGTGCCTGGGAGCATGAACTGTTTTGAGGAGACTTCACTCCATAAATCCCACCTTAACAGGTGAAACTATCACTGCTACACTTAAATCAAAGATGAAAAACTGAATTTGTTTAATTAAGATTGAAATTTCACATCCTCTCTTCTGTCATGCTAAACCGCAATGCACACCCTGAGAGCACTCAATGAAATTGCTTACTTTATTACACAGTAATACAGCAACCACTGCGTTGTTCTCTGATAGGAGACATCAGAGGGACAGCTAGAAATGTACCAGCAATATAAGACAATTTATAACAAAAAAGATACTCTTCAAAATCACTTCAGTTCCTCCCCTGAACCCCATTTTAACTCACTGTCTTTAAGGGACCAATCTTCACAACTGTAATGTCACTACAACTGGAAGCTGATGGCTACCAATATGCAAAGCCTGAATCATGTGTGTTGTAGAGCTCTTCTCAGAATATTTAAAAAAAAAGGCTTTCCCAAAGGCTGAATATAATCAAAACCGTGAAACAGTGAGGCACCACACATGACCAAATGGCTAAAGCAGTAATCTGGGATGCAGGCAGTGATGTATAGTCTTCCAAATTTGCCAGCCAGCTCTGTCATATCTTACTTGCAAGGCACATTCTACAGATTGTACCAGTTCTACATGTGTCTGCTTACCTGAGCTCTACACTGTTGCCCAGAGGGGATCCATCCCAGCCACACTGTTCCACAGTGTAGACAGGATGGAGCCATTACATGTCCAGCACTGCACTTTCTTCACAACTGCCCAGCCAAAGTGTTCTTTGTGGGAGAGCCTCCCTTCTCCTACTAGTACAAAAGTCAGTACACAAATATATGTAAACCTCCAATAACTGAAGTTTGCATTTCCCAGAATACTCAGTAACACCTCTTGCCCAAGGAAAGTCAATCCTACATATCTCCTTTGAAAGTCTGCATTTCTCATATTACTCAGTAAGACCTCTGGCCCAAAGAAAGTCAACCTTCCATATCTGCTTTTAAAATAGCCTAAAAGCCCCTATTGTTCCCCCAAAATTGCTTCTGCACTCCTTTAGTTTGGAAAATTCTGAGTAATGGTTTGTTTTTTTATTTTTTATTTGAATGAGAAGAGAGCAGATCATCACTCACTGAGCTCCCACTAGTCTCAGCTGTAAGCTGTGAATTAACAGCTTCTCATGCTCTGCTCATAGTGCATAAGAGGTGAACTCCGGCATGGTGTTTTGGCTCTCCTCAAAAACCAGGGTGGGAAGCTGAGGGATCATGAAAGGCTTCCAAACTGGATGCAAGGAGATGCAAAAGAATACAAGGTTGATGACTGAATGAGCAAATTAGGAAGCAGTTTGGCCCAAACTCAAGCTAGTTATGATTCACAAACTTACAGAGATGTAATACATACCAATTAACCAGAGGAAAAGACAGAAACCGAAGTGATATGAATTCTTTTGCAGGGAAAAAATTTACACTGGTAAAGCTCAAATCAGAAAACTGCATGCTGTTGACACAACCTGCCTTTCAATTTCAGATACATTTTAATTACCTAAGCATTCAAATGATGGTTAGATTGCTTAAGAAATTTCACAGCAGCAAAAACTGTGTCTGTGCTCTCAGCAAATAATCACTAAATGTGCTATCAGCTCCCTCCATCCCAAATTGGCTTATGCCACTGAATCAACTGATGTGTAGATTAGAGAGCATTTCAGGTTTCATGCCTTGTGAGTAAAAAGCTACTCTGCAATCGATTCCAGTACACATTTTAAAAATATTACTTATGCCACCTAACTATTAATGTTAATCACATGGTATCAGGAGAGACATTTTCTTTTAGCCCATCTGGAGTATTTGTTCATGCACTTATGAATTTGAAATGCAAGATGAGCTTTACAGTTTCAAACACGCTGCAGCAACTGAAATAGAACTGTATCATCTCATATGTCTTTAATTTTATCAGAGGACTCAGAAGAGTTCACATCAAATCAGTGATTTTGAGCAGTCCATGCAGCATCCTGACATAAATCAAGGGAAAGGCTTTGGGATTAGCCAGTTCTGTGTGTGGTACTGATTAAAAACATAGAAAATTCCCCTTGAGGCACTTTTCCAGCTTGGAGACTCAGGATATTATTCTCTGGTCCACTGTTAATGTGGCCCTGTATGGTCATTAAATGGGAAAAACAATATATAAGCAATATATCATTTCCTACTTCAACATGTTATTACCGCTCTCCATGATTTACCATATACATGGGAATTACTGTGTTCACAAAATAAACATATTTATAGAACTGTCATTCATGCCTTAATAGTCCATGTAATTTCATTTTCTTAAAAGGCTGCTTTTTTCTGCTGCTTTCCTCCTCCTGTTTACCCAAAATGAAAAACATATTAACAAAAGTTTGAAAGTGTAAATGAATGTTATGGATTTCATGATAATAAATCAGAGTGTTTTAAATTACATCAGCCTTGTTCTCCGAAAAGAGAAAACTCTTTTGAGAAGCTGCCTGTACCAAAGGGACTTGTTCCTCATATTCACCTGTAGATGGCATTCATCCCATTGCTGTATGTGGCTCTTATGAGGATCCTCTTCACGTTTGCAAGGATAGTCATGAACTCCCTCCTGCTGATTGGAACATCGGTGCCATGCACTGAGAAAGATTCTGCTTTCAGCACAATTTCTTCAGTGTGCTCTTCAGAAGGCTGCAGGTGAATTATCCCTTTTGGAGTGCTGATTTTCAAGTCATGTCCCTAGAGAGAGCCATGAAAGAGAGAGATTTAAACATGAAAAAAGTCATGAAAGAAAGCCCATTGGGGTACATGATTTATTGAATAATATATTCTACAAGAATAACAAATATCAGGAATAATATTCGCTTTTCATAAACCTGAAATGGGCTTGCCTGATAGAATTGAAAAGCAGTGGAAAAGTAAGTTTGGGTTATTCAGATAAAACCTAGTGTCATGGTGTATGACTCTACATGGGCAAAAGCAAATTCATGTAATGCTGAGGTGCAAAAGAACAGATCAACTGAAAGAATGTTGAAGTGAAACCTCAAATGACCAACTGTTCTATTTCTTCATTGATGAACAGGAAGCATCATAGTTTTCCAAGCTACTTCGATCATACCATAGACTCCTTGAGATATTGAAGCTTTTACTTTTTTGAAGTGTATCCATTTTCTTATACTAGAAATTGGTTGAAAGTATGTGCACCCTTCTGTTTTGTGTCCTCGACCACCAGACTTCACACTGAACATCTGAAAAAGTAGGTAATTTTCTCTTTGTCTCTTTGTCTCTTTCTTTTCTTTTCCTTTCTTTATTTTTTTTCTATATTTCTTTCCTTTTTCTTTCTTTCTTTGGCAGAAAATACTTTACCTCTATGATGACATCAGATTGAACCATCAGTTTAGCTGTTTCTTCCTCTTCTTCTTCTGTGACATCATAGGAGACTGTAAATTTTAGATGCCCTCCAGCAGCTGCTACCTGGGGAATAAAAAGACAGAAAAAAAATCTAATTAAATAAAAGAAAATGGGCCTTAACCACTTGGGGGCAGTTTTCTTGAGCATCAGTAGATTTCTAGTGTTGCAAAACCACATGTGGATCCCTGAGGATTACAGCTGTCAAAGGCTGTGGATTCCTTAAACCCACAGACTAACAGAGAAATCAGAAACAGATACGAAATATGTGCAAATTTCCACTAGATACTTGCATTAGACTTTCAGTGTATTTGTCCAGTTATATGGTCCTCATTTATTCTTAGCAGCCTACAGAAAAATCAGTAACTTCAGTTTCATGGACAGAGCAAACTACCAAAATAGAAAAAAAAGGACTGTGATGTTTTTCTTAGAATGAACTGTAACCTAAAATAAAGTAAAAATTTTCCCTGATGGAGTCAAATAAATTTACTTTAAAAGAATGTTTCAGCCCTTCTGTTCAGTTTGACCCAGCCTACAGTGTGAGAAGTCAATGACCAGGCTCTTGTGTCATGGCAATATATTTTTTTCCATGCCCTTTTACCTCCTAGAATCATGGCATTGACACAAGCTATTGCATTAAAAATGGAATGTAGTATGATGCAAATCAAAAGCTGCAGACTTGAATGACAGAGTTCAACACTGAAATAGTGCTCCCTGATAATTGATTGGAAGCAGCATAAGTAAATCAAATCCTGCAAGAGCTACATTTTGGTTTTAAATGTGTCTGCCTCATACTTCATTTCAATGTAAGCCTCCTCTCTGAGAATATTAAACTCACATTAAAATCTGCCCTTCCAATTTAGCCACAGAGCAAATTTGTGAGTCTTTTACAAAGACAATAATCTGGTTATTCTCAAAGACATATTTTTTCATCATACTGGAAGCTTTTGAATACCGTAACAGAAAGCATTTTTGTTTTGTCTGTGGTCAAGTCTAAGCACTGGTTTGTAACAAACAGCAAAAAGAATGTTGAAAATTTAGATATCTGAAATGCTGCAAGAGGTACCCAGAATTGCTTTCAGCTGTAGACAAACTTTTTAGAAGAGCAACTTCTGCAGAATTTTATCGTTCCTATTTCAAGTTCAGACTAACAACCAAGATTCAAGAAAGTGAAAATAATGGGAAAACAACAGGCAACCTATGAAAATTATGTACCGAGACAGGTTTTACTTTTTCCCAGCTACATAACCTTAGTATATAAAAATCCAACATGGGAACTGATAGGTCACAAAGCAGAAAAAAAAAAAAANAAAAAAAAAAAAAAAAAAAAAAAAAAAAAGGGGAACATATAAAGAAAAATTCCTAAAGGAAGGGCAGGAAAGAAGGAAAGGCAGGTAGAATGGATTAGGGATACCTAATATATAACCAACATAAAACACAAGAGGAAAGGGGTGGGTTGCCTAATCCAAAAAAGAGAACAGTCAGAGGGAATAGGAAAACAATTTACCAAAACGTACAAGTCTGGAAAAAAGCAACGGCCACTTTTATTTACCCATGGCAACTGCAGGGAAGGCATGAAGAAGATTCAGTCTGACTACACAGACAGCTGATTGTTAGGATGGTCAAAACAGTATCAAATTACTTGAAAATGCTATTGAAGTAGTTCATTAATCAGCAGCAGTTCAACATGTCAGAGATACTCTGAATATGATGCCAAAGAGATGGAATATGACTAGAGAAGACTCTTGAGGTCTCTACTAGCAACAGCAGCCTGTTTCACTGCTGCAACTGGCAAGATTTGCATATTATGAACAGGATCACACGCTGAAGACAAGGTCCCCAGAAGGCAGTTATTGTGGAGAATACCTCACAGTACAGAATAAGTATTTACCTTTTATGCTGTATAATACAAATACAGATTAGAAAAAAACTCAAACTTACATAAGCCAAAAAGTACTACTTCCTTTTGTCATTGTTTGCAATGGGAATTTCCTTCCTCTGCATATTTAAAGTTCATTCACAAGCAAAGGAATTCAGAGGTCAATCCATGTGCTGCATGTCATCTTGTGCAAAAAGTACTTTTCACTGAATTTTTAATGTAACTGCAATACAGAAATTGGACACTCATGACATCCCTCTACTTTCATGTTTTTCTTGGTATCACCCAAAGATTCAGAGGTTCTACTCCAAGGACTGTCATCTGAGACCATCAACACCAAAGAGAACAGGGCATAAAAGTTTGCCTTGCTGGTGACAAAGGCATGCATTGTTGAGACAAGAATAGCTGTCTAAAAACATCAGGAATCAGGGAAGTTCCACAGAATTTCCGTTGTCTCTCCCACCTGTTTTTAGATTAATGCATCAAATATTTCTTCCCAGCTCTGGAGGCAGAATCTACGCATTCAAGAAGAGTGGCAGACTTCCCAAGTATAGGAGAGAGAAATTACAATTATCATGGTTCTAATCCCAGAAGTTTCTGGCAGATAGGTTTTTGGGGCTTTTTGCAATTGTTCACCGTTAACTGTACTCTAATATTATCTTACATGCTCTTAAGGATAAAACCAGAGCAGACAAGACTATTTTACAACACCCTAATAGAGGGTCAACCAAAACTGAAGCAGAAAAGATGGTTCTTTTTCTGTGAACAAATGCCCCTGCTCAACAGCAAAAGAGCTGGGGGTGGGAGCACCCAGTATTACCCTGTGTAAAGCTTTATGTTTTGATGCTTTATGCTTGCCCCACTAAAATTACTTTTAAGCAAAGATAAGTGATGGTATACCACAAATACTTACAGCACTGAGAACAAACAACACTTGTACAAATATTAGCAAGGCTAGAGATGAGGAAAGCTTGCATCTCTTCATATGGAAATCAAACTTTACAAGTCTTTCTCTTCCTGCACTTAGTGAACGGGCTGCCAATGCTATCCCAAGGCAAGCTGTCAGGATCTCTCCTGTTAATGTCCTTGGAGAATATCTCCTTCTTATACAGATTTATATTCCATCTTGTTCTTGAGTTACTGCATGAAGATTCACACTCTGCCTCTCCAATGTCTCCTGTAACTCTGCCAGTAAAGGTTTAGCACTTAGTCCACTGCACTGGGGGCTGCCTCATTTCTTCTAAACATCTGCCAAGTGTAACTTCAGAAGATTAGGAGCTATCTTCATTAAACAGGGTGCTGATTACAATCCCTTATCTCATTAAGTAGTAAAATGCTCTTCAGTCGCTTAAGAAGAGACTCAGTTTGTGATTAAAGTGCCTAAATATGCACTGGGGCATCTGATACGGCACTACGTGGTTATGAGTAGGCAACTTAAAGATGTCCTCTGTAGAGTCAAAGGAAAAGTGGCTGGTGGTTGACCCCACCAAAGGATGACCTTCAAGTATTCCAATTTGTATTTATATTTAAAAAGCAACTTGGAAGACATAAAATTTCACAAATTAACAAATAATTCTGCACTAAATGTACTATTTAAATATAACACATACCCCTTGCTCAGATGTTTGGTAGTGAAATCGATACAACAATGGATTTAACAAATAAAGGCTTGGATGTCAGGCCTAATCCAAGAGAACACAATACCTTCAAAACAAAAATTATATTGCTGCATTAAACTAGATTATTTAGACCAATACTCATACAACACCAGACTTTCAAAATCAGTGAAATAAAAGGCATCATAGAATCATAAGACTCATTTATGTTGGAAAAGAACTCTATGATCCTCAAGTCCAGCCATTAATCCAACACTGTCAAGTTCACCAGTAAACCCCGTCCTTAAGCATCAACAAATATCAACAATTTGAACTATCTTTTCCCTCTTCACTGTTAGTAGTTGTGGCAGAAAGATAATCACTAACATATTGTATTAGAGAGACAAGCATTATAAAGACTGTTAATATTTTTATTAGAGCAATATAGCTACAATACATCTAGAGAAAGGTTAAAGGATTTGGAAAAACATGAATTCTGCTTGCTATTATATAGTTATATACATGGTCATACAATTAGAACTATACCAAACGAACAAATGCTACCAGAAAAATTTAAAAACGGGATAAAAAAGCACAAAGGCTACAAACATGAACGGGCAGAACATTTCTGTGGAGAATGTTAACACACATAGAGCCGAATAAAAAACCAAAGATTTCACAGCAAGCTGCTAATAGTAACTTAAAGTTCTAAGAGATAATAACGTTTTCTGATTCTGGAAGACATCCACAAAACAAACAAACACCCCACTTGTTTCCTGATACACCTGTGAATGTTATTTGCTTGCTTGGTATGAGATGATTCTCATGATTATGAGAAATTACACAGATACCCACCCAGTCTTCCAGTGGCTCGTCATATTCCTATGGCACTATCTACTACTATGCTTGAAAGTAATGGAATCATAACATACACAGTTTAACATTCCCTGCCAGCCTTCTTGAATTTCCATGAAATGCAGCTGCAATAAAAGGTTGAAGTAGATTTGGACTGTTTCACCTTCACAAACTCTCTAGGTACACATTTAGTTTGTGACATGGATTTCAGCAAATGTAGAGATATCTGCCACCAGAATATCAGTACTACCCAGGTGCAGGAAATCCTTTAAATAAAATAAGATTTTTCCTAGGTTATTTGTGGTGACAAATTTAGTTCATAATTCATCAGCATCTAAGCAGTTGTGATATGGTTTGACAAGCCACTGAACAATGTACCACCTTAACTGATGGCTAAGTGCACGTGTTCCTCTAGCAGCCCCCTCAGTGTAGAAGGGAGTGGACCAAGGGCTGCTTTTTCTCACCTAATTGACTTGTGGTGAAGGAAATACTTTACTAGTAGTTCAGCCCTCATGTGGATTATTATCTTCTTTATGAAAAAGTACCAGCTGTAAATTTATGATATTTAATTGGATTTTGCTGATCCAGTCTTCGACCTAGTTGTAGTGTGAGGGAAGCCAGGGACTAGAAAAGAATTCTGATAGAACCATCACCAAGAAGACGTCAAACCTTTCTTCATTTAGTAATAGCTCTCAGTAAAGATTGCATGTGTTAGTTCTACTCCAGATCCAATTAGAGATTAAATAGACTCTCCTCTCTTAGACAGATTGAATTTAGATAGGATATAAAAGCTCTTCTGAGGCATTAGAGCAATATTTCAGATAAAGCAGAGAGCAGAATAATCATGTTTTATTTGAATGACAGTATAGTTCTGGCTAGCTTTGAAAAAAAAGTCAGTTTTCTTTATAGGGAAGTTAAACTTTTCCCCTGAAAGAATGGACTCTTTCCCCAAGCTCTCTGCCATCTAGAGTTCCCCCAACTCTTTGTCAGCTAGTTCACAATCCTAGTTTCCCTGCTTTAGTACACTCAAACTTATTCTGTATAATTTGATGCTACATTCTACTTATTTTCATTTTTTCAGACTACTGCTTCCGGTTTTCAGACTACTGCTTACTGTTTCTTCCCTATTTTATGTTCAATACCTGAGCAACTGGGGCCCTTCCAGAACACTTGTTAGTTTTAACTAAGCAAAGTCTTTCACAGCATCTGATCACTTGGCCATAGAAGGAATACCCTGCACCTATCAGAGATATACCATGTATTCATATTCAAACACGTTGGAAACATGAGGGAAGAAAGAATACCAAGAGGGGAAGACATTAAAATCTAGTGAGTATCTCCTTAATCATCCCTTGAAAGCATCCCTTGCTTTTGCTAGAATATCAAGTAGACCAAGTGTAAACAAGATAGTAGATCAAGTGTAACCAGATAACTTAAACCTTTTTGATTTTTGGTCCTGGTGCCTTTTCCTTCTTGCTCCAGAAGTTCAAGGTATAATTTTGGCATAGTGGTTGATAATGTCTGCCATCATAAACATGAAAATCTGATGCCTATTTCCAGGCCCTTCATATTTAAAATACTTTGGCACAAACAATTTAGACCCATTAAAATATTGCACAATACCTTTAATTCAAGATATCTGCTAAGAAGCATTTAAATGGGAAATATTTTTAAAAAATCAATAAGAAGCTACTTGTATTTTTCAAAATTATATACATAAATTGAGCCCAGTCTCACTGTCACTGAGATACTATATTAAAGTTATCATTTCATAACCTTAGTTCTCTTCCTCCTTAGATGAACTAGACTGTATTATTTGGATGTCTAAATAAAATACAACTACTCATTGTGTTTAATAGATAATGTTGAAACATCAAATGAAACTCTAAAATGAAAAATGGAATAAATCTCAGTTCCTAAGGAAGATGCTAAATGAATAACACCAGCTCTCCTGTGAGCCCTCTGCTGCCACTCCTACTTATACTGAGTAGCTGCTCCTTCTGAACTTAGCACTGAAAAAATTAATGTAATCAGTGACTGATTGAAAAATTTGCACAGTAAGATTATATGCTGCCTCCCGAAATGTATTTATGAATGCTGACATTTACTCTACAAATTCTCAAATCTCCGCCATAATTCCCAGCTGTCATTTACTCTGACTGGAGGAGAGAAACAGAACTCTCTGGTCAACCACTGCTGAAGTCTAAAATTGACTTTTCTAATGATAAACTGTTACAAAATTTAAAATTTGTGATGATTTTGTTACAGTTACTTAATCATAGTAACCAAAGCATATAACCTTAATGTGGTTACTCATTTCTTCTTTGCTTTCCATATGACCTTGACTGTGCCTACCCAACCACTGTTCCTCAAGCTGCTTAGATCAAGGATTCAAAAACACAAAACAGAGGTATATTCTTCCAGTAGTTGATGTGATGACCTAATTCATGCACAATTTGTGCCCATGTCTATTACTGTGGTGGCAGGTAAATCTCAATCTTTTGAAGTCTACCAATCTGGCAAAAAAATACCAGAAGATGAGCACAGTATGTAGCATATATATGCAGCATATATAGGTAAGCATGCATCATAGAAAGATTTAAAGATATTACCCTTGTAAGTCATCAAAGTTGCAGACATTTTTCCCTGACTGAATGCAGTTAAACTAAAGGAAAAGAAAAGCACCAAACAAACCAGTTAATACAAATTCAACAGCTCTCAACTGCTGCTCTGATTGCTATAAGAATCCATTTAGCAGGCCAGAGTGGCTAAATGGTGTAAATGTGGGCAAAAATACCACTTTTTATTCAACTGGAGGATGTTTCAGACCACTAGTGATACTGTAATCAAATTCACTATTTGAGCATCAACTCCGAGACATGTTTCTAAGAAACATATCCTCATCAAAAGTTTCTAAATAAAAACTGTTTACTGCTGGTCTTGTAGCTGTCAACAATGCCATAATTGAAAGTAATTCTTAATTTTACTGATTAAATGTTAGTCTCCCAGTTCCATGGTCTGCGGTTCCAAAGGGGCAAACTGTAATTACAGTAGTTATATCAATAAATGCCTCCCTCTAATATTAGAATGAATGACTAATTAGAACATTTATGTCAAAGTCCAGTTCTACTAAAACACAAGAACCGACCCTTCCCCCCCTTCTCTGACTGTACTCTTTCATGAATATTTTAACAAGAAGAAAAATTTGCATAATTTTGCAAAACTAAAAGCTTATATTTCTATGGCAACAAAATCCCAGCATGCAAGGATTATTAAACACAAAAATGCAGGACTATAAAACAAGAGCAACTGTTCAGGTCCAAATTAAAAGCTATTCTTAAAAATATTTTCCTCAGCTTTGCAACAGCATTTAGGGCTATTCAACATTTGCATGTGATATTGCTGAGATCATCTCACTGTGTGATGATATTTAAATGAAATTCCATGGATGCCTCCTAAAATGTTTACTTTCTACTGAAAAAGCTTAAACAGTATATGTAGCAGCAAGAAATAGTTAAATTCTTTGTCTTTGTTAGAATCACAGAATCATTTATTTTGAAAAAGAATTTGAAGATAATTGAGTCAAACCATTAACCCAGCCCATCTTGTTCAGTACTAAAACATATCTCCAAGTGCTTCCAAGTGGTACAACCAACTGTTGTTAGTACGGTTCACAAGTTAGGCTGTAAGTATTCTTGATTTCAGGCTTTCTTTTGTTTCTCTGTTAGTAAAGCACCCAGCAAAACAGCCCAGGAATGTTATTTCTAAAGTTTTTCACAAAAGAAAATGGAAAAAGAACCCTTTCACTTCTATCCAGCCAAAGGTTATTTTCCTATCTCCTGTAGTGATGTGTTTTCGGTTTTATCAGTTTTCTGTATGTATTTATTCCTTGTTTTATACTGTTTTTTATAAGTTGTAATGGTTTGTCCCATGTACCCCATGTTTTACCCCTTTATGGTTTACCCCAGTTATTATTATCAATCAATCAATCATAATTATGGGTCCAGTCCATCACCTCTAAGTCTCGCCCTGATGTCTAGAAAGTTCTAGTGAGGACGTCGAGTGATTGGGCAGGATCCCGGTTGTCCCCTCCCTTGCGTTATTGGTTTGTTATAATATTTGTCATTTATGTACAGGGTCACCCCCTCCATACCCCTGACTGGTTCCCCACTGTACCCTTCCCTCTTTCTCCACCCCCATCCTTAAGGTGTTACACGAGGAAGATGTGTGCTCCCCTGGGCAGACTTTCTGGTGGACACATGGTCCCACGTGGGCTTCAAAAAACTCCAGCAGAAGTTCCCCATCAGAGTCCTTCCTTTATTCTTCGCCATTACTCACACCGCCGCTCCAGCAAGGCCCCACAGGATCGGGGAATTATCTCGGGATACCGACCTGTACCTTCACTGCGGCCGGTGTCAGGGCTGGCCAGGCAATGCAGGACAGGAGTCCTGAGACACGCTGGACCACCACAGTCTCCTTCTACTTAAGTGGTTTGCAACATTACTATTGACAATGCTGTACTACAACCATGGCTGCACGAGTAATTCAAAGCAAAGTATGACATAAGAAGCATTTTGGGATCCTTTAAGAAACTGAAATATATCATAATGTTTCAAGCATGAAGGAATTTTGTAACTGGAGTATCTGTTGGGCAAAATTATTCTGACAGGAAGGATATACTGCTTTTAATAACTGCCAGTGTTTCTAAGTGGGAGATTTTGAATGAAATAAAATGTAAAGAAATCCATATTTTGAAAAAACATTCTTTCTTTTCTAAGAAAAATGCAAGGCTTTGCAAAGTCAAATACCTGCTCTTCAGAGGTGGCTTGTCATTTGATATAATAAATGCAACAATAATATATTCTTATTTAGTATTTTGCTGCATATCATGGAGACCTCTATGGTTCACATATCAAAACAAAAGCAGTAGGAATAAACATTTGAGTATTAAAAAAAGATATAGATGTGTATAAACTTGTCTCTGTGTACTACAATTCACCAACACTAATCATAGAAAAAACCCCCAACAACTCCTTGCATTTTGCTTTCATTTTTCAGGTAAAGGGGAAAACAAAACAATGAATCAGAACTGTGATTTTTGTCTATTTTCAGTCAGCAAATACCATATTTTGAATTACTTTGCCTCTGGAGCCAATGCTTTCTCATGATTAAATTCATTGCCACTTTCCTGGCTTGCTAGTTTTGCAGCCTTTCTTCTGCTACCTCTACTCATGACAAACTAACACAGTTTTGAAAAATACCTATGCTTTCTTTTAGAGAAAGAAATTTGCGTTTGATGTTAATTGAAATGAATCCTAGTTAGCAGTAACTAAATGTATGTATGTATCACACAAACCCTGAATTTTAATACTGTTTTACTCAAGGAACAAAGATATTTCAGAACGGTACAGACAGCACTTAATTAACAAATATGCTTTAAGACAGATTTTTTTCTAAAAAAACAGTGTAGATAAAAATCTATCATGCCATTCTTTATTGTACCCATGAAAGCAATTCTGCACTTGTTATCACCATCATGGTAATCCACAGATGATTATTACTGGAGGCAATGTGCTAATATATAGGAACACTACTCGTGTGCAGGCACACGCACACATAATGTATCATATGGACATTGTAATAAAACTTGGTATGAAAATAAAACTTCATATGAACTCATCTCTGAAAACTACAAACTGTGCGGTTGTTTTAAAGGGAAAAAGAAAAAAATCCAAGCTTGTTTCAAATAATCTTTAAAAAAAAGTGCTTTCGGAAAATCTTTTCAGGTAATTTTTTTTCCTTCAAGTTCAAAGTCTTTATCTTTCTTAGATGATTTCTTATGAAAAAAACCCCTACATTTCTTCTTAGAAGGATGAAGGAAGGATGAGCAATCAAGCTAACGACTTTGGAGAGCAAAGGAAAGACAGAAGACGTGAACTGACGTCCAAAACTAAGAAAGAAGAAATGCCATAGCTTTCTGAGTCCTCCATAAGAGAATTTATTCTTTCAACTTCAATATACCTTAATGGGAAGTGACCAAAAAATCCTTTAGCCATCAAGAGGATAATGCAGATGTATGAATTTTGTGGTTGCTGCAATCATGTGTGCTATTTTAACATTAGTTTATCATTTTTTCTCCTTAAAGGAAAAATATTTAAAAAAGGATTCTTCACATATTATCCTGATTAGAAAAAATACATTATTCTACAACTAACTAAATAGGTTTCCATTTCTTATTTCTTCCTAAAATTACAGTATCTTCCATTTTCAGACTTGAAGCAGCATCTTTTCTACCAATTATTAATTTATATACTGCATCTTTTATGGGAAGGAAAAAAAAAGGACCCTTATATTCATGAGTTGCCTCTGCTTTAAAGGCAGAATGATAGAGAAAATTTGCTTTGGATGAATTAATAACTGTCAAAAAAAGAGGCCAAGTCTACTGCCCAAGGGTTATGTGTGCTGAAAGAATCAACATCAATCTTACACTAGCATAAGCTCTATGACTGTCATATAGAGATTCCCATTTGAAGAATTCATCATCAAAAAACATTGCAGTTCCATGAGGTATGTTAACATAGTGAGTGTGATTAATATAACACGAATTTGAATTCACACAGGTAGGGAAAGTTCTACTGAGATTAAATGTTCTCAGGCCTGTCGACTTCAGACACTTAATCATGTAGATATTTTGCAATTCTTTTTTTTACAGAAACTGCTATGTGGGTATAGGTGAAAGTCACATATTTCAAAGAAAGCCTCCTATTCCCTTCATAAATTCACTTTTTGAAATGTCAGAAATTCCTTTATTTTTGTCTATATAATGCACAAAAAACTGAGCATGAAAACCATGTGATAGTATTGTCCTACACACACTTCATTTTAATGTTCTGAAAAATAAGAGGCACCTAAAAAGCAATGCAACACTTGGGGAATAAACACATTATGTCAAGCTATAAAATTATATCCAATGTGATCATAATGAATGCACATGATGAACGCAGCGTAAGCATCCACACATAGTAATAAAATAAAATAATGTGAAAACCCCCCACTATTTCTACTGAAAAATTATCTTCTTCATGTCCATGTTACCTAACTCATCTAACTGTATATTTTGTACCTTTTCAGAAGATATACTCGATCTTATTAGCTAAAAGAGATCCCCTCTTTTTTGTTGCCTTCCCTACAAATACTGAGAGTTTTCAATTCAATGGAGACTTTTTAAAAAGAAATTACCTTACAGTACACGGGCACTGTGTATGTTATGTCTGGTTGCTATTACAGGAGTGGATACTACTCATCTTTGATGACTGGCAGTGCCCTTTCTTAAAAAGATTTATTTCAAACTTCACTCTTTCTGAGCATGAAAGAAGAAAGGACAGATCGGTTGGATAGATAGATCTGATCTTTCAGACAATTCCCTGAATCAAATTCAGCTCTTATTTTCAGGACTGAAAGATCATTTGGATGCAGAAAAGCCCACTGGCGTAATTACAAGGAAAAAAAAAATCTACACAGGGTCCATCAAAGAGCAACCAAGTTGAAGGGGATACTGACGTTTCAACAGATCACTAATTTAAAACCAGAAGTTTAGCTATGGACTGCAGTCTTCTTCTTGACTCAACCTAAAAGATCGAGTCCAACCATTAACCCAGCACCATACCTTCCCTTCACAGAGCTGCTGCCTTTTAGATACCTTAAAACATCTGCTTCACTCCTTATAATTTTGTTTACAGTCCATTTGTCATTAGATAAACTCAGTTCTCCATATTTTTCTTTTCATACTCTTAAAAGAGAGTAAGCCTTACTCTCTTTGGGGCTATCTCCAGTAGACAATAGAGCCCTAGACACATCAATATCCTTTTATGAGGGCCAAAGAGCCTTTATAAAAAATTTGGAATTGCAACAGTTTCTTTTGTAGTGAGAAAAGTTTAGATGCAGAACAAGACTTGACAGACCAACAGTTCTACCCTGAGAGAAGGAGTCTGGGTTTATGCGTCTGCAGGCAAATGTATGTATGTATGTGGTTTTATACACATAGCAAGCACACTGTATTTGAGGTATCCTAAATGGAGAAGATACAAACCTTCATTCCAGGTGCTTCAGAATCTCCCAGGAAATATCCCACTTAATTGCACTAAAAATTCTCATATGTCAGTTTTCTAAATAAGAAAGCATTCCCTACTCTGATGTCAGGATAAACACAATAAAATGAAGCATCTATAATACTCAAATAATGAAATATTATTTACAAAACACATGGAAAACCAGTTAAGCTAGTTATCTATTTCTCTCAACATAAGTTCAGTTTCTAGCAACTGATTTATTCATGTTTCCTCATTTTTATCCTTGGAGAATGGAGAATGACATTATCTATGTTCATCAAAGCCCAGAAGAAGAATGCAAAAATCATGCTGAGTTTTGGTGTTGCAAGTAATTGTTTGGAAAATAATTGTCATTTTAGAACCTTAAACAGTAAAATCTCAGAATTTCATCACATGCTCTAGGATCTTTAAACATTATTAGCAGCATATGAATCTTGAATCTAATAGAATCTAGGATTTTTTTATTATTCATTATTATTCACTTGGTTTCAATGGCTTTTCAAAAGTTATTCTGAATTTCAACAAAGTGGTTGCAAAACTTCAACTTAATTTTATTTTTACCCAGGATATCAATTTTTAACTTCCCTTGAATGTCTTTTGAATTCTTGGTGTAAAAAACCTCTATAAAACTCAGAAAGAATCAACCCTTGCTAGTAGTTCACATATAATAGATAAATGCAAGGTCTTCTGAGTGTGATTAATGTGATTTATAAAGCTACATAAATTTCCTTTAATTGAATGTGGTCCTTCCCTCCCTGTTTCTTTTGGCAATGTATATTTTCTCCCCACTTCTAATGTAAGACAGGCTGCTAGGTCCTAATAAACCAAGTTTTGACTAACAATGTAAATTTCCTGCTTCCATCTCAAACTCTTTAATACTTAGCAGGGTTTCATGCTGCCTTAGATTTAATGCAAATGGTGTAGTACAAAGCAACGATTAACTTTATAGCTCTAAGATAAAATATGAATAAAAAAGCTATTACTTCACAATAGCATTAGGAGAAAAAAATTATTAAAAAAGTTGACCTTAACTTAGTGCTGTTTAAAATGTGTCTTAAATGAAGGTTTTGACCTACACAAAGTTATAGAAATTTCCAGACACAGCAAGAACACATCATGAACTCCTTAAAAAAATGCTAATCTATATTTAAATAAAGCTCAGGTATCAAGTTAATCACAAACAATCAGGAAGAGGGGTTTTTGCCATAGCATCTCTCTACAGGCTGCAAGTCATTGTTTTGACTCAATGTGTTTAAGACCGTATTGCTCCTGGTCATATGAAAAATTAGCCTCTCCACTGCTGAAAAATTTCTTAGATCTACAATTGTTTGAAATTTGGAATGGACAAAGATTAGATCCAACACTATCTTTCAGTCCTCCATCATATCTTTCATTAATGTAAGAATTCTGTTTCTTCATCTGTCTCTTCCCACCCTCATCCTAGCTGTATTGGTCCATTTGTTATTGTTTCATAATCTCTTGCATTAACTACAATCGTGGTTTAATTATATAAGTAAATTACCTTTTATTTAAAACTGCCTATTTTCTAATCCATTCAAAGTTTCATTCTCTTGCCTCAACTGTAAAAGAGACATTCTCCAGCTCAGGAAATGAGTATAAATTGCAGTATACTGGGTTGGTGGGCAGGACAGCATTGATGTGTGCTTGCATTCTTACACTAATCCATATGCATGCGGTATTGGCCACAGCTGGAGACGCACAGACCTTTCCTCAGACTAACTGCAGCTGCTCTCTCTTTCTCATAGCAGTTTCAGAACTGATCTCCTGCTGATAAAAGCTGCTGTAGCTCTATGAACTTAATTGATTTCTGAAATTTTCTGCTAACAGGGAATCTCTCTTTTCCTGCTGCACCAAGTGCCAACTAAGGTGTTGATATCTCACTTCTGAAGAGCTAAAGATAGTCCTAACAATCTCTGGGGAGTGAATGAATGTCCAAGGTCATTGAGCAAGAATTACCATTACTTAACACTTGAAACAAGTCTCTTTTCACTACTTTTCACAGCGAATCCACTGCTGTATCCATTTAAGTCTACTAAGAATCTCATAGTCAATATCTTTATTAATCACTTTCTGAATGTCAAGCAGAAAGGAGGGAGCTAAGGCCCACACCAAAACATTTAAACTTATTATATTAGGTGAAAGAAAGAATGGAGTGTGAAACAGCAGGGAACACATTGCTACATATTACATACATAGCCTACTCAAATCCATACGGGCCATCAGGTTTTATGTTTAAAATGTAAGTTTGCTGTGCTTGGGAAAAAAACTAAAAAAAAGCATGCAGCCCCTATGTGGCATGTGAAACACACAACCTGTGTACTCACACATCATCCTGTCTCATGTCTGTGTCACCTTCCTCCCCTGACAATAAATTTTGTGGCTAAAACTGTGCACCTTCTAGTAAACCATTAAACAAGTCAATAATAAGGAACAAAAAGCATATTTAGGAAGGCTGTAAAATTTCACAGTCCTGTGCAATGAGCATGGAATTCCAGCACATTCTCAACATGATTCTAAAATATTTCAGCCTAAGTTAGGAATTGCTTTTTCATAATGAAGTTTAACTTCAGGTGCACAAGCCTTCTGTACAAATAACAGTGCTCAGAAAGATGCATCAGGGCCTGTCGTTTGCAATATGTAGAAGTTGTATTTTGAAATACTCATATGTGAGCAGGGTTGGTCTTAGTATGTCTTCCAAGAACTACTTGTAAATTGTAAATGTTAAAAGGTTTTTGTAAATCTTGCATTTAATTTGCAATAAAAATTTAAGATCCACAGATGCCTTTACCATTTGAGACACCAGTAAGTGATCCTCATAAAACCTTAAGTTTGTATGGACTACAGACTGAATAAACCTATTAGTCGCACTTTTCAGATCCTTCTGCAGAGAATGTGAAATCTCAAATTATTTCCTGTTTATAGTTTCCTTTAAATATACTTCAAGATAAATGGCACCAAACATAATAGCAGTTACCTTAGTATTATTGTGCCAAAACCCACCAAAATACTTATTTTTAGGCAGGTGACAGTGATATCCCATAGCACCTTTCACATCCAAATAATTCATGCCAGATATTTGGAAGGAAGTCATAGAATCAAGAGCAACACATAGAACCATTAACACTCTAGGTGCAAAATCTATGACATATTTTAAACTAAAATTTAACAAAATACAGTCCTGAGAAATCATTTCACTGCTATGCATGGCAGGCATAATACATCAGCTGCATCTTTTGAGAAGGTGACATTCTAAAGGCCTAATTCAATCCTTATGCACATGAAAAATTATCCTAGTGATTTTCCACCTGACTATTGACTTTACATTTTATTCTTCAACGTTTTCTGCAATACAGTGCATTTTAGGTTATTGGGTATAAGTGGTGAGATTTTGGTAGCAGGTGGATTACAGGAATGACCCCTCTGGAAAGCGGTCAGGGGCTTCCATGAGCGAGGCACAGCATGGTCCAGCTGGCTCTGCAGTGAACCCACCACAGTCCATCAACCAAACTAGTGATGCTTCTGTGGAAACATGAAAAGAAAGGGAGGAAAAATATGGAATGAACAGAGGAGGAGGGAGCAAAAATAGTGAGAAACATCACAGAGAACACCTAGGTCAGAAAAGGAGGAGGTGCTTCATGGCACAGCAAATATCCCAGCAGCCCACGAAAAACCCATGCTGAACACGTTTTCCTGACAGGAACTGCAGCCCATGGAGAGCCCAAACTAGAGAGAATTTTTCCTGAAGGACATGCCACAGCAGGGGAAATATGTGAGAGAGGAGGGCCAGGGTGGAACTGTTACATACTGACCACACCCTCTGACTTTCTCTCATACACTCAGGTAGTGACAGAGGAATCAGAAATGAAGGACTAAAGTTGAGCCTAGGAAAGGACGAAGGAAGAGTATTTTAATTTTTTTTCTTTATTTCTCACTATATTACTTGGCAATAAATTAAATTAATTTTCCCCAAGACGAGTCTGTTTTGCCAATGACAATAATTGGTAGGCAATCTCCCTGTCTTAACCTCTATGCATGAGATTCCTTATGCTATTTTCTCCCGGTCCTGATGAGAAGAGGGAGAGAGTGAGCATCTTGTTGGGATTTTGGCCCTTAACCACAGATAGCCCACCATACCACCTCATTTTCATCCTGAAACAGTTGATTTGAGATTATGTGAAATTTATATTTCACAGAATTTAATAATTTATTAATTTAATATTTTACATTATTAATTTATAGTTTGATATTTTTATGTGCCAATATCAAGATACGCCTACTAGAAACCAAAGAAAAATGTTTCAGTGATATTTTTAGTTACAGTTTGTGGAAAACATCCAGTCTTTTTATAAATACCTGAAGGCAAGGGATACAATCAATTTAAACTACAAGATATTGAAAGTCTCACTGAAGTCAATGCAGGGAGCTGGATTTCGATAATCTGAATTGATCTATGGTGTCCAAGGTTGCCTAGCACTTCACAGATGTACCACAAAAATATGGTTAGAAAAGGTCAAAATTAAATACGTCACAAAAATATTCACAAAAATTTAAGTGGCAGCTAATTCAAATTTATAAAATAGTTTGCCCATATTAACACATTGCTTTATATCTAACAAGTAACATCTAACAAGTTACGTTAAGCTCAGTTTATTTAGATACTGCTTGAATTGATTAAAATGAACAGTAAAACAACAGTTCTGCAACTAAAGGAAGTCCTAACTTGTAGTGTGGCAGGCACACATCCGCAAGCCTTTAAAGAAAAAACAGACTTCCATTAAGTCCATATGTCAGATATGGCACATAATGTTTCCCACTGTATTTTAGATGCTGTGGATCTATCTGCTCCCATTTAATCACTGCGAACACAGGCACTCATTACTGGCATTTAAGATTTCTACTATGATCCTTAATCTCTGGGAAAGGTCACAGCACTGTACTTCACCAGAGAGTAATAGGAATGTCTGAGATTAAAAAATGCAATAGTTTACAATACAGTGATTTCCAAATAGTCAATTGTATTCCTGTAATATAAAGTAACTTGCAAAGAAATTTAATTTCTATAATTTTAATTTTAAAGTAATTACCAGTACTTAACTGCTTGTCGGTTTGTAGCTAATACAGAATCATAAAAAGGTTGACCTTGGGAGAAACCTCTGGAGATAATCTTGTGTATCTCTAAACCCAACCAAAATTTTATATTAAAAATAATTAATTTAATTGATATCTATATATTTAATTTGGGTTAGCCTTATATGCAAAGGAGTCCAACTTTGAGTATGTAAGACCTAGAAAAAGTGTTCTATTTTACCATTCTGACCTTGAAGAGTTTAGCATCCTCTGCAATAGGAGCTTCTAACTTCAAAAGCAAAGAGCTTCTAACTTCAATTTGTGAGAATGCAAAAGAAAAGAGGAAAAAGATGCCACTATAACTAGATAAGTAGAAGAGGCTTTTAAAAACAAATTCCCTGTGGTCTCCATTATTCCTCAAAAAAAGGAAGAAAAAGGAACACATAAAGGATGGCACATTGATACCACAAAACTACTTGGAATAGAAGTTAAGTCATGCTGAGGAGTCTTCTTAACTTTTAGCAACAAAGCAATTTCACTTTTAAAATGCTTTTTGCTTGTTCTGGAACTATTAAAGAAATCTGAAGAAGTTTGCCTGATAGTTTAATCCAAAAACCATTTCAGAGGCTGAACTGACAATATAGAATTTACTAGTCTTCCACAGATGTGCTGTTAATTTTCTTTATTTTAATAAATACCTGCCAGCCAAAAATATCTGCTTCAGGTCAAATAAAACCTCTGATCTGTCATGAAATTTTTCAGTTTTCCATTTTAGCTAGAACAAAAAAAGTTTTTATCATGAGTTGATCCCAATAAATTCCCACTACCTTCCTTCCAGACTTTTTAATCGCCCCATGAAAGATGATTATCCACCCAGACACACTTGAGAATGATTTCCATATTGCCAGAATTCCAGCTCCTCATTCATGCTTATATCTTCTCACCCTTAAAACGAATGCACATGAATTATTTGCAGTGCTAATTACGTCCATCCTTTTTCAGGTTAAAAATCTAGCTGCAGTATGGAAGAAACAACTCTGAGAACATCAAGGTGCAGAACAAATATTTGAGCTAGGTAATTTAAGTGGGTCTACAACTGTCAGTTGGCTACTTACCATCAATCACAGGTAAAAATCATTCACCATCCACAGTGCCTCATCATTTGCTGTTTTCTAAGAAAACAGGAATTTCTGCGTAGTAAGGGCAGGCCCCCAGGACACTCTAGAGTTTATGCCAAAGTTCAAAGGAGGGTATGAAAGCATTGACCATTCATCAGGACATGAACTGCTATCACAATCACACTCTTCTTGGTGGCACAAATATTTATGCAGCTTTCAGCACATTTAATTTAAATTAAATCCCACAGAAGTTAAGTTACTGTTTTCCTGGAAATCTATCTAGGCACAGGACGACTTTGTTTTTACTCAGGGTTCTTCCCATGTGTTTCCACTCAATTAAAACTACTTCTCAACTCACTGTGTTATCTCCTTATTTGGATATGCTGAGTCTCTATATTGCTTTTGTCTATTACACAAATGCTTTCATCAGATATTTTTATTTGATGTACCAGCATCAAATTAGAGCAAAACTGTACAGAAGTTAGTGAATTGTTGCACTGAATTTTTTTTATATTCAAGGTGCAAGGACTGGAAGCAGTCTAAACTAGGCAGGCTGGGAATTCAGTAATTAATACCTGACCTAAATTATTAAAAGTTATCTCAGAACATTTACAACACCCTGCTGATAGCAGTAGAGCTATGGCAATTATTTACTAAACAGCCCTTTGGTCTGCTGAGAATCTACAAATAACTGACTGGCCATGTGCTGCTGAGAGGTTTCCAGTTGCTTCGTCTTACACAAAAAGCTCAAATATATAAATATTTATTAATAGCAATTATATTCTCCACTGGAACATTATACAGCAACGACTGCACAGAGCAGTGACCTTTGCAATTGTGAGCTGATTCCAACAATGTATAAAATGTATATGAATTGTGTGTTTTGACTTGAAGATTATAGTTTGAAAAGCTGATGTTTTATAACCTGCCACATGCAGGTTTAAAATACTTACATATAAACATTTCTGTCATGTGTAAACCATTATTTACAAACTATATTGACTGTAGTTTCCTTACGTTACACACAGGAGGCTGTATCTTAGTTTCATTTGTAATTGAGAAAAATGACAAGCTATTATTTTTGTGAGCTGTCTCCCTCATTGGAGATCTGGGAGTTATTGCACAGGATAACTAACTTGTCTGCACAGGCTTCTATCATAAATCTAATACCAGAGAGACAATGAGACTTCCTGTGTTTAAGCCTCCTTTATATTGTAAAGTAAAAAAAAAAGTGTTACTGCACAGTAAACTGTCCAGTGCAGACTGTCAAAGAGATTTCCAACATAAATTATAACCTCAAATACTTCTCCTGAATGGGGCAAGATTTGGTCTCTTTTATCAAACTTTTGTCAGCACTTTTAAGCGTTCTTCTAAACTGAATATTTTCAGGTTAAACTAGGAACTGCAGGGACTCTAGCCCCATCTAAGGTTATATACCTTATTTTATTTTAGGGATGATATTCCCAGTGTTCTTCCACTGTCAGTGGAGAAGCAGAGGGCATCCCTGAACTCATGTGGAGCGTAAGTTAATGCTATGAACTGTCCTCTGAGGGAACTTGCCTCTCCTCTGGTTACACAGGAAGTCATCAAAATTGGCTTGTGAACTTAACACACCAGAACAGACGTAATTATTTAGCAAGAATTCTGCATTTACCATTTAGGAAGTTCATTTGATAAAGTGCACGGTGAGCCAGAAAATCTCAACTGTCTAAATTGTTTACAACACTTTTCTCTAGCGACTCTCATCCTGCCAAACAATTAATGTGGTTTGAAGTTTTTGCACACTCACCTAGATGTATGTAGACTACAATGAGATCTTTCCTCAGTCTCCTCTTCTCTACACTGGCCAAACTGAGTGACCTCAGCAGCTCTTCATATGGCTTCCCCTCAAAGGCCTTCACCACCTTCACTGCCCTCCTTTGGACATTTTCTAGTAGCTTTATATCCTCCTTATATTGTGGCATCCAAAACTGCACACTACTCAAGTACTCTTTAATAGTTTCTCTTAATTCAAGAGCACGGTGCTTCAATAATATGGCAATACCAGTGGCCTCAAAACTAGAGAACAGAACAATTCCTAGATTAATAAAACAGAGGTCCTTAAAGTACCCATATGAACAATAACTCTGACAGTGTAGCTCAAAAACTACTTTGCAAACTTTTGTTTTCATTTCCAGCCATCTGTGTATCTAAAACTCATTCAATCCAAGTGCCATCATATGGTCAGACAAAGAATTTTGTATGTTGAGTTTTGGCTCAAACACAATTTTGTTACTTCAGTTTCAACCTACTGGAATGGGTGAAAATTATTCATGGTAAAAATTATTAAGTGCTTAGGCCCTCATTTCAGTATAACTCTTGACTCAATAGAGTATCATTTTACAGTAAAATAAGTAAGTATATTATACTTTAGGAGCATTTAAAATTGTCTAAAGTTATAGCTGTAAGTCCTAATACACTTAGTTTTACTAAACTAAGAAACAGACATAAATTAGTACCATATTGTACACATGTTGATGAAGATAATATCCTGCCCAGTATGAAAATGTCATCCTAAAATAGAAAGCCACATTTCCTCAGGATATTGATCTAGCTTAGCTGGACCCTATAAAAGACGGAAAAGTGGATAATGTAACTTCAGACATGAGAAGTTATTAAGTGAATTGACTGCTGGATCAGGACCTAATCCTGAGTCCTTACAGCATGAGAATTTCTCAGGTCAGATTGTTTTTATAGCTCTGATCTAATGCAGTGCATATTTGGGAAGGTGGAGGAACTCTGAAGTGAGTTACTTGCTGTGGTACCTGTGTCAGGTATTTTTGCAAAATTATTGGCTTACTTGCCTCACAAAATTGTAACTTTTTTTTTTTTTTCTGGAACTCCACATTTCCCTTTGAACACTTTTGTAAAGATTTTATTTCTAGTCAAAGTCCTCTAGCGGTAAATTCTACTATGAATGGGTTTGTTTCCAAATTAATGGTATTTTAATACATAAAAGGCTTAATCAGCAACTTAACAGACATATGAAACAAGATATGACTAACATTTAAAAATGACATTAATTGTTAGACATTTATATGGTGGATCCTGCTATACAAGAAACAGCAACAGTCACTCAGTGAAACTATTTCATCGAGCAAAAATTGGCCATCTGCAACTTGTGGTGTCTACAAGAATACACAAGATAGCACTAATGCAGAGCTGCTACTGAACCAGTAGGCAGCTTAGAACAAAAATCACAATTCCACTTTGAGGACACACACTGTCATTCCTATGGCCCAGAGAGAGATGTTTAAACTTTAGGACAAGATATTAGAAAATGAAGTACATCTTCTCTGCCTCATAAATTATGTTGATAATATGCAAAATATCATGAATTGGTGCATCTTTAAAGAAGTATGATCAGTATTAGCCACCAGCTCTACCACAGCTGAGGAGCTGGTGACTAAGAAGGATTGAGGGCATGATCACATATAATTTTCTATCATTAGCTGTCCCACAATACTCACTTTCTTAGTTAGCAAAAAGGAGGTTTTGTAGAATGAAGTATTGACCTCATTCCTGCAATAAAACTGAGACACCATTAGCTGGGAAAGGCATATTTTGTACCACTATTTTTCTTGCACAGGCCCACTCAAGAGAAACCAGAATATGCTTTGAAAAGTAGTTACACTAATTCTTTTTTCTGTATTCTCCTATGATTCTACTTGATCTGATTTATTTCTTCCCCTTCTTCAACCCTATTTAGCTATTTTAGTACTGTCTCAGATCACTTTCCAGGGTTCACTGCTTTAGATATACTCCAGTACAAAAAAAGGAGTATGTGATAAAATCATATAAATTAGAAGATTGATAACAATATGTTGTTCCTGCATTTATTTTCATACAAACCTGAATCAAAGATGTGTTTAAAATTTCTTAAAGTGTTAATACCAAGGACATACTGATTCTAATCACTGCTAACATAATTGTTTTAAACAATTAGCAGATTATAATGTGAAGACAGAAATAACTCACCCCTGAAAAACAGGCATTTAAAAGGATTTTTCCATGATATAATCACAAAATATCTTCCTTCTCTCTGATGAGTGTCAAATGCAATAGACAGGAATTTACAGCATAGCCTGATTGATGAGAAGCATACAATAGCTTGTACTTTGATACCATGACAAACACCTGCAGTTCTTTTATGAAGTACAGGTAATTTGCCTCCAGGCCACTTTCCAAATTGCCAGCGTAAATTTTGATTTCCCTAGATTTTCCCATGCAAAACATTTTTTAGGGACTTCTCAAAATCATATAACAATGGTAGAGGGCAGGACATAGAGTGGGCTGCCACAAAACCAAACTTCGTGTCTCAAACAAAGCCTTCCTTTATTTATTTATCATGTGATAAACATTTTAATGTGCAGTTAGGAAGAATAAGGACCATTTTATCCAAGGACATCTCCATGAGTTCAGAGGTACCCAGGCAACAGGGTTGAGGTTAGGAAAGTATGTGATGAAGTATCACTATATCCTTACCAGCTTACACTCTTCCCTTGGCACTTACTGGCCACTGTGACTATAAATAGGCTGCTGGGCTGGTTGGACTTTCCTCTGGTGCAGCTTAGACACTGTTATATCCACAAACTTTGTCCTTTCCTAAGAAATACGGTTTATGATTCTATGTAAAGAACTGACAAGTATAAATGTTTGTTTTGCTGTCTTATAAATGCAATAGCTACATTCTCTACTGATACGTTAATACATAGGTATTAACAAGTATCTCTCTGTTTTCTCTGAGGAAGAAAATAAAACTACTTGGCAAGACTGGTTTTAAACCTGAATCTGTGATCTTCCATCTCTCAAGACAAACACTTCTTCAGATCTAGAGGGTGAATCCTGTTTGCAGTATAATGGTTTATTACAGATTGTGCTTCGATTTCTTTGAGTACTGCAGGTGAAAGCTCTTCAGAGCCACTGCAGAATACTTTATAGTGATTCACAGAATACCTAATATAGGTCCAGATCAAAGATGTGTAATAAAATAACAACTGTATGTAAGTATACCCCATACTGATTGAGATCAAATGGCAGAATTTTTGCCTTAGTAATCTTAAGATACAAAAAATTGCCCACAAAAATGACATGTACTTAAAACTACTCTTCATTTTCTTGGTAGTTGGCCAGATGAGAATTAGATCACATGTAAGCACGGATTTACACTCTTCTAGTTACAATCCCCTTCTGAATTACACCTTTTCCTTTCTTCCCTCACTGAAAACAAAGAACTCGGTGGGCTCATGTGATATTTTTAGACCACTTTTTAACAACATAATTGTCTCTAAAGCTTGCAGCAACTTGAATTTCCCTGTGGTGAGTTGACACAAAAACAAACAAGTAATAAATAAATAAGTTAACTTATTAATTAATAAAGAGAAACTACTGAAAGACCTTACAGAGCTTACAGTTCCAAAGCAGCCCTTTGGACAACCCTAAGAACCTTAGGAAGATCAAGATAAGTGAACATGATGTGTACTCATAGCCTGTGTGCTTGGAGCTACCTGCCTGATGTGGTGGTTTTATGTTGGCTCCTAATGGCATGCTGAATGGTGTCCCAAGCAGATGTACTCATCAGGGTAGCTCTAGTCACTGAGTATTCCCATTGCTGTTCACGTAGTCAGGATACTAAGGCACACCAATTACAAAATGTTTGCTTAATCGCTATTGCCATACTGCTGGGATTTCTATTTAAGATTCTTTGTACACAGAAGAAACTATTTATGGCCTTTTGGGCAGTATTCAGGCTATTGTTTTTTTCTACTTTCAATATTTTACATAAACCATATATATGTATTTCTAGTGAAGTGGTTAAGAATACTTTTGCCACTCTGGTCAAATTTTCCTGAAGGTCCCAGATTGCCCAAAGCACGTGCACATTTAACTAGGATGTGTACATAAATCTGTGGTAATGATTACACATTTTTACCGACTGAGTTAATGAATAAAATTTAGTTTTAGTGTCCCTCCTACTCCCCATTCATTTGGTATTCATTGTTCTAACACTGACCATAATGATACGCATTAAGTTTTAAAATGGATGTCATTTATCCTTCCATAAGAATTCCATCATACTTCAGCAAGATGGCAATATACTCATTATGATGGATCTTTTCATTAATAAGGTGATTTTGTGTCCACATTATCCAATATAATATCTGCAGTATTCAAGTGTTAATTAACATCCACTTATTTTAAAGTGGTAGTCACTACCTGCCTAGAGCAAAATAAATCCTGAATTGTAACCTTAAATTCACCACATTCTTCAAGCAAAGTGAAGACATTTCAGTAAATACCCAGTGTTTTCAGTGCTTTATGAAATGCAGCAGCAATAGCATCCATGCTGTAGTACTTATGAAAACTGGGCTTTCCCATGTTAGAAAGCAGCATGCTGCTAACAGGCAAGAAACCCTGGGAAATCATTTTCAAAGACATAGTTGACCGTAGCCACTTTGCAGTTATTTCTGCTGCTGTTCTGAGCATTGCAGAACAATCTCAGGTACCTAAACAGAGAATGAGAGAGTGGCTTTTCAGCTCTCTGAAGATTTTCATATTTGAATATGAAACTAAACATGTCTCATAGAAATGTCAGAAGGACTTCAATAGGTCAGATCAAAATCTCTTTAGACTAAGGCTTTCTCTCCAAACACAAGAAAAATTTCATAATGTTACGAAGGAAATAACCTGTCATCTTCAATTTGAAAAGCCTTGGATGTATTCAAACTGACCCAAATTTTTGTATTTGAAAAATACAGTCTTCTGCTGTGTTGCAGTGCAGAATAACACTACATGTTCTAAATATCTTTAATGCATAAATGGATGCAAATTAGCAAATTTTAAATTGAAATCAAAAATAAAACATGCAAAATACATACAGGAAACCTACATAAGAATTTAAATTGGATTTTCTGGGTTAAAACCACCGGGAATCTTTTGAAGAAAACAAAGGAATAATTTTTTATGGATCTACTATAAGTTTTTACTCTAGCTGCTTGTCATAAAACATTCCATAGATCTATAGAACAATCATTTTTTAAATGCTGCATTTAGCCATACAAAATACCAAAAGACAGCCTGAAAGAACTATCATGCAAAAATCTTGAGAGGAAGTCAAAGGTGCACTACATTTTGGAACATATAGTGTGATCAAAGTTACTTCTCTGTACAATACATCTATACATAATTGCCCAGAATTATCTTACTTCTCAAAAACAAGTATATAAAAAAACACCTTCACAGTACTGGGAAACAAAGTAGACAAAGCAGGTAAATAATGATTCATAGGAAAAATAGCTGAAGCTAATTTATTCATATTTGCCAGAATAATACTCTAATACAAAGCCAAGTATATAAATGGCAGACTGAAAGCACTCTGTAGTCAGTAATAATATTTATAAACTCATATAAATTAGGTGAAAAGCTGCTTCTTTCTTTATTTTAGATAAAGAATGTGAACCTCATAACTTTTTTCTCCCCACAAAACTTGCATTGAAAGATTGGAAGCTTTTTATGTCATTTCAATTTTGCCTGTAACTTTCAGAAAAAACATTAGATTTGTAACTCAGTAAAATGAATTAAGAACTGTGTTGTGTCACACATTTTCTAACAGGTTTCACAGTTTGATGATGTCACCCCTGAATGGTGAATACACTTCTATTTGATTCAAAATTGAGATAGCACAGGGACAGTCAAGAGAGACTGAGATTTGGAGAACTCTTTTGCCTACCCCAATTTTCTTCAGCTATCATTTATTTTCCTTGAATATTGCAGGCAAAATGATGTTTTGTTTCATGAAGCTCTGAGAAGGCCTGGTAATGAGTCTGGCGATTTACTGATAGAATCATCTACTTGATCATACTTATGGTGGGAATAAGAGATTTTGAGTTATCCTGGAATCATTAAGGTTTGAAAAGACCTCTATGATGAAGATCATTCATCAAGGTAATGCTGCCAGGTCCACTGCTAAACCATGTCTCTAATCACCCCATCTACACATTTTTGAACATTTCCAATGATGGTGATTCCACTGCTTCCCTGCATAGCTTGTTCCAAAGCTAGACAACTCTTTCAGTGAATAAATATCTCCTACTATCTAATCTACCCCTCCTTTGGCACAGCTTGATGCTCTTTTCTCTTGTCCTGTTGCTTGTTACCTGGGAGAAAAGGCCCATGGCCACCTGTTTACGTACTCCTTTAAAGTAGTTATAGAGAGCAGTAAGGGCCCCCTGAGCTTTTTCTCCAGGATAAACAACCCCAGTTTATTACCAAACATTAGAACTTTTTTACTACTGCAGGTTTCTTTTCAGAAACAAAGGAAGAAAATTGCAGTGACATATCCTCAAAGGCACACTGCAGTTACTCAACCAACCCCATTAATGCCAAAGAGAATCACACTTTCCAAATTCAGATACAAAGTATCTCTCTGTGATGTTTCTAATGGAAAATTTGAGAATGTTTAGTGAAAAAAGCCAAAGCAGTATTTTAATGAAGCATTGTCAGGTAGCTTTAACATAAAAGCTTGAGAGCTTTTTGAGAAAAATTGCCCTGATCATGCCTCTATTTAATTTTCTGTGTTTTTTAATCTCATGTGGCAATTTTTATTCTCTTTCATCCTTTGTCCTACACATTCATTTTTTTGTTCAACAGATGAGATGCATGTATAAAGAGATTTTTATTCAAATGTATAGGTATACTTATCACCTATTTGATATAAAACAAAAGACACAGAACAGTGAGAAAACTAGTGCATCTACCTAACTGAGTTCATACATCATCTATGAAAGAGAGGGAAAATTCACTGGGCTGCATAACACAGAAGATGAAACTTGGCTAAAAAACTGTAGAAAGTTCTTTCTCAAAAAGAACTTTTCATCACAGCAGACTAAACAGAATTAGCTCACACATTTAAGTAATAAGACACAGCTGACCAAACAATGTACCTATTTATTTTATTAGCTTTAAGGGCATCTGTTGTTACAAATCTACTTACTAAGTTAAAAAACGCAGCTTCGGTCCACCAGTTTTATTACTTTTGACTGCTTAGGTTTATTACATTGGGAAATCTTCTTTCCATACCTAATCAAAACAGAATACTGATCTATTATTTCCTTTTTCATTTCACTTTTTTAACTTTTCCATCTTTTTTTTTTAACTTGGAAAACTTTTACAATTACTAGATATATGTACAACTCTGTATTGTTGCATTTAATTTAAAATATGTAAGAAGAAAAAGTTCTTCTCTAATATGACAGACTTTGATCATCTGAGCTTCAAATAACTTCAAAGTAAACGAAATACTGTGTTATGGTTTTTCTGGAGCACAGAAGATACAATATTGATGGAAAACTATGGAATACTATTCACTGTATTTATATCCATTAATATTTCTGCAAACAAGCTACCTAGTTCATGGCAAAGCAAACTTGGAGTTAAGTTTGGCTTAGTAACTGCATGGCCAAGTATGTGCTGCAGCAAGGGAGAGCTCACCAGGACACATGTCAGGAAACCTTCTGGTATGAAGAGATGCATGGCTATGAAAGGATTGCTGTACCGACTGGCTAATTGCATAGCCTAAAGCCTTTCGTTTAAAGGGCTATTCACTCCAGGTCATGCCTTTAGAGCACGCTGGAGCTATCTTACCGATAATGAGACGACGTGGTTCAGGAATATATAAAGCCATCTCTCTTCTGCAATTTCATTTTAAAAACTGAGTCATAACCCAAATCATCTTTTAGGATGTTAAACTGAAGGGGTGTATCTCTGCCTCTGTTATTTTTAATTAATAAAACACACTTGAATTTCTCAACATAAGAAAAAAGCCTAGAAGAAAACTCACACAGAATGTTGTTAAAATTACTGCCTTCACTGTGAAAAATTTTCCTGTCTCTAAAAAGAATTAAACTAGCCAAGGAATTGATCCAGAAGTGTCAAGTATTTAATGATATTTGATACTTACAGCTTCAAAAACTTGTAATAAAATAATGAAAAATATTGATAATGTTACAGTTCTTCTATCTTGCCCATTTTTCTGCGGAAGTTAGCTCTGGAAAATAAAATGATAGAGCTAAGAGGGCCAAACACACATCGCACTCTGCAATCTGAACAACAACAAAAAAGGATTAACCTGTATCACAACAGAGTGCAGCAGCAAGAGTGCATGGGAAACTGAAAAGGTATGTAGATACCAATCACAAATTCATCCAACCATCTCAGGAGACAGGGGTGGTACTGCATGTATTGTCAGAAATATTCTAGCAAAATACAGAATATTAAGGCAGGCCTATTAAAAAAACACAAAACAACCTCACCAAAAATAAGTCCAAATCCATTCATTTGGGTAAAACAATCATCTGTCTCTACTCATGCATGCCATCTGCTCTTGCTGCTGCCACTGCTGTCAATCTGAAGTTGAAAGGTAATGGCCCTATGATTCAGGGAAACTGCTCAAGTGTGTACTCAGGCTTCAGTTTGAGAGATGGGTTCATTTATCATCACAATAAGCTATTACCATTGATAGGTCACAACACTTTGAAGAGACAGTCAGCCTAATTGGCTCAATTCAGTTAGCTCTGGATGTGCCTCTAGATGAGCACTGCTTTGCAGGTAATATTCCATTATCCAACAAACCACTTGTTTAATAATTCATTGCAGTTCAGATTAGGGTTCTAGCACATTACACCTTCCATATGCCAAATATTGAGGTCTTAACCCTTTTGTATCTTAGGTGCAAGAAGAAAAATACAAATTCATTCTATAGTTATGGTAACCCATACTTCTAAGAACTTACTGAATATTTAAAATTCCCACTTTTTAAAGAGATCTATTGTATTAAGCTAGAGTCTCTCTCTGGAAAATAAAATGTCTTCCACCATCATTCTCTTCTATTAAAGATCATCTTACAGTATGCAAACTTACTAGAAATGTCAAGTAATGGATCTTATTTTGCCTTCCAGAGATTTAACAAAGCAGTATAAATCCATTCAGAGCAGTCGGGGTAGATGAGACATGCAGTAGTGTACACGGAACACAGGATCTACAGGATTTAAAGGATGTTTCATGCTCTGTTCAGGTATTAGATCACAGCATGATACTCATTATTAATATGTATTAATATGCCTAGAATGACAACTCTAAGAAAACACAAAACTAAGCAAATAAATCAAGCTTCTGATCACTACTGTGCTGCTTACTTATCAGTTCTGGTTATCATTTCACTGTTCAATTTGTTGGCTGTTTATCACAGCCATAACGATTGCTGTTTCCCATAGACTAACACAAAATAAGTTTTAAAAGCTTTACTTTGAGTACACTTTGAATATCAGTTTGGGTTTTCTTTTACTAATGATGTCTTAATTGAATTTGTATATTTTTCAGCCATTTATATCACCTTTACATCTTCTGTACTCTCATTAGCAAAGCTGCTTTGTGTTTTAAATATCAGCGACTCCTGCCAATATTTTGTTTTAAAAACACACAACTTTTTTGTTAATGACAGTAGAGGTAAAATGCCGTTAACCAAGTTAGTTGGATTAGGTCTCCCAGATGTGTGAATTGATTAAAAATTCCCATAACACCCTTACAATAAAATATGAGTCCCATAAATCCACACACAAAGATTTCCTAATTGAATGTGTACATGGGTGATTACCACTTGGATTTGGGCCCCTGTGCTACACATGTTTGGTTTTAAAATTTCTTAATGACACAAGGTAGTGTGTCAATCAAGTTTAGGCACCAAAACTTAGTTTCTAAGGACAGATGTAGAATAGCAAGGCTAATTCCTATATGTGAAATGGAAACAACATAACTTATCCATCTTGTAGAGAAGAGAAGCTTCACGTAAGAACAATTTTGACATTGTCAGATGCTACTGAGCATGTCAAACTTCAAAACCAATATATCACAGATTGAAAATACAAGAAATGGTTTGTGCTAAAGGTTGTTTCCCTTGCGCACCATCAGAAATTCTCAGTATTTCTGCCCTGACGCATACTGCCTTTTTGATGTGGAAAGCAAAATTGAACACCACAATATTACAAAACTAGAGCTCAGTGGCATCATGGAGTATTACTAATGTGTTATATACTCAACAATTTCAATTACATTCTATTTCAAGATTTTGTAAATTTAAATTTGAAGTAAATTTGGGAGGGGGCCAGGTAAATCAAACAGAAATTGCAGTTTATTTATTCATAAAGTGAAATCTGGAAACTAAACATAAAACTGCCTCTTTATGGCTCTCAATATTTTGAGAATTACTTTTCAGTATCTCTCAAATATACCCTTTCGGTGATGGGCACAAATTCCTTCATCACACTCCTATGCAGCCCAATATGAACTAGGTGTTTGGACTATAAATTCTCTCTGATTAATCTAAGTGAGTAAATCTTGATTAAACACTTTACTTACAGGTACCCTGTGATGAGCAAGGAACTCTAAATATAGTTTTCAAAGCAAACACTTATTTGCTGATGAAGTATTCAGCATGCAGAGGAATGTATATAAGAGGAATGAAATATAAGAAAAACAAAACCCCTATGTATCCTCCCTTTCATAAATTTCAGTTTTCTTTTGCAGTCGTTAAGTAACCACTATTCAATTTATCTATCTCTAGCTTGGGAATCATCATCACCATTTATCTTTGCATGGTGATTAGCCCTCAGTACAAACCACCAGATATATAAATTCTTCTCAAGTCAAAGCCTTTTTTTTCTTTTTCTTCTGCTTTTTCAGATCCTTCATGATTTTAGTATTTGGGATCAAAGAAATCAAAGAGTAAGACTTTGCAAGCTGAAAAGCATATTCCCCCAATTTACTCCCTTCTTCATTATTTCCTATCACCCCTCAGTGTTCTCTCTCTAGCATTCACTTCCCTTCTTTTGTGAAACTGCTTTATTTTCTGCTTGTTTCTCCATTTTTCAACTGCCTCTACTGATTGAAACCCTTGCCTTCAAGGCAGACTTGGGTAAGCAGGTAGCACAAAGGACACTTGAGATTTATGAAATAATTTCACCAACAGTAAATTTCCTCTTTTATCTAGGGTAGTGTAAGACAATTTTAGCACTAAGTAATTAAATGTAACATGGGATAGATGAAATACTGCAGTCAGTGGACTCAGCTAGGCAGAGTCTGAGCCCTATTTTAACCCATTTCCAAGGCCGTAACAGTCTACTGGGCATCCTTAGTCTCCTTGTAATCACAATAATGGTTGTACTTGAACCGTCCCAAGCATCATTAAAAGCATTAATGAGGAACAAAGTGTGCAAAATTTACTTATCTCTTGGTGGTTCTTTACAGTCATGGGTAGCTGAGCCCCAAGTAGGACTGTACTAATATTGTTGCACTTTTTACTGGGGATCAAGCCAAATTTTGCAAGACACAGCTGTGAAAGAATGCAGACACCTACCCCTGTCCATTTCATGGTGCCATGACAAAAGAATATTTCAAGAAAAATAAAGAATCTAAACCAAATCATGAAATACAAATTAAGTAAACTTATAGAAAGCAATTCCTTTTTCAAATCCTTAAAATATTGGTTCAAATCCTTAAAATATTTTGTTTTTCCCTTGGATGTCTGCTCTGTTTGTCTCATTTTTTCCATATCTGACTCTGCCTATTACCTCAATTTTTAGAAGCTACATTGAAATAAGTGCTAACAAAATAAACGATACATTTGGTATAAATTGAAGACAACTTCATACTGTTGACTGAGTCTGATTACCATGGTGACTTGGCTTCAGTCAGACCAGTTTAGACTGTGATTTAAAATAAAACAGCATTATTTAGATCAGTTTAATGTTACTTGTTATAAAACAAAAAACATATCAATAAACTAAACAATCCTTTTCTTAGAAGGATGCATTCCAATATGAAAGACAAAAGATACTGAAGTAGCTGTCTTCATATAATTTTTTTTCTTTAGGTTTAACTGAATTGTTTTATTTTTCTGCCATGCATTGGCTGTTGACTATTTTAAAAATCTGAAATCTGAAATTTGCAGCCACTATGAATAACTTCAGGGGTGTTACAGGACATTTCTTATGTGCTATGTACTGCTCTGTCTATTACTGCTTATTTTATAAATATGGATAACATGCATATAACCCAACTATTTCATCCTACTCATACTTAAAATATATTAGGAAACATTAAATGTCCCTACAAAATTTGTTTTGTTATGCTATGCCTTACACTTGAGGATCACATTCCCTACTTGGTTCCCAATTTACTGTTGCAAGCTTGGAGATGTGCTTTGCTACACATTCAAATCCGGTGTTGCCACTTTCATGTGCAGTGGGTATAAAAAAGGAAAATTCATCACAAAGTACTGGCTTTACCATCAAGCAGTGGGCAGATATTTCAAGCACTACCATTAGGTTACTAAAGGGTGACCTGCTTAAATTTGGACAACCCACACTCGCTAGGGAATAAAATCTTCTACTGCTGGCCTAAACTGGCCATACAACCAGCAGAAAGAAAAAGTTTTCTTACAAAGGTACACAAATGGAGATCATACCAGCCCATCTAACCTGCACTATTTTGCTACCCTGACAACGAAGCAATACAGACACATGCTTTAAAAAATCAGTCTGTTGGCTGACTTTGATGCAGCTGAGTGCTGGAATTCTGTAGGCTAGATTACTTTCACTAGGCCAAATAATTTCAAAACCAACTGATGGTAAAAATAGTAGCTTCTAACTACAATTTAACTTGTATTTCATCCATTTATACCGAAAGATATTATGTTAGACTGCCTTCATTTTTGAGGCAGGCACAAAAACTAAAGGAGTTGTGGGTCTGTTTAACTCCATCATGTCCTATGAACAAGAAAATCTTGAGATCTGAAACCACGACAATACTAGATGAAGCTTTCTGGGCTTAGATGCATCCATAATTCAGGACAATTGATCCCAGCATTTCAGTTCCAGCTGATTATTGTATTATTTACGCTTCTTTACGTTTTGGGTCTCAACTCCATCCCTTCCCCACTGGGAGCCATAGACTGCAATTTGCTCGCATTATTCTGCCTTTTGTATCAGAATTGCCTAAGAAATGAAAACAAATGGAAGTAAATAAACATAAAAGCCATGAGGACCTAGTTTATGACCATTTTGTAATTCAATTTTTAATCCTATGAGGTATTCCAGGCAGTCTGCAATAGATAATACATCACGAAACAAACTGCTCATTCTATCCCAATCTAGTTTTCCAGAAGCGAAGTACTTTTAAAAGGCTGACAGATTTTTAAAATTTGTATGAATTGACTACAGGCTTATTAGAGTGTCTTCATTTCTGGACTCAAAGAAACAATGACTTAGTGAAGTCGGCAAATAGGTTATTAGCAAATAGCTAATTATAACGTAACAGGAAGATAAATGAAGGAGAGGGTCAAAAAGTCCCCTTCCTCTTCTGTATTCACAGACTCGACATAAAACTTTCAGCAGCTGTCTTGGTTTTTATCTAGAAGTCAGAGAAAGAACAATATCTAACATATGGCTGCTTTATGTCTATGGAGTTGACAAACATGATGCCCAAGAATTTTTCCAAGAGGTAACAAAGCTTAACATTCAAACACCTTTTGCTTTAATTTTCAACATGCTCTGACTTCATATGGATCAGCTTACCTTAAACTTACTTATAGTGAATGGGATCATGCTGTACAACTAATTTAAATGATTCCTGTAAAACAGGGTTGGATTCAAGAAACATCTC
Organism: Cyanoderma ruficeps; assembly: GCA_008694505.1. NCBI lineage: Eukaryota > Metazoa > Chordata > Aves > Passeriformes > Timaliidae > Cyanoderma > Cyanoderma ruficeps. Next base: position 47,494,651 of record VZDJ01007749.1, read on the forward strand.
AATCCAAATCCGTCAGTATGCATATAGTGGATTGGAGAAAAAGTGGTTTAGGGTTTCCATCATGTTGTTTGCAGTTTGAGTAATGGCAGCATTAGTGTCTGCTCAAAACCCAGATGGAAGAGTGGCAGGGGATGTATTAATGCGCTGCACATTGAGACCTAACAATGTCCAGAGATTTGAATTCTAAGATGAACTCCACCTAAGGACTGAATTAACCTGCAACTGCTGACCAAAGGCAGTGCCCTAATCATATGAAAAATGCAAGGCAAATCTCCACCTTCACATTATGGGTGGCCCTTGGCAGAGAAAGGAAGATAAAACTTGTAGCTGCAGAAAAAAAATTAAGCATGTATCCAAAGATGGAAGTTTCCTCACGGAATTTCAAGTGGCCTCAGCCACCTCTCACGTTTGTGTCATGGAGGGGTGAGGAGGGGTGTCATGTGTTTATATATGTTGAATATCATGTTTACTTTTGTCTAATTATAAGGAGCTTGTCATACAAATTATCAAATTGCTTTCTGATGAAGCATCAAAGAGGCAGAGTATATATGCAATGTTAGACTGCACTGACTTTAAAGAAACAAGCATTTCACATTATCCTGCAGAGTTGGGTACCTAATTTTTAATTTATTTTGTACTTTCTTTTCATTGGTCTTATCAAACATTATCATACTGTAACTCGTAAGACTTTCAGACAAATTCATAAAATATTTTAGCTTGGACACATGTTTAAAAGAAACTTACAGATATATTGTCACAACAAATTAAGAAACTGCTTAAGAAACTTCTTAACTAAAAGAAAATGGGGTTTTCAAATACCTAAGATGTAATTAGAATTTCTAGAATGATGTAATTCTTCAGATACTAGAAGTTCTAACACAGCACAAGTCCTCATGATTGCTGCAATCCTTAGTTCAGTAGGCTATGAGAAAGTAGGCAGGCAAGAATATAAACTGCTTTATGATACCTAGTAAAACCTTAATACGACCCATTTTAAATCCGTTCTCTCAAATTATCCACTAGGTACTTTATTTCTAGAAATTAAATTCCTCCAGATTACTCCCAAACACATTCTGCATCAAAAACGTTGTTCAACTTTTCAGTTCAACTGCATATTGCATGTTTTTTAAAAAATTACCTGAATTTATACAACAAAGATTAAGTTCTGGTAGCAGCACACATATTTAGAAGACAAAAAGGGCATGATAACGTTAAAGTAATTTGTGCATGTTTTTGTCCCACTCTGACATAAACAAGAATCCTGTACCATCTACAGCCTCTTGTTATTTAGAATGTCTCCTTCGAGACACAGTAAAAGACCAATATCACAGAGCCTAGTGTCACACAGATTTAGATGAAAAAGAAAAAGCTGAAGGTTGCACAGGGGTATCCTATTTATAATGTTATTTTCCTCCAAGAAAAAGATGGAGATGGATGTAAAACAAGCAGATAGCACACACATGTCAATCAGCACTGTGGAGGCACACGCAGGACATGCCAACTTTATATTAAAATAATTATTTGATATAAGGTTCCTGAGCTATATTTGAAATGCAGGAGGGTTACTACCTCTCTTTATTCAATTTTATTTTGGGGAATATTATTTAAGAGCAATAATTTTAGCAATATAAAGGAGAGGCAGCTTTCCGTGACATGAGATTTATAAACTACAAGAGAAGTGTACATCTTGATAAAAGATTTCCTAAATTTCTTCTATGTTTCTTAAGACAAAAATTCTTAACGAGTTTGCATGCTTTGACATACCAATTATTCTATAGTTAGCAGTTATTCTCAAGAAAGGATGTTTTTATCTACATTCAGCTATTCGGTTTTATTCAGTTTCAGCTATTTAGAGAAATGCTTTATTGAGTTCACAAATAAGGACTCCCGATATTCTATTTCCATTTCCCTTTCCATAGCATAAATCATCTGGCCTAGGCATGTCATTACAACTACGGTTTACGTGATGCAACATGACAGTTAAGATGTACTGTGGTAATTTGAGTGCTTTCAGTGTTATTGTAGTATCAAAAATTTATATGGTTCAGTTATTAAGGCAAATTGCTTCATTCATACAGTGATATCTGACAGTAACCACAAAGGACCTCCAAATTACACTGAAAAAATATCTTCCACATTCAAATAATGTGTGCATATTCCTACCATTATTTCACTCACTGACTAGAAGCGAGATGAAATTCTGTCAGTAAAAGTATCAGTTCATATTTCAGGGTAAGTTCACCAGACATGCAATAGTATATGAGAAACTCCCCCTTGCCCAGCTAAGTGAGCCTGACTCTCTTTAACAATTTATAGGCCATGAACAGGATGCCCAATTCTTTGGAATGATGCTATTTAGTTTCAATGTGCTCACTTACCTTCTGTCATGTTGATTTTCAGCCAACAGGAAGAAATAAATAAATAAGAGGTTGACTAGCCTGAAGAGACTACAGAGGAAAACGGGCTCAAATACATCAGTGTTAGTATTTCTGATAAGTTTTAGCATAATCAGGGTTACAGGAAATGTTAAGCTGTTAAGCTGTCTTCACATTTAAGACTCATTCGGTCTTCAATTCTACTCTCTAGAAAAGAATGAGCTTTTCATGGAAGTGTTTTGGATTTGGTATTTAACCTGTGGGGTGTGAATATGTGTGTACATCCATGCTTAGACACGTGCAGACTTAAATACATGCATTAGAGCTGTCACAAAACTCACAACAGCATTTTCTGAGTTTCAGGGCAGAGAGCTCCCCACACACAAGTTTCCTGACAAACACTAAAGTTTTGCAACACACCCCCACAACATCTGATACACAACCTGAATCTCTGAAAAGCAGATGAGGGAACTGGTTTTCCAAGCAGAGGGCAAGGTGAGAAGTGAACAGGCCAAGCTGAACCACACGCCAGCTAGTTCATTCAAAAACCAGTGCTGTGAACTAGCTGGACTTCTCTAACACATGACAGCAGGAGACCAAGGAGGGCTCAAGGATAAGGATACTTAGTTAATTTTGTCTACCCAACTTTTTACCTCACAAGGATACTCCACACAGGTGATTCCTTTCTGCTTGCATTTTTGCTGGTCAAATAGCTAACCAATTTTCAATTTTATCCTCCCTCAGTTCCACCCTCCTTCAAAGCCTTACCTTTTTTCTCAATAAATAAAATTAGTGTTTAGGCAAGTACCACCTGCACTTACTTTGTTGCCCAAATAAGAACTGGGTGCACTCCAATAGTAGATCTGTGGCAATACTTTTTGTGCAGCCACGTTGCTGATGCTAAGCTGCTGATGCCCATTAAATCTCTTTTGCGTGGGGATAACTCTGATGAGACCTGGTAAGTCAGTCAGATACCAACCATTCATGTCTTCTATCTAAAATGACAGGAAAAAAATATAAATAAATAAACACCCACAATTACAGTAAGAATCAGGACACTGATCATTTCAATAGTCCCAGCCTCTCATTCTTCCATTTTTTAAAAAACTGATTAAGTTTAAGAGCAGTGTGGGTACCAAGGAAAACCCAAAGTAATAACGGCAAGCATTTCTTATTGTATGTGACTGGGAATTATAACTTCTCAGTTTGAAATAACTGCAAGTATTTGCATTCTGTGCTTCATGGTCCAGAGCAAGAAGGAAATTCCATCAACCATTCCATTCCATATGTGCAAGAATATCTACAAATATTTTGAAAGTTTTCAATAAATAATATCAGTCACAGATTGTACAGAAGATGAGCTGAGAAATGGATATACATTTTTGGATTGCTGTAGGCAGCATAATTTATAATATTTTTCAATTCTAAAACCTTACAACTTACAAGGCCAGATATACTTTTTATAGTTTAATACCTTTCTGGTGCTGGAAACCACCAGAACTTGAATTTCTGAAATCCTATAACTAGAAATGATTCATCAGAGAAGAGCACACGGTTCATACAAAGATGGCTTCTGGAGCCCAGATACAAGCAGAACAATAAATGAGCTCAGCCAGGGAACAGAAAATTTCCCAGTTGCTGGCATGCAAATGAAGACATTAGACATGCTACTTGCAGACTTCCAGTATAACAATATGGCCAAAATCAAGAACTAGTAGACCTGGAACTCATCTCCCAGACTCAATCTACAGGCATGAATATGTAGCAAACATTTGTTTCAGTGGCATCAGTGTCTGAGCTTTGAGAACTAACTTACAGTTTAGAGTATATTTGCAGGCTAAAGACATTTTTCTAAAGTACCAGTAAGAATAGTAGGTTCATCTCCCTCTCACATCCTTTCCTAGGAATGTAGTATATAAAATAAATGCATTCAAAATGCTCCCTGCAAGGCATTCCTTTTTCTTATTTAAGCTGTGTATTGTACATTTAGTGTTTCCAAATTCTTAATTACTTCAGGTGTAGAAATTTAATAATTACCTGGAAAAGAGGTTGCCCTATGGATATGGTGCATTTAACTCAGGAGTGGTTATGTATGCACATTCCAGGACTGTGTTTATGCATATGACTTCATTTTTTATTGTTATAGCTTCTTTTGTGCTTTTCACTGTTCTAATTGCACTATTTCAGAACTTTCTCACAAAGAAGAGAAACAAAGCTTACTAGCATTTTCTTCTGGATAAATGAAAAATATAACAAAATTGTATAGATTTTATTAATAGCTCCAGTTGAAAGGGAGCCATAAGGAACAAAAATGATTTTATAATAAGAAAAAAACCTAGTAACAATGGTTAGTGACAACACAAAACCCACAAAGCAATGGCATGTACTGTTATGGTATGATTTTTCTTACACTTCTGTAGGTAAAGGGAGAGTGTCTGCAGATGTTTGTTTTCCCAGAGCAGAAACATTCCTCACAGCCTTCAGGATTATTTCTCTGAAGATTGAAGAAACCTGGTTTGCAGCGGTCACAGTTTTCTCCTTCAACATGTTCCTGAAAAGGCACATTAGAGTATTCCTTCAGTTGTCATAGATGAGAATTAGAGATCACTGGCTATTTATTCTTCAGGAGGACTCTAAAGACATTTATAGGAAAGACTTCCTTATTTGTGAATGTTAGAATCAAATCCTTTACACAGTAAAAGGTGCTAGGTGACTGCATGTAAATAATAGGATATAGAATCTGGACATTGAAAGAGTTGTCAATTTTCATCTCTATGAATGGACATACTTAATTTCAAGTAATAATCTAGTTTATATCCTTTACATTTGAGAGTCTCAGAGGGGAAGGAAGTATGGCACAATGTTACGCCCTTAACAACTGTAGTATGTAGGTAGGGCTGTATGAAAATCCATGCACATCCAGCTGATGTAAACTACAGGTAAGTGGCAGTAGTCGTACTTATAACTCAGAGTATCAGTTTTACAGAGATCTGTCATTAATAGCTGAATTCAGGATAAATACAAGTGCTAAACGGGCTGCAAGTCTTCTTTCCATAACTGCATGTGTTTGCCAGCCATGCAGACAGGCTGGAAAACTCTTCCCCTGCAGGAAGAGAGGCACTAAATATACATGAGCTATTCTAAACTTAGCATTTTGTAATTATGTTTTTCATAAAAAGCTTGTGTTGTTCATTAAATCCTACTAACTTACACTATAAATCAATTTGTCCTATAGGCAAAATTAAAGCTAGGTTTTCTACATGGAGTGTGTGTTGCAGGACGTTCATGATGATGCTGGCTTAGTAATCCAGTATTTCCCCTACAGAGCTCAGAAAATTCTTCCCCTCTTAGAGGTATTATGCACAGTCTCTTTAACCCTGGAGACAGTGCTCTGTGGAAAGCACACAGGACTGAACTGTTGTCTCTACATCAACAGAGAACAAGCACATTATAAAAAGTCTGCCTACATTGTGCAGTCTAGCACAGCTCAAAATACACAGCTCTGAAGTAAAGTCACTGGAAGCCATTTGATAGCCTCCTGGTTAAGATGTAGCCAACCTGGCAGAAACAGGGCAAAGCAGGTGGAAATATAGGGAGAAAGGATAGCACACATGAATTTAGAGAAAAGAGACAGTGTGCAGGAAGGGGAAAAGACCTGCAAAAAGGGAGATACAATGAAAATGTAATAATGTTTTCGCCACTAGTTATACAGTAACAATATGTGTAGCAAAGCATCTTTGCCGTCTCTAGTGCTGCGCTCTGTGCTCTTCTTCACTAATATCATACAGACTATTAAACAAACCATAAATATATTTAATAAAAGTCTAGGTTATAAGTCAATTACATTTAACTTCAACATCTCATTAAAGCCAAGACTGACATTTTTACACTTTCACCAGAAATCCTGCAATTAATGAATGCCCATTACCACCATGGGTACATCAAAATCAGCCGGTTACTCGCGCTTCATGTGAACAATAATGTGGCAACACCTGGGCACAGAGAAACCCTCACCCATTATTTAAGAAACCACAATTACGAACACTGGTCCCAAAAGCTTCATACCGTGTTGATGTGCTTAGTGTGTGCAGAGTGGGAAGAGAAAATAAAAAGAGAGCTGCAAACCAAACGTGTTTAAATGCAGAGTTGCCCACTCTGCAGTCACAAATGTCATCCGTGAGTAAAACCTGCAGAATTCCATTAAGCAGGCAGTAAATTCAGTGAATAATATATATATAAAACTCAGAGTTGGAAAGGAGATCTAACCTATCCCTCAGCATGTAAACAATGTTTCTGCAACCCCAGGTATTTCTCAATACTTTTCAGTGCAGTTGTAAGCTATCCAAAGGTGAGACTTTGACCACATGCCTTCATAAAGTTGCAATAATTAGTAAAAAAAAGGAATTTATAGTTGCCCCCTCCTTTCTGTATTTTAATTTACTCTATTTAGGTAAAGATTACAACCTAATGCCCACTTTGTTGCATTTTGCTGCTTACAGTTAGGACTGCTTTTCAGAGATTTCCTTTACAAGAAAACTATCTTTAGCAAATTTACAGATCATCATAGGTAATTGAAAGATGTGTTTAAAAGAAGGGAAGCATTTTCCTAAGACCTGTTATTAACCAGACATCCCACTTTATTCTTCATGTGGAGCATAACTAATCTGATAATTTCAGTGTCCCTTTGACCATATTCTGCTTTGAATTTGAAGACTGCTAGTGAAATTAAATATGTATGTATCTGTATATCAGCTATCTACAAAAGGTATCATTTTTCTCCCACAAGCACTTAAAAAGGGATTGGTGGAGCACAAAGAAGACAAAAGATGAACACTGAGAGAAAAGTGCATATAATGAGAACTCTCTGGGATAGGAACAGTTATTTCTATTCCTTATTTGTCCATTTTGGTCTGCGTCTACTAGTGCAGGTCAGTTTGGCTTTACATGAATAACATCATAAGAACCATTAGCCACTATTTATCTGGTATTTAGAATAATACATCTTCATCAAAGCTCCATTCCAAGCCAGAACATAGCAAAATCACCCTCTTATGATCTTCTACACTTGATGGCTAAGTAATTAGGAATGCGATAATGGATGATTATACTTCTGACAGAGAACACGTGGCTGTTACATAAAGTGAGGATAAGGTTAATTCTCTGAGTAGATTTCAGTGCTATTCAGCTGTCAAACCAGAGCTTTGTGTGGGTCCGCAGCATGAGATGGAAGCATTTTTTGTACATTCATATATTTAAGAATGTCATGTAAGTACTTGTAAATTCTCATTCGCAACTGATTCTATTAACTAAGTTTTGGAAGGGAATTCCCACAAGTACAGTACAGAAAAATTGATCCAGAATACAGTGAGCTGTCCTTTGGGCATATTCATGGGGTCACTTACTAGACTGTGACTTAGAAAGCACAACCATTGCTAAAGCCTTTCTGATAACTAGGTATTTTGTAAGTGGATGCATGCGCTTCATAACATTTTTCATTTTAATATAATATCAAGATATAGCTTGAGGGAGATGGCACACAGAGAAAAACCCTCTTAATTTTTTTCCCCAGAAATTAAGAAATTCATCCTCCAGAAAGGACAGATTTTGTTCTTAAACATTTAGAGATTTCTAAACAACCATCCCAAAGCAGGAAAAAATGTCATATATCCCTAATGACTGCTCCTAAAAGGCAACTTTGTTTTAATAGATCATCAGTCCACTTAATTTTCTCTTTTTGAAATCACATTTAAAGGTTAGATTTAGAACCCACAATACTGCAAACAGTTCTGAGTAGATGAGGATGGGGTTTGAAACAAACGATTCACAGGCTTTGTAAGTATCCCTTCATTACAGATTTCTAAGGACTTGTATGATTGGCAGCAGGCTCCTAAGTAAATATGTTGATTGCAGTGAGTTCTGAGATGATACAAGATGGTGTGGGATTTTGTAGCATTAAGAACAAGTGTTCTGTGAGAAGTGGCTACTATAGATACCAACACAGCTAGGTAGAATAGTGGAATACTCTGGCACAATAAAGGAGAATCAATGCAATCTTTCAGTATCATTACTATCTCTCTATGGCTCAGAAGAATTTGATATCCATACCTTGCAGATGCAGGGACCTATGCAGGGGTCATCATTTTCACTGCCCTCAAGGGAGCAGTTGCAGGGCAGGCACTCGGGATATCCTGTATAACCCAAGGCACATTGATTGCAGCTTTCTCCTGCATAGCCAGTCTTGCAGTGACAGAAACCAGGCAACAAATCTATGGGAAGAGGGAAAACACCATGAGATATATTTCGTTTGTCATTATTATTGTCAGATAAGTGTGTTAGAGTGCTCAAAGCAACACCTTTGGTAGGTTTAACATAAGGGGGTGTTCACACCACCATCTATAACTCAGAGTCATCAGAAAGAGGCTAGAATGAACACTGTAAGAATAGGGCAAGTATACAGTGATTTGAATTCTGAGTTTCCAGAAATCTGCATATTAGAAATCTTGAAAATCGAAACATATCCCTCATTCTTTGCATCTAACAGTTCCTGAAAACCTTCTCTTCCATTAATTCATCTAAAGGCCTTTCAACATGTTTTTACTTTCAGAATCCATAAGGCTCCCTAGCAAGGAATTTCACATATAGCCTTGTATGGTGTGAAAGAAAACAATGATGTGTGTTAAATCTCTATTTATTGCCATCTAATTATCATATCATAGAAAAGAGCAAGTAACCATCCACTTTATCCATGCCATCTGTGATTTCAATGTACATCTTTCATATCCTACCTAACATTCTTAAACCATACTCCATAAACTCCTCAATAGCTCTACACAGGAACAGCTTGGTATGGCCAAAAACCTCTGTTGTCCTTCTCTGCACTGTTTCCAGTTCTAATAAAGTGTTTAAAGAGGGAGTGCATAGTGTAGATTGGTTTGATTGGTTTCTCTGATGATTTTTTTTGGTTTTTTTAAAAAAACAGTAGTACTTTCTAAGGCCCTGTTGACGTTTTTGACTACTGCTGAGACAGAACTGAGTTAACAGACCTGAGGCACAGTCCAAGGTAATTCCAAGAGCTGTTTCACAGCTGATAGTGCCTAATTTAGAAATCACTGTAATCACTGTACAAGTAGAACTACTTTTCTCAGAGTTCTACTTCTCCTGTAATTGCTACAAAAATTCATCATTTATTTTACTACCCAGCCACTGACTATCTTGAGATCCTTCTGAACATTTTGTAGCTCTTTCATTTTTCTATGCTGAAAGATTTTGTACTTGCTAACTTTGTCACCTTCCTACTCATCCCTTCTCCAGGTTAAACATGAATATTTTCAACAGTTCATACTGATCATCACTGTGAAAATGGTCCATTTATTCTTTTAACCAAGTACTAAGCCATGAAAGAACCTTTTCTCCTTATTGTATTACACTTTCTTTTGTGGATTTTGGTAAAAGATCTTGTCAAAACCTTTTGAAAATCAAAATACAATATTAATCAAATGAGCCTTTGTTCACATATTCATTTAATCCTTCAAATAGATTCATAAGGCATACTGTCCTCTACAAAAAACCTCTAGTTTTGAGTTTTGCCCATTTTTGTCACAATTCAGAAATGGTATAAATCCTTTTTTTGTAGTTCTAGTGATTCACGGAACAGAAACCAGACCTTCTGATTCTAGTTTCCTGGAACACCCTGTCTTTCATTTGGATAAACAGTGCCTATTTAATATTAATATCTGTTTTAAAAATACTATAAGCAATATTTAATGCCTCAAGCAACTCAATTTTCAACTCCGCAACTCATCCTGAAGCCATGGATAAATATGCCAAATGCCTGACAAAGTTTGATTCTGCATTTATCAGCTTGCTTTAAACCTGACACTTCTGTTTGAGACAGGTCTTCTTACTTGTCCCCATGAATGAAGACTCACAAGTGGGAAATTCCCTGAGTTATTCTACTCACTGTTAAAAAGAATTAGTATAGCTTTTCTGCTGTGTCCCTTTCTTTCTTGAGATGTCCATTTATAACTTGATTACACCTAAACCATATTTAACTCCTACTGCATTTGAATTTCTAGCAGTCTGTTTGATTCTGAATTATCTGAAAAAGTACTGCTCAGCAACATCTCAGTATTTAGCAAATTATTGCTTAAAATATGTGTATTTATTATAAAGACTATGACTTTCTGGAATCTGTCACAATTTATATTCTTTTCAATTACCTTCAGTTAGAAATAACTTCTGATTTTCAGTGAGTTTCTTTCTGTTGTTTAAATAGATGCATCCTCTTTTTTTTTTTTTTGGTTAGCTTAATTGCTTTGCTTGAATAATTTTGTACCAGAGAAATGCATCTTCTCTGAATGTCTAGTATGCAGTCTATAAACCCTAAGCTTGCCATTAGAAGTCTTGGATTGTTCATTTTTATTTTCATTTTATAGATCTCCTTGTTTTGATTAAGTTGTTTTTCACGGAGATTTTCTCATTCCTAGTAGAATGTTGAATTTGACTGCCCTTCAGGAGAAGAGTTTTAAAACAATCCCTCACGCATAAATCCAGAGGTGCTTCTCCTTTTTATGGCTTCTCTAACTAGCTATTTGAAGAAGCAGCCATCTACAGGAGTTTTAAATTATATTATCTGTTAATCTCTACAGAGGTGAAATTCAATCTGTCTACTCTAACCTTGAAGCCTCTTTGATCTTCCGTAGCACATCATACCGACTGTCACCTCCTTGATCTGTCCTAATTATATACAGAATTTCAGTGCATGAAATTTCTGTTACTTACTATCTCAAAGTGATGTGCTCCATGGGTTTTGATGCCTTTCGCTCAGCTGATTCTCAAATTTCTGAGTTATTCTCCTCTCAAACAGCTATCAGCAAGGCCCCACAGCACAGCAGGACACAAGCTCTTGTAATCTGGGTCAATGCATCCTAACTGGACAATCTGGAACAGAGAAACTTTTGTTCCTTCCAGATGAAAATAGCTATACTCCAGGGTTCAACAGTAAAAGGCATAGGCAAGTCTACTCTTTAGAAGTGAGCCCACCTCATTCGAAAACTTCAGGAACTCATATCTCACAAATCAAGTCTCAGCAAGCTCAAATTCAATTACATGTCTCAGTATGGAGCTCCCAAATATTCATTTAAATCTATAGTCTCTCCTTCATTGCCCACTCAGTCCATTTTTTTTGATTCCCCAACAAGAACCATCCCTTCTCCTGCTCTTCCTTTCTATGCAGTTATTGAAAGCTTTACTGTCACCAGCCCAGCTCTCCCCATTCTTATACAGGACACAGAGGTACAGATATCCTCAGCACACCACTTATCGAGAGACCTCGCACTCCACATGAGAGAGAGGAAGGCAGGAGACAGCTACCTGTCATACATTCTTCCAGCTCTCACACTTGCTGATACAGTTCATCTCTGTACTTGATTTGGCTCCATGCCTTCTTTCATTTACAACCCTTGTGAGATCTCAGCTCTCCCTGTGTTATACAGCATGTAAATCCCTCTCAGTGTCCCGCTGGTTGTTTTTGATGAGGCTGCTGTAGTGCATATGTAATGCACATTATCTCAACAGTCTAACTACAGTTCAATTTAGGGTAGATGTTTCAGGTCTGTCTCTTGTTTTTGCTGTAATTAACTGATATTTCAGAAGAAGGACATCTTTTGCTTTTGGTCTATGGCTTCATAGGTCTGTCTTATTTGAATTCGGCTTTGTTTGATGAAGCTGTTATTCTCTGTTTTCTCCCTGCATAATGTCAGTTTCTGTCCTGTCTTTCAGCATACAGAGGCTTTGAAAATGCACCCTAGAGGATGAGTCATCTTGAAATATGAGTTTCACCAGTTAGTTTTTCCTAGCCTAGCAGTCTTTCAAAACTGCACAAAAATAAGTGCATGCAAAAGCATGAACCAGACCCTAAAAAAACCTGGAATCCTAGGAATGGTCTCTTGTCATTTTCACTCCTGTTCGACAGCATTTAAATTTCAAAAATAATTTCATGGAAGTCAGTGGGACTGCTTGCTGAACAAAGTAGTACAAAGCCTGAATAAAGATCAAGATGTCTGAATCTTACTCATCCTGAAGTGTCTGAGAACTTTTTCAGCAAAAATAAACAACTGTCATTGGGATTATATTGTACATAAAGAGGCAACTGGGGGGAAAAAGGATAGCATGGCCTGAAGACTGAGTCACAAAACTCTGCCAGGTTCCAAATCTGTCAGTTCTTGCAGGCTTGAGAGCCAAGTAAAATGGCTAATTGTTAAAATCTAGTCATTTGAACTTGAAACAAGAGTGCCAGTTCATGGAGAAAGCCTTAATTACTGGAGTACAGGGTAGTTTTAAATGGCGGGACCTTTGCTTCTGTATGGAAAACTGCAATATCAGCAATGGTTAAGCTTGGCTGTTATTAGGATGAATTGAACACAGATGGAAAAGTTCAGTCTTAGAACTTTTGCCTTTGAGTTATAAAACCCAGAAGCATCTTCATCAGTTTATTTTATGATTGATCCTAAGTTTCTCTTTTTTATATTTCTCACTAACATATGATATAGGATTGCCATGAAAGAATATTTAAAAAACATTCTTGAAGATTCAAACCCAAAAATACACTTTACAAGCAATAATAATATTTGATTTTAGACTATTGACTGAGACATGAGGGCAAAGATAGCAAAATGGAAATTTTGAAAAATATATAAAATGCAACAATACTTCTTTATTTCCTGAAACAATGAATGCTATATTATAAAACAGCTTGTCTATGGCCTTCTCTTATCTAGCAAAACCTGATTATGACTACAGGATGCAGTCATTTAAATCCTCTTGATGCATTTCATCAATGCACCAGTTATTATAGTGCGACAATTTTCCATTTTAATTGCTGCTTACCTACTGTATTCAAGAAATGAGAATGTACAGCTTCCAGCTTTATTTTACTTGAGAATTATTCACAGTGACTCTATATCCCCAGTGATGTTCCTTACAATCATATTTCCATTTTAGTTCAATGTCTTTTATTCTCTCAAAGCATTTACTTAGCACACATTTAAAAAGCATATTCCCATCCTACACCAAGCAAACAATTTATCCTCATACAACCAACCAGTGACTCTTACAATGTATTTCAACCCACCCAGTGTTCATTCTGGTTCACTGGTGAACAGATAGATTCCTTCAGACAGATCATGCTTTCTATCCTTTCCTTTACCAGCACTCACCAGTGCTTCAAACCCAGTTGCTGCCCCGGGTGAGCAGTACACAGTAAAAAGAATTTTATCAGTGTAATGAATACAAATGTGAGGGGGGGGGAAAAAGGGAAGAAATGATCTGCTTTCAGGATAGTTTTATGCTAAAAATTATATTCTGACTCACTCTTGATTCTAAAACAACCTGTTCTGTTACAACAGAAATCTTTTCTTAAAAGAAATATTAGAAAGACTTTTCCTTTCAACAGCATTATTGTGAATTTTTCATTTAATAAGGCGTTACAGTCACAAATATGTGACTGGTTCAAGAACTATAAACATAATGAGCAAGAATCAAACAGTTTTCCTAATGTGTTGGAACCTTATTTAGTACAAGTGAAAAAAAAAAAAAAAGGCAAATAAATAGTAAGAACAAAGAGCAAGTCCATTGTAGGCAGAATAGCTGTGATGCCCAGATGTATGTAGAGCTGGTTTATTGTTGTCGCTGTGGTCTTAAAACAGACAAATAATAAGATAGATATCAAAATTATCCTCTGGCCACTGTCCAGACAGTGCAAAGTGTCTACTTCTCACTAGACTTCCAAGACTGGGCAGGACACAGACAACTGACGACAAAAACAAAGGCATGGACTACTTTGGGGAGAGAATTCCATACATGATGGCAGTTATCTAAACAACAATTGTGCTTGTCACATATAAGAATAAATAGTTTAAACACACAGAATAACCTCTACAGTAAATAACTTGGAAACGGAAGGCATCAATGACTTTAGAAAGGAATAAAATTTAAAAAATTCTTTATGCGTTGCAAATAGCAGATTCAACAGAGATTAAGAATAGTCTAACATGCTGAAAAGCAATAGGCCTCCAACCATTTGCAGCAGCATGAGTGAAGTTTCAGGAAGATGAGGAGAAGCTGGTTACAGTCAAGACAGAAAAAGATGAGAGTTTTCATTTTGTGAAGAGAACAAAAGAACTCTGGTTCTCAGGACTGCAGAAACTAGAGCATTCAACAGCTTCTTTGAATGCCTGGGGCCAGATGAGCAGGATTGGCTACCCGCAATAAAAGTGAAAGGAGGAAAAGCAGAAAAAAATAATCCAAGATGTTATCTTCAACGTGTTAGCATGACATGTTTCTTGATTTTCTAGAAAGACAGTTAATGATTCAAACAGGAGCTTAATTCTCTTCCTAAAGATATTCAGAAATGAGGCAAAGAGAAGAATTTGCCAGAAAGAAAGAAGATCAGAGCACTAAAAAGGCAAAAAGAGACATAGCAAGGTGTCAAAGCACAGTACCACCTTCTTAGATTTAGAAAGTGTAAGCAGATTTAGAAAGCAATTATGAGACGTTAGATCAGCTGAATGCTCAGAGGCAAAAGACATTTTGAGAGCTCCTAAGGACACCATTACTGACAAAGAAGATGGAAAAATGTCTCTTTTTGCTTTCCCCTTCTTGTGAGAGAGGAGCTGTCAGCCTGTTAAGTGCTGATCAGCTGCCAGGCCCCGGGAGGACGACCCACACCAGGGGCCAGAAAAGGAGGTGTGAAAAGAGAGACTGCAGCTCTCTGTAATGGGAGTGAGAGACAAGCAGCTGCATAACATGCAAGTGGAACATCACATTATTTTGAATTAATCATTCCCCATCTCAAAATCACACTCTGAGAGGTTCCTTTGTTCCACTGTCTGTCATTTGTAACCTGTTTAAGTCTCACCCACAGGTTTGGTATGGGCATTGGAGAGATTTGCTGTGTTTTTGCCAGCTTTGGGATTCATCCTCCCTTCTGCTTGTACTGTCTCTCATATCACCCCATGTGATACTCTGCACTGGATATCTGTTGCGGTGTGTGGTATTACCCTCGGCACGGCCAGCCCCGTCACCGCAGCAGTTCTTGGGGTTTGGCAACCGGGAAGCGTCAGCAAGATGATGGCAAGAGGAGGAAGGAGGGACACTCCAGGGGCTTAGAGTGAAACCGGGTTTATTGGGATCAGCACAGACCCCTCACCTCATGTCCGGTGCCTCAAGAGTGACCCCGAGCATGAGGAGAGAGAGGGTTTTGTTACAGTAGGTGGGGTCTCAGGGAGGGTAGGAACAGAGCCAATGGGGTACGACAGAGAGTGCTGTCAACATAACATACAGTAAAATACACCAATGACCTGGGGGTAAGAGGGGAAAGGTTCCAACCCAGCCAGTCACCAAAGGTCCCTCTCAGAAGCTTCTGGACTTGGGGGCAGGTCTTGGGATGACTGGCAGGGGCGGGAAGTCTCTTGACACAGGCAGCCAAGGCGGGAAAAGCAAATCAATCAGGGAAGACCTTAGGGTTAAAAACAACTGGGGTACAAAAAGCTGAACAAGGGTACCAAGAAAAACCATTTTGTGCAACCCTAGACTTACAGCAAACTTATTGTACAGAACACACCGCCACAGATATCCATGCCCAGGCGCTGGCAGCAGGGAGGGGGCTGTAAGGGCAGCCTCTGTGAGGAAAAGGATGGGGCTGCTCTGTGCCAGACACTGCCAGCTCTCAACAGGGTACACAGCTAAGCTCCTCAGTCAGCCAGGTGAGAGAATGGAGAAGGGAAAGGAGAGGAAGGAGGAGCTCCAGGTCCAGAGCAGATAGACGCCTGCAGACCCTGGAGGAAACCAGGCTGGAGCAGATATCCACACTGCAGCCCATGAAGGAAGTGTTGGATATCTCTTGAAGGAACTACATCCCATGGAGAAATGCTGGTAGATAAAATTTTTTTCATGAAGGATGTAGGCGCATGGGACAAACCCGTACTGGAGCTGGGGAAAAGTGTGAGGAGGAAGCAGTCTCAGAAAGGGACTGTTATGACCACTGCTATGACTCCTGCTTGCCATCACCCTGCATCACTTGTGGTAGTGGGGGAGGAGATAGAGGAGGAGTCTGGAATGAAGAAGTAATGTTGATTCTGGGAAAAAAAACGCAAGTGGCAGAAGAGGTGTATTTTTAATATTTGTCTTTGCTTATCACTACCTGAAACTATTTAAATTGGCAATAACTTAAGGTAACTTTCCCCAAGTAGAGTCTGTTTTGCCCAAGATGATAATTGGCAAATGTCTTCACGGTCTTTACTTTGGCCCATGAGCTGCTTTATCTTCTGTTCTGCCCCTGTCCTGCTGAGAAGGGGAGTGAGAAAGTGGCTGGGTGGGCAGCTTCAGCTGGCCAAGGTCAACCCACCAGAGATACCACTGGGACAATAAATCAGTATTATTTTATTGAGCTGATGCAATCAGTACATGGTTATTAAGTAGATTATGGGCCCTGTTTTTGCATCTCTGCCATGTTGCTTTTATGTTCTACTGATCTTTATTTTAAAGGTTTGCTACTTAGATTGTAATTAGCCCAATTACAACCAACCTTGAGTTTTATTATCTTCCTACAGTATTTTCAGATGTTTTACAATGAAAGAACCAAAAAATAAGGCAATTGATTTTTTCCAAAGCCCAATGAACAGTTCAGTGTCTGCGTGAAGACAGCTTTTATAGGGCTATGGTAACCATCTTGTAATCCTACATAAATAACACAGAAAGCAAATAAATACCTTTCAAGAATTATTTTTAGATTTCAAATGGAAATATGCTTAGATAGGAAAAGATATTAATTATAACATCACTGTTGCAAGAGTTTTAATCTCTCTTTGGCTCTTTAATGCCAAAATTCTTCAATATTTTCCACTGTGAATATTCTTCCAAACATACACAAGTTTCCCAGCCATGAAGCTGAAGGAAGCCTCAACAAAGTGGGAATATGAGTATATGAGTTACCAAANGTGGATTACTGTTTGCATGAGTAAAATTAAAAAAAGAACCACAACAAACCAAAACAAAAACCTTTGGGTTTTTTTTTTTCTTGTTTAAGATACCAAAAATGTCATTCAGTGCTTATTTGACCATTGCTGAACTTCATTTTTAACATCCTTATATTTGAGGGATCTTACCTCCTTCTGTATGTTTCTCATCCTTGACACAAGTATCATTTAAAGACCCATTTGGATCGCAGGAACATGGCTGGCATGGATCTGGGTTATCTGGCAATACCTAAAAAATAAAGATGTTTGAAGAAAAAAAATCCTTACCTTCAATAATTGGAAACTTTTATTTACGTCTTAAATATAAAGTAGGAGAGAATGACTTCTGTATAGGTGGCTTACACTTTTTAAAAAAAAAGAGACAGCTGATAAACTTAGTCCAAGTAGACTATGACATGAAGAAAAGGCTTCAGATTGCACCAGAGATTGGATATTATGAAAAATTTCTTCACAAAAAGGCTTGTCTAACACTGGAATGGACTGTCCTAAAAGTGGTGGAGTCACCATCACTGGAGGCATTTAAAAGATCTGTAGATGTGGCACTCAAGGACATTGTTTAGTGGTGGACTTGCCAGTGTTAGGTTAAGGGTTGGACTCAATCTTAGAGGTCCTTTCCAACCTAAATGATTCTAGGTTCTATGATTCTATTAAAATTACATTTGGGATTTTTATTTATAAATATGTAGTGACGTAGATGCAAATACATCTTCAACTAAAAAAAATACCAGGTGTAGAGATTGTAACAGAACCTTATATAATTAAAATCAATGAAGTAAATTTACTACCTAAAGTAATATTGACAAGATCGGTTATTCTGGTCTAATGTTAGTTAGTCAGTAAGAGAGCAAAAAGGTAAGTGAAGAAAAGTGAACACTAAACAATGGAACAATTTCCTTTTGCTCTTGAGAGGTTACCTCAACCTAACTTAAACTTTGGTCTAATATCACACTAGAAATACAAACTAGAAGTTCTGAATGAACTAGATACATACACATACTATGGATATACCATACGAACACATGCATATATGTCAAATTCCTTTTAGGTGGATGATAACTTAAAACAGAGGAAAAAATCAAGTAAGTGCCCTGCTGCTGAAGAAATCATTTCTCAGTACTCCTTTTCTCAAGTTGTAAGGCTGAATTTAGTCTATCAGGGAAAATGTAATTACTGCTATTTGCTGATGTTTTCTCTTTGAGGATTGAACACCAATCAGACTAAAGACCATTATTTACCCAACTCAAAATATACAGATGAAACACAAGCAATTCAAGTACACACTAATAGTGTAGCTGTCTAAAGCAGAGGAATGACCGATATTGACAATGCAACCTAATAAAAGATTCATCTTTTGACAGCTTTCACTTAGATGAAAATACAGTCTTATATGATGGAATACAAAAAGCAATTTCCACTGCACTAAAATTTAAAGACATTCATGAAACACTATGGAATTTCAGTGGTTATTAATTCTACATTCCATTTAAAAAATAGAAATTACAGTCTCTCTTTCATCAATATCAAATATAGCAATACTTCTTTGAACTTTGATAACAAAACTTGAAATTCATTACTGAAGCAAAAGTTCTGTTTACAGGACCATATCCTCTTTTAAATTAAATTGAAATACTAGCTGGAGGCCCTTGACCTCAAGTGCGTTCCTTCATATCAACACAATTCACTTTCCTATTTCCCCAAGTGAACTTTATACATTTCCAGCTGTGACAAGCAACTGCTGCACTGTCAGATTTGGAAGTTAACATTCTCAAAATGGCAGCCCAAACTCTTTTTAGTAACGTAAGTTGCCGCCCTGCTGAAGTGATGGTTTGAACACTAAGCCTTGGGGCGCAGGGAGGCGGGAGCAGGCACTCACCCCTTTTGGCCTGAAGTAGCCATCCAGGCAGGTATCACAGTTTATGCCACTGGTGTAGCCTGAGCAATTCACACACACTCCACCCCCAAGGTACTCCCCGTGGATATTCAAACTCTGATTTCTGTCGGCCACATCCTGATCGTAGTAGCACTCCTCAGTCTTCCCGTGACAGTTGCATGCTAAAAGAGAAGGAAAGCATTAGCCAATACTTTCCCACTGGGGATGATCCCCCACACTTACTTTTAATTACTGAGGTATTAAAACAGCCATTCAATATTTTATCATTCGTTCTGTGTATATTGTAAAAGCACTTCCAAACATTCATTTACTACTTCATTTGTGAAAGGCAATATGTGGCTCCATTACAAACAGAGCCTGAAATTCTGTATGTAGTATTTTTTCTCCTCTATATTTTGTCTTGGGGAGTACAGAAGTTGACAGACACAGTCTAATTGTGATGTTCCTGGTTTGTTTTAGTTTGTTTGATTTTTTTTCCTGTTTAAATTAATAGCTGAGAAACCTTTTGGTGGTTGCACATACATACAGTTCATGAAAGGGTCATCTAAATTAAAACACAAGAGGAGTTCTAAGGAAAACACACAACAAGCATAATGGTGTGAGTAAATTAACATAATTAAAAAAAATGTGAAAGACATCCTAAAACCATCACTCTTGCACATATGCATATAAGAAATGTGCCAGAACAAAAGGATTCGCAATATTAAATCTTTTGAAATTTATATGTGAACTCTAGACTTTAGGTCCAAATGCAGGAAAGATAATATAATAATCTGTTGCAGTGAAAATGAGGTAGCTCACTGTCCCTTTCCCCATGATATTGAAACTTTCATTTTATCATAAAGGGAAATTCAAAGCTTGTCAACATTGTGGGAAGGCATTCCCCTTACATCTGAACCAGATGCCACGGAACTGTTTCCACCAAGACAGTACAATAATTCACTGAGAGTTGAACAGGGTGTAAGTGTCTCTTCAATGTTAAACATGAAATTAAATGTACCCTGCTTTTATTCCATAATATATTCCCAGGGCAGACACAGTCCCAACTAAAACAAAGACCTCTGTGACCAAAGTTTACAGGACACAAATAAGCAATGGCTACTCTAAATATGGGCATATCAGTTCCTTTTTTATTTATTTTTAATCACTCAAGATAAAATTATAGCTGAAATCCGACAAATGAATAAACAGTGTAATGCAGCATTAGATTTTATTATGTTCAGAAATATAAGTGGTATGTGACCTTTGGAATTAAGATGTTAAAGTTCAATTACAACTAGCCTTACTAAAATAAATCTGAAAATTAAATTCCCACTTTGTGGGAAGTTAATATTTCAAGGTATGTTTTCATTCCATGTTGGAAAAGTAGATAGATTGCATTTTCTGGTAAAAAAAATCAGACACTCAACTTGCATTTTGATCATACAAAAATATTTTGTTTGAGCAAAGATGAACATTGTAACATATAAAAGTGCCATTTATACAGAAATCGCATCAATAAAGCTTCATATAATGAAAAACCTGTAAAGAGGTATTTTTTTTTACTTACCAGGATATAGCCCTGTTGCTTTATCGAAACAAAACCATCATGATTATAAAACCTACAGAAGACGATTTTTTAATATCTCATTCCCTAAATATCACCCTGTTACAATAAAATACTCTGAGTTCAATAAAAGCACAACTCTACATGTAATTTTTCTGCTAAGTCTTTTCAGCCAGTCTAATTAAGTGAATAACATCACATAAAATGTTATTCATAAACCAATGTGGTTACAAACCAAATTAACTGCAAAATCACGTAGGACCCAATTTCAGTTTTTCAATAGCAGTTGCAATAAGTTTTCTCTTCTGTACTGCTTTCAACTTACGTTCACATTCATGCTTATGCAGGAGAGTGCCAGCATGCCAAGGCTGTTGATGGAAGCCAGGACAACACTGATCACATGTCTCTCCACATGTGTTGTGCTCACACTGACAGACGGATTTCTAATTTAAAAGAAAAACAAATATTTACACAATGTGATGATTTGAGGAATCTGTCCATGTACATAATATGCATTCCAGTTCAAATTATTAAAACATTAAGAAGGGCTCTACTCTTTAATTCCTTTGTTTATTCATTTTTATTCATTTATGTATCCTGCATTCACCAAGTGTGTTTGAATTCTGTAGTTCTATTTGAAGAAAACAGCCACAAAGCAAATGGAGATAGTTGGCCAGATAATCTAAGGAGAATCTAAGAACACAGGAGAATTTAATTCCAACTGGATAAAGAAAGGAGGATGGGAAACTTCCCCAACAAAACAAATAAGCCAAAGTACAGGTAGCCCCTGGACACAGGAAAACTGATCTGATCCCTGAAGGAGTGAGCTGTTCTCCACCTGTCCCTTCAATGCAGCAATTCTGCTGCTGCAGAACCAATTCTGTTGGCTGACCCAATACAAACTGCCTTTTTTTTTATACTTTGATATTATTTTTTGACTGGATAAGTCAACTTAAGGTATAACCTTCCAACTGTGTAACTAATTCTATGGGAGGGATAGCAGAAGTGTTTAATGTAATAATAGATGAGCACAAGTCCAGCTTTTCAGTCACTTTACAGTTCCCCACAAGACCACCTCAGTCCCAGTATGAAAATATTACTGTAAGGAACGTCCAAACTCCCTGAGCCATGAAGGGAGCTTGAAAAAGGCAAAAACCCCTGCAGTCTGGAAACACGAGAAGTAAAAATTGCCTTCTCGACAGTTATTTAGTGAAGGGGATTCTCTGTGGTCCTTGTGAGGCCATACAAGGTCAAACCAGCAAGCCAGAGAAACTCCATGGCCCACAGGACAAAGCATAAATCTTGCAAAATAAGCCTAACTCAAGGACTGCTTCAGAAAAGCATGGCAGTACGTTCCAGCAAGTTTATTCCTTTGGATAAAGAGGGAAAGATTCTTTCTGCTAACAAGTACAGTCATAATGTTTATAAGCCTGTTTTGGCATGGCCAAGTCTAAAGAATATCCCTGGAGAGCTTAAACCTCGAAATCTCTTCTGGCTTGAGCTGTTTCACTTAAGCTATTTTTTATACTGGTCAGACAACAAATACTCATTTGACATCCTGCAAAACACTTGTCAAAATGGCTTTATTTTATCTAGTAGCCAAATTGTCTAAAATATGTATTAATCTCAGTAGCAGCACTTATTTTCCAAGGCAGGCCTGATTCTAACAGATGGCACAGAGACAATGCTGCAGTTTCATCACTAAAGGCATCTGAAACAATAGTTCAACACTTGCTGTATATATCATTACAGAAAGTCCTCAGAAGGGTTAAACCAAGGAGTTTGCTCAATTTTTACAACGATCCATAGAAAATGCTCAGAACTCTAAATGTGTTCTCTATAAGATTTTGTCATTTCTTTACATGATTTCTTACATGATGGCTTAATGTCACAGACAAATAAGATTTTCAGTTAAGCCCTATAAATCCCCTACTGAAGTCAATAGTACATGCAGAGATCCCACACTGTGGCATGTAATATTAGTAAATAGGAAATTCAGTATTAGTGATAATAGGTGCATAGGGTTGGACAATCAGTAACAAATTATATTTCCATATTAATTATATTGGTTATGTTTTGATTGTATTGGTTATGTGCAAAAAAAGAAAGTTACAATTTGAAAGATATTATAAACAGCTCATGATTTGCTAGATTAGCTTAACTGATCATTCAGTTGATACTTCCTACATAGCCAATGCATCATTCTAGAGCCATCATGTGTTTGCAAGCATCAATTAAATATTTGACAGTAATTTAGGAAACATCTTGATTAATATCAAGGAGGAAAAAAAGCCTGACTGTTAGTGCTCATTTCTACAGCTATATAGTGTAACCCAGATTTCTGTTTTTCCTAGGAAACTTCCAATATGAATTATCTGAAACCTATTCTTTCATTTCAGGAAAGCCTCTGCTGACACTATATGAATGTTTATTATTCTGGCTGCTAGCACTGTTTCATTCTGGCACTGCTTCTTATGGTTCTTCTAGGTGAAAAACAGACATAAATTCACAGAACTCTGAAGAATATCAATATCAGGGATTTTTTTCACATGTCCTACCCTATAAATAAGGCACATTTAAAAAAAAATACATACATTGGTCATTGGATCCAGTGGACAAGCCTTCGCATGGCCTGAACATATACACATGCCTCCAACGGAGATGTCTTTTATAGAATAGTAATACTGTAAGACAAAAGAGAAATTGAATTGCTAAGTGGATTCTAAAATGCAGGTGCCAAACTGCAGAATTCATTTCTTGTGACAAAACTGTCAGGTCCTGTTTTATTTCTTTTTTGATCTACTACAAATACAGCAGACAGTGTAATCCAAGCCGTGTCTTGATCAACAGATTCAGGCTGAGTGAAAGAAAGGGTGTAAATTGGCACAGTTCCATTTGTTTGAAGTCACAAAAGCCATGTCAATTTATACACAGCATACAAAAACATGAGAATAGGAAAAAGCTATATGCACACTGGATAATGAAAAGTCAAATGCTATAGAATTTATTCTCTTCAGAAAATATGAAAAGGAAAAGGCATGATGATGGGAAGAGGAGAAAAGCTAGGAGAAAAACCCTATGAAACACCTTTGTTCACCTTAGCTGGGTCTAATTTGGGCATTCACTGAACTGTGGAAAGAAGAATTGTTTTTCATTATTGGCCTTTTGAGTGACCATGAAATAGTCTTTATTATTGAGATTTAAGTACTTTTGACCTGTTTGTCTGCCATTTGACCATTTCTCTTTTTTTACTTTGGTGAGGATTAGGAGCTCTAAGCATAAAGAAGGCTAGAAAGATATTTATAATCTTACATTACAAAGCCTGTGAAAAGTGAATCTCATTCAATGTCTTCTGTTTCGGCAAGGGTCCTGCAACATGCTCACAGCTGGCTAATCAAACAAAGCATATGCTATTTGCAAATTTTTCTATTACAGTGTTCAACCTCTTTATCAGATCATGAATAAATATATCAAACACAATGAGAACTCTGTCACTCCTAGTTAACCTTCAGCACAAAGGAAGTGTATAATTTGTGGCTACCCTTTGTTTCCTGAAAAAGGTGGCAAGTTTCAGTTGCTCCTTGATCCTTTGAGGACAGCCTCATGGAGAGATGCCACACAAAAGTTACAGTTCTTTGTTGATTTAAGAAATCAGTCCTGCAGTCAGTTTTCATGAGTTTAGAGTAATTTTTCAAGTGCTAATTCAACTTGATATTTCTATTCAATTAAAATCAGATTATTAAATGTCCACTTTTGCATAAGCACAGTATTCATGATTAATGAGGTCGCAGTAACTGCACTCAACTTGAAGGGATTCTGGGTTTGTAATTCAAAACAAAATGTCTTGTTGCAAACTCTCTATTTAGACAAGGAAATGGAAACCAGAAATGGGGAACAGAAGAAGCAAAATTTCTTAGCTCTTATCCATCACTGACAAATTGTATTAAGTAAAATCAAGAATAATGATATGCCCCCCTTCATAACAGGACTTATTTTTGTTTTGGAAAGTTTAAGTTACCACTATAATATGACGACCAACAAGAAGAGTAAGTGAGAAAAAAATTAACAAACAAACAAACATAGAAAATTATATATCCCCAAAAACAGGTTTTGAGAATGTTTAGTAGAAAAATGAGAGGAAAACAAGACTAACACAACATTCGATCAGCAGGACAACAGGGAGGTATAGCTTAGAAAGGAAGTGAATATTGCAGAAAGAAGAGACAGGGGTGTGCACACACAAGGTAGAGTGGAGAAGATCAGAGTAGGGGTACAGTGTGAGTTTAATTGCTATATTCATTCTTTTAAGCTAAAGCAAAACTCAAAAAATTTACTGCTACCCTCAATCATACGAAAATGATTGCATGTGAAACTGTTGCATTCAGGCCCTGCTATTACTTATGGTACAATTAGAAATTCTACTCAAAGGGAGTGTTCAGGGCATTTTAAAGATGGCAAAGGATTGAGTAGAAGAGGCAAGAAATAACAACAGCAAACACTTGCCAAATACCTACATCCAATATTTGCAGCCAAAGGAGCTGGGTGTTTATGTTAATAACACCATTAAAAAGAAAACTTTAAATTTTTAATTCTTTTCTAGAGAAGATAACAAAATAGAGTGCACAGGGAATTCTCCAACTCCAGGATTTTGAAAGATAGCAACAGGTACTCATCATCTCCCAAAAACTGGCATACAAAGGCAGGTACAGCACTTAAAATTGTAAGAGAATTTCTACATGTGTCTTTCTACTGCCCTGCCAGAACTTACCCTCCTTGTAACAATGGGATCAATTTCAGCTGGATCTTTGTGTGCAAACATCATTAAATCAGCATTTAGTGTCCGTATCCTCTGGAATCTCAGGCGAATAAAGCGAGCAGAGGTGAACTCCAGTAATTCACGTGACGGATCATCAGCACTAGGTCGTCCATTAATCAGAGAAGTGTGAATCTGAAGAATTATTAAAGCAGTAAGTAATTATTAAACACTACATCAGTGTTGTCATGATTAGGCCAAAAAATATCATTACAGGCATTGTGTTAATGCATTTGTACATTCAGAATAACTTCTTTCCTTAGAAAGTAGATTTCCCCCAAAATATTCCATGTGTCCACAGACCTCAGCTACGAAGAGTCTTTATAATAAGAACATTTAGAGCAAAGGAAAGTCATAAACTACAAAAAGACTGCAGCACAAACTGCATATGCGTACCCAGGCCCTAAAACCGTCCATGCTGCAGGCAATTCACTTCTCCCCTAGTCTGAAAACAGGTGATCATACAACCAAATGGGCTCAGAAATTTTGAGTTAAGGGAATGTGTACTTGGAATGGGATTCAGAATTCAACAGGGCACAGTTTGCACCTCTTAGAGCATCAAAAGGCTTTTGAACTTCTGAAATACTGAAAAGTACAATGGCTAGATGAGACAAACTCAGCATTCATAAGCACCTCTCCTTTCCCACTGTTTCTTTACACATCTCCTTTGAATCTTGTTCTCAGCAAGGTGAAACAATTTCCTGGGTTGCAATTGTTTTCACCTGGTCCCTGAGGAAAGTCTGTATCACTTCTGAGAACTTTGTTTAGCATTTGTTTTTCCAAAGACACTTCCATTCTCTGCCTACACTGTGGTTTCTTCAAAGATTACCTCTTCCTTTCTCTGACTGCCCTATCCTAAAGTCTAGAAATCTTCTAGGCAAGCTCTGTGGCTCCTTCATAGAGACTCTACAACCCCAACTGAAGCATCAAGGGCAATGCAACAAAAATAAGGGATCTTCCCCTCCCATCCTGGTAGCTGATCATGGCACACATCAGCTCTGAATCAACTAAATAAAGCAGATGGGCTGCTACAGGACTGTTCTTGGAAAAGGCCTACAAGAAGAAGCATGTCAAGTATAGCAAAATACTGTTAATGAGCACCTAGAGGGAGAGAGAAACCATTAATTTTCCTGTATTCTCAAGTGTTAAATTTTAATTGGGGGATTTTTATTACAGGCTGGTACACTGAAACAATGTTCAGATGTTAAGCCAAATATGCAGAACATTGGAACGAATAAGAGCATTATTTATTCTTTGCCATGAACATGTGTTGCCTCATACCTCAGTACTCTGAGGGAGAGGTCAGGCCACACAGCCATTTTCTGTCGTCGAACATGGTCATATCACTGCTGGTTTAGGCAAACAGCTGCACTCTAAACACCAGCTGGCACTCACTCAGCAGTGGCTGCCTCACACTGAGGAAAGAGACTGTAAATCTACTGCTCCCAGAAAAGCAGCAGCTCTTGTTTCCTGGAGTTTTTGGAGGTGCTGGGTAGACTTACTGATCAACTGCTGTCTTGCATTGCCTATGTGATACTATCAACTCACTTAATTTATTTCAAAGGCAGGTGTCAAGAGGATGGTGCCAGACTCTTTTCACTGGTGTCAGGATAAGGAGCAATGTTTCTAAATACAAGAAGTTTCACCTCAGTATTGAGAAAGAACTTCTTTACATTGACAGCAGCAGAGCACCAGAACAGGCTGCTCAGGGAGGTCATGGAATCTCCCTCTCCCGAGACATTTAAACCCCCCCTAGATGCATTCCTGTGTAACCTGCTCTAGGTGACTGACCTTTGGCAGGGGGCTTGGACTAGATGCTCTTCAGATGTCCCTTCCAACCCAAACAATTCTGTGATACTCTGATTTTTACTAGCAGGAGGGAAACCCTAAACCTCACCACATCCAGCATTCTGCTCCACTGTATCTACAAGTACATCAAATCACTGGGAACCACTGTGCCAGGAGCAGCCATCAATTATATCTTGCCTGTGTAGGAATCAGCACCTCTGGATTTCTGCCATGTTATCTCCAGAAACAGGTGATACCACTATCTCCTACTCAGTCACTGAGCAGTGACTCAATTCTACACCTGACTACAAGTAACTCAAGGACACAGCTGGAAACAAATAGAACAAAATGCTATGAAAAAGACATGGTGCAAACAAAAGGTTATTAAAAAAACCCCAGAGGAAGCAAGGAGGAGGTCCCGAATGAGAAATGTCTGGCTACAAATAGGACAAAAGCACATGACCAGAGAACTACTCAAGTCCCTGGTGAAAAGAGAGAGAACATGTGTGGAGAGAAAACTTCAAAAGAAGCCTGAAGAAAGTGGCAAGAAGTCAAGTGGAAATTGACAGATCTTTCCAAAAGAAGGAGAATTTTAGCAAAAACACATGCCTAAAGACTTTTTTGCATAATATTTACTTGTGAGCAAGGAAACACATTTCTTCAGAGTATTTTTTCACACCATCACTACCTTCCTTTAAAACAGGATCCAAGAGATTTCTTTTATACAGCCAGCAAAAATACATGGGTTATGGTTTAAAGCAATAGAATACTAAATGCTGAACTTTGATATTCCAGAGATAAAGAAGAAATAAATGTAAAGTAGCGCCTTGCTCAGTCTGATAGAACAACAGCACTGTGGCGATAAGCAGCATGGCAAACTAACTCTTCGTAAAGACAAAAAATAAAGATTTTGGGGCTGGGGGGGGAAAGATGCAGGTGAAATCACATGTATCAAAAGAAGCAAGTGCCCACAGAAAGTTAAAAGTATTAATCACAGACACAGCTTGACCACAAATGACACAGTTGACAATCAGCATCATACCTTTTGATTATTTTAAAACCAACAAATTTAGTCTGCAGACACTGATGAGGGAAAAAAACCCACTCATTGGAATGGTAGTTTCACAGAACTAAAATATAAATTAACAAAATAAAACCAGAGGTATTCATTTTAGAATAGACCCTATTTTTGTAAGGATCTATCTGCCAGCAGTTCATCTATTTCGTAAGGCTAATCTAGTAAGATGATGACTTCCATTTACATTATTTTTAAGCTTTGTCTTTAAATGTTTCACAATTTCATTTTAAAACAACAAACAATTAATTTCACATAATTATTGAAATGCAGCTATGTCCTGTGTGAAATATCACACCTGCTTAAGTATGTACAGCAAAATGACACTGAGACTAGAAAATTCAAAACTGAATAGTTTTATCAAAATTAATCTGAAGTGAAAATTTGACACTGGCAAAATTAACTACTCTAAATTATTTCTCACGCTACAAACATCTGTGATGAAATCATTCATTTCTTCCTAGAAACATTTGGAATCAACTTGAAAACTGTCCAAACAAGTTCCTACTCCTTGAAAAGAGAATAAGGAAGAACTTAAGAATACTTTAAGAACATTAATCAGAAAAAAATCAGTAAGAATCTTAATTTAAAGAAGTTTAAATATGTTAAATTTACAATGTTTTTAATGTGACTCTCTCAGTGAGACATCACTGAGTTTTTCCAGAGCACACTTACTCTTTTCATCTCCCTCCACTATCTTGAACCTGTTTGTAAGACACTGTTCCCAGGACAGCGCATTTTCAGTCAAGACTCTAACATGGCCCCTGCCCTCCAACTATTTTTGAATCGGACTTGAAAAGTGTCCCAGTGAACACAATCCTCACTAAACATCTCCCCTCTGCTACATAAGATCATCACAGTACTTCACGTACAG
The DNA here is from genome assembly GCA_008694505.1 of Cyanoderma ruficeps. Lineage (NCBI taxonomy): Eukaryota > Metazoa > Chordata > Aves > Passeriformes > Timaliidae > Cyanoderma > Cyanoderma ruficeps. Next base: position 47,524,048 of record VZDJ01007749.1, read on the forward strand.
CTCCTGTGAAGATTAGCCCCGCTTGCACACATCAGCTGACAGCCTGTGCTAGCTGTGCACACGCTGCATTATGAGCCACTCCACAGTTCTACAGCAGAGCAAAGACCCAAAGCTGAGTCTTCCGGGAAAATATTAATACTTTATCCACCCACTGGGCCACTACAGCTTGGAAAATCCAAGTCCTCATGAGGGAACAATGTCAAATTTTGTTCAGGTTTTATGGACAACTTTTATTTACCATTTCCAAGACTGAAGTAATAATCATAATTTTGGATTCCAAATGAAAGATACTCAGATTTCAACTAAAGGAAACTTTTCTTTAACAAGGCATTTGTCCATGACTATATTCCAGCAAATGACATCTTTAGGAATTTCCAAGAGAGGTCAGAAGAAAATGGTTATGAAGGACTATAAGAAACAGATCATTTAGACACTGATCCCTTTAATACAATACGATCACTTCCTCTGACTAATCAGTCTAAAGCTTCCTGAGCCACAGCGTGAATCTGAGTCATAGTGTTTAATGTCTACCAGTTGCCCTTTTCTGTATTATAGTTCTACTCCCTTTTTCAACTGTTATGTTTTTCATCACTACAAACACTTGTCCCAGTGTGAGGAAATTTGCTTTTTAAAAAGAAAAAAATAAAAAAAACCAATGAAATAACTGGCTCTGGCTGTGTTGTTCTTTGTTTGTTTTCTTTTTCCTTTTAAATCTGGAACTCATAATTATTTAATTGAAAGTGTTCTAATTTTTCATTTTAGGAAATTGCGAGCAGTCAACATCTTTTAATTTTTAAAATTCAGTATGATCATAAATCAACTTTTTCTTATATGAAAACTGTGGTGGATGTTAGTCTAAGACTAGCCCATCAGCATTCATGTATAATTCTTTTTTTCTTCTTACATGTATTACTTTGCTCTTAGCAACACTCATTTTCATATAGTATTTTTCATGTAGTATCATAGGCTGCTGATAGAACAAATTATCTTAAATTTCACATTACCAACAAATGCTGCTATTACATAGTTTTCGGATTTTTTGGATTGCCTGCGAGCGTGCTGAACAACAGGGACACTACCAAATATATTCAAAGGACATCTCAAGTACATTAGAGTCTCTGGACCATGTCAGAACCAAAAGACCTATCCAGCTTGGCAGTCTGCCCCACAGAGCTTCCAAGCCAGCATGCTAACGGTAGGATGAAGGCAAGCATACATAATACTTCCTCAGGGATTTGCTGAGCTATAGGTAGTTTGTATACATCTGGTAAACCTCAAAGGATTTCCATGAACTCAGTCTCACCTTAATCCAAGTCACCTTCCAATATCTACACCATCACTTAATTAGGATTTTCTCATCACATTTACATGTTGTAAGGAAAGAGATCCTTCCTCTGCTGGTTTTAGATCTGCCTCCTACTAAATTCACTTAACGCTTCCAGTTCTGAAATTGGAAAAAAGAAATGTCTCTTTCTACCAGATCTATGATTTATTTCATTTCTTTACTATTAATTTAGCTTTGCACAGGTATCAGGCTTTCACTGTAGTTTCCTTGGATGACTGAGGAATGCTACTAAAAAAATGGTGTTTCATTTGATGTTCCACGCTCCTCAGTTACTGAGAATATCTGACAGTGAGGGGTTAAATAATAACTGTTACAATTCACCTATTTTAGCCTTGAGTTCCTTTTCACTATCCAATTTATCCATTTTTTCTGCACCTCTTCAGTTAACAACCTAGTTTGCAACTGTTTCTCCAACTCCTCTCCTGTAAATAATGTTTCCAGTACAGAAACCCTCCTGACAGTCTCTATAGAAAAAACTGATTCAAATCATTAATTTAGTTTTTCAGCGATGACCTTATCTTTCTTGAACACTCTTTGATCATCTCTCAGCCCACCAATTCTCTGGCAGACTTCCTGAATCTGATGTGTCTGAAAAAGGTTTATTTCAACTCAGTCACTCAGAATCTTTTTCACATCTTTATTGCAGTTTAACATTTCATTTGCTGGAACTTATTTTCTTACCTCTGCCTCATTTACAGGAAAAGATATGATGCCCATTTACCAATAACACCAGTTAATTTTGATATCTATTATCTTCCCTTGGTTTATGCATTAAACATGATGTATGATTTCTGGGATCGTTCTAAAATGTAGCTTGCATATGAGTGTAATTAAATAATTATTTGATAGTTAATTATTTGGACCAGGATCTGTGCTCTGTTTTCAACTAATGCATGTGTTCCTTTACTAGCTGCACGGAGAACTTTCAGGTTTTTAAGAAATACTGTTTTGCACCATATTTTATTGTGACACCTAGAGAGTCTGCCAAAGGGCTGTAGGAAGTTGATATTATATTCCTAGCCTTCCTTCAGCAAGAACACCTCAGTTCCACACCTCTGCTTATACAACATTAAAGTGATGCTGTCCCAGTTTAGGTGCTGAATTTTAGTTCACAGGGATCTCATACACCATTTTATTTCTGCTGATTTTCTTACATTATTAAATCTATAGTGCCTCTCCTCTATAAGCCACTCAAGTCATTCCTAAACAGCTCCTTGTTTCTGTCATGCCTATAGTGTCACGTTTTTCTAAAACCCTTTAAAAGCTAATTTAAAAATTAATTATCAAGATAACCTTTCTCAGCTGCTGGGTCTGGCTACTGGGCATACTTGGATCCATCCAATCCTAGCCTCTGTAACAGACACCTGAAGGGGCTTGCAATGTGTTCCAGCCAGGTGATGAGGAGACCTACAACTAGAATTTTCACATGTTTCATTGGGTTTCTGTCAATGAAGAAGAGACAGACAACCTAAGAAGCCTTTTGTTACTTTTGGCAGTAGGAAAATCTCATATACTGATGAAAAAGGACTTGTTTAGACTTTGCCTGTAATAGGCCTCCAGAACAGAGAAAAGTATTACCCTGTACCCCACCAAATACTTTTTAAATGTTAATAAAGTCTCCCTGGGACTTCTCAAGTCTAAGCAAACCCTGCCCTCTCAGCCTCTACTTACAGGACTGAGTCTCCAAGTCCTTATTTGTCTTCCCAAACATTTCCTGGACTTGTTCCAACATGTCCGTGCCTATCTATTACTGAAGATCCCCGAACAGGACTCAGCTCTTCAGGTGTGTTCTCATCACCTCCCTCAACCTGCTGGTGACTGTTTGACTAATGCAGCCCAGGATACTTTTGGCTTTCATTGCCTGCAAGGGCACCTTGCTGGGTTATGTACCACTTAGTGTACACCCCTACTCTCACTCAGCTTCCTCCCAGTGCTCCTGGGTTATGTAGGCACAGCTGGCTCACATCTCATTGAACAGAGCTGTCAGCCCACTGCGTGCTACCAGGCACTGAACCGTCATGTAGCTGCCATTTGCAGGCAAAGAAGGAGCCCCTTTCCTGGTGTCAGAAGTTACCAGTTTGCAGTCTTCACCATCATGGGAGTCTCCATTTCTGGACCAACAGGCACAGACTCTACCTGCCTCTCTTTTTTCATACAGTTGTGGCTTCAGGCTGCAGAGTGACAGAAAAAACTTAGTTACTCACTTTTGTCACCTCTGATGCCGTGCAGTCTGCTGGACGTCTACTGACATCCTTCTGCAGTCCTCTACTTGGTGGCACAAATGACCAAACACACCACCCATTCTGTAGGCAAGGACACTCCCTCTTTCTCCTTCAACCTCAGCAAGGTCCCAGACAGTTCTTGCAGTCTCAGCGGTTAAAATCTGCATCCTGGCTCTGGAACTCAGCCTGAGCTGAGGGTTCTGCTGTACTGGGGCAGCTGGGGCAGCCAGGGCAGCCAATGCTGAGGACTGGGCCCAGACTGTGCCTCACCACCATGGCTGAGCACCTAAAACCACTCCTTCTGCCCCTCCTTCTGTATGTGTTTCTGGCATTAAATGATATGCAAACATGCATCATGTTAGCTGCCTCTGTTGTTAATGCAACAGTAAAAATGCTGCCATTTGGCATTAATGTATATTATCAACTGCTGAGTTACTTAAAATTAACATACTTTAACAAAGGTTTTAAGAATTTTAAGTATGTACCATGCTCTCATACAAATTTAAAATTCCCGTGTATGAATCCAAGTGGTGTATTTTTCTACTTAGAGCTTTGGTATTTGAAGCCCATTACTCTGCCAAGCAATTTGAGTGCAATCAATCTCAAGCTGTTTGTAGGATATAAAAAAACCCAGCTGTGTCACTGTGTGGCATGGAGTTTTTATGCTCACTTTCTTTTCAAGGAAACAGCACCACTAACCAACACACTTTTCACTGATGATAAACTGGAAGACTTAATCCTTTCATAAAAAGAGAAAATTACTTAGGGTGATTTGTTACAAGGATGGACTGGGAACATCATCCTACAATAATTTTTGGCTAGTGGTGGTAAAGAACTCCCTTTGTTCACGTACTCAGTAGTTTATTTTGTACATCATATCAAGACCATGGGCTTCAACCTTGGCGCTCTGTGTGAGGCAATGGTCTGACCCTAAACTATTGTCAAGAAAGGTCAGTGTCTCACTAAAATCTAATCTCTGACAGCAGCCTACAGGAAAGAAAAGTTTCTGTCCTGCACAAAAGATCTTGCAACTTGATAATTGGGAGTGGAGAAGACAAAAATGTCAGCATTAAAATGATCTAATGGGAGAAGTACCCCATGATTTACATTCTCAAGTCATGCAAGCACATCAATATGAAGATGAACAATGCCGAAAATAAATTTTTCAACAGGTGATTCAGTAGCTCTCATAATTCTTCCATCCAATACCGCCTTTAATTATCTGTTGCAAATAGCTCATTTGCGGTAGATGGAAAATTACTGCTGATTAATTAATCTCTTGGTATCTTATATTTAATCCCTAAAGACAGCATTTCTGTAAGTTTTCTTAGTGCAAGACCTAACCTATCATTAGAGTTGATTTCACAACTAGAATAGTAGAAGGAAGCAGAAGCCAGAACTCAGCATCCAATTTTTCTTCATAAATACATATTTATAATAATTGTGTATAAAAAATGGTATATTTGGCAAATTTTGCTACACTTCTAATAAACATCTCACTATCTTAATAAATTAGTGGTTTAGTAAGTGAAAGCACAACTCCCTTCTGTGCCTCACTAATGATTACAAGAGCTGCTTGAAATGCAATGCTTAAACTTGCATTAAAATGTCAAGGGCTATGCATGTCAGATTGTATCTCAACTAATTCATTCCCCCTAAGAATACAGGCAAATGTCAGTTTAACAAACTGTTTAGGAAATACCATTGTGTCATTGACAACTATACCCTACAGCTTAAGCTAAATAGGGCTTCATTGCTTCAGTTTTGATTAACTTGCTTTTGTCATTTTTCTCTTTCCAATTTCACTTGCCTATTCAAGCCACTGATTTTTTATGGCTCTTGAAATTCTCATGCTTGTCATTTTTGGACAAAAAACAATTTGTCAAAGACATCATCTTGCATTCTCGTAAACAGACTGCTCATTGTCAGAGCAATAGCTATTAATAAATCACAGAATAGTAAGAAATTTGATTAACTTGAACGTGTATTTATATAATTTCAAGTTTTTATTTTCTTGTTGTAACTGTCTTATGTAAGTAGCACTACACCAAGCTGTAGTTTCAGCACTAGTTATGCCTACCACAGACCATGAAGGATTCAGAGAAGATGCAAGGCCTGGAATACTGTACACAACATCATGGTTTGTGCTCTGCTGGCTCTTCTAAGTGTACTTAGAAGTGAGACTTCATCTCTTAAGATGACAAAAAGGTATTTTGTGCTGAATCCAATGGCAACTCTAGCTGCAACGTAGTTATGAAAATTATGTTAGTCCGAGTTCTGATCGAGCAGAGGTGAGTACTGAGTTCAGCATGATCACCTCTCTGCTCAAAGGATGAAATGTAGTGGTCTGTTAACTGCATTCTCCAAAATTACTCAAAAAGCACAACCTTGAAATCCAAAGTATGTTACTTTTTTAGAAAGCACTGAAGTGAGATGACGTTACAAAAAAAGTATATTTTTTCTTTACTACTTTTCAAAGTAACACACCTCTTCTTGGACAATGATCATAAATGAGACAATTTCAAATAAATAACAAAAAAAAAGAGTTATATTTCCTTTGATATTATAATAAAAAGCATTCTGATCCTCAGATTTAACCAGAAGTCTTCTAAGTATGCCAAACCAAACAATATTAAAAAAAACCTCAAACAACACCAATCCTCACTTTCCTAGTAAGATTCTATGATTTATTATTCATTGTATGATTATCCTAAAAACTCATGGCACTTCACACTATCTTTTTCCTTCTGAATGGGATATACTATGGAATTACAGACAAATTATTGCCAGTACAGCATTGTGACCAGTAGAAAGAAAATCCACAGGAACTTTTAACAGCTGTAAGCATTTGCAAACGGCTGCCAAAAACAACTGCTGATGTAAAAGAGGGAGAATGAGAGGATTTAAGCTGTCCAAACAGTAAACAAGTACATCTGCTCCTGAATGTTATCACTAAATAAACTGTGGTAATATGCTTTACATTGGTGCAACATTCTTGTTTTGAACCACAACTCAGAAGCATTTTAGACTGGAGCAATTTTAACAAAACTTTTTTGGGGTTTTTTTTTTGTGATGGAAATCCATGTATGGAAAAGTTCATTGCAGTTACTGTATAGTGTTGGACTCAAAGTTCTAGCAACACCTGTGTCATGTCATTTGGAACATAAACTGATGAATGCTTTTGAAAACCAGATAGGATCCCTGTGAATGGTAAGCATTCACTTCCTTTAAAACCATTTATAATGATTTAAAAAGAAAGAATACATAGGACACTCAGTTGCAGAATACAACAAACTTTGATACCTCTCCAACTGTGAACCTGACCTGTTCAGACTTTGGAGATATTTTACAGCAGATTCTGGAAGAAAAGTCAGGGGAGGGAAAAAATCCATTTCTAAGTAGCACAGAATGAACAGTCCAGGCTAGGAATGTCATCAGAAATCTTCTGTAAAACACAGGAGATTAAAGAATTATGAGCATGAAATGTGCTTTTAGTTCTTTCCTCCCATCACGATTAATTGTTGGAAAGTTACAAAAATAGTGCTTACTTTAATTACAAAAAACTACACTTGGCAGGGTTTTGTCAAACTCTCAAATGTCTGGATTTTTCTGATTTCAGTTATGATACATGATCCAAAATGACTTATATAGTCAACTGGTTGACTATATGTGACTTATATGTACTAGTTTTGGCTGGGACAGAGTTAATTTTCTTCACAGTACCTTGTGTGTGGCTGTGCTTTGGATCTGTGATGAAAACAGCGTTGATAACACAGAGACATTCCAGCTACTGCCGAGCAGGACTTGCACAACACCAAGACCTTTTTAGCATCTCACTGTGCCTCCCTCAGTGATGAGCATGGGGGTACCTAAGGGGTCAGGAGGTAGACACAGCTGGGACAGCTGACCCCAGATGACCACAAGGATATCCCCCACAAAGTGATGAGCAATAAAAGCTGGTGAACAAATCTGCCAAAGCCTTTAAACTGCTCTTTTGGCTCTGTTCTTCCTTCAGAAGAGACTCCAACTTCTAAAACAAAGAAAAGCTCCACTGTGGCTACATTGTTATTACCCTCCGTAGGAAGCTCAAGCCACAGAATCCACCTGCTATGGATTTGCTGTCCTTGGCAGTCCTATTATATCTCACTTGGCTATCAGCTTTATTTTTCTGATGTGCTTGAAAATGCTTCTCTCTGGATTTTTTAAGCCTTCAGCACAGACTTTTTTGGTAGGAAAGACCAGAAGTTTGGTTCTTAACTCTTCTTTTGCCTTACTGGGATTTTATGTTGATTTGCAAAATTCCTGTTTTACTTGCTTTTATATGATGTCCTTCTATTCTTTTTTTTTCTTTTTTTGCAAATAGCATGCATAAACTCTTACATATTTAAAAATAAAACATGTAAAAATATATTTTCACCCTTAGAGATTGCCTTACCATTTTTTACTCTTTTTCAAAATTTTCTTAACATTAAACAGTGAGAATATTATTTTCATTTTACAGAACAGTCTTTAAATAACAGTATTTTGAGCCATCCTGTCTTGCACCTCTTCTCAAAACATTTTGAGTTGCATCCCATATTCTTAGTTGTACCATTATATTGCTTCTTGAAAGAATATTCAAAGGGATTTAAAAATCAACCTTTGTGAGAGTTACCCAGCCTATGGGAAGCTAACAATAACTTTTCACTATAGTGGGGTTTTGCCCTAATTTTTTGCTTCAGAGCCTCCTTACATAGTCTCACCACCTTGATTAAGCAGTACTGCAGTCCTAAGTTTCCCCACTCTTCCTCAGGGATGATATACCCATTGTCTTTGACAGAGAGTTGTTTGCTGAAACAGTCTGTCTACCTACACAGATTGTCTCTCTGCTTTCTTCATTCAAACGTTCTTGACTCCATACCTCAATCAAATAATTGGATTTTCGAACAATTCGAATTTTAAGTAATTTGTCCATTGCTCCACAGTGTTTAATTGGCTAACTTTCCTTTTATTGAATTTCTGTAACATTTACCATTTCAACTGAAAATTTCAGGTAAACTATGCTGTTTGGTTTTTCTTTTCTTTTCTATACAACTCCTTTGCACTGATATGAAAGCATACCTACATTTGGCCTCAGGCTGACATATTTATATCTCCCTGCTTCAAGGAGATTTCAGTTATTAAAGTTACTCCTTCACGTAGTCAGCCCAGATTTTAACTAATTCCTCCTTAAAAAAAAAAAATCATTTTTTGACAATAAAGCTATTCTTTGGCCCAGCAATCATGGTAACAACTAATCAAAACAAACAAACAAACACCAAACCAAAACAACAACAACAAAAATCCACAAAAAAACCCCACTACTCACAACAGAGCTTCAGTTCTTTTAGTCAAACAGAAGACAAAAACCCCTCACCAAATACCCACTACTCTTGTTCTGCTCCCAGAATGAAATCTATTACCGTCCAAAAATCTGTAAACCTAACAAAAGAAAATTGGGTCATTCAAGTAAATACCAATGTTTAAGCATACCAGTTCCCTCTGGAATGTTGAAAGAATATGTCGTTCTAAACTGCATTTACAGGTATGAATTCCCCTTTTAAAATTTGGAAAATCTGTTATAGATCTACATAAAGACCTGCAACACATCTCTTTTCAGTAAGCATTGTGGTCAATAAATGATGGATGCTAAAGAAAAAAGGTAAATAATTGAATCAATTTGACTTGCATATTGCAAGTTCATTACTTCTTAAGTATTATGATTCACATGATTAATCGGTTTTCCTTTTCTTTCAAGAAATAGTTGAAATTACAACATCAGTTTCTGCTCAGTGAGAGAAGATGTGCCAAGATAAAAAAGTGGACTGTCTAACTACACAAAAGAAACTTTCATCCCAACTTGGCCCACACAGATGTACCAGTAAATATCCTGTCTCTTGTTTTCACAATAAGAGACTGGATAATAATATAATTCACAGTAAATATGGGAGACTACAATACCACTTATACTCAGATTTCCACATTTTTCCCTCTTTGCAGTATATTTTATAAGTACATTTCATTTTTTATCATTCTTTTTTTTCTGTAGTATTAAATATCAGAAATTCAAGTTCAGTATGAACTATCAGCTTGAAAATATTACTTAAGTTTCCTTTCTCTTAGGCAAAAATTAGCAGTGAATATTGCTATAATGTAATTATGAAATTATCAACTTGCAAAATTAGTTGGAGAAGTTTTGAATAAATTATTGCAAAGACAATCCTCATTGTGCATAATAAAAGAATTTAAAACTGTCTAAATTAAATTCTGTTTTCAATACTTTCCTATGATACTGAGCACATATGTCAAATGTTTACTTTGTCTTTTCCTTTCACATATCTTTAAACATCAATTAAGAAAACAGGAAATGTTAATTTTACATTACTGAGGCAATATACCATTGTGTAAACAGAATATATAAGATGTATCCATTTATTTGGCAGTCATTTGTTGAAGGTCCTTTTTTTTCTCAGATCAGATACTCAAGTTTAGTTGAACTAAGCTAAATAACCAAATTTAAAAAAAAAGACAAAACCCCAAAAGCAACAAAATTAAGTAGACCCGAGTCTTTTTCCAAACCTCTAATCTGTTTTATTTCTTTTTGTAAACCATTTCAAAGTTATACTAAATGGAAATTTTGGAGCAGCTGAAACCTTATGTGCCAAAATTCTGGAAGAAAATCAATATTCTATCCCTTCTTGGTAGATACAAGTAACCTTCTAGGCTGCTACAAAGTTCTTTCAAATCACTCGAAAAAGAAGACTTACAAGTAGAAGTTATCACAGTCATTTCACTGAGACCAAGCATACAAATGGTACCCAAAAAAATAGTATCCAAAACCATGGCTTGAGCAGAAGTCTTCCTGAAGTTGCTGTAGCCGGAAGATGGGGGTGGGAGGGGAAGCCAAGAAAATATAAACCAAAACCAATAGAGAGAACAAAGTATGAGTAATCCAAGAGTGTTCAGCATTGAGTGTTCTATGAAGAGGTGGAACACTGAATAAAATGAGATTACCAGCCTCCACGGCAGACCTGATCTGAAGGTTACTGCTGACTTCAGTGGAAAGATCTTTTAATAACAAGCATCATTCACCTACAGCTCTTGTTGGCTGTCCCTACTGCTAATCAGTACAAAAAAACTAACTGTGTATTGTAAGATAGAAAAGCAGGATAAAAAAGATCCTAAACTGATGGGACATTTGGATTTCAGTCCAGAGAAAACCTAACTCATTATTTCTTAATGACGCTGTGCCAGCTAGCTAGACAGCTTGACTCAAAGTATGTTAAAAGCCTGGGAAGCAGAACATCTTGGATGCAAGGATTGCATCTGATAAGATCTCTACTTGCTGAAGTTTTCTTTTGCATTCTAGGCAAAAGACTGTCACATGTCCTCCATTCACAGTTTTGTGAAATTTGTTTTCATTGTCTTTGCATTGAAAAAAAATTAAATGACCACATAAAATGTTTTCATTTTGCATCACATGGAACAATTCATGTCAATCAAAATAAAAATTTTCCTTTCATTGTTTTAGGAAAAAAAAATCTGAATTACTTAAAATTATTGTTATTCTCCCTCTTCAGATGTCAAGCTGAAAAAAGCTGTTCACAGACATTTTGGATTCTGAGTCAGACTGCATTCATTAGTTTCTGCCTAATGTCTTTGTCTAAATTGCGATTCTGGAAGTAGAATCCACTTAAATTCCTGAACAGTTTCATCCATTAATAATAGATTGTTATCTATTTTTTTATATGGTGCATTTTTTTGTTTGTTTTTGCAGTGAAAATATAGCAACACAATACTGGTACAAGACAACATATGCCATAACCACAAGTACTGTACTGAAGTGTACAGAAATGCAAGTCAAATATATGGAAATTTAGCATACTCATGAGTAATGCCTAGGGTGATTGTGGCTGAGGGCATGGACAAAGATATTGCTGGCATTGCTTTTTACCATTGATGCCTTTTCTACATCTTATGTATTTGAAAATACACCTATCACTGTTACTCAAGGGGAAATAAGAGTTCAGACTTTAGAAAATTATTTTGTAATGAAGACAAGATACTGAACATTTTAGGAACTGAGAGAATCAATCTAAAAATAGGAACTGTAAAAGCAGCATCAATACTGTAATTCACAAACTCTTAAGCAAATTTTTATAGAAACTGTATAGCATCTGCATCAATAAATAAGAAAAAAAAGATACCAACTCAAAAATTTTAGTCTGCAACTGAATACATTTCAATTCTGAGTACTTCCATCATTCAGACCCTCTGTCCTCTTAGCATTGACATTCTCAGAGTCTAACTCTAGCTATGAGAAGAACACACTTTAGAGTCCATTTGTAATTCTCTTTTTCTTCTCTGTGAACCACTGAGACTGCACCAAACAGGACAAGCACTATGGTATGAAGAGAAAACTAGCAAAGCCCTATGGTATGAAGAGGAGAAAACTAGCATGCAAACATGGGGAAACACTAGAGTTCAATGTTCATGGTATCACTGGCCTGAAGCAAGCTCAGCAAAGTGCTGTGACACTGGGGGAGGTTCCAAGGGACCTGAGGCATGCATTTAAAAAGGGACACAGTGCTTTTTCGAGTGCTATGGCAACAAGTGAACAAAATAAAAAAATAAAAAATACTGTCCAGGCACTTGTTTCTGTTTATTTTTCTTCTTTACATGGTAAGTACACACTTTGAACTTCCACTTGACTGAAGAAAATAAAGACTAATGAACATGCTTATACAAGGCTTGTCTTTACTACCACAGAGTACTTTATTTTTTTTTTTACATTACAGTTACATTGCTACAATCACAAGAAGCCTATGAGATTAAGCATTTAAAGGAGCAGAACTAAAGCATCACCTTCACTGCAGTATCGTTCTCACCACTATAAGAGCAGTGATAGAAAGACTGATTGCAGAATATGAAGGCGATAGGTTTCTGAATTCCACCATAACTCTCTTCTCTGTCAGTCCTCTGCCTCAGCCTTAGCCACAGAGGAGATAGAAAGAATTTTCTTGTTAAAGGACACCAGGACTGAGAGAACCTTCGATTCCATTGTTCACAGAGACAGCTCTTGCCAAAGTCTTTCAGTCTCCAATTTTCACCTATGAACATGGAAGTACCATGCGGTTTGCAATGGAACATAGCAGATGTGGAACTATATTGCCTTCTTAATAATAAACCAAAAGTCATTACCAATATGGTTTTATCAACTGTCTGGTCACACTGACTACTTCTCAAGTGCTCCTTGCTGAAAAGAATCAAGCAACACTGAGGGCTGTGTTTGATATGAAGAATCTAGATAAATGTTTTGGAAATTTGGTCCACTTGGTATACTGCAATTAGGTGTCATTCTCATTTCTACAATCGGATTCCTTCCCTTCAAATACAGGGCTAATATTCTTCAACTTTTCTGTATTTAAATGTCAAGGCAGAGGATTCTCAGCAACTGAAAATAACATAGGAAAAGTGTCTCACACAAGACAATCAGAGACTCTTTCTTTCACTCACTACAAGGAAATACTTACTAAATCCTGAGATTTCATCTCTTCATTGTCACTGTATAACCCAAACTCTAATCAACCACAGAAATATCCTTTGAGGCAGCATCTTCTGACAACAGATTGTGTCCACAAAGGGAACAATTTCTTTTCCCTGAAAGTTTACATACCTTCTGCACCACCAGAAATAATTATAATTTTTTTAAACCAACTCTGACAGAACACCTCTATATGATGACAGACAAGGGAGACAATTGGGTATTTCAATTAAGATTTTGAAAGGTGGGAATTAAATTCACCATCTTACTCTCATTTATAAACTTTCAGAAAGCCTCGTTTTAGAGAAACTCGGTGTTTCCCAGAATATGGGGGCATGGGGCAGGAGGGTGGAGGGTCTTCTTGCCTTCTTAGTAAAAGGAATTAGATTACTTAGGCTTTTTTTCCACTGTCTTCATTGCATATGACTCTCAACATCTGATTACATAGAGAATTACTTGATACTAAAGAAAAAACAGAATGATTTTTAATCAAAATATTTATTTTCTCTTAGCCTATACAAAAACTCTAAATCCATGAATGCTGTTTCCCAGTGTAACCTCCAATTTTACTTCCTACAAAACTATGTGTCCTTTTTTTATGAAAAAATACACATTTTCCTAACATGTTGTAGTGATCATCTGTTGCACCTGAAGTTTTCAGAGGGTCCAACTTTGAAACCACTGCAAGTAAGAGGGAAGATTCCAATGTATCAAAATACAAATTCTACATGTGCTAATTCGAACAAGCATTTGTTAAGAGAAAACATTCAGCATCTCACAGAAAATAAAATTACAACCTTGAAGGATAATGTTCAAAGCCTTATATTCAGCAGCCATCAAGGTAAGGAGGCTGTTTAACAAATTGCAGTCTAGCAGAAGAAATATTTCAATAAAAAAGGTGCAAACTGAATGTAAACATTAGAGGCTCCTGTGTGAGGGAAATGAAGCAAAAATCACTATGGTAACCCACTAACTTAGTTCTTGAACTAATGGTCATTTGAGGAAATAAAGAAACAAAGAAATTACATTCTTATACACTGTTTAAGTAAAGATGAAAACAAAATAAGCACTCCTATTTACCTGAAAATACCAGACTCATATCGCCAGCTACTAATCCTTACATAAATAGGTCTTTCTTACTCAGTGTAAAAAAAATTAATTACTATTACAGCAAGAAACATCAGTTCAGTAAAAGGTAATGAATAACTTATTAAGTGAACTAATCTTTTTCCCTTATTTTTCTGGCCTGGGGATACTGAGACAGATGAACATTTGTTTTTGTTTTGAAATACTGTTTTGGGAAGCTTTAGCTTTTATATTTATTTGGGGACTGTAACATTTCTCTTATGAGGACAAGCTGAAGGAGCTGGGCCTGTTCAGTCTCAAGAAGAGATGACACAGATATGTGTAAGTATCTGAAGGGGAGGTGGCAAGAGGATGAACCAGGCTCTTCTCAGTGGTGCTGAGCATTAGGACAAGAGGCAATAGGCAGAAACTGATGCACAGGAGATTCCACTCAAACATGAGGAACAATTTCTTTCCTGTGCAGAGACTCTGCACTGGAATAGATTGCCCAGAGAAGCTGCAGAGTCTACCATACTGGAGATATTCAAAAACTTTCTGGACACAATCCTGTGCCATGTGCTCTAGGACAACTCTGCTTAAGCAAAGAGTTTGGACCACATGACCCACTGTGGTCCCTTCCACTCTTACCCATTCCATGATGCCATCAAACAGCTTTGCTAAAAGTCTATCTTAGCCAGCATGATATAGAGACACACTGCTTTTCTAGCTATCACTGATAGCTTAGTATGGGAACCAGAATGCTAGGAATCTTTCTGCATTCAAGTCTTCACTTTTAGAGAGTTTCTTACTCTTGTTTAATTGGAAGATGTCATCATGCAATTTGCTATTAACTCATTCTATAAAATTACTTTTTGCAAGTAATCCCTGGCCTATAGATTCCTTGATCCCATTTGATTTAAACTTGTTATAGTTACACAGATCTGAAGATAAATCACAATGGGGTTTTATTTATTGTTTTGTTGGCTTTGTTGTTCTAGCTGGTTTTGGTTCTAATTCTGTGATTGGCCAAGATAATATTATTGGTGCAAATAGGAATAGTATTAAATGACAGAAAAATATTTGGCTTAGAATGAACATTTCTGGAAATACGCCAATGAATCAAGTCATTGACTAAAATGTTCATTGAAAGTATACACAAGAAGAACATATTCTGATTTTTCTAAGATGACAACTTAGACAACTTTCAACTTTAGACAGCATTGTAGATGTACATTTGACATTGGCACTGGCTTGCCAATCATGCTCCTTGTGCATTTCATCGGGTTTTCAGGGGGTACAACAGAATGGTGTGCCTAAGCAGCTCATGGGGTTTGAAGCAAAGGAACTTTATTAATATTTCTTAACTTTGTCAGTCTTACAAAATGACCGCAACATCTGATTCACAGAACAAAATCACTGCCCTGGAACAAAGATAAATTATATGCAGATGTAGTTCCACTGAAAGACCAGGAGCCAAATACCACCAGCAACACAACTTCAAATAAACACGATATTGGTAGAAATGTTATTTTTCATGTTACATGTTTGACAAAATATGAAAATGAATTAACCTGGGTTATGTAAATGCTACATACTTCATAATGCAGCCTTTAGCTACTCAGACAGCAGTTTTACTTATGAAAAGACTATTGTCAAAAATGTAAGATAATTATTTCACATGGAATGATACTCTTCCAATCACTACAAAGGTTAATAGCTAGGCTTTTCATTTCACGCTGTTCTCTCTCTATTACAGCCACATCTCAGATTAATAACTACCTATAGGAGGTAAGCTTAACTTAGGGTTCATCTCATGCCTTTCACATAGTATGCCTGTATCGAGCAACTCCCCTTTGCCAAGTGGAATGGAACAGATGCATTCCTCCCTTCAAAGTCATCTTTGTCTTTAAAGAAACCACATATATATAGGTAATTTACTAAGTTAAGGATAGAGCACATCAGGCCCAGTCAAAAATTGTTAATTGCACACTTAAGATCAGAATTAAGTTCCACTCAATTCAGTAGGCTTTAAGCCAATGTTTAAGCCATGAATACATACCAGCATGCTGAATAAAGTTCTTTGCTTTTTGGCTCAGTTAGTGAAGAACAGAGACTCACTGGTTCAACCAAGAAGACAAAAGATTACTGGAATCAATATCTGCTTGTGAAAGAACTGGAGAACCAAATAAATGGAACTATGTAAATGAAATTAATTACTGGAATAATTACCTTTGCATTATATTTTCAGTGCAGACATGTTCTCCCAAAGAAACAGTATAAAATTTCTTTGCAAGTGATAAATTACTGACTCTCATGTTCTGTTCACCCCTCAAAAAAGCACCTAGTTGGAACCAGTTTAAAAATACAGCACATGTATATGCACTATTTCTTTTAATACCACTTTATCTGCTCCTGCAAGATTTTACAAGAACAAATATCCATTCAAATGATACAAGCACTAAGGATACAAGCACAACTACAAATACAATATACTTGCAATTTTTCCTAGAACTGAAAATGATTTCCCATCTGGTAACTCTTGATAGTCTGAGACTCTCTTAGATTCAAGGTTCTATATTTTTGAAGTGTATCAACAGGATATTTTCACTGAAAGCTGAATTTTTCAATTTTTGCAACTCGCATTGAAAATTTTCTGAGAACATAAACAAACTATATATATCTATATCCAGGACTCAAAAATAACTGTATTAACAATTCTGCATAAGAACATTGCTTTGCATTTAGGGGAACTGAAGAAAGTAATTTTGTACTTATTTATAAGAACATAAATCATTAAAAAAGTGGAATAGAGAAAATAACAGAGGGATAAATATTGAGGCTAAAATTTCATTTGCAGAGCAGGTGCTGGAAAAAAACTGTGAAAAAAAATGCAGCTGGAATGTGGTACACATGGCTTTCTCGCTCATCATTTTAAGTGACTGAAAATGCTGCATTTTCAGCTACAGGTGTAACATCTGCCTTGCTCTTTCAACCATAGATTCCCATTCTTAAGTCCACCACACCTTTTCCACACCCTCAGTTAGAAGTAATGTCTGGTCCATGATTCATGTGCCTGGACATAAGCTAAAATAGTAGAGGCCTCTGAAAGAAGAAGGAATACACATGAACGGGGCAGAGGGTCAGCTCTTAAGGCATTAAATTAAATTCTGACTAAAATCATTACCATTTGATATCCTGGCTTATACACAGGGACTGAAAATGCATCTAAAAGAAAAGTATTTTATCACTTCAATGAGTCCATGATTTTTCCAAGTACTCTCACCTTTGTTCACAAGTGACATGGGAACATAATTCAAGCACATAAAGTTGCCTGAAAGTACTAAGTGCCTACCTGATAAATCCTTTTACTTCTTGGTTTACTTGGTAGAATATTCTTATTATTGTGAACCCTGTGTGCACTTATATAGGACAATGTAAGATGAGCTTTTAAAATTTGCTAATAGATTCTATCCACATTTTTCAATTGTACCAAAACACTGTCCACTGAAGACAGATTTGCCAATTAACCAAAGAGGTTTTTTTCTGCCATGTCATACATGGAACACCATCTGATCTTACCTCTCCATTTTCCAGAGGATGGATTTTGGAATAATAAGAAGTGCATATGACCTCATCATCTTTTATGTAGGATGGGGTTCCAGGCCGGGGATGGATGTTGTAGCGTGTCAGGCACTCGCTGTCTGTGATGGCATAGTACTGCCACGGCTGATAGTCTACACCATCCAGGGAACGCTCTAATATCCAGTTCCCAGGACGAGGGGAGTTCGCTGCCTTCACAATAACATATGCAATCTGGAAGATCTGAAAAACACAAGAGTTGTTAAAATACAATTAAGTACACAATTAAAAATTCATTCTAATTTCTTCGTAGCTACCAAAATAAGAACAGTAAATGTGCTAATGCTTGACTGCCTTTTTCCCCTAGAAATGTGATATGGTTTGGATTACACGGAAACTCTAAAACTACAGAAACAAATTCTCCATTAACATTTCTGAAAAAGAAAATTAGTTGCATTAGATCAATAGAGACTTTGAAAATAGAATTACAAAGCATTCTAAGTTTCTTAGTAGGTAATTGCTAAACTGCCATTTCAGCCAAATTTTTGTAAAGGTTGTTTTCAAGTATTTTCAATTTATAGGAGTGGGATTGTTTCTTTATGTGTATTTATAGATATACACTTTCCACAGTGCTTAAAAGTTGCCTAACTGTTACAACTCTATCTCTGTTAAAGAAAAACATAGTTTTAAGCTATTGAAAGGTAATCACATCATGCTGAAATCATTCTATAAAACATTCTTGTTTCAATCACACAGCTCAGCACTGTGACCATGAATAAGCTTTACAGGACAGAGATACATCAAATACCACTGCAAACAGAATGCAAGCATATAATCAATGCTCATTATAGTCCATTTTACCTGCCTATTCAATTGATTTATCAAGGTTTATTTCTGTGTACGTGCTTGCTGGAATGCAAACCCCAAATACGTTTCAATTGCAGAATGACACACATTAGTGATGCCGGTCTGGTTTGGTTTGGCTCTTAACCTACTAACAGCTATATGCTACAGAAGTAGAACAGCAGCCAAGGAAAAGCAGCAGCTATTTCTATTAGAAAAGCAGAACATATATCAAGTTAATATTTTTAAGATGCAGTGCTGTCAGTCTGCACATGAGGATGCCAGAGGGTATCATGGCAGTGTTGATTTAATACTTAAAGCTTTTTGTACAGAATAGTCACTGTAAAGAAGCTGCAAGATTCAGACTTAGTCCACACAAAATCTCTTGTGACTACATTGATGATCAGTAAAGCTACTGAAAGAATATCCAACAGTAAACAATGAAAGAAACAGTAAAGAACATATTTGAATTGGTTTTTATTACCCACCAGTATTACTATAAAATAGAAAATGTGTTAAGTGGCCAAGTACAGCAAGTATTCCCAAACACTTGATGATGGAGATAAAGAAAATGTTTATCTCCAATTATCATTCCTGCTTTCTGTGCAGGTGCTGAGAATGTGGTGAGATTCACAACTACTTCAGTTAGGAAAATAAATCACTAGCAGCCAAAGTTTTTCAGTGGCATAAGTGGGTGACGCTGTATTTATTTCAATCTGAAGAGAATGTCTGTAACTGTACCTTCTTGGAAGATTATCTCAATGTTTTTCTTCAACAGCATTAAATAAACACTTCAGAGAATGAAAAAACCTGTTTCATTCCATTGTTCCACCAGGAATCATGCAACCACTTGCCCCATTTCAGAAATCCCCTTTCCTCTCTCAAACTCATTTACAGCTATATTCCACTGTGGCCACAAACAATTATAGTTTTAACTATCCTGGATCAGTGTCAATAACACTCTTTACAATAAAGAGAGACAAGCAAAACATTAACAAATCTCTCCAAACTGCCCTCCAGTTAAGGTCTTTGAAATATAAGAAATACAGAATAGATATTTCATTCCAGAGTACTTTTAAACACTTTTTTTTTGTTTTTACATAAGCAATTTACCTCAAGTTCTCAAGACTGTTCCTTATATGTTGAATGGATAACAACTGAGTTTAAACACATTGCTAGGGCTTCTGCCATGGAAGATCTGTGGTTTAGGACATATCTCACAATAAATTCATAACCACAGATCTGTGTATATATAGTTTCCTTTTTGGAAGTCCTAAAATTTTCAAAACTTCATGAAAGATTCATTGTTAAATAGAGCCAAAAAACATTTAGCTCTGCAAACATCTTGGATTCGCTGGCTCTGTGGGGCCAAGAGGTGTAATCAACAGGAAGTCTTTTTCTGTTTGCTTACTTTGAAATACTAGGCTGTGTGGGAGACTGAAACTTTCTGCAGTGACTTTTCAAATTGAAGCCCTCTTCCAATAACATTTCCTGCATATTTTGCTGAGGATGTGTTGGAAATCTTGTTTCTTGCCTTCAGATAGTGCACTGCTTGGCTGCAATTTAACATATACCTTTGGCTTTCGTTATTTTTTACATGCTTCGTAAATGAAACTGCAAAACAAACAAACGAACAAAAAGGCAGTGGAGAGTAAACAGCACAGTGGAATGGATGTAATTTCTCTTAATCTAAATCTGTCAAGAAAAAGAAACTTCTTAGTGTAAATAAAAGGATACACATCATGAGCTGGTTTTAACTACTATTCAGCTAGTTTTCAACTTGATCCAGACTACTACTGCCCCAGCCTCTAAGAGTTCCTTCTGTAACAGCACTGAGCTATCTGCAACCCACTAACAAAATTACTTCCTGGACAGAGAAACAGAGCTGGAACTACCAGTATTTTTAAACATTTGTAGACTGTTAACGCTAACTGCAGACAAAAGAAGATGCATCAAAAAACATCATGCACCAAAAACATGGCCTAGTTGATATTATTCCTGATCTTTCTAAGGCTAGGCTGAAGACAGCACAGGATGTTAATCCATGCTTCTTAAAAACAGTTTTCCTTTGGGGGACAGATAGAGCTTTAGCATGACATGAGAAGATGATTGTCCCAGCTCAGTCGGCTACTCCAGGCACTACCAGCTCACCACAGTGCTATGAGGCAGACAGCAATCATGGTGCATGCCATGTTTTATCGTGCTTTCTCAGCAAGGTAGCAATGACAACAAACAGACTAAAATTATTGGCAGCTCTATGGTTATTCTCAAAGCAAATCAATGTAATGGAAGCAATGCAGACTTTCCAATCAGCTGGAAAACTGTCTTTCTCCAGGTAAAAGAGTAACTCTTCTTTTATTGTGGAGTTATTTAGCAAACACAATACCAGCAAGCACTTAGTGGCATGAGAAAACTAATAAAAGTCTAATGTATCATTGAGTTTTGTTGCCTTTGTTTCCAGAATCAGAAAAAGTGACATGCTTCAGTATTTTGAAGCCAACCTTCCTAGTACATCATGACACTGAGCTTCTACTCCCATGGGGTAATTGATGGAGCATGCTTGGTCCACTTTTCAGATAGCATCAATAAACTGACACATGTTAATTTACAGAGTAAATGCATGATCTTAGAGCACATTTGGATTTGTACAAGTCCAGTAGAATGCAACCTAGAGACCCAAGCTTGCTTATACAAACAGGAAAATGGAGCAATACCAAGCTGCCTGGTAGCATGCAAAAGATCATTAACACAGCTGCCAAAGCACAGCTGCTGCTTTTTTCCACTTGTTCTGCTCATGTGACTGTAGCAGTATAATTATGGGAGTGGGAGGGAAATAGTCTAAATAGTCCTTTAAACCTTCCCCAAATTATAGGCAACATAATCCTCAAGATGAGAAACAAAATGAGTCTTGGGTCTCATTTTCACTGGTAATTGTCTCAGTAGTAAGAACTATAAAGCACATATTGCAGAACACTTCTATAAGTTATAGCACTGTACCTTCCTGTGAATGCCTCATAAGACATAGAAAAGTGCATCCTACTATTCAGGATAATTTGCTACACTAACATTATTCAGATAGAGCTGAAGTGAATCATTAATCTACATAGGGTTAACTACTGAAGCAGGAAATCTCATTGTGTCCGACTCCCACTTGCGCTTCTATTTAAAAAATAAATCCTTCGGATAGAAAGCATTCATGTAAATCAGAATATCATCAGAGAAAAAAACGGCACCACACAATTCTGCAGAATTATTTCCATTTCATTTTCTCAACAGAAAAATTTATTAGTTCTAATGGAGGCTTCCATCAACAATCTGGTGTTAACTCTGTATCTACTTGTTTACTGTAGTTATGCTGCTGATTATTATTGCAGTTCAGTGTCCAAGTAAACACAGTATTCTTTCATTGAGAAGAGTGCAGAACTTAGGCAAGGACTTGTTTCCTTACATGCTGGTATAAATACTGTCACACCATATGACCTTTACTATGACACAGATTTATTTAAGTAGTTATTTAAAAGTGCTGATAGGGGTAGTAAAAGCACTACAGACACCCCTTGTCCCAGAGTGAAATCCATGCAGATGAGTCAAAGCTACCTCAGAACACCCTGAGGCTAAAAGGTGTGGGGGTGGGGGGTAGGGGCAGGGGGTGGTGGTGTTATTTAAGAGAAGCAGGGGAAAGCCTATGGAGAATTCATTATGGGATGTGTTAAGGGGATTGTATAATGAATGAGACTTACAACAGAACCATTTAGGGGAAGGAATAGAGGTAGAGAAAGAGAGGGATCAAGAGGTGGATCAAGAAGGAACAAGTGTAAGAGGGAAAGGGAGATGAAAGGATAGCTGGATTATCAGCATGTTAATCCTGACCTCAGTCACCGAAATCTATCCTATTTTCTCACTAAATCCTTTTTCTAAACATCTCCTTTAGGTGTGCTCTTTCTTTTTACTGTATGTGTGAGTAAGAGTTAACTTCAAGCTCAGCAAGTGGAAGAGATCTAAATACCAGCAACTGGAGTGGGGCTGTAAATCTCTAAGATCTTCAAAAGATTATCAAAGGCTAGCTACTGAAGCATTGCATGCCTTGGATGCATCCATAGATGTATATGTCCCTAGTAGACATGAATCCTGATCAACTAGAGAGGAAGAAGAGGGTGAAGCAGGGTGTGCAGTGTTTGTGTTCATGTGGGTGCTGACAGGGCGCTGTGGGCTGTTTATGTTGCTCTGTGCGGCCATGGGTGTGTTTCTCTCAGGCACATGAGCTCTGCCTTGCTACAGTCTGAATGTGAAGACAGACATAGGAGCCTGAAGTTCTAATACCACAGGTGGCCAAGAATCAGAAATCCCAGATGCAAACAGATTCTCAATACAAAAGTGTTCCTTGATCATTAACTTCTATCTTGATACTCACATATGAAAACTATTGGTATATATGCAGCACATCATGCATCTTAAATACCACATTTGCACCGTTTCTCATTTTGGATTAGCCTCTTTAAAGATTTAAGACATGGAAGAGACCAAATCCAACTACCCATGAATTGAAGCAGAAATTGTGTGAGTTTTGATGAACAGTTCCTTGTGTTGTCAGGGGCCAATTTATGAGAACAATAATATTTCAATTCACAGATACTGTTATGGATTATTGTTTGGATCCATTATGCATGAAAGAAAATAGCTTTGATGCAAGATTTTTTTACAATTGGCTATTTAAGAACAACTGATTTTCTCATTTTAGTCTCACATCCAACTCAGACAGTAAAAAAGCCCTATTTAGAAATGGAATGGCTTTCCAGATTCCTCCAATGGCCATCTAGCATGTATTTTTTCTATCACTGTCCTGAGAGACAGTGGCCATGGTTTCAAATATTCTGCTCACAGTTAGAAATTCTGTAATTGAAAATGTTGGCATGGGTGGAAAAAAAAAAATGCTTAGCAGGATTCCACTAATATTGGCTTAGAGAGCTGAACAACTCCCACCATGCTGCAGTTTGCCTTTAATGACAATGTTGCTCCTGTTCCCCTGAGCTGATTCCAACTGAAATGCTGCTACCAGATGGGGAATTTGGGCCGAAAGAAACACATACTTGATTCCAATATGGATTTTTTTTTCGAATGTTGAAGCAATTTTAGCAGGGCATCATCTGTCCAGAAAAAAATGTAACTACAAAAACTTGAAGCTACAAATGTCATGAAAATTAAGATGTCAACAGCATTCCATTGGAAAAACCGAGAGAAGTTTTATCATAGCCAACCTTGAAAGCTCTAAAACTCCAAACCAAGCCATTTCAGTTACAAATTAATCTTTTCTAGTTAGGCAAAAATTAACTTTTGTACAATGCTCAGCCCCATTCAGTTAATGCCTGCAGAACATAAGTTTTTAAAAAACTATAAAAATACCTGAACTTATTCTAAGTTCAGCTTCCTCCCTTCCATGTATGTAGCTGCTGGAGAAACACAAGAAACATTTTCTTCTACAAAAAACACGTTGTACTAATATTTTTCAACTTTTGTTCATGTTATAAGTACAAGTTGTCATAAAAAAAAAAGCAAGCAAAGTCTAGAGTGCACTTTTATCCAATGTCAAACTGTAAAGTAAACTGTAAAGTCAAGTTGTCCTGCTGTTGAGGATCTGAGACACATTAAGCCAAAGGGAAGGAATCAGAACCTGTAAAGTTTTTGTCAATGTCAACTTTGTTCTTTGTAATCTTCTCTGTTGGTTTTCTCCATTACCAACTGTTCAGCTGTTTGTGAAGGCCTCAAAAAGAATAGCTGCTTTCTCTTGACTATTTTTGCCGCTCATCATTGGCCTGGTGTAAACCAGAATCGAGGGATGAAGTTAATAATCTCTTTTTCACAATACTTTCAAATCATAGAAAAAAGCAATTTCTCTTTATTTTCTAAAGTTTATCACTTCTTTCCATGGAGAAAGACTATTTTGAGAAAAGGAAAATTGATGAAAATGCCAATATCCAAGCCCTTCTTCTTAAAACCTGGACAAGAAGGGAGGACAGAAATGGTTGTTCCTCTATTTTGGTGCTTAAAACACAAAAAAAATATCATTTTTTTTCATTTTCTAGATCCCAAAACTGATGCTCAGCCTGGGTCCAGTAGCATTGAGAGTACTCAGAGTGAAGTGTTCTTATTTCCTTCAGTGATGTTTCTATGCAGTGTCTTCTCACCAGCTCTCACTTACTCAACCAAATCTGTACATTTTAATGTGCCTATCACAACAGAAACACTATTTCACAACCATCAATCAGCTGCAAAACTTATTTTTTCAAATAAGCTTCTCACGATAAAGTATTTAAAGACAACATATTTCGTCAATATCAATAACAAAATCTGCTCAAGACTGAGAATCCTATGAACCCCTTACTTATCACATCACCATTCACCCTGGCTTCACAATTTTCTTTAGGACCAAAACAGTGCAAAATCAATACACATCCTCATATTCATTCAGAACGTATGTGTCACGGCATTCAAAGGAGAATAGCTCTCTTCTTTAAAGCCGAAATTAGGTAAGAGGAATATATCTGTATTACAGTCATCCAGGGAAAATATAAGGCAAGTAACCTCAAAAAGAAAATGTAGAAATTCTCAACACTGTTCAAAATCTTTGTTTCTGTGTGCTATGAACTGAATCTGAAAGGATTTGCTCACTTAGAAGCTTTCTGAATAAGCACAAAGCAATAAATTTATGGTCTGATTTAGTGGTGAGCATAAAAAAAAGGCAAAATAATCCTGCGGATATTTATTGTTAATACAACTCCTCAATCCAGTTTGCAGCACTTTCTTTGGTGGGTATTACAATTTATCTTTCAATACAATAATGGGTTCTTAACATTTCAGAATGCATTTGAGACAACTCCCTCCATGTACTATTGAATGGCTCATGAAAAACTTTTATTAATGCTGTGGAAAAGTCAGCTTGGGCATCTTCACTAACATTTGTTAGAACACCTAGAAGCTTCATGCAGCAGCCTCTTCAGGAATTATGGCTGGCATGGGGGTGCAGTCTCAACCCTTAAGTGAAGAAAAAAAAAATTATATTTTCCTTAGGCTTTTGTGAGTGATATCAATGAGGAAAGCTGAGACAAGAAGGGAGCCCTGGGTAACATCTCTTACTCACTAGTGTGCACATACTCTCTCTTTCCTGCCAATGGAAGTCAAGGTGGAAAGATACATAATCTAAAGTAAATTTGTTAATAGTATATAAAACTATATATAAGGCAGTTCTTAAAAATTTTTACTGTAATGTCAAAATATTTACTACTGTTCTGTTTGTTTTCATGATAACAAATAATTTTTTCTCGGTATGTTTGTTATAAATCCTTATTGGCATATTAATATGCAATTTCTTTTCTTGGTTTTCTTTTTGAGTTTTTCAAATGCATTCATTATAAGCTAACTTCAAGTCCAATAGTTTTGCTTGAAAAAGATTGAAAAATAAAATACTAATTAATAATATAAAATAAATTAAAAATAATAATAATTTAAACGAATATCACAAAGGTAAATTACACTTTTTCATCCTATAGATACCTAGTTAGTTCATTGCCAGCAAATTGTAAAACTAAAGAACTTAAGGGAATCACAAAAATGTTAAGATTCAAGCCTACGTAGGTAATGAAAAAAGAAAAAATAATAAGTATTGCAACTAACATACCTGTCTAAAAGTTGGCTGTGGACTTTATTAAAACAGAACACCTAATTCCTTTTTCTTTTTTTACATGATTTAAGAATCACTTTCATGGCTTTAGTTCCATCTCCTTTGGGCTGTCACTTTAACAGTTCCTTTACCACTTAGGTGTAACTAAGCCAGAAACCTGAACTTAGTTTTGAGACAATTTGTTTTCTGAATTCTCAAATGTTTACATAACTTCAAAACAGAATGATTCATGAGCAAGAAATGGTAGGAACAAATATTGAGGATGACAGCTCTATGTTGCAGGCTTGGACTGCAGCTCACAGATCAATACCGTACACTTTGAGGTTTTAAAATGTTGAAGCCAACACAGAGTGTTGGCTACCCCCACCCCCAAGCTGGCAATAAAACCTCACACAGGCAAGCTAAATCAGAAAATTGATCCAGCAGAAACCAAACCCCAAAAAACAAAACAAGACATAGTTTTCAGGACCAAGATACATCTGTTTTCCTGCATGGCAACACAAATGCTGGTGGGTGCCAGAACAAGAAGTACAGAAACATCTCCCTTTCACCAGTGAGGGGCGGAGTGGCAATCAGGGAATTGCAGCATGATAGTCTCAACAGACTTTGGCTTTTTTCATTTTTTTCTCTTTAGAAAAACATTTTTGAAAATGAACAAAACTGACTGTCATCTGTTGGAGAAAAGTCCAAGCTTGGACTAAACTTCATTTCTGTTAAGCTACTTTCTGGTTTGGGAATGAGTTTTAAGCCTTACCTTTACAACAGCAGTTTTGTAAAGCAGCATTTTAAGCCCACTATTATTGGTAAAAGAGAGAAGGAAAATATTAATTGAATGCCTAAAGAAAATGTTTGCACATTTATAGAAATTTAACACAAAGAACAAATAGCACCTCATTTTACTGACCTGGTTCTTATATCCCACAATGGATATAAGAAGTTTAGAAGACTAAACAGAACAGTTACCTTCCTCTTCATTCCTTCAGCTGTTCTGATATTTGAGATCAGAAGTTATTCAACAGAAAGCTAGCTATATTTTTTTTTCAAATGGAAAATGTATTTGATATTTCAGAGAAGAGAAAACATTAAACCAAATATCGCCCAATGATATGCATACCCCTATGTGACTGCGCAGCTAATGTGCAAAGGTTATTTCAATATGGTTTTGTTGCTCAACATGTTTTGTTTCCTTAGTCACTGTCTGGTCAACTGTTGAAAGTTAAAATAAAAAACCACAGTCTTGTATTAAAAGAAGCAATGTCTTCAAATATCCGGTTTACTTCCTATTTCAGTATGGCTGCAAGATTACCTTTAACGAATCCCCAAAAGATTAGTTGAATCAGATCTTATTGTAGGGTTCAACTGTATAAACACCCAAACAAAGAGTTCCACTAGTAATTTGAAACTAGATAACAGGAATATTGTTCTATCTGATCTAATAATCATGTAACAGCTTTAAACTGGCCAAGACTCAAAGGTCTAGTTATTTCTTCTTTAAGAAAATAAAAATAATTAGGCAAGGGTGCAGATTTAGTTAATTCATGGGTCTCTGTCGCCAGTTTGCTCTATGACATCATTCCTGTAATAGGTGTTCTGAGACTGTCTTTGGAAGGGATGGTGACTGCAGTGATTCCTCCATAGAGTAAGAAGATGATTTTTTAGACTCCTCCCTCCCTTCCTGCAGAACAAGGGTAGGAGACAGGATGGAAAGATAACTTGAAAGAGGTAGACGCTATCAGAGCTTAGGGAACTTAAAACTGATTAAGTGCAAGCGTTTTAGAGAGAAAAAGCTTATTCAGTTATTCTTGCTTTTGCAGCTGTCAAGGCCCTGTAGAGTGTCCATTTCTTTCTTTTCCTTCAGATATGTATGCATGGACAGCATCACCTGGACACTGAACTGATCCTCCACAGTCTCAAGCAATTAAGACACAGTTATTAAATCTAGAAATTTCTGCCAGAATATTAACTGTGGGTCACCTGCGTTCCACACATTTACAATTCACATAAAATATTCCAGCATCATTTTAAAAATATGAACTGCATAGCAAAAAAGTCTAAATCCACACAAATATGCTCCTGGCACAAGTGTCTGAGCAATATCAAGGATATTGCCAATGTCCTTGTTCCCTAGAGTAGTTGCGAATTTTTCAGTTAAAGTGTCCTGATGTATGTAGAAATCAGAAACAGATGGGCTGACCAGTTCACCTCAAAATGCCAACTGGTTTTCCTGTGAATTTGCCCATTTTCTTTAAAGATATTCTATTAATCTTTCACATTACTCTGAAATTAAGACCAATTGAGGATTTGGGAATAGCATGACTACAGGGAATATGTTCTCCCTGGACATCTAAGCATCTCTGTTTTGCCAACTCCCTGCTCTGAAATCCTTGAAGAGAACGCCTAAACGTACTTGTGGGACCTGAAGTACCTCTGTTGCACTTGAACTGCCCAGCACTCTTAAGGCAGAGCAGGCAGACCCATCCCAACCAGCAGGACTAAGAGCTGCAGAACAGCAGACAACTTCTTTTGGTACCTAGCCCATCTGTGAACCACACCCTTGCAAATTCTACCAAGGTAGCTCAACCTGTCACTCTAATCTCCATTTAAATCCATGTGAGAACCTCCCAAATAAATCTATCTTTATGACCTCCTATGCACTTGCTGGATGAAAAACACTGTAAAAAAAACCCTCACATTTACAGGTATGAATGGAGTTCTATAATTTTCTTGTGATATAGATGAGACTTGTCGTAATTGCTAAAAAGTGGCAAAAAGTGAAGGGTTAAAAGCAAATTATCAAAGATGCTCAGAACCAAATAGTTCCAGTTTTCAACCCATATTTTAATAATATGAGGAGTAAAAATTTCAAGCATAATTGAATGAATTAGGAACCTAGCCTTCATTATAGATAAAAGCTCTTTCTAAGTATTAAAGCAAAACTCAAATGTTGAGAGAAAACAAGAAAAAATACTACATTTTTCCCAACAGGACTGATAATATTTGGGTTGTTCTAACATTAAGTATATATTACTTCTAGTTTATTAGCTATTGCTAAATAGTAGACATCATTTTTACATGGCTTCCCTGCATAACAAAGTAAAGAAAAAAAAACATCTCACTGCCCCAAAAGGCCAAGCATTATATAAATGAGGAAATAGTAATTATTTTCCTGATTTTTTCATGAAACTGGGATTGCTAAAAGCATTCCATGTACTATCATAATTACCAGTAATAACATAAGAACTAATGCATTCCTGCAATTTTCAGTCCATTACTTGTGGATTTGTCATTTGTTATTTCTATCTCACAAAAGGAAGTTAAGCATTTTTATACTTAAGCAAGAGTTCATCAACACAAACACAGCAATTACTGAATCCCTTAAAAGCCAAAGGTAAAGAATGGGATATCTTTTAAGTGAGGTCACAGAAATATCTGGTGACCTTCACCATTCATAGTGACTACTACACAAAACAAAAGCTGAAAGAGAAATTTCATATTCTACTGGTTACTTTAATAGTCTGTAAAGCTCTGACTGTAAAATTCCTGGATAAGCAAAAAACTCCTAATACTTCTCAAGACAAAACAACACTTATTCCTTACTGAGCAGTCCAAAAGCCATGCAAATCACAGCAGATCTTTTACTACATTTTGGAGAACAATACTTGTTCTGTTCCAGTACGGTGGTGAGTAAAATCACATGCATTCCTAACTGCATGGGTTACTCAGATCATAAAGGGCGTGTCAGATAGCATTAGTGACACAGGGTCTTATCCCACCTCTCTGACATCCACAGAAAACTCAACACTGCTCCTATTCCAGCCAATAACAAATGAATGGGCTTAAGAGAAGGTATCAGCTTTAGAGCTACAGAAGGACTGCCAAGTTTCCTTTCAACAGTTAGCAATAGGATATGGGAAAGAAACAGCATCAGACTTGATCCTTGTCTCATTTAAAAAAAATAGTAACAAAACACCCCCAAACCCATGCCACACACTGCAGTCTTCTCAGACCACTGTCAGCTGACACATGAAGAAGCGTTATAAATACTTTAGAACAACCAGTACTTTTTCTCTAGTATCCTCACTGACCCTTTAGCTACTGGCTTTTAATACATAAGAAAACATAAAGTTTCAGAAATTCATAAATTTGCTAATTTCTGATGATAACCTAGATAATGAAATAGCAGAGGAAAAAACAGGAGTTGTAAATCCCTAATTTAGAAGACCGGACCTAAACAACCACACAACTAAAATTTCTTTAATGCACAGGATCCTACTCTCATAATTCTCTAAACTTTTACCTCTCCTCTTTGAAAGGGAAATGCACATTGAATACTTTTGCAGATGCAAGGCCAAAAACACAGATGAAGAATTGTTTCTACCATCACCAATGAGGGCTCCAAAGCCAGAATGCTAATAACACTTCCAGGATTCAAAGGCTCTTCCAGGTATAAAAATCCCTACTCTCTAAATACTTCAGTTTTACAGATAGAAGGTACTTACAACTGCATGACTTCCTAAAAATATACATGAAGTAACTTTTTTTTTTATTTGGCACATTATGTTACAATTAATTGATCAGGTCATTCATATCCATATAAATAACAGAAAATTATAGGAGAAACTGGTCATATCTTCCTAAAGGAAAGCAACACATAGCAAAAATTAAGATAGTCCAGGTGATCTATCATGCAAGAAATCAAGCCCAGAAACAAACAAATAAAAGTCTACCTGTTGGAGGTCCAATGTAATGGTGACAAAATGATACTCAATTCCATTCTGGATACTAGGGCTTTGCCACCAAGTGTTCTTGCCATCAATTGCATTTGTTATCGGGTGTCGTTCTGTTAGAACAGCAGAAACATACAAATAAATTTCAAAACTATTTGAAGATTTAATTATTTTTTGATCTGAAATCTAGATTTTAAGACAATTTTAAGAACTAATACAGCACAACTTCAAAAAGAAGAAAGAATAAATTATTTTTTCTTATACTCTTGGGCCACCAGTCATGCTTACTATTAATGGTATGTAGGAGAAGGGAATACAGGTGACCTTTCCCTGATAAGTAACAGCTGTGTTAATTACCCAATACAGCCTCACCCCTGATGAGTAACAGCTATATCCAATAAAGATATGTGTGATAAACAGGAATGGGTTAGCTGGTGAGGGGGAATGATGAAAATGAGTCCTGGGGTGAGAGAATCACTGCTGTGAGGTCAGTTTGGGTCTCCAGTCAGAGCCTGTTGTTGGAACCTGCGGTCACAGTCTAGCCAGGTAAAAGCCTGCAGTCCGTCTGCAAACCAATACCTGCAGTCATAGTTTAGTAGGAAATAATCAACAGTCAGAGGCTGCAAGGGAAACCTACAATAGGAGCTTGCTGCAGCCAGAGTCAGTGAATGGTTGGAGTCAGGATGGCTGAGCTGTAAAGAGGAATAAACCAGGATTCTTTTCATGCTGTGAGAAGCAAGAAATCTGTGTCTTGGCGCATTTCTACCCTCTAACAAGAGGACTGCTGCAACACTGGAATACTGATCTTAGTGGTTAGTTGTCTGATTTTGGTTATGATCACAAGAAGGTCATTTAGAACATCTAATTGCAGAAGTCCCTCCTGATGCTACAGAAAATGCCGGCAATTAAATCAAGTAAACACTTCCTGCACTCTTCCAAAATTTCAAGTAGTGTAAAGTCATTGAATGTTGCAGCAGAAACCTGAGATGTAGTGTGCAAGAAAAGCAAAGATTACAGTAATGCAAGTACTGGCATTTCTAAAACATTTCTAAGCACATATGGAAATAATTCACAAGTCATTACAGAGGAAATGATTCAGAAATCATTACAGAATATATTCCTTGACTGGAAAAATTTCTGACTTACATACATGCATATAAAGGTTTGTTTGGTTATAATCCATATCAAAGTCCAAGATGCATTATTTTTCATGCCTATATTGACTCTACTGCAGTGTCCCAAATGAATCCTAAGTAAGAGGGATACAAATTTATTTACAGAATTGAATTTTTCCTGAATTTAAAGATCGACATTATCTACGTTTGCTTACTTAGTAGTACTTGAATGTTATTTAGACCAAGAAAAATCACGCTCAATATTTCCAGGTTATTTTTTGTGTTTCTCTCCTGTACAATATGGAGAATAACAAAAGCACAATTTTAAAAGGTACAAGGAACTATATGTTGAAATATATCCCTAATTTTCCAGAACAAGCCTGTGCACTATCAGGAAAATAGCCCAAATGAAATTCAAATAGGGTAAGTTTCTTCTATGAAAGTTCTGTTTGCAAGAATATGAATTAGGAGAAAACCCTACCCCTCTTATTAAGGATGACTTTCTAAAATGTCAGGTTTCCTTGGTATAAAACTGGAATATAATTCATTATTAGCTGGGCCTAGAATTGCAAATAATTACTTTATGAACTGATTAATTTACTTATTATTTTAATTATTACTTAAATCAACCAGCCAGATTGGTAGTCTTTGTATCTCTGTTTTTTCGCTGTATCAACCACCTGTGGAGGACAGGAGTCCTAGCTCATTAAGGGAAGCCAGAATGCCTGAACATATTTAAGGATACAATTAAAGTGCCTTGTGGGAGTGAGTGAAGGCATAAACCCTCAATATTGAAAATGTCAAAAATTTCATTTAAATATTATTCAATGGTATTAGGGGGCAGCAACATTTGCAAGTTAGAATTCTGGTACTACAACTGATAAAGCTATAGGAAGCTTTGTCTTTATATTGAAGAGAAACGCAAAGTACACCCTAAACTTTACACACTGTCAGTTTCTACAGCTCTGATAATTTTCTCAAATCTTGGCTTTAAATGAGTGGCAGCAAAAATCAGCTGTAAATCAAATTCGGGGTTTTTCGGTGATTGTGACAGAAGTTGTCTAATTGGAAATTTTGATCTAAGTCTCCTCAGATGAAATTGACATAAAGGTAAATCATCAGAAGGAGGATTGGGAGATGAATCAACAATTAACTGTAATCACCATTATGAAAGTTTAATTATATTTAATTTGGAAATTGATTAATTGCTGGCATGTTTAGCTGATTTTAAAGGTAAGGGGTGAAAAATACAATATTTGTAGAAAGGACTGGCTTGCAAATGTAGTTCAAGGATCAATCTCCCTGATGGACAGCAAGAGGGAGAACTTAGAGAGCGAGACCATCAAACTGTGCACTTTAATTTGGACTCACTTGTGATTAACCAGGGAATTTGTGTTCATTTCCTACTATAGTAATTAAGGGGAAGCACTCCAGACTCACACATTCCAGGGGGATCATTGAAAGTCTGGTTATATTACATGGTTCTTCTATTAACAAGCCATCTCTGTTTAAACAAGGCACTTCCATTTGCCAAATGAACATTTAAAGACCTTAAAATGAGATATGATTGTCACAAAAGACCAGATATTATGAAGTTGGACTGATTGAAGTTTAGAAGAGAGGAGGAACAAGGGGAAAGATAGATATAAATCATTCAGATGGTTTTTTTATATACGCACACATAGATGTCCATGCGTACACACATATTTTAGTGTACACTGTCTGACATAGACAAGACAAAGCAATATCTCTGGTTTAGGTTTGTTTTTTGAAATAAGCAAGCTTCATACAGGAAAAAAAGCTTGGGTAACGTGCATGTGTCTCTAAATTCCTATCTGTAAAACAAGAAAGTCTTTTGCACAGTCTCTCTGCCGGTTAGAATGCTCCCAAAACCTGAATTCTCTGATTGAAACACACTGCTATAATGTAATTGGATGTGTCTATTGCTAAAGAATCATATGATCTTTCCTCAGAAGGTGGCATTTTCTGCAGTTAAAGAAGACATTGAAACTTCAAAAACAATCTGGAAAAATATAGGTTGTTAACTGTCTTCAGAGAAATTAAGTAGTCTACACTGGAACAATTATAAATAGCTTTGCAATTATAAGATGAGGACCAATTTAGCAGGAAAAGAAAGCATCTGAAGTTTGCAATGGACAACTAACTGTCCTCACAGTGGTGTTCCACCATTAGCAATGGGAAATATCCAAGTAAAGTATGTGAACAGGAACACATGACTACTCTGAAGCAAACCTGGATCTCTGTGTAGCGCTAGTAAAAGTTCAGGTGAATGTTAATAAATATGAAAGCCTCTAGAGAGAAATCAGAGAATTGCAATTCATACAGTTAGAGTTGTAGAAGATAAAATCTATGAGGAGAATGAAAGAAAAGATAGCTTAGGGTAGACACTAGATCGAGCAATACCATCACTCCTCAATTAACTAAATAAAATAGTTTTTTTAAGATAAAGTTAATAATAATCCATTTCTTGTATTGACTGAACTTAGGAAATAGGTAACATGAATTTCTGCAAGGAGAAGCTAGTAGAAAAACACTTTGTTTTGAGTGATGTAATAAGTGAGTCACATCAGAAAATGTGGCCATGGGAGGAAGTTTCTAAGGAGAATCCAAACAAGCTCCTGTCTGGAAAACTACAGCCACAGAGAGCTCACCCTGTCTAGAACTAGCAGACAGATTAAATGTCTTTTTTTTTTTTCTTTTTTATTCTGTGGTTTTAAGCACATGCTTAAATGTCATGAGGTATAAATGTATCTGAGCTAAGTTTTATTGGAACACAATTGGAAAAAAAATAATTGTCTTCATGCTTCTATGTCTGTGCTTCTTCCAGCACAGTGTCTGTGTCTGCGCTTCTTTTACGTATTCCATTAAAAGCTGTCTTAAATATCCCTACATCCTCTGCTATCTACAGGGCTAACATACTCATGAAAATCTAACAATGTTAAAGCAGTTCATGTCTTTCATTGCAAGGTTACATGAAATTAAACTTGTATGACTTGACTAAGAAATTTTCTTAGTTCTAATCTTCCCAACTACCAGAAATAGGCTTGTCTGAAGTAGATGATGACAAATTCATACTTGAAAACTGATTTTGCTTCCAGGTAATCTTTAAGAAAGCAGTGGTAGCAAAAATCAATTTTAATGTTAAAAACTAAGCACTGAACCAAGCAGTGCTCCATTACTTTATCTTATTTTTTCTGGCTCGGTGAAACTGAATTTACTGGAATTTCAGATATTGCTGAGATTGGCCAAAATGCTTAAATTCCACATGTAGGTAGGCAGGTAAAAGTCACTTATCTGTTTTTCATTCATGATTCATGTATATCAAAAGAATTCAGCCACAGCTGAATTCTTCTAAAATCTGAATTTAGGTGCTCTACTTTTCAGTACCTGAATCAGAAAGTTCCGTGGGAAGGCTACCCATATCAGACATAGATTTTGAAATATCTTTGGAAGAGATTGTTAACCTGATTTAAAAAGAGATACACGTTTCACAGTAATCAGGCTGATGAACTACTGTTTTGTTTCCTGAGTATCTACACCCTTCGGAAAAAAGCCTTTTTAAAGGAACAAAATGAAAATGGCACACATACGATGTGGAACTCGGCTCCTTTGATCACAAATGCGGCACTGAGGGTTCCTTGCAGGCTGTCCAGGTACGTGTTCAACAAGTTTGCAGTACATTTCCCGCCCCTTTTCTCCACAGGTAGCATTGGTTGTGATGAGAGCATTACTAGCCAGGTTCAGCACTGCAGGAAACAGTCCTGAAAATAAAATAAAATCATAAACAAAAGCAACATAGGTAAAACCAAGGTGAATTTAGCAGAATTATCACAAATGAATGTAACACCTGTTACAGCATTAAACAAAAGCAAAATCCTTCATTTTCAACAGCTATGGAAGTATTGAAGAACAACTTTGGATGTGTATCCAGAATTTAGGCATCAGAATAAAGCCATTATACTGATGGGTTTCTCCCAAATCTTCTAAAATTCAAATTGGTACCTTCTGGTTATATCATGAACAGCAGGACGCCAAAGAAGAAAGTACAGAAACATACAAAGCATCATAAAATTTTATTTTTCATAATTAAACCTTGTGTTCCTACCCAACTGGCCACTGTAACATTGTACACAATGTACCTATGAAAACTCTTTGTCATTCTTCTTTTCTGCTGACATCTCCATGTAAAAGCTTTTCCTCCACAGACTGCAGCACTTGCATTACACTGTATTACCACTCTGCTTAGAACTTCATAGCCACCTTTGTCATCAGAGCAGCTGGGTAATTCATCTAGCAACATGAATAGCATATGTCATGTTTCCCTTTCCTCAAGAAGAAAATAATATATACAACGTCATATCTTTTATGGTAGTGCTGTTGTTATTTTTCCAGGTGCACATGCTGAGTGATGTATTATAATTCTCATTCAGCACAGCATTTAAGCACGTCTGAGTGCTCTGCTGAGTCAAGTTATACATAGCAGTAAGCTATAAAGATTATAAACCATATGAAGAGCATTCATTAAGGTGGGTTATTCTCCTTCCCACTAAGTACTGATCAAAACCTTTGAGCCGTAATAAAATTGATCCACAGAGACAAACCGATAGCCTGTGTTGAATGTATATATTAGTACCCCTTGCATCTTCAAAAGCAAATTTGCCATGGCTACAGGTTAAATCAAAAAGGCCCAACCCAAACCAACCAATCGACCAAAAAAAAAAGGCTGACATGGACTCTTGGGGGATCACTTTTAGATTCATTTTTTGACAATTTCAACTGGCCCAAAACTAGTTGCAATTCATTCAGCTTCCAGCCCTATTATAGTATTATAACCTTAAAATAAGGTTTTAATAAAAACTGAAGTGGTCATTCTTGAACTCTGATAAAGCTCCCTTTATAATGGCATTTCTTTTTGTCCTCCTCAAATGGACAACACTCTTCAACTGACTCCTTTCCGTCCTTTAACACCAGTCTCCTGCTTGTCTCTGCAATTAACCTGTGTGCCATTTAATTACCAAGCTTGGCTGGTCATGGTACAGCTGTCCTTTGACATTGTGAGTTAGTGACTCTCATGCTCACTTTAAAACCATATGTAAATATACTGCTTGAGCAAGAGAGCCAATTAGTTACTAGCTCGTCCAATTTGTGCAATCAATACTTGAGATTTTATCGATCATGTAGCTTGCTCTCCTTCTCTATAGATTAAAGCTCATTTGCATCACATTTTAAAATCTATACAGTTCTTGTATTTTTATTCACTGCATTCAGTGGCATTTTCTGCCTTCTGTGATGGGGCCACATGGTAAAAATCCGTATAAGCATTAGCAGAGTAGATTAATTAATAGCTGTGGAATGTCCTATGTTGACTGACAGCCTCATTATTCTCTTTTTAGGCTGTACAAAGTTAATAGTGTAGAAGCCAGTAATCATTTAGTGTTAACAAAGAGTCTGGCATTTGGTTCAGAGCTAAGTATTTTAAGCCCTCAAAAGTGAATCTCGTACAAAGGACAGAATGATCCTACATGCAAAGAATTGCAGTACATGGCATCAGGAGAACAAATCCTTCAAAAGAGCTGAAAGACACCAACCAAAAAGCCTCCAGATTCACACAGCTATAAAAATATTACGTGTTCTATCACAAATCATACTACTGTTGTAAGTTTTAACACAAACTTTAAATATAAGATACATAAATAAATGAAGAGTATGTAAGAAACTTTTTTATTAGAACATAACTTCACCTTTGGGTCACCTCTTTAATGTGCAGAGCAGCTTATAGTAAAGCTACCAAAAGAGCCTTATCCATAACCAGTACAAACTCAGGCAACAAAACAAGTATTGGGTGTTTTACTGAAGAGCCCACCTCAAGATGCCAGCACGTCTGTGAGGTGCTCCACACTGAATTCCCCGCAGGCTCAGAGTGACAGGCAGAGAGCAAAAGATGCACATTAGTCAGAATTTTTTGCTATTGATTAATTCCTCAGCCCTGGGGTTTTAACAAGTAATAATTAACAACTATATATTTGAATTTTTTTTGAAAACCTTTATTTCCAAGGAGCAGGAGGCTGGGCTGAATAGGCCTTAGGAGTCCCTTCCAACTCAAGGTGTTCTATGATTCTATAATACTTCTTTGTACAGCCCAAAAGAAGGCTTTGCTTTGAAAGAACATTTGATGTGCAAGACCAATAGAATGGAAAAAGCAATATTATTCATATTGATTTCATGCAGTTCCATATAGATACATATATTTTCACAACAGAGGCATGAAATTTTAGCAATACAGAAGATGAAACCATCGTCATGAAACTTTTAGCTAGCCCTTTTCAATATGAAATAAAAATGTGTATGTTTTTAATGCTAATGTATCTGCTCACATTTTCTGAGATTCACATCCTAGAAATTCATCTTCCAATCATAAATCCCACAGAAAAAGGCACAAGAGCTCTAGATAGCACAGTTAAATTTTTTCCTTGTTTTTCATTACAATTATCATACACAAGAAATATTTAAAAACTGGTGTACTAGTTTTGCACATCTTCAATTTCCCAATAAACTTTAAAGTTTGTTGTTATCAATCCCACCATGAATTCTATGGGCATCCTTCCATTAAACACTTCCAAAAATATGTGCTAAAATGACAAAGAGTTCTTCTTTCTTTATTGCCAAATGCCTTTTTTAAACCTTTGCTCCAGTGCAGAAACTGGATAAAATGCCTCTGAGCCACAAACACATCATCTCTAATTTGTGTAGCTCAAGTGCAAGCAGAAAAATTTGACTCCCTTCAACTGCCAGCTACATCAGTTTTTCTCTCCTTTGTGTCACTGGCAAGAATCATATGAGCATTAATTTCTATCTGTTAAAAAATAACACAATTCTAGCAATCACATGAAGGTAATGGGAAGAAAAGGTTGGCTTTTAATTAGGTAGTGGTTTTAGCAAATTGGGTTCAATTTCTGGTTTTCAAAGGACTGCTGCTGTGAGAAGAGAAAGAGTACCAGATTCTCTCTTGTGAAATGGGCATGGTCACCTTTCTGGTTTACACTTTGGTTTTCAAGCATGGAACATATTCCATGAAGATTTTAGTTCATGGAAACCCAGTAGAAAGTTTGTTTAGTGTTGACAAGTGAATAAACTATGAAAGGCAAATAACACAGAAATTAATCAAATTATTTAAAATGGTGTACAATGCACAGGTAATCAAGCATGCTGCTCAAGTCACTAGAGAATTAATGATGATAAGTTTAGCATGCATTTTCAACAGAAATAGTTTTATAAAAAAAATTGTAAAAAGGAAAAGCAGCAAATCAACAGGATTTTCTTGATTACAAACCCCTAAGTACTCAAGTTTTACACTGCTACTGTTCTAG
Organism: Cyanoderma ruficeps; assembly: GCA_008694505.1. Classification (NCBI taxonomy): domain Eukaryota; kingdom Metazoa; phylum Chordata; class Aves; order Passeriformes; family Timaliidae; genus Cyanoderma; species Cyanoderma ruficeps. The sequence goes on from VZDJ01007749.1 coordinate 47,563,569, forward strand.
TTAAGTAGATGTGGTATCAAGGTACTAACTACATTATCTTTTTTTTTTATAATGGGTCCTGGATCAAAGCACATTTAGATACCTATTTTAAAGATAAAAAACAGTGGCTGCTTGGGATCTGTGAGTTTTTTACAGATGCCTCAAAATCCACCCTTTATTAATACTGAAATTCTCTGGAGACACTGGCAAGCATATCATTGATTAACTGAGTTCATCACATTTAGACTAGCAAACAGACTTTTACAAGATTTCACAAAGGTCATTAAAGGAAGTAATGAAGGAACGACCTCTCATGAGGTTAGAATTAAAAACTAGAGAATAGCAGTGGAAAACCATAGCAATCTTTGTTGAATCCTATTCTGCTCCAATACCAACATAAGAAGCTTAGAAAAGGGGATAAAAATTAAGATGACTGCTTGTTGATGATAAAAATTATTCTGGAAAATTAAAATAAGCATAGACCACAGAACGGTAGAAAGATTCCACAGAATGCCTTGTCTAGGCAATAAAATGGTACATGAAATCAAAGAATGGAAATTAATACACAGGGGTAAAATATGATTGCTTCTGCACTAGCTACTATCAGTCCTGAAAGAGTTAGAATTGATATTTCAATGAAAATATTAGCTCAAGGAATAGAAACAAAATGTCATTACAATGTTGCATAAATCTATCTGTACTGACAACTCAAATACAGTATGGTATCCCTTACCTCCCATCTCCAAAAGGATATGGTAGAGCTAAGAAAATGAAGAAAAGTGTGATAAGATCACAGCTGTGGAACAGCTTCTGAATGTGGACATGAATAGGCTATGAGTTTTCTACTGGAAAACAGATTGGGAAATGTATAAAACAATGTAACTGCATGCAAAATCATAAATGCCTCTATTAAGTAAATCTTTGGAGCGAACATGGTAAGTTTAGTTATCCTTCTACCACAAATTGAAGGTGCTGAGTCAACTTATCAGACAGGAGTTTTCTTCGCTGACTGGGACATTCTTGTTTATAAATGGAACGGCTTTTCAGCATGATAGCCATTAAATTCTAGAATAGATGAATAAGTTATATAATAAAATATTTTTTATTCCAAAGACAAAAATGGATTTAAACCCAATTAGATTAATACACAGAATATTAATCATCCAGAGCTGTTAAACATGAATGGCTTGTGTTCAGTTGCCAGTTTGGAACCTCCCTAAATCACTAGGTGATGCAGGATTTTACCCAGGGAGACATCCCTGTACTCCTTCACATTTTTCCTCAGTATTGGTTCTGATAGGTATCTGTAGTGTTTTTCTTACTAAGGTTGGCAGCATATACATCCCAACATCAAGGTTCATCCACAATGGAAGAGAAAATATAATATTAATTTTCTGCGACATTGCTAATGAAACTGTAATATTTTTGCCAATATTCAATTCTTTTACCAGCCATTGTCCCCATACTGCTTCTCATTATTACCTTGGACCCAAAGAAGTTTCCTCAATGGCTATTTATTCTATAGAATAGATCTTGTTCTATAGATCCTCTGTAGAACATTCTCTCAAGCCTGGCAATTTCCTTGCAGTTTTCTGCAAAGCAGTATTACCTAATTCATTTTCTTATGCTTTCCTTATTTTCACTGCATAAAGGAAAATAACAGCCCAGCTTCATGTGTTTTCTTTCATCTACTTTTCATGAGTTCCCACCAATCTTCAGCTCATATAAGCTCGACGAGTATCCGTGGAATAAAACATACCAATCTGATGCCTGGCACCCTGCCCTGTTTTGTCATGCCCTATTACCTGTTTCCCTGCCAAACTGACAGATTTTCCACATGCTTTATTGCAATAGTGGAGATAAGCAGAAGCAGATGAGCTACACAAGTAGCAGGTACAAGACATTTTCATAAAGCCTGTCAGCTGCTGAATTCAGTCTCATTCTCACTCCCTTCTGAAACAGCACTGTTTGATTGACCTGCAGAGCCCACTGAGTTGATTTCCCTAGCTGAGATAGGATGGAGGGATTCTAGAGGGAAATCAAAGATATTAACTGCATCTCCAGCTGCCAAATGGTGATTACAGGTTCATTATGAAGTGGGGATAGTCACTGGGGTAACCTACTTTTAAAATGTGTCAAGAAGCAGCTACAGCAAAGGAGAGGTACAGGAAACAGACATGAATGTAAACAAAATAATTACCTTGCACATTAGTGTTCCTGCCGTTCACCAGTTCTGACACATTTTTCTTTCCTTCCCTTCATATAACTCATGGAGAATTGTAAATTCTGTTTCAATCACACCACCATCCCACACCTACAGAGCAACTGGTGGAGTAAGTCTCACTAGAATTACACTCCAGCACTACAATGGAAGCACAAGCAAGGAACCAAGACCAAGATTATAATCTCTGTTAGACTTATGCTACTGTGCAGAGGAAAGAGCAGACATCTTAAATGAGAAAGAGGGAACCACCACAGTGGTTGATAGGAGATGGAAGACAGCAGCAGAGATCTTTGCATGGAGATGAAGGGAGGAACTCTCTGAGAAGAGGGAGACTGGAAGAGATAAGAAAATTGAAAGAAAGACCACTGCAAAGATACTTATATCAAAGAGCCTGTCACCCTTCTTTTTTTACAGAAGATTATTGGCACGCTAAAATTTGCATTCAGTAGTATTTAATGTCTATATTGTGGTTTGATTACACAGTGATAAGATCAGCATCTTACTTTACAAATGGTAAAATTAATACAAACAATTGCAGTGCCTGTACATACAAACAAAATGTTAACTTTAAAAAAATCGGTATTGATTTTTAATAGCTTTTTTTAAGTACTTCCAAGATAGAAGACAAACTTCAGTTTGCCAACTCTGGGATTTCTTTATGTCTTATTAAAGCATTAGAACAGAGAAAATGTTTTTTCTCCTTCAAAGAAAGCTCTGTTAAGACCTGCATATTCCTCTTCTGTCTTCTAAACAGACCAGTATTTGGCACTGCATACTTCCTTCAATCTTCTCAAAATATCCCTAGTCTCTTCAAAGAAGCAAATAAAACAGCCTGCCTAAATATGTCTAACTTTTCAAGCCAATCTTCCTAGTCTACAGAGCACTTTGAAATGTTCATGCAGTCAAGCAGAGCTGTTTGCCACTGAATTTGTACTAAAAAGACAAAAGAGAGTATGTCAATTTCCGATGTTCTAAGAAGTGTCACTGGAAAAAGAGAGACTTGTCTGCTGCAGCGCAGAGCTATGCTAGGCTGTGGGAACACAGTGGGGAGAAAAAACTGGGACAAAACAAAACAAAATGTTGCAGCACTGAATTGCTTCCAGCTGTGCACGACAGGGAGTAACTTAATGCACTCTATCCACAATGTAGATGAATACTTTTATAGAACTAGAAATAAACCCAATTTGAAGAAATAGCTGTCCAGACACAACAGAGCATACAGACTGAAAAAAAAAAAAAAATTGACACGAGGATCATTTGTCCAGAGGAAAACAAAATGGAAAACAAATGTTTCAGTACCCATTCATGTCAGTTGTCCCAAATCACTGTGCATTACAGCACTGTTCAGCAGTCAGCCTTTCTTCCTTCCAAAGGAAGTGGAAAAGTAGTTTTTGATATTTTCTGGTACAGATGGCTTGCTTTTACTTAGAGGTGATTTTCTCTATTCATTCTAAGCAACATTACATACACCCTCCTGCATATTTATCTTCAACACAAAAACAGAGTATGAAACACTAACCTGAAGAAGCTTAATAGCAAATCTAACTATAATCCTAACATAGTAACAGGCACATCAGAAGGAGGGTATATCGATTATCCAGTAATTTTACTTTGCCTCTCCACAGCTCACAGCATTGAAAATCTGTAGGATCTTTGCTCATTTTAACAGCAAAACTCCATCAGTTTTACAGATGGGAGACTGAGTGAAAAAATCACTACTAGCTTACCCCAATAGTCTATTGCATTAAATATATAAGCATCCTCCTTGCTTTGTAATGAATTTTTTTTCCCAGAGCTGTCACAAAAGGTTGTTTTGCAAAGGAGAACAGGAAAAACACAGGTGAAGATGAAATTCTGTCTCCTTGACATCCATGGCTGAACTCCCACTGAATCAAAAACCCAAAGCACAAAGACTTAATGGACATCTCATTTTCAAAGCTATTTACATGCCCAGCCTGAGTCAGACACCCACTGATTTTCAGATGCATTCCATCTGTATTCTGGCAAAAATTTTGAAGGGTAAAATCCCAGTTGTACAAATACCTTATCTGTAGAAAGGGTACACTATGCATGAAGAAGCAAACAGCGGTGCACTCTTTACAGTTATTTCCTTTTATTTTTTAACCCCATGATCTTCATTAAAACCTTTGCAATGCAGTACTATGGTCCTGGGCAGCCAAGCAGGCCTAACAAGAAAAAGTAAAACAACCCCTGAGAAACAACAGTGTTGTGCAAACAGGAATTCTCCCAAATCACATGTCTTCTGTTCCTAGATAGAAAACAACAATTTACAATTTCCCCAAACTGCAGGACAAGGCTAAAAATGCCCACTTATTCCCCATCCCCACGACTGAATGCTAAGAAAACACATACTCATGCACTTCCCTCATTTGCAAACAGAGGGCGAGACACAGACCTGTATGATTTGTCTATCCCATCACTGAAGGAAACAAGAAACAAACAAACAAAAAAGCATTAAAAATGGAAAAAAAAATTTAAAAAAAAAATAAAAATCAAAATTTCTCAAAGGTAAGATAGAGCCTGGGAAAATCAGAGCCTCCAGACGCAATTTATTGATGACTTTTGTCTTGACAAATCTTTTGCTTTATGAAAAAAACTGCATTGTCTTGGACACAAAAGAATATGAAGAAAATGTCTATTTTTGCACTAACTTCAAAATCAATGTCCATTGAAACCACACAGAAACGTCAGAATTAGTTACTGTGCCCTTGAGTCTCCAACACTGTCAACTTAAACAGAAATACTGAGATATATACTGTGTTCTTGTACAAGAGGCATCAAAAGGCATGTTATGGGAGCTAATAAAAGTCATCCATCTATTCACTATCATCTAACTGACAAAAAAATTCAAACTGAGTCTAACTTTATGAAACCAAAGAGCAAATGGAAAAACTGATCTTACGATATGTAAGAGATTCTGTGTACTTGCATTCACCCTGGTGATTCAGATTAAAACAGCTTTAAGTGTTTCAACTGATGAGCTTGAATAAACATGAAGTTAAATTTTCATTCTTTGAACTGATTTACCTCTCACTATTCTGCTGTAATGCTTTACAAACACATACTGATAAGGATTATAAATTTTCAACATATTCTGGTAAAATGCTAGATCACCAATTAGCAATTTCTATGCAGAGTTCTCAAAAACAGATTCAGAGGATTAGAGAATCACTGAGGCTGAAAGGGATCTCATATCTAGCCCAAACCCCTGCTCAAGTAGGGTCATGGGAGCAGATGGCCCAGGACTGTGGAGCTGAGTTTTTAGTATCCCTAAGGATGCAAGCTCCACAGCCCCTCTGGGCAATATATTCCATTGTTTGATTACACTTACGGTAAAAAAAGTGTTTTCTTTGGTTTAAATGGAATTTCTTGTGTAGTGATTTGTGCCTATTACCTTTTGTTCTGTCACTGGGCACCACTGAAAAAAAGTTTGGATATATCTTCCGTAGAACCCCTGACACATATTGATACACGTTGATAAAATCTCCTTGACACATCCCAAAACTAAGCAACTCCAACCCTCTCAGCCTCTACTTACTGTTAGGACAGACACCTCAATTCTTTGATCATCTTCCCTGCCATTTTCTGGACTTGCTCCAACATGTCCATGTCTCTCATGTACTGAGGAGCCCATAAAAGGACTCAGTTCTTCAGGTGTGCTCTCATCGTCGCTGAGCTGTCTGGGTATGATCACCTCCCTCATCTGCTGTGGACATTCTAACTAATCCACCCTACTTGCTTTTTTTGCCACATTGCTGGCTCATGTTGCTTGTCCACCAGGACAGCCAGGTCCTCCTCTGTGAAGCTGTTTTTGAGCCACCTGGCCCCAGTTTGTACTGGTGCATGGGACTGTCCCTCCCCACATGCCAGACTTTGCACTTCCTTTTGCTGAACTTCGTAAGGTCAGTCCTTTTCTCCAGGCTGCCAATGTCCTTCTGGCCCAGTCTTCTGCCATACCTGTCCAATTCTATACTGTCTGCAAACCTCCCAAGGGCGCATTCTGTCCCATCATCCAGGTCATTAACAAAGATGTTACACAGTATTGGCCCCAGTATTGACTGCTAGTGCCTGCCTAGTGATCACTGATGACCTGCCTCCAGGTGGACTTTGTGCCACTGATACAATCATTCAGACCTACCCATTCAGTTTTTACTTTACCTTGCTTTAATCCACCACTTAACTGACCTGTATTTAATCAGCTTTTCTTTGAGGATGCTGCCAAGACAGCATCTAAAGTTTTAATAAAGCTCAGATAAATAACATCCACTCTTCTCTTTTCATCCACCAAGTCTGTTACCTCATCATAGAAGTCTATCAGGTTGGCTAATCACAAATTGTCCTCCAAAAATCCATGTGGTCCTAAAACCATCATTTTAGCTACATGTACCCTTCACGCTTACAATTTTACATGTATGTGTTACTTAAATCCATGCCAAACACTATCCTATTAAAATGAGAACTAATTTGCCCTTCTAGATTATACTGTAAGGCCACACACCTTTGATCTGTTCAATTTCAATGCATGTAAAGCAAAATTAGCAAGATCAAGGCCTTCAGTATCAAGGCAGAATACAAAATATATTTTTCACATTTTAGACTCCCAGCTTTCCATAGAACAGAAAAGGCTGCCCTCTTCATTTCCATACAGACAGAATTCCGAGGCATGAGTTAGCTGAATAGCTGAGAAATACTGCAAATAACAAAAAAAGCACAATGAATTGAAAATTGTGCATTTGTGTAGTAATACTACTACTATCCACTGAATCAAGAAGTGTCCAGTTACATATGAGAATATGAAAATATGGTGAACACTCTTTGTCAGTTTTACAGTATTCTTTTGTCTTTAGTTCTTGTGTGTCACCTAATTTTTAAAACAGAGACTTTGCTACAAAATGACTCCTAAATACATGTAAGAGCTGTAGTACTTATTATAGTAAAAATATCCATATATTTGTAAATTATATATATGTAATATATACAGATATGAAAATACAACAGACGGTGTGTATTTGTAGCCACAGTTGCAAAGGTAAAATTATTTCTCGTTCATGAAGAGAACAGAATATGTGCATGATTTCAATATATTTTAATATACATTTTGTGAAAAAAAGTATTTAATAATACTTATTTTTCTCTCTGAGAAAAACAGACAGATATTTTCCCTGCCTTCCATGTATTTTGTCCCCTTACTTGAACTGTGGCTGAATGGAAAGATCAAATGAGGTTTGAGCAGATGGCTGTCAGCAAACCAGTGACAACATACCATGTTTTAGAATTAGACAGAAAATGTGCAACCTGGTATATAATTTCCACTTGTAACTGCCAAAGACATCTGGCTTAGAATATAAGCCAGCTTGAACATCCCTACACATACTTTATCATTCATAAAAACTGAATTATATCAGCATCTCTTAATACTTCTCTGTTAAAGCCGTACCTATCTGTGTAAGTGGAAACCCTCCTTTTCTTCTTTATAAAAGTAGACTCAGAGCCATCACAGGTGTCACATCTTTCCATTCCATTAAAATCAGTCAGAACTGCATGCAGATGAATCCTTGCACATTGCTTTAAAAATGCATGGTATGATACATCAAGGAAAAGAATTCTTCAGGTCTTCCAATAGGATTTTAACAAGTTTCAGCAGTACTACTGTCACTAATACGACATTTATTTGCATAATTAAAGGTTTTAGCAATGGACTCTCAGCTGGAAACAAACTGTTTCTTTTTCAGAAGTATGAATCAAATGCACATCTCTTAGGTTTTCCTTTGGCTGTTCTCACTGTTCAGAAAGTCAGCAAAATACCCCCCTCCTCTCACAGTTTTTGTGTTCCCCAAATCTATGCATAGCAACAGCTTCTTATGCAGCTTTTTCTGATTAACAGAAGTTGCTTTCAGTCATTCAGGCAAGAGACTGCTCCATTCATGGAGACCTTTGACACTTTGATTCTGTAAGAACTGTCCCCTGAAACACACAGTTCCACATTCTACAATGAGACTCCTAGCAATAGTATTGACAAGACACAGCTGATGGCCATCCATACAAAAATATATATTTGAAATGTTAAAGTCTTTGCAGACATAGTAATTTAATAACACTCACAAGCATACCTGTGATCACTGGCTTTAACATTTAAAAATAGTTCTAAAACTTAGGTGTTCTCTGAATCAGTTGGCCTGGGAAAGAGGAAGGGAAGGAGAGGCCCAAAAAATCAGAGGTTAGGCTGGATAGGTTAGAAGAGTTGACAGGTTTAACTGCATGTAATTGTATAACTTCACAACCACCAGAGCTGGATGATAAAGTCACCTACTAATGCTTTCCAAGGAAGAGTGATACAGAGCACTAAGTGTGTGGGCAGCAACACACGGAGATGCACTGTATTCTCACATCAGGGCACAGAGTAAGTAAGGCAATAGGTGGAGTGGTAACAGTAGAGCACTGAGGGATTTCGGGCTGAAAAGAGAACATCAGTAAGGACATTTAGCAGTGAGAGACAAGAAGTTGTGTAACAGAGAAAACTCGTAAGAAACAAGTCAAAGGCTGTTCCCAAAGAGAGGAAAGATGATTCGAAACTTTTACACAATAAATTTGGGTGGGAACACATAACTCTGGTTACTAAGAATACAAAGACTGTAATCTTCTCCTTACACCCTGGGGAAAAAAAAAAGCCTCCTTTTATGAGGGACAACAGAAGCCATCACCCCAATGTCAAAAAACAAAATTGCAAGATAGACATGGTATCATTTCTACAGGCACAGTGGGAGAGACTGAGAATTTTCTTCAGAGTAATTTTCTGTGGAAAAGGCTTCCAACCGTGCAATGGCCACTGTAGAATCAGCAAAGAACAAAATGCCTGAAGCCACACCTCTTAATTTGAAAGTTTTAATTCTAAAGTTTTGTTTGCATTTTCTAAGAAAGAAAGAGCATTGATTCTTATTTAATTCTTTCTCTAACTAGTGCAGAGCTGTACCTACTAACACATCTCAGCTTTTGTTATACACTAATAGTGTACCCTATCCTTAAAATCCCATGCCTAATTTTGAGTCTAAGAGAACTTCTTTTACATTTCTATCATAAATCCTCAGACTGAAATTCCTAAAAAAGTTAGCAATCAGTACCAAGTCTCTTCATTCTTCTAGGATAAACTAAAAATACAAGTACTATCTTTGAACCTTCATGAAATCTAACAATACACATAATTATTAATTAGATGCTGCATTCTTTGAGTGTCACCTAAAGGAGCTGAAAAAAGATTCTGAAAAGAATATACAAATTAATTCCTTCTGAAAGATTCATGTTTGAAATATTTTCAGTATGGGACCCTTATCACAAAGACAGGACTATTAGAAGGTAGTTAAAGGGTAGAAGTATATTCTTATTTTAACCTACACTTTACATGTTTCCCATGTTTGTATTGCATATGAAATCTCAAAAGTTGGGTTGGGTGTGAAGTAGCCATTTTCTAGAAGTCTATCTCCTAATTCTGTAAAATTCAAATACTGAGCCTTATATCTACTTAGTGTACTTCCATATAACTATTACTTTAGGGCAGCAGACAATTCCACTCAGCTTCACCTAGCATAAAATATATCGCTTTCTACTCCAAATATATTAATCATAATCTTGACATCTTTGCATTGCATTCAGCTGTTCCTAGACTAGGACCAAGGTAAAGCCACTTGAAATTTACTACAGTTCTCAGGCAGCACACCAGCAGGAACCAGGGAGGCTTTGTATAACACTAAGGAGTGGCACCATATTTTCCACCCTTTAAATCTTACAGTGTGCCTAAATGTGTCCTTATTGATAAGTTTTTATCCATTTGTTGAAAAATTAAATTTGTAGGACAGTGGAGATCAGTTTAATATCCTGTGACAGGAAATTTTCTTTTATTAGAAACAGAGAAGCTATCCAGTTATTGGAAAGATAACAGAAATACACATTTCAATTAATTTTTCATATTACAAAAGAACCCCTAGGGTCATCTTTAGCCAACTACTCAACTCAAATTATAACTATTCACAAATATTCCTCACAGATTTCTACTCAACTGCATGCCCAGCTCTCATATAATCAATATCTGAGAGACATCGTGCACATGGGTTGGTAGATGGTATTTTTTTTGTGGTAGTAGTTCTCTCTGTAAAATATTGCCAGTCTTTATCCTTTCTTAAATAATGGTTCATTTGTACTGTCAATGCAGTTGAGACCAAATAAAATACTCCTGCTGTCATGTAGCACAATTCCGTTTTCTTCTGATTCTTGTGGGATACTCATACTTGATTCATCTTGCCTCAAGCCTTGACAAAAACATGTAACAGGTTACTATTTTATCATCTGCGAGTTTTCTGTTCTTTTAATCAATATGCATTCTAATCCTTCTTCCCTATTCTTCTGGATTCTTCTAACTATTTTTATTACACAGTTGATCTCCAGCAGGCAATTTTACTGTACCATATGGGATTATAATCTCTATACACAGGCTAGACTTGAGTTCTTGTGCTCTCATCTGAAAGAAACCTAATGGAGTAATCTGAAGGAAAAATAGTGTAGTTCCTGCAGAGTCACAAGTCTCCAAAGACAAGAATCTGAATCCCTCATTAAAGGGAGACCTGGTATTAGAAAGCCAAGTCTTTTTTTTTTTAAGTATGGCTCCTTCTCCTTAGGCACTTCTATGAGATTTATAAAATCCTCCTTGAAATACACAAGGAAGAGCATTGGAATTCCCACGTTATACACACATTTATGACACTGATTGTGCACAGTGCAATTTATCTTTAATACTCTGATTTTAGATGATTATTAAGCTGATGAGGCTACACATAAAGTAACTTCCAAAACAGCGTTACTAACCAAGTTGACAACCATACAAATTCCTAGCAGTATGTTTTGAAAATGTGAGGACTATAATCTGTCCCTGACTATACCTGCAACCTATTCTGTGCATATGAGGCTTAGGTCCTGGAGTCCACAGAAGTCTTCCTCCCCACTACCCACAGCAGCCATTCCCACTGGGATTCCAATGCAGCTTCTCACGATATAATCACTCTGCAATTGGATGGGAAGTAAAACTGGAAGTCTGTTTTAAAACAATTTCCTCTGGCATTCAGGTCTCAAAAACCACTTGTCTAAACTTTTGCTCAGTTCTTACCAGACTATATACCAATATGGGAATTCTTTTCCCCATTATAATTGCATCTTCTCTCCTTTTTTAATGCTACAAACTCCTATGTTCTCAGTCTTTTTGGTTCTAGAAAATGACATATCTGAATGACCAGATGGTTTTCCCATAGACAAGACACTGAAATAACACATGCAGAAAAATATAAAATAAAATATCATATCACATATGAGAAAGGAAATTTTGGCAAGTGGAATTATTTATGAAAATGTGAATATGCAACTATGAAGAGATATAAATTATACATATGAACCAAAAACCTGTAAGATAAACTTCTGATCTGCCAATACCTAGAGAAAGAGGCTCTGAAGTTAAGGAAGCTGAGGGGTGTTCCTTCAGGTCAAGAGATGCACTGGTTTTAATTGGAAGAACTCATATCTACCTGATGTAGATAACACAAGGTACTGGCAATGTAACAGCAAAACCTTCATACATGGTTTTCTTACACAATCTTCATGTTACTGTTTTATTCATTTCCATTTTTACTATAAGCCTGCTTTTAAGAGCATAACATTTTTTTTCCCATTAGAGCATTGTGCTTGTAAACAAAGACGAAACAAAACCCATGAATTTCTTTCATGTGGCACTCCATAAAGGATGGGATTTTCTTCCCTCTGTTTCTGTCACTTTTGTGAGGTTTAAGTTAAAAGAAATGGAAATAGCTTTTAAAAATTCTTCTGCCATGAAGTATACACATATGAATCAATCACAGTAATGTCTGGAAGGCAAAATATCAAAGTTCTGCTTCAAACTCTACCACTGATTTATTCTGAGACCCACATTAAACCTCTTTCCACATCTGTAAAAAGGAGATAATATCTGCCCTGTTTTATAAAAGATATGGAAATTATGTTGGAAGAAAAAGTCTAGAGGTAAAAAAAATTATATATTTACATATGTACTTTTTTATACTGAGGTTGCAACATCTAAATTTTTCTCTTATTATTTCTAATAAACAGGACAAAAATCTACCTTTCTTTTTTGACATAGGAGATTAAGGGAGGTCAAAGGGCACCTTTCATTCTGGAAACACAGGACTTACCTTGTTAGGGAAGAACTAATACACATATATATACACACACATAAGTAGATTAGGGTAGGCCACCCCAAGACACTTCTCATGAACCATTTGTTTAAACAAAATGTTCAAACATTAAAATCTGACAATGTCTTTCATCTTCTTTTAAACATAGGGAATCCTCTCTATGTGTCTCAAGTGTTAACACTGGAAAAAGATAATACTGATTCTGATTCCCTTAGTAAAGAAACTTTAAGATCTACAGAATAATTTATTAGATATTTTAGAATTCTCCTGAATTCTCTTTGTGGGGAAACTCCCACTCCAGCTTAATAGACACTCAGACATCATGGTGATGAGTGCAGAAAAAAAAAAGACTAGAAATTTCAGTAAAAACTGTTAAATGAAGACAGCAAGAAAACCTATGTGAGGCTCTTGCATAGTTCTGCAATCTTTCACACTTTTCTGTAAAGCACATGGGAGTAAGGTCTCTTTTGGTCCATCATCACAGAACCAACTTAAATCTACATATATAGTTCCACAATCTATTTTGATATAACTAATGCTCTATGTGTGCTGGGGAAAGCATCAGCTACTTACCAGAGTCAATCTAATAAACTCACTAACTTCAACTATCAGATGATAGAAGCTGACACACCAACTGAATATAATGCTGATAACTCCAAGCTTACTCACCACAGTTAAGCAGCAATATGGCATATCAGATATTTATTTAATTCTACTTAAATAAATCTATCATAAATCCACTAAGAATATGTAGGTTCTGCTGTCCATTTCTAAATGTCTCTTACATGATAGAGAAGCAATAACCTCTATGAGTAGCTATCTTAAAATATGAAAAAATATGAAAAATATGACTGTGTAAGTCACTTTAACAGTGAGTTAAAGAAAAATCGCTCAAGGAATTCAGATTGTGTATATATGGACATCTAGGAATCTGAAGGAAACCAAATTCAGCTTAAACAGAAATGTGAATAAAATAATGCGTTTGGATGATTTTTCGTTTTCGCACAGTCTAATGAATTACACATTAAAGTTGGAAGAACGGGTCAGAAGTTAGGTGTTAGGGGCCAGAATTCAGGCGCTGTGTCTTAACTGGGCCTTGTTTAAAACTGGTAGAATTCTTAGGCAGAGTCTGAATTTTCTCTTGTTGACAAAAAAATCTTCTGATGCCAGCTACCAGGAGTCAGATGAAGTCAGACAAAGAGAAACATGTATTAATTTCTTCATCTGATCAGAACTGTCTGGTCCAACTACTATCCTCATTCATGCTATGTTTTACTTCTGCAAGTTTATCCTGCTTCTGCAAGGCACACACTGAGGGCAAATTAGTGAATCTTCTTGTAATGGCCTTGGCTAGTCCTCACTGCTCTGCTGACTTCTTTATGGACATTCATATTATGTTGTTCTGCATAAGCATTTATGTCGCAGAGGTAAAAAAATCTGGCATGTTTTGACTATAGAAGTAATTTTTTTTCCCCTAAAGAAGTATATTCTTTTCAGCAAAGTGGTAAATCCCACAACCTTCTCCTCAAAGTCTTTATCTGCTGCCATTTTCTTTCATGTACATGTATGTGTAAAGAATGGAAATAAAAATCAAATCAATGGCAAAGCATGGATGATATATTAAGATAATGACTTACAGAAAGGCACAGAAAAACTACTGTGATGTAAATTATATCAGAAGCTACAGAGAATTCTCTCAAAATGGACTTCAGACAAGCTATGTAAGAATTTCGCGAGCTTCTTCAATATGTATTTAGAATACTATGCTGTATCTGTTTAAGGGAAACAACATAGCATTTGTATCAGAAATTCATTATATAAAATATAGTTAATACATAGTAACAGAGAGTAGTTAATGTAGATATAGTAATATTCAAATATACGTAATTATAAATAACACTGCTAATTTGAAAACAGGGTTTTTAATAACAGTATAGATCAGCATATCTAGTAAACACTCCAGTTTCAAACCCAACCTAAGATGACAATTTATCAGAGTCTGTGGTACTTATGAGAAGTAAATGTGAATGATGACTTGACTCCTTATGACTTGAATGATGTCAAAGACAAACATTTGCATTAAGGCTAGAAGAAACGGATCCTCCCTCGATTAAGAAAAAAGAAAAAAATATTTAGAAGACATCAGGAAAACAAGAGTCTGAAGTAAAAGAGGAGTCATGAATATGCTAAGCCACAAGAACACAAGGAGGGGCAATGAAAAACCCCTCCTGATCTACCTACTATTTTTAGCTTATTTTTAATGGCTATCTTTAGCTATTTTAAATGTTGGGTGTTTTTTAGTAAGCATGGCATAAAACAAATGCATAAGAATCCATCAGTTCATACCTCTTTTATCCAGATCATACATTTGGACCATCTGGACTTAAATTTTCCTGCTCTTTTGGGTGTTATTTTTTGTTTGAGAAATCACCAGTATACCTCGTAAGCAGGTGACCTTCTGTGATCATCAGAAATGACACAAAATAATAGGGAAATATCTTCTTTCTGTTTCTTCTTAGAATGAGATGCTAAAGTATTTACTTACTGACTGAAGTTGAAGTGATTTTTCAAAACATCTTGTTTCAAATAATGTATTTCCTTGCTTCAAAAGACTTTATTTTAGGATTACTGTTTTATTCCATGGTTTTCAAGGTTCTCCCTCATTATGTAGCCTATATCCATCACAAACAAAATGGTCAGCTTTATGTCAACATCAGTAATGTTTCACTTAAATGAGAAAAAGGAAAGTGGCAGCTTTGTCTCTCGGCGATCTTTTATTTTGCACATTTCATGTTTCTACTCAGGTTAGCACAGTTTCACAGCTGCCTTAAATCAATCTTGAGCATGTCCTGGCACTGAAAATTGCAGATTCCCCTTCTGCCCGTGTCCACACATTTTTACCATGCTTTTTGTCAAGTGTGGAAATCATTTGGCTGCACATTAAGCTGGAATTGCATATGCACCTGAAGAAAAGATTAGTATCTGATACAAATAGTGACCTAAGTCACAATATGACCACAAAATCTCTAACAACTACATGAAAGAAATGAGGACAAACTCTTGTGGGAAATCCATGGGAAGGGGTAGGGTTATCCCTTTCTGTAACTGCACCCTGTTACAGGTACATAAGGCCAGCTATGAAGCCACAAGTGTTTTCTACCTCCATTTGTTTATTTCTATAGTCACAAATACATATAGTCACAGACCCATTACTGGGAACTTACTGCTAAAACATGCAACCACCAGATCTTTAGAGGGTTAAAGCCAAAAACTTGAAAAACTACTGAATTAAATTTGGCTTTCCTTGGGCACAATTCCACCAGGACAACAATTCAACTGCCTGTCAGCACTGGCACACTCCCATCTATGCTTAAGCATACTCTTTTCAGAAATTCCTCCATGCCAGAAGCATTACAGTTTACAAACACATTTGCTGTCAGGAATGGTATGTCATTTACCTCAGATGGGTGGCTGGCACTACCACCCAAGTAGTGTAGCCTTGCACTCTTCCCTGTTCCTTGCTGTGACTACAGACTTCAATTTATGATGTTTTTTGTAAAAATTGAGCAAGGAAAGACCACCCTTAAAACTAAGATGGAGTTCCAGTTTGATACAAAGTTACTGGTTCCAAATCGAGTGAGAATACTCTCTGTAGTCTGTAACCCCTCTGCCCAAAAATCACCAGCTTCCTTCTGTTCTCTAGTAATCTTTGCAATACCCAACCACATCAATAGGAATTCAGTTAAAACTGAAGGCCTAAGAGCTGCAGAACGTTATTTTGGTTCCTAGTGAGAACTTTTTTCTTGTTCAAAGGCAGTAGTGAAAAATGTTTTAAGAGACTTGAATGGTGAACTGGACATGGCACAAAAGAACTTTTCTTCATTTACATACAGAATATACCAGATAAAGACTAATCATATAAAAGTTGGCTAAGTCAAGGGAGTAAAAAGATAAAATTACTTTGCAGGAATACAAAAGGGGCATGGGAATGGAAAGCAATTGAAACATAAAAAAAATTCAAAGATTATTTTTCCCATTTGATGTCTTTTCAAACATTCCCATGGGCAAGTGACAAGGGTGAAGACCTTTAAATAACTAACAGAGATTTAGAGAGTAGATTGTCATTAAAATGATGAATGAAGTTAGTTAAAGTTATTCTTAAGGAAGAGACATTTTATGCCTTAGGATTTCTAGTCTTGGCTAATAAGAGAACAATTCAGTGGCAGAAGAATAAGCTATTCAAGAAGGATGTAAAATGAGCAAGAACAGATGTGGTCTTGCAGGAAACTAAATAGGCATTTCTCAACTTCTACCAGTATAAAAATACCACCTTCCTACCAAAAAAAAAATCAATAAGAAAGAAAACCCGGTACAATTTTATTAAGTCATGAGATGTGGGGCTTTTTCTACATTTTATGAACATATGACTATTAGCCACTCCAAAAAGTATAGCATGAGATCTTGGCTTTGGAGTTTCCTCCAGGCAAAGAGGCTTGATTTCATTTCTTTAAACAAAGCAGCATAACCATCTCTTACTTAACAACATTTCTGTTTCAGTTTCTGCAAACACACAAAGACTCTACCAGAACCATAAGAGTTCTGACCTCATCTGTGACCTTCTACCAGTAACATTCATATTCAAAACAGCAAAGAAAGATATGGTGGCTAGTTATTCTCCAAGCTTCTGAAAAGATCTCTGAAATTGCACCACAAAGACTAACTCTAATATACAAATTATTGACCAAATAAAATCCTAATGTGATCAAGGCATGGATACGGTAAGGAATAACAACAAAGCAATTGTTTTTCACTTCCATCTAGGCTGAGAACTTATACATCAGAAAAATATTTCTTCTGTTTGTTTGCCTTAGTGAATTCTGAGTTTTCCTCACTCCTATGTGATACAGCCTAGAAGAAGAAAGAGATTTTGGTATGTGTATGTGTATGAAGACTGCATGTATTTACCTAGATACCTTGGTCCATGGCTGTATGCTGTTTCAAATTTAACATTAAAAATCATCCAGACATAACAAGACTTACATCTTTTAGAAAAAAATTCCTGAGCCTCTACTTAAAAACTTATTTGTTGTCATTGTTATCTTGCTCATGACTAATAAACCTGGAATAATGCTGAACAGCTGTCATCCAACAGGTGCTGCCGAGTAACATTGGAACACCATGCCATGAACTGGAATCAATTTTGTCTCCTTCATCATAACAATCAGGCAGGCAGAACAACTGCAGCATTTTTAATATTACTTTTAATATCCTGCAGAAACTTAGTTGGGAGATGAAACCTTACTGTAAAATTAACAAAGCACGTCCTACCATAATTACAGGTATTACAGCTACCCATTTTATGAGATTTGTAGGGAAGCTACAGCAAAGGTCTTCCTCTGCTGCTGAATGCAACTGATAGGCAGTGAGATGAACACGGAATACACAAAACACTCTTGAAAATGGTGTCTTGAGTATCATTAAGTCCTAGATCATGCAATCCCCAAAGTCAGCTACAAATGACTCATAACCTACCATCAAAATTATTTTTTAAGTTAACTCTTTGTGCTTCTAGGTTTTCCTTGAACTGCACTGGCAGACACTGAGAAACCAAAGCCCATGTAAATACTGATTCTGTATCTAACAAAGAGATTGTTCACAATATTAAATATCTAATAATGCAAGACTGATGTAAACTTCTCTGAACTTCATTCTTAAATTGTTCTAATTATTCTAATTCCATAAGAAATATGGTAAACAAAAATTGGAACTCTAGCACTGTTAATAAAAAGTACTTTCATAAAGCAATCTATCTTTGACCTCATGTAGAAGCTTAGAGTAGAACCTTATTATAGTAGCCGACACGCATAATTTCCGTAATAGAAGAGAGAAAAAATTGATTTCTGAAAGTTAGGTATTTTCCTGAAACCAAAATCAGATGTAAACAACCCTTCATTCATTTAACTGATGCTTTGATTTTGCAAATTAAACACATTAAATAGCAATTGTTATATTCTTGACAACAAAATACTATGATTAATAGAAAGTTCTGAAGATTTTTATAGAATGACCTGATTTGTAATGCTAATATGCAATGCATTATGTGGTTAGAGTTGTTAAGGGGTGTTACATAGCCTTGTTATATCTTCACTCTTCCCAGTTAGGCATTCTCTCAAAGGTCTTCAACCTTGTTAGCAATCAGACTTTATTGTTCAGCTTGTCAGGCATTCTCTCTGTGGGGACCCAGAAACCAGTCAGTCAAGACAGCACTATAAATATGTAAATCTAAACAAACCAACAACCCACACCATTTTCACCCTTTTTTTTCCCCTAAAGCTCTAGCATTATTTTGATGAAAGGCACAGTCCAAGGAGTCTAGAAATTAATCTTTTCAACTATCTTTCATTGCAACTAAGAGCCATGTAATCAAATATATATATCTTATAATTGTTTCAATATTCCAATAGGCCCAATACTACTTGTCAATTAGTGCAATTAGTGCAAGTTCTGTGTGACACTTTCTGTCATGCAGCCACAGTTGCACAGCTGAAAAAGTAACATCTAAGTGACTTCTCCAGTCAAAAAGCAAATTATATATATATTTTTATATTTCTCAGTTCCAGCATAATTTTCATAGATGAATATCCATTTTCCAAGTGTTCTTTGTCTAAATCTAATTAAAATATCCTGTCTCCAGATGCAGAGTGATACAAGAAGACACCATTTTTGAATTTTCATTCTTTGTTTTCTGCATAAATCAACTTTTCAAAACTAAATTTTCACAGAAGAAAGACAGGTAGAGTTATCTGCACAAATATTATGTCTTTTTCAGTTAAGCTCTGTCAATAGGCAGAATTAAATTATGCCCCTCAAGAGATACCTCCTAAGTAGCTAATACAAGCAGGCTGAATCATACTATGGAGATGTCTAATTCTTGCCTAAATTAGATGTGAAAAATGCTACCGTAATACTTGTAGTAGAATTTCCTTCTTCTGGGATTTAACAATAATTGCACTAACAAGTCTCACACTATTTATGTACAAGTGTATGGCTGATCTTAAAACTAGAGTGAGTGAAACTGCAACACACACAAGCAGTCTATATTCAATGCTGCTTGATATTTTAAATATCAAATTACTTCAAAAAGCCAAAGAATTTCAAGAAAACTACTGAAGTGTGATTCACTTTGAAAAGAAATCTGAGATTTCATATCCTGGGCCACAATATCCTAACATCAGAACAGGCAGGTCACCAGGGGCTCTCCTGACTGGCGGCTGAAATATTTTCACGGACCTTGCAGCTCTCCCGGGGATAGGGACCAGATGATTATCTCTGTCCTTGCCTCTTCCTCCTGTTCTGAGGGGCCCTACTTTCTCTTCACCCCTCACTGTGTGAACTGATTTTGTCTTGGATTTCTTCTTCTGTGTAGAGGTAACTGCTACCAGTGTGACTTGTTCCCCTGGCCACAGTGCCTGCTGTTCTGCTTTCCTCTTCCTCACCTGAAAGTGCTCTCTAGTGCTGAGCAGTGTCTGATAAATATTAGCCAGGAGCCAGTACACAGCATAACTTTGCACCTCTCTGAAACTGCCATAGCAATTTTCTTTCAAATAATCTGCCACTATCAGGGTCCTGTAGATGTTCAGGGGTAAACCTCCAAACCATTGTAGCAGAATAATCCTTCAGAAGCAGAACTACTTTCCATAACACTCATGACTGGGCCCTCTTGGAGAAGATGTCTGAAAGACCTTCCTAAAAATCTTTTTTGCAACTCTCAACATGGTGTAGATTGTGCTGAGGAGACTCGCCAGACCTAGCAAAAAGAACGCATTTTCCTTAAGATCCAATGGAAATTCAAAATCCTCTAAAGTTGTAACGGGCCTCAAAGAGGAAAATGGCATGAAAGCCTGAGGAAAATGATCTTCTCCTACTCCCCCTCAGACTGGGTATGATTATTAATGGTCCAGTGCCTGAGGTAAGGGTAGGACAGCTACACTGAATACACATCCCAAATGATCCTCACTGCCCTTGATGTTACCATATCATAAACTATATCCCACAGTACAGTAAAATTCCCGATCCCTCTCCCTGCTCTGAGAAAGCACTGTGATGGGCACATACTGTGTATACAGAAATATATACAGGGTTATATACTACACCCACATGAACAGATCAAGCAACATAGGGACCAGTGGCTTCTTACCTACTTCAACAAATGGTTAAACCAAATTTGTTTCCAACATGTTCTGGGCAGATCTGTCATTATCTCAACCCTTTGAGTCCTACACTGGGCACCAAATAAGGCTGTCATGGTTTAGGAATGGTATTTGCCAACTTAGTGCTCTCACGCTGCCACTCACCCGCCTTCCCCCTCCCTCAGGCAGGCGGCTGGAGAGAATTGGAGGCACAAAAGGCAGAAATTACAGGTTAAGAAAAATTTACTGGCAACAGCAATGACACAAGAAAACAAATGATAACAGTGACAATACTAATGACAGAGGGTACAAGAAAGGAAATGAGTCACGTGGGGAACAAAAAAACCCCACCAATAATAAACAATACCAGATGGCTTCCCCCACTATGTTTTCTCAACCAGCAGGAAACCCTTCTTCTTGGAAGCTGCCTTTCTCCCGCCCCCAGCAATGACTTGAGGTGTTACAGAATAACCTCTGGGTTATATCCCATATTCCCTCTTGTTACCACAAAAAATTAACCGCCCACTTCCTGGCCAGAACCAAGGAAGGCTTGGCTAGCACATTTGCAACTTGCCCCCTAGGCCTCCCTAAACTTCATAGATTCTCATCAGTCCATTTACCCAGCTTTTAAGGTCACCTTGTCCCTCTGAATGGCTGCACAACCATCTGTATCATCCACTCTGTCCAATCTTGTAACTTGTAGAGGGTGATCTCTACCAAATCATCCAGGTCATTAGCAAACGGTTCACAGCATCTCCAATACTGATCCTTCACTAACAAACTGCCGACAGCTGTCCTTTGAACACTACAGTTCCATCTGTTTTCAGTCTACCTCACTGCCACTTAGCCTGTATTCCATCTGCTTATAAAAGAAGACTTAAGGGAAGACATTAAAGAAAGTCTTCTTTAAATTAAGACAAACAATATCAACTGCTGTCCCCTCATCCACTGAAGCAGATATCTTATTGTAGGTGGCTATCAGACTGGTTAAGCATTTCTCCTTCACAAATCCAGGCTGACCACTTCCAACTACTTTCTTGTCCTTTATATATTTGGAAATGGCTTCCAGCCTGGGAAATGGTTTAAGCCTCAACTTCCCAGGGATTCACAAGAGACTCAACAGCCTGTAGTTTCCTAGATCCTCCTTCTCATGAAGGAAATGGAAGGAAGGAATGAGGAAATGTCTCCTGAAGACAGAAATGGCAACCAGATCTGTGGAGTATCTAATTTTTATGGGGAGGGGAAGTGTAGTACTTGATCAAAATACATGCCCCAGACTAGGTATGCAGTCTAAAAAGATAGCTCAACTCTAGCAAAGTAATACAGGTGTATACAGCAATGGTTAGATTTTATGAAACACGTAATTAATAAACTGACAGTGCATGAGATCACTTTTGTAGCTTTCAAGAAAATTGACCAGCTTGTCTTCAAAATCATTTGTCATAAGTAATGAAAGTGACACTGGTCGTGGAAGTTGACTGGTGCCTGAACATCTCCACCTACTTGTGGTCACTGCAGCAGCAGACTATAATTAGCCCTCCATAGCAGATGACATGACAGTAACACAATACAAGTATTTCAGGTGACACAGATGCTCCTTACCCAATCCAAGAAATAAGAAAACTAAGTATGCAATCATATTGAGCTCTACTTTTAATCTTCATCCATCTTGTATATTCTTGCCTGACATATACCTTTCATAAAGAAGTTTGGATTCCTGACAAAAGTTTCTAGAAAGTGTGTTTTAAGCAGCTTCAGAATTTTCCATGAGGCCTGACAACTTCACTGCCTGTGAACAGGTGAATAAAACCCACGTAGTGTAATACATTACACTTAAATTCCATCATCCTATCCTCTAGATGACAAAAAAAATCAACTAATTATCATGGCCAATTTCACTGCCAATCATACCTGCTCTTGTTAGAAGGAACTGATAGGATGCTGCTGAAGTAATGGCTTTGTGGAATAGTGGTATTCAAAGGCAAAACTACACAGATTTGTATTGTAAACTGATCACATTACATTGAGCTCTGTAAGAGACATGTAAAACTCTGATTTGTGCAGTTACATGTTAGATATTCAAACCAGATCCACGATGCTAGGAATCATCTCACTTCTTAGTTTACAGGAAAAGCAAAAATATCATGTCATGCCCTTTACTTTCTGCTTTCATTTCAGCAGATGAGAAGTAAACAATGGATATTAATGGTGAAAGAACTATTTTCTCAGATTCCGCAATTATTTCCACAGTTAGCTGTACCAAGGTACCTGTGAGTTTGTGCCTGTCAGATTCTCAGGAAAGCGCCTAGAGAGCACACTGCTTTTTCCAAATGCCAGTTTCTTCAGATGTGCAGACACACATATGCCCTAGAAAGAATAATATCTATCCTTTCAGTCATCCATTTGTGATAGCTGTCAAGAGTTGCCACTCTCAACATGCTACATGCTATTTATGAATCCCTCAATGCAAATGCCATAAGAAAAAATTCTAATTTGTAATGCTGAGGTAATACCCCATCCTCAGGAAAGACAAAAATGGTTTTCATATGTATACATATTTCAGAAATATGTCTTGTTAGTAATGAGCTGCTAATCTCATAACTTCTCGCATGTAAAACAATAAGACAAGAAACAAAAAAAATTTTAACCAAGGAGAAATTATTAGATGTATTTTAGCTCTCCTCTTATCACCCTAAATTTATTTTCATGAGAAACAGTCAATGCCAGGGCATCGTTATCCTAACCTAACCATCTTGATATTATAGTGTTAGATATTTCACACAGTACCACCTACATTACAAACACATTTGGTAACTTCTGTTACAGTCAAGAAACACGGTTCATCCCCAGAAAACGGCCTTGGTACTTGTAATTAATCTTGTTTAAGTCTAATAGCCACTTCCACTGATTTAAATTTGAAATGCAATAAAAGGTACGTATGTTACACATACATTCAATCTTCACTACTGTTAGATTGCTGGGCAATGATACTTTTTCAATATATGGTAAGCACACAATGTTTAAGATGAGGAAGAAACCATAAATAAAACTTTAAGATCTCCAAAGAATTATGAATTGTTAGGTTGTTGAGAGGAGTAGAGCAATTATTTGCTTTGGTTTGTTTTCAGTCAAGATATCTCCTCTGCCATCAAGACAGCCAAAAAGTTCTTTCACACCAAGAGACAAGAAGTCAAGATAAGCCTAACTGCATGTTATTCCATTTAATATTTGAACTAAATGTCTAAACTAATATAGAGCTTTTTGCCATGACTTTTCTAGATTTTTCCTGAAGGAAAAATGCCAGTACTTCTATAATGAAAGATACTTACATTAAATCCACAAATAGAGTTGATATATGATGAAGATTATGTTTAGAGGCTTGCAGGATTTGGGAGATACGGCTAAAATTTTTATTTCTTAAGGTGGCCAAGATTCTCCTTTTTAGAGACAGACTTGCTGCTCATGTTTGTAAAACATTTTTAAAAATCTAATATGAACAACAACAATTTATTAAAATACAAGAATTTATTTAAAAAATAAAAATCTCTCATATTATACCAAAAGAAGTCAATTATTAGATGATTGTGACTCAATTTCCAAACTGATCTGGCAGCACCATGGGAATCTGAGGCACTATAAATGCATGGAAGAAAGAAAGGAAAAAAAGTGTTTCAAAAGCAACAGGGAGCAAACAGCAGCAATTGCATTTGTAGTTATTCATGCTAACAGAAAACACAGTTCTGGATGATAGGCAGCATCTTTTAAAACAGCTGTGACTTTTCAATTATTAAATTCAGATAAACCCATTAAAGTTACTGCAAACTGAGGAACTCACCTCCTTTACCCTAGGATTGCAATCGTGCTGAACTTTGACTCCTTTGAGATCAATTTCCCACTAATTTCAGAGATGCCAGGACTTTTTGCCATTCATTTGCCTGTCATAATATACATGCTATGTTAAAGAATATGTTCTGAAATAATTCTGAGAGTAAATCAGGGGCCCGGTGTTGCCCTGCTGAGAGGAAGAGAAAGCTGTGTATTTTAGGAAATGTTGAATTATTTTAAATACAAGTGCCCTTGTTCACATGGCCTCAGAGTTCAGCTAACCAGCAGGAAATGATGAACCCTTCTCAATTCAATTAAATCATTCCTGAAAGGTCTATTACCACCCTGTAGCATTTCCATCAGGCCTCTTCCTCAAACTGGTACCAAAAGGGAGCTCCTCTTCCAAATTTAAAAGAAGCAGCAGGACACACTGACAATTCCCAGACTCACCAGCTTCTTCACATCAGTGTATCCCAAAACATAGAGATTCTTCTCTATCAAAATATTCCCACAGGATGTTAAAATGAAAGGCATCCAAAAGGGTCCATAGCAGGTCATTATAAAGTCTAGAAGGGCTGTATTGCCATGTGTGCCTTAAGCATTCAGTCACTTTTTTTTCTGAACAAGCAGGTTTTGATGTAGCTAGTGACTATGGGGAAGATATATTCCACAGTTCACAGCATCACAGGAAGAAAACAGGTCCTACAGTTAGACCAGGATTGCATTTTAAGTTCACAGTTAGTAGCTGAAGGCCCTAAAATTCATCAGCATTGTTGCTAGTTAAAAGACATATTCAGAGAAGCAGTATGCTTACTTAGCTGGAATGAAGGAAGGCTGAAGCAGAGGTCACACCTGCTAGGAAGCATAGCAGGCCAAAAATATATGTTACCCTTATAGTGGCATCCTGTGAGCAGCACCACAGAGCTCCAGAAATCTTCATTTTCTCACACAATATCCACTATTTTTTTACTTCAAATACGCAACAAGTTCATGGCTGTGCTTCAATCCAAAGATCCCTTAAAACTTGGTTTATGCCTGCTGTGTAACACACCTCCTGTAGTTATCTTCTTCATCTTGAATTTTATACAGCATTGTTTGCTAGTCTTTTCCCAGTGGCATTTAAAAGTTTAGAAACATTCTAACTATTCTGCAACTAGAGATATTCCAGATTTATCAACAGTCACTTCTCAAGACCATGGTTTGCATTTCACATGATTTTTGAAACAGATTGAAATCAAAATAATCAAAATCAGAAAATAAATAATAGGGTTAAATTTCAACATGACAACAGAAGGTATGGTAGGATTTCCAACAAGGAAAGTATTTTCCAACTAGAAGGGAAGAAGAATGAAGAATGAGCAGGTTGTTGGTCTGAAAAGTATGAATGGCACTGAGGCACGCAAATCTAGTTCACTGTACTGCAGAATTTAAGAGGCCTCTGTTAGCACAAGCACATTAGATGTATGTGCTAGAAAATCTTAACTGAGTTGTGCACTCATTGATTTAGGTCTTAATGGGACTGGAACAGATTTAAGGAAGAGCTTAAGGTTTAGAAAGACTGCTTTGAGAATAAAACACAGTAAATGGAGACAGCACTTTGAAACAGCACAGTTTCTCCCAACAAAATGTCTAGTGTAGAAATATCACAGCAGAAGCTTAGTCAGCCAGCTGCTGGAAAGGTAATTTATCAGTCAGTCTCCTGAGGTAAGTAGGGGTTCCTTGAAGGCCCAATAGTTACAGCAGGTTTACACAGCACATTTACAGACACTTACCTCATCCCAGATTTCAATTCACAATGTGAATCCCACCTTCTCTATTAATATAATACTAGACTAAAAAAAGCAACAAACAAGCAAAAAACCAAAACCCCAAAGCAGACATTTATCAGACATACTGTTTCTATTCATTTCAGACACAAACCACTCTTAGACCTTTAACGTGGTCTCTTGGAAATTACCTCCAAAAGTCAGAAACCTAGAAACATGCAACTATCACTGAACACATATCTAACACTGAACAGACTTTCGAGCTAAAGTTGAATTTGACTTCCCTAAACTTCAGCTGCCTCATTAGAGAAAGTCTTCTTCAAAAACACAGTCTCTCAAAATACTATTTATTATCCAAAATCATGATCATTTGTCATCTGTGACAGACCAAAACAACACATTTCTGAGCCCTATTGCTCAAGAATTGGAAACTGTACATGGAAATGATATAGCACTTGGGTCCTTGAACACAGAGAAGAGTGAACACAGAAAGAGGGTGTGCCTGAACACCAAAAGGATTCTCCCACTGCATATATCTAATTTATTTTCAGGAATGTGTGAGAGCACATAACAATGTTTCTCAGCTGACTTCCTACTGCATGACTTTCTCACTTTATTTTTCATTTAAATTTTAGGTTTTAATGTTGCTTGATAATAGAGTTACACCAGAAGATTACTTTGCATGTGACATATCTACAACTACAAATTCATTTACTAATAGCATACAAAGAAATTCTAGGGAAGCTATTTTAGTTTCAGTAATCAAAAGGGAAATATGAAATGATAAGGGAAGTAACAGTTACACAGGCTGAGAACACCTCTGAATAAGAAGACTGACTATGTGCCACTAAATGTACTTAAATTTAAAAAATTTAAAAAAAGGTATTATCTGCTCACCACTCCCAATATCTTTATAAGATAACTTTCATGAGAAAGGACTTGGTCATGACCATGAAACTAGAGAACTTGCAGAGCCTTCAAGGCCTTTCATATGATAGAAATACTGTCACTTTTGGTGAGCCTGTATTTTACATCTGATTTCTACAGACAAGAATCTAAAAAGGTATCATTTTTTTTTAACCAAATCTGCAAAAGCAATTGACCTATTTGGATTCATAGGGATACATTTTGTATTCATGGCCATACACATGTAACAGACATAAATCAAAAAAGGATGAAATAGGTTATGAATAAATGGGGTTAGTGAGGGAGGAACAAGCAGTGAGATACTTACAGGTAGTGCTCTGCAATTTACTTCAAAAGAATAAAATGCGATATTCTGTCTTTGAATGTCTAATAAAAACAGGCATTTCAGACCTGCCAAGTAATTAATTTGTAGAATATGCTACACAGATGAGGCAGTGAGACAGTCTCTCAACAACAGTGAAATATTAATACTTTTACATTTAAAATCCTGTAGTGCTTCAAACTCTACTAAAGCGAGTCCCAAAGTTCAGGAAAGCAATTTATGCTCTGTAACAAGAACATGGGCACCCCCAGCTAGCCCTGCAGAAAACTAGAACGCAACAGAAAACTCATCTAAAACATGACTGGCTGCAGCGAGCGACTGGTTCTTGTGATTAAACTACAGTGTAATTTGGAAATAGAATCCAATAGCTCGAGGTTAAAACATCACGCCCCCACCTCAAGTCTGCTTCATTTTAATTGACACAAAATATAAAAATCTGTTCAGGTCTTTCCTCACAGAGCTGCTTTAACACTTACATCCTAAGGGCTGGAGGAAGGCTCTCATGTCAGAATAGGTTCTCTTTGGACAAACAGTATAAAATAAAAAGTTACAAGAAATAAACCTATGCTCATTTTATCAAGCAGCCCTTTCTACTGAACAAATAAAAAAGGAGAGAGCACGGCTGAAAATGATTTTTCACTGATTTAACAGTTAAACCCAAAAGCAAATTGTGAGACCTAACCCCACCATTCTACAAAACAAGAGGAAAATCCCATAGACAAGATGGAAATGTAGACATTATGTCAGATTACAGAGATGATGAAATTAGAAATTCATGTGTATGTTTGCAGATGTCCAGCAGACAGAGGAGAATCTAGCATCTTTCCTCTTTGCAGCTGATTTATGCAAGAGCCTTTCCCTTTCCTTCCTGTCAGAACTGAGAAGCCTTGGAGTCAAAACCAATTCAGAGCCACCCGAAATTCCGTTTTGTATATTTGTATCATGTACTATGAACATGTATCAAGAAACTGAAGAATGAATGGTGCTATCCCCCTTAAACCACAGTTGTCTCCCAGTAGAGTTGAAAGAGACTTTGTTAGTATTGCTTTAATATTTGAATCCCTAATCTGGAGACTTACCTTTACATTTTCTTTCTAAAGAAGAACATTAGGACCTTGTAAGAATCAGATTTACATTGCCAATCAAACGTGTGTTT
The DNA here is from genome assembly GCA_008694505.1 of Cyanoderma ruficeps. NCBI lineage: Eukaryota > Metazoa > Chordata > Aves > Passeriformes > Timaliidae > Cyanoderma > Cyanoderma ruficeps. Next base: position 47,592,204 of record VZDJ01007749.1, read on the forward strand.
GACCATTTATTCCTTAATGAGCATCCGAATGTGACTCTTAGCTCCAGTAATTATGAATCTAGAATTCAGTGACAGCATTATTTACTGAATTCAAAATGACCTTCAGTATTCAGAAGTTTTTTGCATTGCACTAGCACTGATCTTTTGAATAGGAAGACAAGTTTTAGTAGCTAACAACACTTATCTAATATTAACTCAACAAACATGATTAAATAAAATTCTCTGTATTTTTCAGCAGCATATAGAATGAACAAAATCAATAACAACTCAAACAAGTGCATTGAATTTAACAACGGAATTATTTTTAAGCAAAAAAAGTAATTTTCATTATATCTTGCTAGAGGACAATTATTTCATTGAAAGAGATGGTTCTGAAAAATAAGAGCATCAAAAGAACTTAAATTAGGAACAAGGTAAAGCTTTTTCAAAGGCAAAATATTTCACAGTGAGGGACAGAGAAACCTCTAGAAACATGGAATTNTCTGCTTTTAGCTCAGGCTAACCTATTTTATTGATACAAGGATTTGTCCACATTGCTTACTTCCTTACTTAATTAGTAACCTGCTAATTGAAATATACTATGTACTTTGAATTCAAAGAAGCAATGTGATTCCATCCACAGCTTTCAGGTTCCAGTTCTCTTTAGAGTCAGTGGACAAAACCAGTCCCTGATCCAGCATCTGTTCAAAAACCCTGCAAGCATGTAGTCTGGAGAGGAACCTGGTGGATATTTCAGTCATAGCAATTACCCATCCCTTATGAATTTATTCCTGTTGACAAAGGAACTTAGTTATCTCTCCCACTCTCCAATACTTTCCACCTTCCCCCCCTGCTAACAGCAGAATCTCAATTCTCATCCACAAAACTTTAACTCTCAAAGTATTGCCAAATCTACTTGAGTAAAATGCACCCAAACAAACCCCCAACCCCCCCCCAAAACCCCTCCCAAACAAACAAAACAACAACAACAACAAAGTATTTTTTTTAAATAATCACTGCAACCAAAATGCACTGAGATCAGATCAGTGTAATGGATGATTGCAATGGGCGTCATAAACCTAATTCCAAAGCTCCTTTAAATCTGTGACAGCCTTTGGATCAGATCTAGTTAGCAGCAATTAATTACCAGAGCTGTCAGTTTAAAATCTTCCACTAATTTTACATTTATGTTAATTTAAAAATATGAAATACTCCTAAATAGTTTATGAGTGAATTTCTCTTTCACGTTTGCATCCTTGGAGCCCTAGAAACATCCCATGCAGCCCTGAAAACAGAAAAGTTGTGGTCTTGTAGGTGTATAAAAACTCAATTTAATGTTCTTAGAGATAATTGGGGATGCAAGGAAAATGTGGTTTTTTTGTTGTTTTTTTTTAACAAGAAGACTAAAGTGACTGTCTAAAGCAAAGCACATGTGCAATAACCAGAGAGGAATACTGCAGATGGCTGTGACACTGTTTACGTGAAATCTGATTACTTCCCTGATTTTTGGCACAGTGTATAAAGAAGCTTATTTTTCCCCTACATGAGTAATGCCTTTACCAGATACATTGAAGAGCTCAACAAACATAGGCTTCCTATGCTTCACCTAATACATCCCATGGTCCCTTGGGATAAGGTCCTGCCTGGAAACAAAAAGTCAAGAAACATTCAAATGGAAGAACTCATCCAAAATACAGGTGCTAGTGGTGTAACAATGTTTCTTCAGTCTGCAGACTTCAGAAAGAAACCACAGAAGCACTCAGCACAGCATGAGGATTATTAAGAGAACATCAGCTGAAACAGCATTTCTAAGCAAACATTTGCTAGGACTAAAATTAAATTCTTATCCTAATTTTTTTCTAACTAATTTATTATGATACAGAGGAGTAAAATTAAATACTATGTTACTCTTCTTTTTTACCTTTTCCTGGAAAACGGTCTATGAAAGTATGTAGTTATTTTAATTAAAACAAAAAAAACAAAAGAGAAAATAAGAAATACAGTCATATAAGTTGCTTTAAATAACTATTTTATGATTTATAATATGTTCAAGCAGACTGATAATAACTACTAGGGCTCATAATTGCTTGTAAGGCTTACCCTTTGTTCAAGAAAATTATGAAGTATTATCTGGAAGATTGCTTTTCATTTCTGTTATTTTTGTTTCTTGTTGATATTCTAAGGTTTGTAACAGAAAATGGAAAAACTGTCTTGGTCTAAAGAATCAACACACAGAGAGTCAAAAGGCAGAAGCATAGAAAATAATTAAAAAGCTGAAGAACAAGACTTTTTGCTAAAGTATACAGCTCAGAGAAAAGTTCTTTCTTCTCTGGGAAGAAACCCTACCACAAAAGCTGCAGGATAGAAAGTGTAAATACTCAAATCAGCATTCCCTGTTTTGAACCACATGGAGCAGGAATAATTTGCTTATTCCAGCGACAGAGTACTGCTCCTAAATACATGGGCTTGTAGCTTAAAACCCAAGGTTGAAGCTTTATTAGAGCATCTTGCCTTTGACCAGATTTGCTGCAAGCAGGCTTTGAATCCTGAGATTAGACAGTCATTATTCTGCAGTGAGGCAGAACAGCAGCATAAGGGCTGTTTCTTACACATTGCACAGCCCTGGACATCATTAAAAGACACTAACAATAAAAAAGTGAAGCAAAATAAAAAAGTTTCCTCTCATGTCACTACTTCTCCCATGGCTGCAACAGAACAGGCTGCACTAGAACAGAACACATGGCTATTCATGGCTACTAACAGAGTACAACAAATACTTACATATTTTGCCACCCACCAGAGAGCCCAGATGTTTTCTGTCAAGCTAGCTGGACAACAACCTTCTGATGTAACTTTCTCTTACAAGAAGAAAGTTATATGTCTCCTTTGAAAAAGTCCACCTCTCCTGGGACCTCTGATTTTAGAGGCATCTTCTTAGTAATTGTTTTGGTACTCATACCCCCTAGTAATCTGCAGATTTATTACTTCCTTTCACCTTAGAGGAAATTCTTCAGGGTGATCCTTCAGAACACCATGCAGATTTCTTTTCATGCTGTGCAAGAAGCAAAAGAACCTCCTTGCCTCCACACCGATTTCATCCATTTCTAATTATATGGAAAGGTGCACATAAGTATAAACTGGTGGTCAAAATTTTAAGAACATTCAGAAGAATTCACCTGGGAAAGTCAGAAGATTTCACAGCTTCACGTTTAATGTAAACCTAGCATGAAAATGGAAAGGCTTTCTTCATCTTACACATCATAAAACTTATCTCAGGCATTCATGATAGTAGACATTTCATGTCTACTGTGTCATATCTTGATTAATTAGAGACAGGAGATTCAAAATGACAAAATGTCAAGATGGAAGGTGAAGACCAGGATCCCATTTTAGATTAATCTCTAACGTGTTTCCTCACCTTGTTGCTTGGATAGACCATCCTAACCAAGGTGTTAGACTCACTTTCATCGTTCTCACTCATTTTCCTGAAGTTTTTTGAGAGCCTGAATGTTCTGAAGTGGTATGTTGTGCATTATCAGCAAGTCCTCAAATCTTTCTATATGCCTAATCAGCGCAGATACACAACAGAGCACTCCACCAGTATGCATTAAAGAAAAAAAACCAACTCACCAAATCCAAGTCCAACTGTCAACCTAACATCACCACCATATTCACCATCAAGATATGCACTCAAAACACAATCCTGATCAGATCTCAAATGCATACAGTTGAACCATGAATTTCGGGACAGAAAAGCTTTCACCAGGTCCTCAGGCAGATGAAAACATGAATCTATAACTCATAAAATGACAATGGAAGGTTTCACAGAAATACATCTCAAGCTATGAATCATTGGCTATGATTTAAAAACTCTTGCAATGGATATGGAATAGAAACAGAGGAGCAAATACTTGCCATGACTAGACCACTAAGTGAAATGCTACATATGGAAGAAAAATGATGATCCAAAGGAATGACGCAGCTCAGCTCTATAGAACAACCTGATGACTCCACAGGAAAATTCAAAGACCACAGGTCAAACATGGTGCTTGCACTGTTGCAGCACCATCATTCAAAGACCCAGGGAGACATTCTGCCCTACAGAAGCAGTGTGAAATCAGTCCAGTCCAGTCAGGGAATGTTATGCTTTTATAATAATAAATATAATAATATTTATTATATTTATTATAATTTAAATATAATAATAAATATAATATATAATAATTATGCTTTTTTTTCTCTGACCTATTATTTGCTCTGTGCACAAAATCTTGCCCCTGCCACAGAATTTCAAATTTCAGTCTTCCACACTTCATATTTATGGCTCTGTTCTTCACATATTGGGCTGTTTTTTATGTCCTGTACAGCCGGAATTGCAAAGAGCTGAGTATCCAGTAGAGGATTGACTCTGAACACCTATTTTGAGACAATAATCTTGTCAGACATTAAAATAACAAGCTCTATGACATTTAGTCCCTTTTGAAGCCAACCTTGAGCATTAACAAAAAGATGCTCCCAAGTAGGAGATGTCACTATGAAAGAAATAAACCCAAAGACTTCTCCTGATGAAGAAACAACACAGGAATAGTCTTGCTTCTAGGACTGCATATGACTATTAATGACTTTTCAGTGTGCTTACATAGTCCTCAGAGAACCTTTCATAAGCTGTTCCCCAGCTGGGGGGGGCTTGACAGTGCAGCTCCACAGGGAGCCTCTATAAATACTCCAAGGCCAAAAGAAACTGGAAGGATGAATAGCTTGCCCTTCATATAATTTACATGCTCAAAGTCACAAAACACTTTGAATATATCAGTAAGGCTCATGGCCTTAAATTATGGCTTCTTATGCAATTAGGAAACAGCATCTCTTTTCCTGAATTTGAATTGAGGAAAATAAAAACAAAGTGTAAGGTAATTTATGGTATAGCTGCATGCACAAGGCCACTGAGGACTACCAGAGCTAGCCCTGCTTAAACTACCTCAGTTATCAGTAGTGGTGCAGTTGTACTGAGTTGTCTCATAATCTGGAAACACTGCTGCCAACACCTGAGTTGTTGTTTTTTTCCTCAACATTATACAGCCATTTATTTGTTTCAAAACCACAGAACTATACCAAGCCTGTAACAGCTAATGAAAACATCCCTGTGTTCCTCAGAGGTTTTGGCTGAAATTCACTGCTGAAAAGTAAATAAAACACTAACTTACTGTCCCTAGAATTTGCCAACAAATAAATGGAGACAATAGATTTAGATTAAAAACAACTACTAGAAGCATCAGAATCAATCAAAATATAAGAAAACAGAAAATGTAGGAACTGGGAAAGACAAAATGTTAATCCTACAAAGGCTGAGAGAATTACCATCAGGGATTCCTGAAACATCTTTTTTGTAAGGTTTCTGTCACAAATGAAGGCAAATTTATCTGGGTAACAGTAATGCCTTACATTTTTAATAAGTGTAAACCAGGAAATATTAATACATAATTAATGTCACATTTTTATTTATTTATGCAGCCATGAACCTAAAAGAAACATGTAGAAATCTATGATTGAGTCTTAGGGATAGCTTTTGCGAAGGCACCCAAATTTCCCAAGAGACTGAAGTCCTATGGCAGAAATTTGATAGCTATTGCTTCTGGTCCTGGCATCAGGCATAATGGGTCTACATCTCATTCACACTTTTAGTACTACTGTGACCTTAAATGAATGTTTAGAAAACTCCTGGAAATCAACTAGACCAAAATAAACTACTAAAAGCTACACAGAGTATATGTAGACTGTACAGTAATGCTTAAACATAGCATAGCTTATGTCTAAAGATGGACCTTTAATTACATGAAATATTTCCTGTATAGACAAGATCTTATTTCAAATAAGATGATGAGAATCACAAAGACAAAAAAAATTAATAAAAATAAAACAACTGACACTGGAATTGATTTTTTAAAGATTGGGAACTGTCAGCTTTAAGCTAAATTTAAGATTTGTGGCTAGTGTAAAACCAGAACAGGTAAGTATAAGCCCATTTTATTGCTTATAGAAACATAGTTGTGTGCAATTGGACACTATGTAGAACTTGATCTTGAGAAAAAGCAATTGCAAACATGAAAAGTGGAAAAATTAAATTTCATGCAACTGTTTTATGGGATTTAAAGAGAACAAAATCCACTACAGAGTGTCAGTTTTACTTTTTAATGTCTTTTTTTAATAAGTAATTAAAAATTACTAACTCAACGCTGCATGACAGGATCCTATCAAATTTGCTAGACAAAAAGAGGTACCAGTGGACAGTAAAAGTACTTGCAGGTCTAACATTTGCCAGCATTTATCGGTTCACCTGGAACCAGCAATTGTAATTTCTTTCTTATGGATATTTTTGTTTCTGGAGCTCAATAAGAGGAAGAAGCCAATACACAGGAAGGAACATGGCCAGACACTGACTCAGGTACAGCTTGGAGTTATTTCAGTACTGTCTTCAATCAGACACATTCAACTATCATCTACTAACAGTATCAAGAAGAAAAAACTGTGGTTTGCAGTAAGACTGCAAACCAAATGAATCTATGATGCAGCACGACTGGTATCAGCCCAGTTCTATCAGGATTACTGCACAACCACAGCTAGTTTTTTACTTCTGTAGTTTATCAGTAGTGTACAGGAATTGGCTTTAAATCCAAATAACACTAAATGCTTGCTTCAGTTCCACTGAAGGTAATGAAATTAAGCCTATGTATAAAATAAAGTGTACACTTGGATACACCAATGAAAAGTGACCTAAATCACTTTATTGCTGTAATTGGATCAGTATCTTAAAAGTCTTCAACTAATGTCAAACTATGATCATAGCTTTTTCTTTCCTCAAATACTAGCAAGTAACTTCTTCATATACTCAACAGAAGCACCTGGACGGTTTCACCCCAGAAAAGCCTTTGAGTAAGGTGTAAAATAAAATGGCGGTCACTACTGCATTTTGGCATTAGATAGCTCCTCAAAATGCACACTGAGGTGACTCTGGAGTACCTGTAAAGGAAAGCAAGAATGCCCAACTTCTGCATCTTTGTTTCTTCGCTGTAGGTGTGACCTGTTTGCAAGATCAGGATTAATGGAGCTTCAAGTAAGAGGAAAAGCAAAGATTTTAGGGTTAAAAAGTGATATGTGTATGAGGTTTAAGCGGGCTAGGAGAGTACCTAAGTAATTTTATAAAATGTGATTTGTTTTGTGTATGAAAAGAAAAAAAAACATGTACAGGTCCTCCAATTGCACAACAACATCAAATGCATTAGCCACAAAAAACCCAAACAAAAAAACACACAAACAAACAAAAAACCCAAACAAAAACCAAACAAAAACCACAAAAAAATCCCAAAACAAAACAAACAAGCAAGCAGTTTCAGCATAGTTCTCTTACCATTTCACACTCGTTCGCAAACTACCTATGAATAAAAGCAGCAGTTTTGTGGGTCCTTTGTACAAGCAAAAGTACAGACAAAATAAGTAATATGGTAACAGGATTGGACTCTTACCACTGATTTTTCACATCTCTTTAAAACTCTATAAAAATCTATTTTTATATTGAATTTAATTCTTTGCCATAGTCATCTAACATGAGGCTGATTTGAACCCTAATACAGCTATATTAATTGGAATAGAAGTTTCTTGCCCCAACTTGGGGGGTTTTTTTAATGGCACTAGGACAACAGACCCCCAAACTCTGCAAATACATAAAAAGAACACCAATCAAGTAAGTATGCTGGTGTAAGAATCACAAATTAGGGATCACAATATTTCATTTGGAAATAGCATTTGCTTGATAGGTAAGAACATTTTTAATGATCAATAGCATAGAATAATTTTTGCAAATGTTTTGTTTTTCAAACAATATCCATGTTAACTAAAGGAATCCCTTCTGACCTTAGTGCAGGCTATCAAAATATTAGGAGGTTGGAAGAGAATTCTTTTTTTAGTCATGCTTAATCTTCACAAGCATTACATTTTTCTCAGGAAAAGAATCTTCTTGCCTTTCATCAAGCTCTAAGGTTCTGAGTTTCTCATACCCAAGATTATAAATAATCTCTCTAATATCTCAACAGTCAAATACCCCTACAGCTTTTTGGGAAGTGCTCTTCCGCGTCTTGCCCTTTTCTTACAATGGACATACTTAAATGATTTCACACTTCCTCCCCTCAGACCAGTAATTGACTGTCTTCTAACTAAAGGTCACCACAATGCCATGAGGGAAAAGGAAGGTGGATGAAATTTAGAAGCCGTTTGTTTGCATGTATTTCTTGCTAAATGAAGAAAATGAATTTCAGAGAAAAATCATGATGGCACAAACTTTTTACATTACTTTACATGTGGCTAAATTCTAAAAGAGACAGAATACAAGAAGCAATATTCTGCATGTGAGTTCTGTTCCACATTCAATACTATTTAATATGCTTATTATTTACAGAAATATAAAAAAGAGTATGCTTATTACCATAGCACAGTCTGGGAAACAGGTTTAGAAGCTCTCCAGCAGCTAGAGAAGTCTGAAATTTGAGCTTGAAATCCAGAAAACTTACACAAGAGGAATAAGCAGCTCCACAAATACAGGAATGGGCACAATTACTGAGCAGCACTTCTGTAGAAATCATATAGGAGCTGCAGGGGACCTCAGATCATGAGACCCCTGTACTGTAGTTACTAAACAGGTGATCCTCATTCCATGGCACCTAATCAGAGGCATAGAATGTCCAGCTTTAAGGTCTCAATAATTCATATCAGAAATTTTATTAATAGCTAGAAGTTAGAAAGAGCACTAAAAACAATGAAATATTTTCCAATATGAGACCCAAGCAATGGTTCCATTTTGACACTGAACTTTAAAAAAGATCTGATTTTCAGAAGACAAGCAAAATTATTAGACATCCAGGTAATGTTGAGTAGAAAAACTCAAGATGTTCTGTTCAGATCAAAAGGGCTCCAGATGCCTGCAAAGGGCCAACAAAAAGGGTGGAATTTTGCAATAGTTTTTTACATTTTTCATTCCATGAGGACAATGACTTGAGAAAATCTATAAAAGAATAAAAAAATACATAAAAGAACAAAAGTAAACACACACACTATTAAGAAGCTAAGAGATATTATTTCACAAACTTCTTACTGTATCACTGAAGAAAATGTTTAAGTAATTTAAACTCGTATCTGAAACAAATGGAGATTTTTCTGCTTTGGATTAAAATTTTAGTGAAATTTCTGCCTGTAAGTATCACATTTCTGTGGATACTGAAGACAATTTTGGCAAAGATAAATTGTTTTGTCAGTGTTAATGATTACTTTCCCAAAGGATAACCCTACCTTAATGCAGACCTATAAAGGACATGCCTTTGATGCCGTATTGAAAAGCTAACTAGCTATCACCTTGTTCCTGTGTACTCCCTCTTTATCTGTGCATACCTTAATAGGCAGGAAAGAGAGCAGTTAAAGTTTAGCAGCAAAAATTTCTGAAGATTCCAACTGTGGTTTCCCATATTTGGAGAAAAGATTGTACTCCAAATGTCTCATGGGCACGGAACTGAATGGAAAAAAAATTTGCTTAAAGCGTCTTTATAACTCCATTTACTGGCTGGAGGTAGAACCTTTCGTAGCCTGACTTGGTAGGGGATTCTCACTTCCTTTAATTATGTAATGCTTTAGTACTAAATATTACTATAGAGAGTACTATCAAAAGAACACAAAATCATGAAGAAGGAAAATAACCACTTTCTGTGTTCAAGACAGGGCACAAACGGAAAGCAGTAAGACAAAAGACCACATCTGAGGATTAAAAGAAGCCTGGAAAAATCTTACATTTTCATAATACCCAGTAATAAAAAACAAACAGGATGTGACCAAGAAACAGAAAATGGTATTGCAAACAGATGAATGTGGTTAACTGGTTTAACTCTTTTCTGAAGGTAAAAGCTCTGTCTCCAGCTTTTAAATGCTCATTTCCAGTGTTACACAGTCTATATGCTGGGGAAGGGAGGTGGTTTTGATGGGAGAAAGCCATAGTGGAAAAATGGCTACAGAGACTACACAGTGATTGTACAATTGATGTATTATACTGTACATGAAAACTCAACTTGAATACTTCTAAATTACTTAAAAGGAACTGACTGGCATGCCTTTACCAGTTTAGGCTGATGCAAGTATTCTGAAGATTCATATTTATACTTCCTTTTGCTTATTTACTATAATAACACATACGTGTTATTTAGTGACTCCAGTAAAAACTTGGATTTGGCATTCCTTTAGAAGGGAAGCAATTTTCAAGGGGGATTTACTTATACTAGAGAGAAATAAAAATCTGTATACAATTAATTCATCTATTAACTGTCAATTATCAAAAATCTGAACAAAACATATGTATTAAAAACAACTGTGAACTGAACCACCCTAAATTTAGCTATTTGTGATCTGAAATCCTTACATGCACAAAAAAATAAACTGAAGAACATATTACTGCTTTATTCCTTCCTATTTCTGACACCCACCTAAAACCTAAAATTACCTCAGGTTTACCAAAATTAAGCCAATAGGATGTTGAACTTGAACCACCCCAGAGGATTGTGGTCTGTCAGCTCTGTACCTAGACATATTCAACATACTAATAATGAACTTTCCAAGGCCTCATACTGATAGCATTCCAATGAATGTTTCATAAATCAAAATAGAATAATTTAACTATTATTTTTATTCTTGCTTTTAAGACAATAGATGCTAAAAAATTTGCAGATTTCTCAGCAACACTAAAATCAGAACTGGATTAAACACGCAAGCATTATAACCCTACTGCACTGTGGAAGTGACACATAAGTTGCTTCTTTACTGATGCTTTGGAGAGATATTACTTTGTCGTCGTCATCATCATTTGATTTATTTGACATGTTCTACGAAACAGACTGAAATATTTCTATCGGTATCTCCTTGAAAATCCTATCCAGTTGACAGAGTGAGCAACAAACACTCAAGATTAAGCAGTTTTAGCCTTTAATCTTCAGTGATTCATTGCACAGCCTTGAACAACTGACAAAGTATGATCTTCAAAACTGACCAGGTAATTTAACTTCTCTTGCAGAATTTAGCTATCTAAAGAAAATAATTTCATAATTCATATGGATTCTGCAAAATCCAAAATGTGTAATATTTTGAGATTTTGCATAGAGAAGCTGGAAGTACTCACATATTCTGGATATCTCACTGTCTAGACTTTCTGAAAAATACATTTGAAAGAAGATATTTTAATGTAATAATTCTAATGTAAGATTACTTTTTAGAAGTTCATATATTAAGCCAAAAAGCTTTTCCTTACTCAGTACAGGATTTCTCCAGACTCCCAAAGTATAATTGGCACTCCCATTTAACAGTATAATTTAAGTGGTGCAAGTTCGGCTTTGCCCCAGAAAGAGCCACAGTGGCATGAATGGGAAAACCTCATTTTTGTAAGGGTGTCAGGTCATTTTGTGCTGCATCATTTGTACTGCATGATCAAGCTTAAACCAGAGCCTCTTCCTCCCCACTCCTCTTATCTTCTTTGGAAGATCCTTAATTTTTTTATTCCAGGACTAGTTTGATGGAATCAGTAGATATTCTGAATGCAGTGCTCTGCACTTCTGTAATGTTATCCAAATTTCATACTGCATTTAACCATGGCATTTCATGCACATATAAATTCATCATTTTATCCTTTATGGTATTTATGCTTTGTTTTCATTTCAACAGTCACTAGGGATAAGATGACTTCTGTAGCATTGTAACATTAGCAGATCCGTACATAATTATTTTTCCTTTATTTGCCTCTTATGAAATATGGTATCAATCTGGCTAACAAAGGAAAAAGGAACAATTGAAGAAGTATGAGCCAGACAGAGGAGTAACTTTAAAAATTAATTATGTGAATGACACTTCTCTTCCACCTTTTAAATAAGAAACAATCAACAATCAAATTATGCTATCAATCAAAAACTAGTTAAACAATACACTACTTCATCAATTAAGTAGGAAAATCAGAATAAAGGAGAGAGAGAAGTTGTGTATAGTTTCAGTGTGATACCTGTAAAATCACTGGAAACAAGCGAATGGAAGATAGGTTAGGAAGAGTCCAAATTAAAAGGTTAAAAGTACTTTGATCTATAACCAAACCACCGAATCACAGAATATCCTTAATTGGAAGAAACTCACAAAGATCATCAGGTCCAACTCCTGACTACACACAGGGCAACCTAGAAGTTAAACCACACATCTAAGAGCATTTCCCAAATACTTCCTGAAAACACAGGCTTTGGACAATGTCAACTTCCTAGGGAGCTTGTCCCAGTGCTTGACCAACCTCTCAGTGAAGAACTCTCCAAATACCCAATCTGAACTTGCCCTGACACAGCTTTAAGCCATTTCCTTATGGCCTAAGCCATTCCCTTGCATCCTAACTAAAATCCATCCTAAAAGAATGGGCAGTTTTCCAGAATGCATTTGAGAAAGAAGGTAATGACGCTCATCCTCACACCAAATGAGTAGTTCACCTCAAAGGGATAGGTAGTTTTGCAAGTATTATAAGCAAGCAGCATATGCTTCACTTGAAAGGTTTGTATAACTGGCTCAAAAAATGAATTGGGATAAATTAATGAGCCAGATTAAAAAAATACAGCATTTTCTCTAGAGTTAGAAAAAGTATTTAAGAACATACAAAGATCACAGATATCCCTATGTCTAGTTTACTATATCATGTGCTTCATAGAAGACAACAGATATCCTTCCTGTAACCATCCATCTGCCTTACTGAACATAAACAAGGGAATTCAGGGAAAAAAAAAATCTATTCAATTCTGACTTAGAGAAAATAAAAAAAACCCCACACAACATGCTATTGTTATAGAATGCATATCCCACTGAGTTAATCTAACTCAAGTTTCTATTTGCATAAATACACTTGCATTTCACCAGCAATTTTCCTGTACATCAGAAAAAGAACAGAGATATCAGAATAATAAATAATTCATAGTAAATTGCTAAACAACAGCTGAATGACAGATTCACCATCTTTCAGCTGCAATACAAATAACTAGTATTTGTATAAAAGCTCTAAGTTTGATTCAATTCAACTTAGGCTCCTGCTTACACGAATTTCTAGCACAGTAGGATTATTTTGCAGGAAGACAAGCAGCAGATCAAATTCCATAAAGACACTCTCATAATCGATCTCTACAACAGACACCCTAGGTTAATTCAGCTTCCTTTGGCCCTTATCATTTACCAATCATCACAGAATTACAGAGCATGATAAATTGGAAGATACCCATCAGGATCATTGAATAAAACTCCTATCCCTGCACAGCACCACTCCCAAGCATCACCCCATGTGCCTGAGAGCATTGTCCAAACACTTCCTGAATTGTGGCAGGCTGGTGATGTGACCACTTCCCTGGAGAGCCTCTTCCAGGGCTCAAACACCCTCTGGGTAAAGAATCTTTTTTCTAATACCAACCTAAACCCTTCCCTGAAGTCCTGTCACTGGGTACCAGAGAGGACAGACCAGTGTCTGCTCCTCCTCTTCCCCTCACGAGGAAGTTGTAGCTGCAATGAGGTCTCCCCTCAATCTCCTCCAGGCTGAACAGACCAAGTGACCTCAGCTGCTCCTCATACAGCTTCCCCTCAAGGCCCTTCACTATCTTTGTTGCCTGCCTTTGAACATTCTCTAATAGTTTAGTATCTCTCTTACATTGTGGCACCCAAATCTGCATACAGCACTGGAGGTGAGGCTGCCCCAGGGCATAGCAGAGTGGGACAATCCCCTCCCTTGCCCGGCTGGCCATGCCATGCCTGATGCCCCTCAGGACAGGCTTGGCCCTCCTGGCTGCCAGGGCACTGATGACTCATGCTCAACTTACCACTGACAAGACCCGCAGGCCCCTTTCCACAGTTCTGCTTTCCAGCTTCTTGTTTCCCAGTCTGTACATACACACAGGGTAGTCCCACCCCAGGTGTGGAATCCCACACTTTCCTTTGCTGAATTTCATTCGGTTGCTCAGCCCTCTCTAATTTGTCTGGGTCTCTTTGCAGGGTCTCTGCCCTCAAGGGAGTCTACAGCTCCTCACAATTCAGTATCAACAGCAAACTTGCTTAGAAACCCTTCCAGTCCTGTGTCTAGGTCATTTATGAAGATGTTGAAGAACACAGGGCTGAGGATGGAGCCCTGTGGAACTCCACTAGTGACACATCACCAGTCTGAACTCACTCCATTCAGTGAAACTCTTTGTGCCCAACCCATGAGCCAGTTGTTCACCCATTGCATGATGTGTTTATCCAGCTGTGTGCCAGACATTTTGTCTAAAAGGGTCTTGTGAAAGACAGTACTTAAAGCTTTACTAAAATCCAAAAAGATTACATCAACTGGCTGCCCTTAATCACCTAGGTGGCTTGCCTTATAAAGGGAAACCAGGTTTGATAAGCAGGACTTTCCTCTCATTATCATCTTTCACTGGAATTTTGTGTTGTACAAATTTCATGAGAAGCGAATGTAACTCATTTTAAATTATTTTGACAGCTTGCTTGAAAACACAAAACCCCATACATTTTCAAAATCTCTAACATTTTTCTAAAGATAGCACTTTCAAACTTGTGTATGCTTGACTTGGAAAAACAAATCCTAAATGCATATCCCACTTTCATGAACAAAAACAGTCTGGCTGAAATTTTTCTGACTTAATTTATTCAGTATTCTTTTTCTTAAGAATATTCGGAAAAATTCTGCAGAATTGAACATTCCTTCAAAATTCTCTTCTCACGTTACAGATATAAGGTATTCTTTAAAAAGTTTTCTCAAAAAGTCTGCAAGGGGAGTGAGATTACCTTCATAAGTAAATCAAATGCATATATACACACACACATGCACACACAGAGTAAAAACACTTAAGAAGATTAAAGAATCCCATAAAGACAGACTAAAAAAAAAAAATCAATATTTAAGTTACAGGGAAAAAAAAGCATCTTTCAGAATTATCTCCTAGTTGTCTCCTCAGAAGCAATGTAATTTCCATTAATTGTTCTAGACAATGCCAAAATTAGATGATAGACTAATACAAAGTCCTAAAATTTAAAGCACGGAAAACTCATTTTCATCTACTGCAGTTACATGCAGTGCCCAGCCTATGGATTTTCACTAAGAGATTCCCATATTACATAACCCAGCTGAGCTAGGAAAATGTTTCCAAGAAAAATCTACTCATGACTAGTCTCTCGCCTTGCCCTAAAATATTTCAAAAGTAGGACCTTATGTCTGCTGAACTAATTCCTATCAATATCCTTGTGATATTTTATTAATTCTTTTACTTTAAAAAGCTGTAAATATTGAAATTATGCAAAAAAATTAAAAACCTTTACAACAAAAACAGGTAAAACTTTTATTTTAGCCAAAGTTAAAACCATGAACTTTTAATGTGGAAAAGTCACTGAAAATCAATTCACACAATTTTAGTCAAAAATCTTTTGAAGATGTCATTACTAGAATAAGACAACATCTTCCTCAAAAAAATCCATGCTAATGCCAGTGCAGTAACAGCTGCCTACTCTTCCTTTGGTTTTTCCCTGAAGTACTGCAGAAGCATTACTGCTCCTGTAGCCACCAATGTGCATTATGAATACTTGGCCATACATAGGACTTAAATTCTTTGTTGCATGAATTCAGTTCTCTGAAGAGGTCTTCCTAGTATATATGTCTATATGATTTATACCATTTGGTCATAAATGAACACCCTATTCGAGGAAGATTATGATACCATACAACCTGCGCTGTGCTGTAAAGCTCCGTCTGATTTTGATTATTTCAATGATTGCTTAACCATTATTTATGATATCTGTAATGTTTATAGGAAACAAATTCAGGTTTTCATGCAGATATTATAATGATGATAAACAGCCCCAGAAGAACAAAAGATCTTTTGGACCTGGCTATAACCTCATTACCTGATTATCTGTTTACCATTTCTCTGGGATATCAGTTATCATTAAAATTGTGATACACTGGTCTTTGCAGAGTACTAGTTTTAATGAGGTTAGACTGATCAAAGAAAGCTAAATAATTTAGAGCACTAAATATGTCAACGTTTTTAAAATGTATCACCTAATAAACATTTTATTACTGTTATTTCATGAATCTATTTTCCAGAACTGGATTTCTTGTTGGCTAATTTCTTCCTAACTAAGCCTAAAAGTATCATGCTTCTTGATTGTCTCTGGTTATGACTCTTCTCCAGGATTTTTCTTAGGGTTAGTGTAATGTTAATCTGCCTACCACTACCTGAAGCATCTTGCTTCTACTTTCCAAATGTTGCTTTTTCCCTTTTAAAGACCTTCAAGTTTGTCTAATATTGCAATGTTTTAAAAATCATTTTATCATTTTCTATCCAATGGTTGGGTGGATGTTTTACTGTCTCAAAGAATTTTTATTGTCCTTATCCAAAATATCAAAAGATTGATACTGTCTCCACAGATTTATTTAGCTTTCAGATATCTACTCATAAATTTTAATTACTACCAGTTATCTTCTTTTCTTATTATGTATTCTGTTGTTTATATTGCTATTTTCATTTCTCTTAACTAGGTTTTTAAAAAACTTTGAGATTAGCTTTTCCATTTAGAGAACTATGCCTTTTCAAGTATCTAACGAGGTTTTCTTTGAAATAACACCCAGTCATATATATTGCAGTGGTGGGGGTTTTTTTAACATTTTCTTCCCATATAGTTTCACAAGGATAAAATCTGAATGCATTAAAACAATTTATTTCACAGTTGTGACACACTGGTAGTGAGAAATGCTTATTCTTCTATTAGAAATATAGACTGTGCAGTGTATCTCTGTAAAGTAGCACCAGACAATCAGGCAAGGTGAAGCTTTTTTGAAATTGTTCCTAAGATTCTGACATCACTAAACTGAAGGAAAACACATCTACATGAAAATATGAGCTTGGGATTTTGTTTTCACTGGATTCTGAATCCAAGGGAAAATAAACATATTATAGGAAAATGTAGGGAGACAAAACTGTTTTTAGAAAGGGAAATCTCTGAGAAGTGACAACAATAAGGCAGAGAAATATTCTGAAGTCTCATTACTAGATGTTTTCCCATTAATTTATATATCAGTGGAAAACTTTACCTTTTAATACAAAAAGAAAAATAACAAAAAACCCTAATTCCACGCTCTGAAGTGGTCTTGTGATACAACTTGTGTACATTAATCATAAAGCGTGTAGTTCTTTCTGAATGGAGCTAATACTTGCAGTCAACTAGGCACAGAAGACATTCTCAACCACTTTGTGGTTACCTAACTCTGACACTTGCAAGTTTATCAGCAAAATGGGATGTGCAGATATCAGCCACAGTAATGGCAATTCAGAGTAAGTAGATTCCTATCCTAAAACTGAAATCAGTAAAAAACAGAGCATCTGCCTACTCACTTAGTATTTGTTCCATATATCATGTTTGCTTTTAAGATTTTGTTGTTTTGCTTTTTTGTTGAGATGCATTGAGCAAAACATATTCCCAGCAAGTTCAGCCCTGCTGACTCCCGCTAGATTTACACAGTGTATTATGTATCCATAAAGTCCCAAAGTTTCTTTCTTCTGAATAGAAAGAATTAGCACATAATTTACGATTTTTTCCCCCAAGTTATGCAGTACACAAAACTCCTAAGTGTAATGGAAGCATGCACAATCACAAAATAATTTTCATGCCTTCACATCACTTAACTGTATATTAGAGTAAGTGCTGATATTATTTTAATGTTTGTCGATGCCTTTATTTTCTAACAGCAAAAATGGCATCCATTTTTCACAGTGACAATTAGGAAAAAGTGTCCAAAGCACAGGCTTTCTTTCCAAATTAAGCTTTTGATATCTTCTGCAGTTATTATTGTCAGTATACCATTGCTTCAAAAATACTTCTTTAACACAATTCTGTGTTCTTGATTAATCAGAATACATTACTGTGGTGGACAGTCGGACAAGCCCTTAAATTGAGATGAGCGGTAACAATAAATACTGCTTTATGCATTAATGTTCTCTTCAAACAAGTAAATGTAGTACAAAATTAGGAAATAAGCCTGAAGGAATCACATAGTTTAAGATAAGACAGCACTCAATGTAATACAGTAAATACACTATCTTAAAGAAGGAAAACATAACAAAAATTGGCATGGATAACAAGCCTTATAAACTTTTGAATTATTAAAGTTTTAAGGGCGTTCCATTAGTTTGTTATGGTTTTGCACTTCTACACAGATATAGCTGAAAAATACAATCTGAGTGTCCATTAAGCTTTTAAAGTGGAATAAATAAAAGAACTCTGCACTACAAAAGCAATTTCATAAAAAAGAGTTACAAGGCAAAAATAATTTAGTTTGATGGATACTCAGAAAAGAGAGTATAGCTAAAACAGATGTAATAAGAAACTTAGATGAATGTGTTTAATAGGAGTGTTTTTAAAAATTAAAACTGCAACAAAATGTCAATGGGTATATGACTGGTACTTAAGAGTGTTAAATCTTTCAGAAAAAAAACTGACTCTCATATGAAAAACAGATCAAAGTACTAGCCTAAAACTTAATGAAACAACAATAAAGCAGAGAACTGAATTCCAGACCCCCAAGAAGTGGAAGTCTGCTGATGGTCCAATCCTTATTGCAACCCAGGCCCTAAATCAGTCATCTTTATCAGTTTCATTTTTGTTTATTAGTAAAATTAGTCAGCTAAAATTTTCATAGATCTGCATTTCCACCAGAAGTGGAAGCCAAGGAGCACAGCATCATGGTATCTTTTTTGTCTAAGGCTCCATTGCTCCTAAAAAAGGTGAGAAAGCTAAAGCAAAGGTGGCCATCAAGGTGAACAAAATGACTACAGGAGACTGCAGACGGTAAAACCACTTCCCAAAGATAAGAAAGACATGAAGATGCCTTTCTGAAGATTTGCCCTTCCCTGTGAGCCTTCCTCTATGAAGAGTTAGGAGCGATAGGAAATTCCGCCTCTCACAGCCTTACCCTACAAAGATATGAAACCAAAAAGGAGATGTCCATCAGAGTCCAGAATCCCTTCTTTCCCAGAGAAGTATAGAAGGAGCTGTTGTGGGATGTGTTACAAAAGCATGAACCAATTGTATCCAACTGTGCAGTTTATTCCACAGAAGAACCTGAAAATGAAGCAACTAAAAGCTTATCTTGCTTCAGCATTCCCCAAAAACAGGCGCTCTGTATCTCATCCTTTGATACAAAAAGTACCCCACAGTCTAATTGGGGTGCTTAGAGATCTAATTTAATCATGCATCCTTTCACAGTATCCTGAAGGCACCCAGAAACATTTGATTCTGCAAATTACCAGCCACACTTATCTCCATTTGAGTAGTTTAAAGCCCTATGGCTCAGAGCTAGTAGCTAGGGCAAATTTAAAAAAGAGGCTTCCAATTTATAAATAATCTGATTTTGTTAGCAATCAATGCTTGCATGCTTATTCAGGCTTGTAGACATGTTTTGACTGCATTTTTAAAAAGAGTAAACAGAAGTGGAACTTCTGTTTGGTAATTTCCAAGCAGCTGACTTTCTCAACCTTAAAGCACCTAATTCAAACTACAAATTTTTATGGGTAAATGAGAATTAATTAAGAGCAATATTAGCATTGTACTTCATGTTAACAACATCACAAAAAACCTCTCTGCATCCATTTTATAAACAGAAAAAAAAACCCTTCCCTCCCAGGCATAGCTAATGTAGGAATAAATGTATTAAATACCACAATATGTTCAATCTTTAGTACCGCATTGCCTCAAATGATTTGCAAGTGAATGCAAACATTCTCATTCAGGCTTTTGACCTCTCCTGTGTGGAAAGTAGAGGCACACTTCTTTATGTCTAAACAGTGATTGGAGAAGATCCTAGAACCATTAGTTAAGCTGCATGTGTATGCCAGTATGTGTCTGCACATTTATTAATTTACACATTATCCATCCTTCAGGAGTTACACTCATTGTTATCACCCTCATTGTGTGCGGCTACAAATGACCTTGTCCTCTGCTCTGCTTCTCCACACTCAGCTGACCCAGCATTACAACATCTCCCAGCTATGAAAAGCTATTTAAAATATACAATGAAGCTATGCCTCAGACACTTAAAAAAAAAAAAAAAAGAAAAAAAGCATACTCANAAGCAATATAATACAAGATTATTGCCAAAAGAAAGTCAGGATGGTGGAGAAAACAAGAACAGTCAGAAACGCCCAGATACCCATATTAATTCTAGCTTTTTCATAAACAAGTTCACCAGTGATATCTAAAACTGATAATGACTTTTTAATATCTTTTTTAAAGCTCACACATGATAAAAAATAATGTCCTCTTTGGAAAATAATTACTTTGTATTGTTGCTTATTGGTAGACATGATTTTGTGTTTTCATATGAAATAAAGATTTGAACAGCTCAATGTGACAATCATTAAAAGAAAAATTATTACCCAAATTTAAAAAGGAGGTGTCCTTTACTCTGCCAAAATCAACTTAAATCAATTTAGCTTTTAACACTGATAGTCACACGGACTCATACTGAACAAGAGTTATTTTTAATGTAGCTGCAGGGGAAAAGGCAATTACAAGAAAGCCATCCAAATGCAAAAGGCCTCCTTTACGAGGGTTGTCATGTGCAGTTTCTCTGCAATTACAGAGAATTCAAATATTGATACATGGCACCAGTACTATCTCATTTCTCAGTTATATTTCTTCCTATTTTATTTTAGAGCACTGTTCATTTGCATGAAGCACACAATAGTAATCAAAAATAGCATCCAGGTTAAGAATAGAATGTGAATTTCAAGTCATTGAGTTCAAAGACAAAAGAAATATAAAAACTCCCCTTGATAAAACTGCCCCATAGACTGTCTCATGGCTTCCTTCCTCTGCCTTCTAGTTCCAAGTCACACACAAGGTTTCAACTCCCTTTTCCTCTAGAAGTCCTATCAAACTCCTTCCAATCTCTAACAGCCCTTGCTGAAAACCTTAATTTTTTGTTTTATATTTCAGCTGAGGAACAGTCAGAGCACTGAAATTTTTCATTATTACAGGAATCTTCTTAAGCCCAGTGCTGTGACAGGCTTCTAATACAGACTTATGATTTCACACTAACAGGGCAGAGCCACAAGAAGGTGGTAAGGCAGTTATATAAAATTGTGTTAACAGAATGCCACCCACAACTCCACATTGTATTTTTCATCTGCAAATTCAAATTTTGTTTTCTTTACAGGCTTCACTTATACATTTCTTGAACTTCAGATAAACTGTTGGATGGATGGAGAGTAGAAAAAACAGATTACAAAAACTTAGAATGCACAATATTCTCAAGGCATGTATAAAAGCTCTTTGAAGTACAGGCTGCTGAAGTTTCAGAAGCTTCTCCTATTGCATCTTCTCCATTGACACAATCTGACACAATCACCCACGTGGCTAAACTGTCCTGAATCAGCTGAGTTTGGCTCAAATTCACAATTTCAGAAAAATGCGAAAAACATTCTAGCACAAGTGAAAGGCTGGCAGTGCAAAAAGTAACACCACTTCCCTGTGAGTCCCTATCCCTTTCTGGAATGGGTCGGTGTAACTGTATAGAATGAAATTTACACTACCATGTAACAATGTGTCTCTGATTCAAGCCTGTGTAAGCATATAACAGTATCTGAAAAAGGAAAAAACAAACAAACAAAAAACCACAAAAACTTCAACCTAATAACAGGGGGAAAAAAAAGACTGTTATGAAAAATGAATGGTGTACACAAGACTGGTTATAAAATTTATGAAGCTCTCCACAGAGTTTGCAAAGTGATAGGGTAGTCTGGGATCCCCTGGGATCTCTGCGTCCTCACCAGATAACAGGTTTTGTGAGAACATGTGTCTTTTTTATTTGTACAAACTGGGTATAATAAAAAAAGAAAAAAAGTAACTGGAATAATATGTACATATTAAGACAAGTGAAAATTCACTCTTGTATTGCAAAAGGATATTTAATGACACTTCATGATTTTGTAACCATAGATTTATTGATTCTGTGTAACCATCAATTATGCAAAATTAATAATTCATATTATTTAAAGTTAAATTCAGTAAGATATGGCAGATAGCTTCCTTGAAGGTAGAACGGTTGACATTATCTGAAAACTGGGTAGACAACTTGCAATTGCCAGAAATTAATTTCTGTACCAGAGTATTGACTTTTACTGTACCAGTTTATAGATCAATTCTTATTTCCATGGAAATAATTTTGTTGCTTTCTTATCTGAATATTGCACTCATCCATCTATTATTCTCACTTTCCATTTACAATTACAAAGGGTTTTCCTATTAGCTTTTAGGTGTGTGCTGTTGTTTTGGGTTCCTAAAGAAATCTATAGAATTTACTCATTAAATGTAGAATTAATTTATCACATTTCATCCAAAGTAAAAACAGTGTATTCCTCCATTTTTCAGGTTCAATTATTTTTTCCTTTTAGTCACCCCTTTCCTTCTTCCTGCTTACCTTCCTTCTGACATTTTTTCTGACAGAAGCAACTTCAGACATTTTGTCTAGATTGCTCAATCAGTACTGTCCACTTTTCATGGTCTTTTTTAGGCTTCACACCCTCTGTTAATTTACAGCTCATACCTAAAGGTGGCATTTCCAAGACACATTTAATATAAAGCCTAAGAAAACCTTAATTTCTAGGACAAATCAGATGAGAATAGTATTGACTGAAAATTTTTGAGAGCTTGCAATCATTATTTTTTGAGAGTTGTGCAACAAAATGACAGTTGATTTGTAATCTTCCATCATGCCTCCCTTCTAGTAATTTATTAAGCAAAAAGAGGTATTGCTATTCAAATATGAAGTGCCTTAAAACACAGACTTGGCTCTTTGCAGTATACCTAAAATCCACTGAGTGAGAGACAAGGATTATATGCACTGACAAAGAACCAAGGATAAGAAAAGAAAAAATTCTTTGTAGAAACCATGTGTATCTTCATAGCAGGATGACCAGGATCTTTGACAGGCACATTAGAACTCTTCGTGTTTACATTACCAGGGATCACACTAAAATATAGCATAGGGGGAAAAAAAGTATGTTAACAGAATTGGAAAGAAACACAAATTATTACAGTTAAATCTGGACAAATGTGAGACATTTTGTCAATATGATCTTCCTAAATATACTTTGATAGAATTCAATCAATAATGGTTCTACCTTCTTTCTTCATTACATTGATTCTTAAATAATACTTTTTTCTCTAATCCAAATGACTGGATGGAATCTAATAGTAAGATGTTCTTCATTTATGCATTTTTCTTCTGCTGCTTAGCAATTGATTCCTGTTTTTCAGTAGCAGACCAACAATATTGGCAATTATAATAAGCTTTAGTAAAGACTTAGACATAAGGTAGTACATAAATCTTTCCAACCTACTTGCAACACTTGAGCTTTGCATGCTTCAGCAGCTTTGCCAACCGTTTGTCAACATTTTTGTAATCATTACTACTCTTGATTTATTTCACAGGAATTAGTTATTTTATGGTCTAAGATTTATTTCTGTTCCTCTCTCTTTTGCACTACACAAACACACAGTATGAATACAGCAGACACTGGATACATTTGTCTGTTCAGAGTTCACCTGTACACATTCTCTGTGACCAAAGGAGAGGTCTCATTCACCAGTTCATCTGTAAGCTTGCCACATGCGCAGGACCAGCACCATAACAGCAACTTGCATTCAAAAATGTTGGTACAGTTGTGGTGACCACCTTTCCTATTCCACAATGCAAGTCTGAAGTCTTGTAAAGCCAGGAAAAGGAAAATCAAAACTATTTTTCATCATGTTCTGCCCATTAGGCCTAAAAGGATGGTCTGTGTGAATTCAGCTCTCTGACTCTCTGTAAAGGCACATGGAGTGCTATAGGATGTAAAAGTGGAAGGCAAGGCAGTCTAAAGGAAATTTTAAGGTCCTGTTCTCATTTTACTGAGCATCCCTATTTTTTTCACTACAGAATCAGTGAATGAAACATACAAAATATGTAACTGTATTTTAAAAGTGTGGAGATCAAGGAATAGATATGAGATACAGTCTGTTTGCCAAATGAAGTGCTTTATCCCTAGAGACATCATCCAGTTTTCCCAAAAAAACTTGTACTCTTTACCTGATGTGCAGTCTGGCTTTAGGAGGAAAGGCATTACTTAATCCCACCATACTGTCTGTATACTGATGCATAGAGTATCCTCTTCCGAGATGAAACATCTCTGACTGAAGAGAGATAAAATCTCAGTCCTCATATGAGAAGTGAGAGACCTATTTCATAAAAAACACTTTCAGACACCTCCTCTAACACCTGACATTTGGAAGAACAGTTGCATATGGCAACTTCATCCTAAAGAACAATACAGACACAACAATCAAGCAGTATGCCAGAAATCTGTAATTTGGACTGCAAGTTAGCACCTACATGTGCTAAAAAGATACTGAATTTCATTTTTCAGCACTGTGCATTATCCTATTCATTTAGGATTCTCTCTTCCACTCTCACATTTTTTTCCTGTATCCTCTCTGTACTACAAAGTAGTCAACCTTCATTGTACTGGTGGGAAAGATCGTTTGGATTGCACAAGAGGAGGCAGAATGATCACACTCCTTCACCCATCTTTAAGAGAAGTCACTATCAATCATTATGTTTTAAACCAATTTAAACAAAAAAGTCTTATTCTTGATTGTATTAAAGTGCTTAAAGTGTTTGGTGAATACTTAATGTGTTCTAGTTACCTAAAGGCTGGGATGTTTTTGTTATGGTATTGAACATGGCAGAGTAGTTTGAAGATTAAAATTGTGTTTGTCAGCCAGTCTGTTCAATGATGTAATATGTGCAGCTCTTCACCATGAAAAATGAGAATTATTTTGTTTTCTACTCTTTTGCAATTTTTTATCTCCTCCCTTAAGTATTTCATCCCCCATACAATAATGATTTTCGCTGTGTAACGTTTCTAAACACCAGCAGATCTCGCAGTAATTGTACAAAGCCAAACAATTAACATTCTAGAACACTTCAAATGAGAAGACTTTTTCACAGCAAGGCCATTGACTGTAATATGCAAATCCTAAGCACAAATCACTTGAAATGCTTCCAAACAGCAAATGAAATATTTTACTCAGGTGGCATTTGATTGAAATTTGCACTTACAGATATCACAATATAATTTGATGCCTTCAACGCTTCATTTGTGCCTTTAAGTTATACTGGATAAGCAAAACCACAGCTTGTAATCTACACAGATATGGCACAACCCTTATGCATACATTCCATAACACGCAGCAGCTTCCATGGGCTTGGTGAAGGCAGAAAGAAAAATGGGAGTTAAAATGAATAATACATCAGTCCTCCAGCATAAGTATGGGAGTGACATTTTGAGTCAAGGTGAAGTCAGGAGGTGAGGAAAGTGAAATATAGACACTTGGCTTGTTTGCTGCAAAGTTTCAATCATCCCACTTACACATTTAAGTAAGTTACATCATCTGCAAGATGTGACAAACTCTACAACTGCAGAACAGAAAGACCTTATATAACACCGAAAGGCTGTAAGAAACATTTTCCCTCCAACAGCAAATATACCACTGTGTTTTAAAAAATCATTAAAAGGAAGTGACACAATGACATTCTTGTAGAAACATATGGAAGAATTATATTACTCACGACACCTGAAATTAAAAAGTACATAGATCGTATTTTCATATAAATGGCATGAAGTTATAGATTGGATGGTAGGTAGATGATAACACAGGCTATTAGCCCTGATAAATTGACCATAACCTCAAAATATGTATATACTTCTTCAGTTGAATTGTATTTCAGAGTAACTGTACCTCCTGATTATAACCATCCAAAGGCACAATCTGGCAGTGAACAGAAACACTGCATCTTCAAGAATTTCTGTATTTCACATATAAAGTACAATACATCATAGCAAAATAATAGTATTAGAGAATAGTTACACTGTTCCAAGGTGTGAATCATGCGCATCAAGGCAATAGGATGTAAGAAAAAAACGGTTCAAATAATGAATTTCAAAATGCTAACCTTTTGATTAAAGCAATTCAAAATCAAGACCAAAATATAAACATATTTTTAAAACTGAACAGAAACGCTAAAGACATAGCTTCTTTAGCCTTTTTTAAACACTTATTTTCTTTATCTGCTTGCAAAAACTAAGTGTTGTTCAAAATATCTTCCAAGTAAACTGTAATTTACTTCTGCACTAAAAACATTGCAAAGTGGCAGAAAGGGAATTTATATGTTTGTGATCTGGGCCATGCAAAGTTGCTTGAGTCCTTCCATTCCTCCTGTCCCTACTTCTCAGAGAACAACTGCTTTTCAACTCTATATGTGCCTGTCACCATCTTCTGCCTCAGACACTAAAACAAATTCAAGTTCCCCCTTTTCTAGGAGTTCCCAAAATTTAAAACACAATTCTTACTTGCTCATTTATTTGGTGAAGAGTTAACAGTGAGACAAAGCCACCCAGCACTCATGCCTGTTTCTCTCATGACTAAATGGCAGACCCCTTCTGCTGACTCTATTTCCATTCCAACAAGCACACAATATTTAGCAGGTTAGATTTCATTTTTTGCCTAGATAGAAAACGTTCTAGCATTATAAGAAAGACCCATATGCTGATACATAAGTCTCTCCAATTTAATTAACTACTGTGTGGTACTTAAACAGAATTTAGGTAGTGAAATGATCAGTTTTGATTCTGCAAAGCAGCAACATGGCACCTTGACACTGGTCTGAATGACCCCAGTTGCTGGTCAAAGCAATCAGCATTTCAAACTGCACCATGAACAGAACTGAAAAATGTATATTTCACGCATACTGCTTTGGGCTAGTTACCTGGCTGCTAGGTATTGATTGAGTAACACGCTCTCAAAATACTTCATAACAAGACAAGCACAAAATCACTGGTCTTGGATTTCAGCCTCTTAAGTGCTCAGGCATTTTTTTCCCTACACCTTCAAAATCCATGTAAGACTGGCAAGCAACAGTCAGTTTTTTAGAATAATGTTACTATTATTTAATGTAAACTACCAGTAATTGTCTGAGTACTCGACACTTACAGGAACTGCTCAAGAAATAGATTAGGCTTTAACTAACACATATTCTGTTTTAATTTAGTTTGCTTTNGTGCTTAATAGATACATTATACTTGAGCAGATAGTCTCTGTATATGTCACTACATAATTATATAAATAAACATTTACATGCTTACTCAAAATTAACATGCTTTTATAAAATAGGACAACTTTTAAGACAATACATAGACAGTGAATCCACTGCCAGGAATACTGCTTGCACATGCATCCTGTTACAAAGGAACACACATAGTTTGAGCCAGAGCTGTCATGTACCAGCCAAGTTATCTTTCATACAGGAGTACCACTGAGATCACATGCAGAGAAATACACTTTATCTGTACTTTCACAACACGCCTGCACTTACCACCACTCAAATACAGGAAGGAAGGAAAGAGTTATGTGTGCTCTATTAAATTGTTGACTTTGTCAAATGCAGCTTAACTTCAGTGGAGTTCAGCTATAATGTTCAATACTTCATTGACTGTAATTGCAGTCATTCCATGTTCCGAAAAGCCAGTTTATGTTACATCACACACAGCTCAATATTCTCCGTGACAAAGTCGAGCTATTCTAATCTAAATTATTTTGTACGTTTTAAAGCCTGAATATTTTTTACTTTATGAGTATATATGTCTTTGCAGAGAAACAGTAAACCTGGGGGGTTTTTTAATATTGAATTGTGTGTCTTATATTTTTAAAAAAGCTTGTGAGAGTATCTTAGATACTGACAAAATATATGGGACAACCCAGATAGCACATATAGCAATAGCACCCAGAGGAAAAATAATCACATATACCTGATACTTAAATGCACAGACAGATCTACAGCATGCAGTAAAGGTAACTTCTGTCCATAATAGACCTGTGTCATTATTCACAAGCCTTTAAGAAGATTTCTAAGTTCATGCTCCTGAAATTTTTACTTCTCCACCAAACTACAGCCATTCATCTCTTTAAAGATCTTGCCTCCCCTGTACGCCTCACAACCCCAAGCTGCAAGTAATTTCTCATGTTTTCCTGAATCGAGTTCTGCATCAAAGGGAAGTGGCTATTAGCAAGTTCTGTACCAAGGGAAGGCAGCTATTAGCAGATCACAAATGTCATTTCACAAGAATTTACTGGGGTTTCAAAAATTTTCTTCTTACAGGCTGCAGAAACTTAAAACTTCCCTCTGAGTCTTTTGATGAGATAAATTTATTATTAAGGTACCTTCTTTCCATATCTAAACAGAGACTTGGGCACCCATAAAGCTCATTCATTTTTCCCTATGTAAAATAGTTGGTCTATTAAATGATCTCATCCCTCTATATCTGAGAGTCTGGCAGAATAGAAAGCTTGAAACCAGACCCATAGTTACAGGGATTTGCCTTATGAAATCATCTTGACAAATCTTGCCTAATTCACCACCTAATCTGCAGCCAAGTCAGCGTAACATCCTAGTTGCTTCTACTATCCCTCTGTTTCACACTCTTGTTTTCAAGGAATGAAATATCTAGCCTAGTAAACATTCTGGGCTTAAAAAGTAAGAGCTATGCTTTCTCAGACCTCATCTCTGAATATATAATGTAGGATTTCTATAACAAATAATTTTCAAGTCAATTTCAGATAGTAGAGATGGGCAAAAGCATATCATGGGCAAAAAAAAAGAGAAATTACAGAAAAATAAAGAAGATGTAAGCAGCATTAGTTTTTCATACTTTGGTGTAAGAAAATAAGTTGCAAGGCCAAAATCCAAAGCTTTTTAGAAAGTATAACAAAGTCAAGGGATTAAGGGTAAAATCCTCTTGAGTTGATTTCCAATGAGAGCATAACAGACAGTCTTCACCTTTTATTTCCTTCAAGCCAAACGCTGAAACACCACAGTAGACCAGTGCCTGACTGACTCCAAAACCACTGCTGTTGCATCTAAGCCTGAATTTTTCTTCTTTGCAGAAGAAAATCATACCTGTTTCAAAATTCTAAGCCTAACTACATTTGTATGTAAGCTAAGGCTTTCCTTATTCATGAAGAGACCACATCAGAAAGTCAGATCCTGAAATGCTGCAGGCTTCCAAAATCTTGAAACAGCAGCCAAGCCCTTAGGAGTGCAAACAGCAAATCAAGTGTCCACAATGGCTCATCATGCCCTCTAGGATCTAGATATTCTTTTAAAATAGAACTATGGCTCTTTCACCTAATCAAAAATAATTAAATTCTAATAAAAGGCTTTAAGAAGCAAGTATCTGACGTTCACTGGCTTTAATACAGCCATTAAAAATGTTCACAGTCCTCTGCTGACCAGGTAACTTTAAGTATGTTCCATATGCTGCCGAGAGTTTAAGGAAAGGCACCGCAAATACTGCTCCTCCGAATTTTCAACATCTTCAAACCTCTACAAGCCAAAAATTGAGGCATGCTGAAAAGGCATTTAAATTGTGCAAGCCAAATTGCCACACCCTCCACAGTGTACGTAACCTCAACACTTAACCTCCGGGTCATGCATAATCGCAACTCATCAATTCAAAAGGACAGGCAGACTTCCCAACAACAATTGTTTGTCATGTCTGGTGCTATTGAGGGAAAGAATCTTCTGTTGGCTCAGCTTTAGACTAGAATGTACAAAAAAATCTCAAAGGAAAACAGCTACATTTTATTTGATTTATTGAAGTTCAGTGACAAGATTGCCAAGTTATTTTCAAATAGAAGTACACGAGTCTAGTGAGGTAGTAAGCATGAACCACACCTATTCTCCGAAGGTAATGGAGATCACACACAGCTGTTCCTTTCACAATATCTGGGGTTTGTCATGCTATACAAATGAAACACATTTCCATTTTACAACATAAACTCACATTTTCAAAAATTCAGATCATATCCCGTGCCCTTGGAAAAACGAGAAAAGAACAGAAGAAACTGAAGAAACTTTACCACTTTTCCTCAGAAAGCTTCATGACATGTGGCAACCTACCACTTGTTAAAACACAGTCTTTACAAGGAACATATTTTAGATCTTACAAACCATCCCTGCTCCCCAAAAACCTATGAAGGGAAGATTCCAGTGGGAGGGGAGGGAAAAGAAAAGTATGGGAATAGCCATGAAAAGTTGTGTATTGGTGATGTGTATTCTAGGAAATTTGGTTTGTATCCCTTTTTTTGCAAATTCAGATGCCTCAAGGCTAGTCTCATAATACAGAAAATGTCAGGTTTAAGACATCATTTCTTGGCATTAGGTACTATCTTTGCTTTATAAATACCACGAAGCCAAGTTCCAGATATGATTCTGATTTCTTGGCCTATTTATTTTTCAGAAAGATAGAAATTAAATTAATTGGGAAAAAAATAATCAGCAAACTTTATACAATAACATTAGAAAAATCTTTCTGCTGTTGGGAGTTCCTAGGCTTGTGGTTCTCACTAAATCAAATCTACCATGGTCTTATGCTTTCTTCCCTGACATTGTAATCCTGATGTATGGAATATTTTACCGACTTCAATTTCCTGACAGGCATGCAGAATTCTCTGCACTATCTAGATAGGTCAAAGTAAATTATAGGATGAAAACTATCATTTTCACTGCTCCACTATGAGAGGAACAAGGGTTTCCTGCTCTTATGGGTTTACAAAAGTCACAACCATACTTATTTCTTGAATTTGGCTTGCATGTATTTCAAAATGAAAGCTGGAAATAATGCTTCCTTTTCCTTTCATAATAGCAATCTTTAACTACTATCACTAAACCATAACTACAGCTGCAAGTAATATTTTACAGATGCAATTTCTTCACAGAAAAGCTGAGCTATAAAGCAAATTAAAACCATGTCTTTTTAACTCTCAGTGAATATAGCTGCGTAATAAAATGGCTATGAAGACATTGGTATTTGGTTTCTATTGCCAGTTTTGCCACTGAAAACTTTTGTTCTGTCTTTGTATATTGTATCAACTTTGTTTGCCTGCAGTACTTGTAGCAAGCTATAGACATAATATGGTCAACATGTAGTACTCAAAAATGACAGCACAAAAAAAAGGAAGTTTTGAGTTTTTCAGAATAGGTCTCAGCTTCTGACTTGTAGTTCTGTCTATTTCAACTTCACTTCTAGCAATACTACAAGTATTGCTCATTTTCTAAGACTTCAGTTACTGTCACCTCCACCAAGTGATTCACATGATTTGTGAATTTTGACACTCTTCCACACTAATAAGGCATCAGAAATATAATTTTCGAAACAAACCAAATAGTTTCAGTACAGAAGACTGAGCCATAATTGTCCAAAAGGATTTAAATATATGCTTTTCAACCCCTAGGACACTGGCCCAAATTTCAAACTACTTGAGAATGACAGGGAAGGAGTAGGCATCTTCACACTTCTTACTCAACCTGTTCTCCTGAATTCTTGAATATTAATTTGATCCAGAAATTGAAAGGAAGCATTTCTCAGTTATGGAGACTAGTCTAGTCTAGTCTTTCAACATGCAGAGTATATTATAACTTCACCAATATTTTTTCTTATTACTATTCTTTCTTTGCCCTTCTATCTAAACAGTATTGATTGGTCTCAATTACTAATTATATAATCCACTATTCAACTACATTACCTTCTTCTTCATGACCTCCCTTTTTTCAAACAGTACCAGGGTATAAGGCAAGAAAGTAAAGCCCCTAAATTTGGGGCAGTTAATCTCTCTATTTAAACCTGAGTAAGCCTCCTTCAGAAGAAAAATCAGTACTTCCAACTTGCACTCTGAAGTTCTTTGTGAAGTAAAACAACTCTGGGAATGACTGACAGAACATCTCCCTAATCAAGCTACATGCCTGATGTTAACTCGTGTAGATACTTCCCCCAACACTTCGTGTCTCAGTGGCTTGAGGTTCTGTGGTAGCTTTCTTATTTTGGTTATGTTCTTGAAATGCCATATTGAGTTAGTGAGATACAATGTCAAGAAACTTCAAGCACAAAAGAGCAGCAAAACTTGCTTGTTTCTTTACAAATATGAAAATCCTTAAGTTAAATGGGGGAACTACTGTGTAACACTACATATTTTAGAGCACAAAAACACCAAAACTCTCTCAGTGTAATTAGGAAATGTGGATTTTGAAATTCATGTCTAAACATCTGATGATGTCTGCTCAGACAGGGAAAAGGGAATGAAAGGGACCAGATCTTGGTATTTTTATTCATAAATTCTACTTAGCACCCAGAACAAAATAATCAATTTTATTTGTTCATGCTATATTTTGCTGTTGGAGTTTAATTCTTCATAAGTAATCTATTGTATATAATTTCAACTAAATTAAAAAAAGCTTACTTTGAGGAAGCCAAATCATGATAATTTCATCACCATAGTGAAAAGTTTTACAGCCAGTGAAGAAACATGAAAGCAGTTGGTTATTCTGAAGATGCTGCTTTGAATATAAGTATTTCTGCACCTAAATGTAGCATAAAATAAAGCATAACTGCACTTGAACTAAACAGTCATGTAAACAGCAATTGCTTACCATTTGGAAGCAAATCTACACACAAAACTGAATAATGTTTTCCCTTTTGTGATAGAGAACAGTTAATCACAGATTACAGGACAAATAGGGGTAACAGAGAGCATCCATTTATAACAGAGGTTGATTTTGGATCCAAGCTTGTTTTATCTGGCATATCAGCAATACTACAGGAAACCACACTTAGATTAGAATGCAAAAGGTTGAAAGATTCACAACATTATCAGATTTCCCATGCGGCATGCTGTTGCTCTGGGCAGCATTCTAAGATTGGTAACAAAATCCAGATGCAAATCTAGAGCATTATTTTTTAACCTTTATTTAAATTTATAACTTCCTATTTATGTTGTTCAAATATCAAGTTTACAAGAGCTTGTTATCAAAGGCAAAAAAACAGGCAGTGACCTGATTTAGAAGGGCACTAAACTTTTGTGTCTTTCATGCATTACTTGTCCTTCTGGGGCCTGACTCTGCAAACACTAAGCATTCCTCTAAAACAATAAGTGGATAATTTTCAAAAATCCCATACTGAGCGTGTAGAACAAGAACACTGAAAGTATACCACTGTTAAATAAAGGACAGTATCTCTATTTACACAACTCTTTCTACTCTACAGCCTGCTTCGCCATTCTCTCTGCACCACTCAGAATCACCTTGACACAAATACCACATTTTAAAACC